>OX463246.1:28682210-29297605 GCA_949820135.1 Sylvilagus floridanus | reverse complement strand
CATTTTATATGTTAATAGAAGGAAGACTTTGATATGGTGAGGAAATCCACCGTAACAAATGCATTCCCTTTACGGCACTCTAGCATGGCAGCAATTAAATTCAACTGTATGTATAATGTACTCTTAATTCCTAACAGTCCAAACAAGGACTGATGTGAAAAATATTATATACTCTCACATTTTACAGGTCATGAACAGATGGAAAAAATTATGCCAACTGGTAAAAAAAAATTCACGTGCACTGTAGCAAACCTCAAAATGGTGTTTACATGGATTTTTCTTGAAAACAATTATTAATGTTATCTTGGCTGGGGTTTCTTTGTTGCAACTTATAGCTGTCATTCATTTTAATGTATTCCTTCTGTAGGTATGAATGTTTGAAAGTGCAGGTAACCTTGTAGTGAGTAAAACTGATAAAAGGTTACATCCAATGAAAGAGAAATTATGGAATGATTATTCACTTTGCAAAAGGGTTTGTCATAGGGCAAGCTCTCCTAAAGCATTTCAAATTTAATTTGGTTTCTAAAACATTCATTTGCACACAACATTTCAGGAACAAATTTAGTGAGGAAATGAGAGAAATCGTCATAATTAGATGGAGGTCCCCGATGCCGCCAGCATTAATGCTTCTTCCTCTCTGTCCCTCTCCACAGCACTGATTGCTATTGGGCGCTACAGCATGACCATAGAGACCGTGGATGTTGGATGGTGTAAAGAGATCACAGACCAAGGAGCCACCTTGATTGCACAGAGCAGCAAATCTCTGCGGTATTTGGGGCTGATGCGATGTGATAAAGTAAGAGTTGCCCATCCAGTTCTGGTTTTCTACCTGTCAGTACAGTAAATAGCTTGATGTCATATTCCTTTTCCTTTCCTTTTCTCTCCCCTATCCATATCTATACCTATACACACACACACACACACACACACACACACACACACACGTGTATGTATGTATATGTATGTATATGCAATTTTTGATCTAATTTCCTAACCTGTGCATTTCTCACTTAATAACAAGTTTTGTGCTTCAGCAGAAAGAAAATGCAATCACACACACAGTCAACTTGGATTTTGACATGCTACTCCTAAGTCCATGGACCAAAATTAAAAGGTTGCATGGCAAACTGCAATTTGCAGGGCCTAACAGTAAAATTCAATTGTGAGTTCCCAGTTTCCTGCAACAATAGAGTGGGAAAAAAATACCCAACTGGTTTTCACAAGCGTGTAATTTTAGGGTCCCACATCTATGTGCTGTGGCCTTGTGGGGGCAAGAAGGGACCAGGGAGGAGGTGTGTGGGAAGTGGCGTGACCCCACACTCCAGATGGCACTCCTAGCACAGGACGAGACTCGGTCCCAGAGGCCGGGAGAAGGCCTGTGCAGCTGGCCAGGGACAGCATCTACTGGGGTCCTGTGATGACTGGGAAGATAATAGCAGTGACATAGATGCCCAGGCCCTGGCCCTCGAGGGGTGTGGTCCCCTTTGTGACTTCCATGTTGTCCCTATAACAAACCTTAGAAATGGTTATGTGCACTGTGAAGGGGAGAAGAAAGACCAGGTGCTGGTCCCAGGCTGCTCTGCCAGGACGTCACCCCAGGCTCTCAAAGACTGGCTCCCATGCTCCTTGATGAATCTGCGAGCAGTGTCCGGCCATAGAGCCTGCTTCCTTGGGAACGGACAACTTCCGGTGCTTCCTTGATCAGCAGATCCTGGCGTCGTTCCCAAGTTCACACGCGTGTGCTGCCTTGGCAATGGTGATCAGGGGTGCTTCTAAAATGGGGCAAATGTGGGGGCAATAGAAGAATGGCTGCAAGCCCTTATGTGCTTTGTCATTTTTGTTAATTGGCTGAATTCTTTGCTCAGAATGCTTTAAAATCCCAATTTATACTGGACCTTTTTCAATTAGTTATGTTTAGAGAGATTTTAGCATGTATTCTTAGCCCAGCCTAGAAAGCGACTTACTCTGTAACTAAGCAACAGCACTGGGACCCAGGGGTTGCAAGTCTCGCTCAGCTCTCTCTACCAACCCGGCTGCTTTCAGATGACTTCTTTGAGAACAAGTTGAAGGGTCCACAACGGGCAGGGTTCTGGAAACACAGGACAGGGACAGCAGAGCTCCTCAGCTCCTCGAAGGAATTGCTACGCGAGTGCTGCCTGACCACAGACACAAGGCTCTATGCACGCATGTGTCTTTGTGCATCCACCAGCATTCTCAGAAATCACCCGATTTCTACTCCGTGCCCTTGTAGATCTGTTGAGAGCAGCTCCACCCCCCAGAGGTGAATTGTAGAAGTTGTATGTTCCTGTTGGCACAGCAGAGTGTCCCAGACAGGTTTGCAGACCAACTTCTCACTGATTGGAAGTTTAGGCATGGGAGCGTTTCTGCGCAAGTGCAGGTAAGTCCAGAATGAGACAGGAAGAGGCTGTTCTGCTTAGCAGTATCCCTGGAGGTCTTATTCTTTCCGCGGGTGGCCTCTGAGTCCTTTCTCCAGCTAGACAGCTGCTCCGGCAGCCCATTGGCTCTAGCGTGAGGTCATCTGGCCAAGAGCTGCCCCAGGGGGTGCTGGACCCGGCCTTAAGGAGATGCATCTCCTTAAGACTTAAGGCATCTCGGAGCCACACAGGAGAGGTTCCATGAGAACAAAGACGTTTCTAAGCCACACACAGGGTGCACAGAAAACACAGCGAGGCCCATCATTGGTTCAGTTGGATGGAAACCTAAAGTAGCTATTCAACTTTCAGATTTTGTATTCTGCCATTCATCTCCAGATTTTAAGATATCAGTGAGATTCAAAGAGAAATGTGAGTAGTGAAGGAAAGAGGTTGGTAGACAATGCATGGTCCCTGGAGCCACAGTGCAGGTGCACATCCGGGCTCTGTAGTCAGGTTGCCCCTCACTGTCCATTTCCTCAAGCCTAACGTGACACAGGTGCTACAACCTGTCTTGTGGGATGGTGAGCCATTGAATGAGTAAGGCTACTTGAAAAAGTTTGTGCAAAAATGGAATTAAAAGGTAAGTTTATTTGGGGGACTGAAAGTTTTTGAAATTCATGCATAGCTATTTCAAAATAACACATTTTTCATGGTCTTTTTGAAGACCCCTCTTACAGCTGACATTTTTAAGAGTGCTGAAGGAATTACAGAATACTTAGATAAACAAGAGACATACGATGCTCTCGGGTTGGAAAACTCAATACGGTTAACATGCCAGTGTTCCCCATGCAGACCAAGTGTGGAGAGGACCTGGAGCTGGACATAATATCTAATATTTGTTGTGTATACGAGGGTGCCTCAATTACTTTATTAAAACCAATTTAAAAATAAGTGTATTTAGTGCAAAACAATGTTGAAATCCATGCATAGTGCTTTTGCAATATATATTTTCCATGAGGTGTCTGAAGACCCTTTGTATAGGAGCATTTAGAATAATGTTGATTAGATATAAAATATGGTTGCTGATTCTTTTCATCCTCAATGTCATTATATTAACCGGTGCTGTGATATTTCCAAACTTCCAAACAAGAAAAAATTATGTTGCCTACTATCGCATATTGAGAGGAAATTAAAAACAGTGGAGGAGGAATAAACTCAGATGAGAGACGATGCACTTTCTCTCCCCCTAAATCTAAAATGAGGGTTATTATTTTATATACAAAGATATAAATAATTGTACTTTCTACACACTTTGTGGTGGAAAACTAATGCCTCCGTGAGATATTGTATTTGGAACCAACTTAATAACCTCCCCAGGCACAGGGACAAAGAAAGGCTTTTAGTAGGGGGAAAGGGTAAGTGAAAGATACAGCGGTACAACTGGGGAGGGAAACTGAAATCAGAAAAATAAAGGTGGAAATAAGAATAGGAACAGGAAACAGAAACACTTTGATCGGGGAACAGAGAAGTAGATTCTGTGCCTATCTCAGGCTGTGACCATCTGTGCCAACCAGGTGTTAAAGGTGTTAATTAATGTGGGCCTGTTTTTTCCCCATACCTTAACCAAATCTGCTAACCACTTAGAAAACCCGTTTATTTGGCTTCCCTCCCCCTGCCGGCTCCCCACCAGAGCCAAAGGAGAAGGCAAGAGACTGGAGCCCTGCACGGTGACACCTCAGGTCAGGAGTGTGGTCACTGGGGTCCCTGCCCCTGGGGTCCCTGCCCTGGGCAGAGCTGAGGTGTGAGGTCTGTGTGGCCCTGCATTCGTGTCCTGGGATCCTGTGGTTCTGAGAAATACTGAAGTCTGTATTGTATTTTCCTTCTTGTGCAGTTACATTGAGGGTCACTTATATGTGATTGGGGGCTATGCTTTCCCAACCTAGTGCTTTTCCCCCCCTTCACTTTAGCTTTTGAGGAATTGCAAGTATAATCAGACGCAGGGTATTTTTTGTAGGGGAAAGTGGCCCATCGTCCCCTTCCTCCTGTTAGGTAAGCAAGAAAAGATTAAACCTGTTCTTTGCAGAGAAAAGCAACATATACTCGTGTTCACAAACTATGTCAAAGCTAAACTGCAGCGAATGTGTTTGGCTGCGGCCGTGGTGCGTGCCCGGCCATTCTGCACAAGCAACTCTGCCTGTGCAGCTGCACAGTTCAGACTTGCACCCAGAAGCCCCTGTTCGAGTAGCTTTTCCGATTGCTGGATGGATAAGCATGTTAGTGGGTTTTGAAGCTGACGCCACTTAATCTCCTAAACTTCAGTGCATTGAAAGAACCCAGAGAAGAAAACGCTGTGTGAGACGGCTTTGATGAATTGGGGTGAGCTTCCATTCCTAAAGACTGTTCAAAGGCTTACTTAACCTTGGGAATTCGAGCTGACCCGAAATCACCGATCAACTTAACTCGCATTTATTTGACGATTTAGTTAAAAATACTTGAACAATCAATGGGACCCTCTAATAAGAGCAATATGTCTACTCTAGTCTCCGCAATAATAGACGGTGACTCAAGTAATAGAAATTGTTTTCACAACTTCAGTGAATTCCAGCCTCCCTGTAGATCTGTTCCTTCTAATATGATATTTTCCCCTCATTTCTCACAAGGCAATTTGGATGAAGAACAAAACTGAAAAGAAGGGGGGGAAAACCACGGGCAAGCTGTAGGGCAAGTGGAAATGCTATGTTCGAGGTTAATGAAAAATGTTTGGGGGAGCAAGGTTAGTGGGAAAGGAGGGAGCAGGCATGGCATTGGCTGAGAAACTGGGGCCTGCCACAGGCAGTCTGGCTGGTGTGGGCAACCTCTGCAGCGTGTGCTAATGCAGAAGTTGGGAGACACAGGGCCCGGATTATGAGCAGTGACTAACATCATAAACGTAGCAATTCTCAAATGCCAGATCCTTGTGCAAAGCAGTTGGATGGAGAAATGCTGGAGCCTTTAAAAGCTCTCTTTCACTTTCTGGTTTCATTTTTTTTTTCTTTTTCTTCTTTTTTTTTTAATTTCATGCAGAACTAATTTTATACACTGTTCATTTGATTTGAAAATGCCAGCGTCTGGGGTATCATTAAAGAGCGTTATTGAGGGAGCCACTCTTGGCAAAGCGTCCTGCTTAGAATCCTTCGTTCTGATGCCCCTGCGGGGTTACCTCGATTTACCTAACGCCTCTCCTCTCCCTTGGGCCCTAGTGGGCAGCTGCCCTTGGGCAGAGAGCTCTCTTCTAGGTCTGGAGAGGTGCCTGGGGCAGGGAGCAGGGGAGGGGGGGTGCCTGGGGGCCACATTACTTAAAGAATAGACGGAAATAGATTGTGAAAGGTCTGCCTCCATGTCCTGTGACCAAAGCCTCTTGGAATTTCTTTGATTTCCAGTTGACATAAATTAGAATTACACAGGCGTGAAGGGTCCGCCCAAGAAAAGATCAGAGGCACTGCCTGGGGAGGGGGCGGCCTCCGTGTGAGCCTATTGATTATCTGGCTGCCTTCAGGCCAGGGCCTCTGGGGAGCCTGACTAGTATTGATCCACACCATGAAAATAATCAAATTAATTCATTTCTCATCAAACTGCCATTGCCAAGACCCTTCTCCTCCCCTGCCTCCCGTCCCGAAGTTCTCAGCGGGGGAGCAGAACAGGTGACTCGTACATGTCGCTCTGTTGCTCAGGACGCACGAAATGAGCTCCTCGTTTAAATGGCAGAGAGATTGTGCAGAATCAGTTCCACGAGAAGCCAAGCCTGAAAGCAAGTAACGGAGACCAGTCAGCTCTGCTGTTATGACCTGAAATTTTCAAGGGCCAAGTTTTGTGTGCCCAATTGAATGGGAAAACATTCAGGAAGAACTGACCACTGCGTTTTTCAGGAAGTAATTATGGTAGGAGAAATCCTCAACAGCCTAACTATTTCTGTGGAGAAAATGGAGTTTTTATCAGCTTGCTTAGGAGTCATGGGCAGGAAAGGCCTATGGGGAAAATAATACCCGGCTCTGTAACTAATATACAGAATAACTGGAAAAATCAGTTTAAGGGAAAAATAATTTGTGGGGCACTGTGTCCAGGGCCGTGTGGGTCGCGATTCAGCCATGAAACAAAGGGCGGACCTGCCGGGTCCCGCCGGCTTCCCTGCCACGGTTGCACAGCTGTTCCCAGGTTGCCCAGAGCCAAAATTTAAGATCGAAAAATCGGTGCCGTATCAAATAAAATCAAGTGAAAAAGAAAACCTTCTGTGCTAACGAGGCAGGAGCGGGCTGACGCGGGCTGATGGCGCAGCCCCCTGTCCTGGGCCACATAGCCCATCCACCCCAGCCCGGCGCAGTGCACTGAAGAACGCTGGGAGTGTGGCTACGCCTCTAACATCTGAACTTAACGTCCTCCGCTTGAAGCATCAGCATCTTGTTCCTTTTGCTGATAGCACAGTTTCTCCAGGTGATTTTCGCATAGGAGCAGTTTAAAGCACATTTTTACAACCCTCTCCTGATTATTCCTGGTAATTGAAACAGGGAGGAACACATCAGCTGAAATTCAGGGCTCGACTGTACTGCAGCGCCTGTCTTCTCTCCTCCCAGCCCTCCCCCACATGATGAACTGCTAAGAAGTAGAGGCAGGAAGTCCTTGGTGCACTTAGATAGGAAACAAAGAACCACTGGTGTGGAACCTTATGGAACAGGTGAATGGAGGAGCCCCGTACCCCACCACTACAATCTCAACGCCTGCATCTTCACTTGACTGTGACACCTTGGACACCCCGGTCTCCAGAAGCCTCAGATTCACCATCCAGAAAATGGGAAGAAAAATAACAACATTTGCCCCACAGGCTTGTTCCAAGGGGAAAGGAAATGTTGTAATAAAAGCACTTAGCCCAACATCAGGCACACGAGGAAGCACTCAATGTTAATCACTTGTCACTTTGTTTATTCAGGTTCCTGGTGTGGAATCTTATACTCCATGTATTAATCACCTGCTCCAACATTTAATACTATTCTAGTGATGAATATAAACTCGCATGCTAAGATCATAGAAAAACTCACCTCCTAGGGGCTGGTGTGGTGGCATAGCAGGCCAAGCCTCTTCCTGCAGTACCAGCATCCTGTATGAATGTTTGACACCCAGCTGCTCCACTTACAGTCCAGCTCCCTGCTAATGCACCTGGGAGAGCAGCAGAGAATGGTGCAAGTACTTGGACCCCTTCACCCATCTGGAAGGCTTGGAAGAAGCTCCAGGCTCTTGGCTTCAGTGGATGGAAGATCTCTGTCTTACCTTTCTCTGTAACTCAGCCTTTCAAATAATAAATGAAAAAAAAAATCTTGAGAAAAAAAAAAAAACTAACTTCCTCAGACTCAGGCAGAAATTCTTTTTCAAAAATTAATAAATTACTTATTGGTTAAAAGGCAGACAGAGAGAGATCTTCTATCTGCTTGTTCACTACCCAAATACCGCAATAGCCAGGGCTGGTCCAGGTTGCAGCCAGGAACCTTGAACTTAATCTTGGGTCTCCCACGTGGCTGTCTGGCACCCAGCTCCTGGAGCCATCACTTGCTGCCTCTTAGGGAGCATTAGCAGGAAGTTGGGCCAGAAACAGTGCCAGGACTTGAACACAGGGACTTCCATATGGGATGCGGAGTCCCAAACTGTGTCTTTTTTTTTTTAAGATTTTTTAAACATTCATTTGAAAGGTAGAGTTAGAGACAGTGAGAGGGAGAGACAGAGAAAGTCTTCTATCCGCTGGTTCATTCCCCAAATGGCCACAACAGCCAGAGCTGCGCCAATCCGAAGCCAGGAGCCAGGAGCTTCCTCTGGGTCCTCCCACGTGGTTGCAGGGGCCCAAGGACTTGGGCCATTTTCTACTGCTTTCCCAGGCATGGCAGACAGCTGGATCAGAAGTGGAACAGCCAGGACTTGAACCCAGGCCAATATGGGATGCTGGCGCCACAGGTGGAGGACTAACCTACTGCGCCGCAGCACCAGCCCCCAAACCATGTCTTAACCACTGTTCCAGACACCCACCCCACAGGAAGCAATTCTTAAAAATAGTAGGATCGGATTTTTTCATTGTTAGGACCTATTAAGCTACAGTCAGATTTATAGAAGAAAAAAGAAACCTGGAAAGACCACTAACCATTAGTCCTTTCTTTCTGTTTGCTTCTTAAAAAAAAAAAAAGCAATACCTTTATAGACTCTTTGAAGGGAATGGGCTTACAAGTGGCTCCTTATGCTTAATTTGCCTCTATTAAGAGATTGATATGTGGCGAAACTGTGTGTGTGTGTGTGTGTGTGTGTGTGTGTGTGTTCGGAGGGGGAAAGAGCCAACCATTCCCTGAATACCGAAGGGCAAATAAAGTAGTGTGATGTCGTTCACCGGAAGGCACCCTGGAGCATCATTGTGCTGTAGTAAATAATCTCTTTGGAGCCCGGATTTGGCTTCCGTAATTACATGAAAGAATTAGGTTGTACGTTCTTATTAGTTTTCTAATTTAGAAATAGAAAAGGTAACAGCAATTTCTTACCAGAGCTCACGTTAGATCCCCGGACTCCTAAGCACCTGACTTCACCAGGCAAGAAACAGGATGACTGTGGTGGCCCAGGAGACCAGGGGGTTCCTATAGGTGAGGCCGGGGCCGTCCTGCAGCCAGCTCCCAGGGCCTGCCTCGCCGTGTCTCCTGAAAATGTTGCTCCCGTTGGCAAGTAGTTGGCCACATAAGCCTCCCCCCACAGCAGCCTCCTTTGAATTGTTTGCATATATTTTATTCATTTATTCGAGCGCTATCTATTGAGTGGCTTGCCATGTTCCCGTCACTGATAGGTGACAAGTCAGAAGAAAAACCGTGAACAAGATGTGTGTGGTTCCCATCCTGTGGCCCCCACAGCTCCTGGGGGAGGGGGGGACAGACAAGCAAACAGGAACTATCATACTGCCGAACTGCTGCTTCAGTATGTTCTTAATGACATCCGAGTTATGTTTCTTCTGAACATCGTGCCCCTCGTTGGCTTCTCAGCTGCGACCCCCCGGAGTCCTCTTTCTCAGCTGCTGCACTCTGAGATTTCTGCAAAGGATGGCCTTGGGCCAGTGGTGTTTGCTTTCACCGTCACAGTCGAGTTCCCTCCTCGCCATGCCGCAGGTCACCACTAACCCCCGTACCACCAAGTGCCGTGGCCACTTCTCCGTCCCCAGCCTGCGCCATCTCATGCCCTCCTTGTGGGGAGTGCCTTTTGTCACCACCGCTGGCTTGTCGGCCTTGCTGGTCTCCCTTCATTGCCTCTCCATGCCTGCATCCTCTCATCTGCAAAGTGGGAATAGTAACAGCACCTGTCTCACGGGGTAGGGAGAGGGCTCGCAGGGGTCACTCACTGCAGTTGTTAATTCTTACTCCCATTACGAGCCTTAGAACGTGGGGTCTGTGGTCCCTTCTAGTTTGTATAACAAGGACCTGCCACTGTGGCTGGTCCCTACTTACTAGTCGACAAATACATGTTGGGTGACAGATAGATAGATGGGTGGATGGGTGGATGGATGGGTGGATAGATGGTGTCTTTCATCCAAATTCTCTTGGATCTGAGCAAGCATACTCATATTGCTTTGTTGATTTGACATCTGAAGATCGGGTTTGTAAAAGTATTGTGTCCCTAAAAGCAAGTTTGAAGACCATGAATGCTGCTGCCTCTTAATAATTGTCAAGATGGCAAAATTATCTGGACAGAGGAAAACACACAGATGAGAGAGGAGCTGATTGGGATTCCATGTGAGTTTCCTGCTGCTGAGGGCTTCTTAGGCCAGACGAAAGCCCCCAGAGTTCAGGACAAATGAGGCTCAGGCCTCCACTGTGTGGAGGGATGTAGCATCCTTGAGAGTCCAACTCTGAAGCCATCTGACTTCTGTAGACTTCTCCTTCTGCAAACCAAAAATATCACTTACGTTCAGGCTTTTTAATCTGCAGATTTACTGAGCACACTCGGGCAGAATAAACTTTTGTTAATCATAAATTTGTTTTAGGAACCGGGTCAAATCTACAAATTCTACCCAATGGAAACTGTGATTTTGGAAAAGGCATTCTTCCCTCGGGTGCCCACTCCGAGATGTCCTGGCCTTTATGAGCGAGAATAAAAACTGAAACCCAGAAAGCCATTAGGTACCAAAGGAAGCAGGTTTTTTAGTTCAGAGAGTTGTCCCCCAGATTATAATGTTCAGTTTAACTTCTCGAGCTGAATTTAGAAACGCCCAGATGTGTTCCATAAATACATTGCACTTCCCACTCACTTAGTGACAACATTGATTATCTTATTAGGGCTCGGTCTTTTTCCAAGAGTTGATCTTTTGATGAACCACTTAGAGCACTACAGAGGACTCCCCTCCGCCTCCCTGTAGGTTTCTCCTTCATGGCGTCAGCGCACTGCATGTGAAATGCATCAATTTGGGTGATGAGTCAAGTCCACGGCCAGCGGTTTGTGGTCTAGGAAGGTCCTAGGGTATGGATAGAAAGCCTTACACTTGGCTTGAAACATCTCTCTTGGTGGAGGATCGCGTGATGAGACAGGGAATGAGTTTGTCACTGATTTCACTGTGTGACAGTCTGGTTGTCGGACTTGCTGTCACACTAATCTCTAATTAGAGGCTTCCGGTTGGCGAGCCCCGGTTCTCACCCAACACTGCAGGCATTTCTGTGATCCACATCGTCCCAGGTTCCTCACTGCCTTCTCACTGTGCTAATCCAAGTGACTAGAAGAGCGCCCGTGTTAACAGGCAGCCTACATTTCCTGAGAAAGAGACAGCATGAAGCCAGGCCTGTTGAGATATTGACAAGAGCAGAGCTCTCCCAGATCCTCCCCGTTCTGAAATAGAATGACCGCGGTTGACAAAGTTGACTGAATTGATGAGCCTGCCGCTGTCAGGTTCATTGCATTCTCCGTATCTGTCTCTTTCTATGCTTTCGGACTTTTACATGAGCTGGGTTGTTATTTTTCTTTTTTCCCTGTAAGGGATTGGTGTGTCTCTGTGTGTGTGTAGGGGGGGAGGGTGTTGTCTTTTAGGCTTTTTTTTTTTTTTTTTTTTTTTTTTTGCCACCCCAGAGTACTGTTTCTTACCTCTCTCTCTATAAAAACATCCTGAGAGACCTCAGGCTACTGGTGTGAGGTCCATCCACCAGGCACAGGGCACCAAAGTGCATTCTGTAATCAGCTGACTCCCACACTTGGCAGTGAGTTTTGGGCTCCAACTGAAATCAGATGAAATACCCCGCACGACCCCCCCCCCACATCACGGTGCTCCCTGAGGAAGCACTGGGTCCCCGTGAGAACTGGCGGTAGGTAGGGGAATATCTCTTCTCTTCTCGTTGGCTGTGGGGGAGGGCCTGTGGCAGCCTCCTTCCTCTTTGCCCAATCAGAGTTGTTAAGACTGGATGTTGGAGCAGAGGAACCCAATCTGTTTTTACCCCAAGAATAGTCCTTGTGTTTCAGACAGTAATGGCTACTTGCAAAATGACGGGCCAGTAAGCTGCGGGACAAGCATTTCTGTTCTCCAGATCACGCGACTCAGAGTTGGTGATGAAGGGCATTCTGGGAAGTGGGTGGGCGCTTGCTACCCTTGAATGAGGAGCTTAGTTCAGATCTTACCTTCCCAGTCCCAAGTGCAGCGATCGAGTGGGCTCTTGGAAGCTTTTCCACCAGAGGCTGCAGACCAGCGGGTCTCAGCAGAGCCATGTGTTGGAGGCTCCTGGGGAGTTTCAAAACTACTGATGCCCAGGTCTCTCACCACCAAGCTCCCCATATAACGGAAAAGATCTCCAGGTGATTGTAATGAGCGACTGAGTTGAGATTTACCACCTGAGGTTACTTAAGAAAATGCATATTACGAAAAAAATATATAGATTTCAAACATGCTTTGCTCTAACTAATTTTTTAATTCCCTGAACTTTTTGAAGTACCCTCGTATTCTTGTACCTGTTCTGGGCTGCAGGTGCAGTTCAATTCTACCCACATCAGTAAGCCTGTAGACTGCATTTGTTCTTCATGAGTGCCTGCGGGGTCCTTGGCAAAAGGCCTGGGTTCGACTGAGAGAGGAGGGGGGATGAAGGGAAGGGGAGGCTGTGGATGGCAGAGCCGGACGGAGCAAGGTGCTTAGCTAGGAAGCTTCAGCTGGCCTCTGAAGAGCACGCTGAGGGAGATGGCAGGGGAGGCACCAGATTTCTGGCTCCCAGCTCCAAGAGTAGGGAAACCCCAGCCGAGTGCGGCCCAGCAGGGACGAGAGAAGTCCGGCTGCGAAGGGGGAGACATGGAACCATTATCTGCGCATGCAGGCAGAGAGCTGGTGCATGGTGTTGGCTGCGCAGGGTCCTGGAAAAAATCAATGTGTCCTCTGCTCTTTTATTCTTTTCCTTCGTGTCTTATTTAAAAATATTTTAAACAGCACTTAGATGACTCATCTCATTTACATGCAAATTCAGGGTGTTACTAAAATTCACATTACCCTTATTTTAGCCTTTTTAGCATGAGCCCGTCATGGAGCTCGCGAGCACTCCTTGAAAGGGCAATGTGTCCCTTTGAAAATGCATTGTGCCCCTGACGGTTGCTGGCTTATGGTAAACAGCAGGTTCCACGGCCACCCGGGACAGTTTCCCAGACAGCCGAGGCGCTCACAGAGCGGCAGGCTGCAGAGACCGCACTGGGCCCCTGGGTCGCCAGGAGTCAGCCTCTGGGGTGATTGGCAGTGAGTGACATCGCCCAGGGAGCCCCTGGAAGAGTGACAGGCCAGCATCCTTGCTCTGCCCCCTGCAGGCTCGGGGCTCTTTTTCTTGGTGCCTGTTTGGGACATGAACTTGCATCCTCAGTACACAGGAGTTTGTTGAATGAGGCGGGGACACATTGCATAGCCTAGCAAGTGAAGGACTGCTTAGCTGTTTTAGTCTGGTTCATGAGCTGGTTTCCTTTCTCCTCTGCCTCGTGTGTTCGTGTGTTCTGTTTATTGCATACACAGGCTCACACCCTCCCTGACTTTCCCTAGTCCATTTCAAGGTCACTTCCAACGCACCAACAGGTCAGGTGCCTACTGCAGGCTTCCTTCCAGGGCAGCTTGACCTTCCCCAGAAAGCACTCCCCTAGCCCTGGCGTTGCCAGTGTCGCTGCCCCTCTGCCCTGCCAAGTGACCAGATGCAGGGGGCAGGGGCCTTGCCCACCTTGCCCACCATTCTGCTTCCAGAAGACAGGCACGAGTTTCCTGGGAGGCACTCGGAAGAAGCACACTGCCAGTTTGGGGTTTAGGGGCAGTTGACCCTGCCAGAGGCCCCTTGCTGATGCGACAGCGTTTCCGGTTCCGGTTCCTGCACCTGCACCTGCCACCCGCGGAGAGCCCCACAGGGAACCCTGTTGCCGGGAGGCTGCTTGCAGTTTTCACTGTTGATGTGCAGATAGGAGGGGCATGTCCACTCTCACTGGACGAGTGATCAGCTGGGGCTACGTGGTTCCGCCCAGAAGCCGGGCTCCAAAATGCAGACCCTGGCCACCACCGCCCGGTGTGTGACCTCAAGTGAACCACTAACCGTCGGAGCCCCAGGGCAGTTACCCCCTTCCCATCCTCTCCTATCCTTTCTGCAACGGAGACTTTTATTTTGCCTTTATTGGTCATTGGGATTAAAAATTATTTTTCCCCAAATATATTGCCAGAAGAAGCCGTGCTAAGAAGAAACACTTAACCAGCTGGTTTGATCGGAAGTTACATTTGCTGAGCAGTCAGTGTCATCAAGGACATAAGTCCGGCCTAGGCTTACACTTATCTGGAATGTTCCGGGGGAAGGTGTTGATAAGGAGGTGAAGAAATGCGATGGTTAGATAAACTGGCGAAACAGAATCCCTGAACTGGGGAAGGCTGAAGGTTCTTGCCTCTTTCTTCCATGGTGGCGCCGGCAGCAGCAGCGGCAACGTGGCGTGATTTACCTTAATTAGCATAGCAATTTGCTGCACATTTTCAAAAAGTGCTAATAGATGTTAACTCAAAATAGATTAAAATACCAGACAAATTGCTACTACCTTAAAAAGAGTTATAATAATTTTGAAAATGTAAATTATGGTTATACAGTCTTGAGAGAGAACTATAAAATCCAATCTTTCTTATATTTAAAAAAAAACATGTGGCGCGTGCTTTTTTCCCCCTTTAATCACAGTAATTTCGTCAAATGACACTGCTGCATATTTCTGTGGGAAGACACGCTGCATTTTTCAAATCTCCTGTGTAATAGAGGAGTTGCCATTGATAGTTTTGAGCAGGAAGAAAACAAGTTGAGCACAGAAAAACCAGGGATCGGGGAAATCTAAAAAGAAAAAAAATCTTCCCCTTTCTGTTTTTAATGCATGCATTTTGTGAGTTGGAGCGGTGAACAGTTCTTTTCGTTCTAGCAAGTGGCGTTAAGCATGTCAGAATGTCTGCAGAGATGTGTCCGTAGGCCTAACAGTTTTCCACGATTTGGACTCTGGTGGTGTCTTCCCCGAACGCCTCATCTCTGGCAATGGGGGAGTCTGTACAGAGAAGAGGCGAACTTCATTTGTACTTGTGAGGAGTATAAATGAACACAACCTGCAGTATCCGATGCATCGCATTTCGTGGCTAGGAGATGGTATTAGGAAAGGAGTCAGCCTGCCCTTAGAGGGAGCACCCTTATTTCCAAATGGATAACCTTCACCCAGCCACTGCTGCTCAAATGGGGTATTTGCATGTTCCCTTCTGCTTTGTTTTCTGGAATTTACAGAGCACAGTTAGCAAAAGGATTACTTGGAAGGCATGTCGTGTCCACAGAGCATAACTGGCACCATTTTTCATCCAGCCCCACGCAACCAAACCCCAGGCTATTCTTACCTATCCCTGTGAGAGCCAAAGAATTAAAGGCCATTAGCTAAAGCCCTGCTACAGGTATTCCTGACTGTATGCAACAGAAGCCGATCAATTTCACTTTGGGAAATCAAAGGATATGTAAAAGACATTAGGGGAGCTGACAAAATAAATTAACCCCACCTGACAGTGGTTACTCAGTAAATCTGTATCTTCTTCTATCCAGATTACTCAAGATAAATTGTATGCCTCTTCCTAGCAAACAGTTATCACAGGGGCCAGTGCAGTGGGTTAATCCTCCACCTGCAGTGCTGGCATGGGCGCCGGTTCTCCGGTTCTAGTCCCGGCGGCTCCTCTTCCAGTCCAGCTCTCTGCTGAGGCCTGGGAAAGCAGAAGATGGTCCAAGACCTTGGGCCTCTGCACCCACATGGGAGGCCAGGAGGAAGCTCCTGGCTCCTGGCTTTGGATCAGTGCAGCTCCGGTCATCGCGGCTATCTGGGGAGTGAACCAACGGAAGCAAGACCTTTCTCTCCATCTCCTCCTCTCACTGTCTGTGTAACTCTGCCTCTCAAATAAATAAAATATTAAAAAAAAAAAAGAAAGCAGTTATCAGATAGAGAGATGTTCTGTTCCTATAACTTGGCTCCCCCAGCATGGGTGTTTGACTTCATGGTTAAGGCATAGTTTGGGACATCTGCGTTCCATGTCAGAGTACCCAGGTTCTCCACCTGTGTCGGGCTGCTGACTCCCGATTCCTGTTAACGCAGACCTTAGGAGACAGTAAGTAATGGCTCAAGTGATTGAGTCTCTGCCACCCATGGGAGAGATGCAGACTGAGTCCCCAGTTCCTGGCTCCCACCTCCCTGGTTGGCACCCAAACAGGTAGAAGCACTCTCTCTACCTCTGTCTGGCCAGCTGCCTAGCTAACTCATAGTTTTCACTGTCTCTCAAGTAAATAAATAAAAATTAAAAATAAATGAATGAATAAAAGTCGTCTAAAACAAATTGCCTGTCGAGCCCAGGGACAAAACTTTGTACGGGCTCATTTGTAGATTGGAAAAGAGAGCCGTCATCCTCCTGGGGAGCTTAAATGTTTTCTCTTTTCCATTCTTCTCTCACCTATATTTCGTTATTAGTTCAGTGGCTTGGGACTGCATTTACCTCCTTTGCTGTGGGAGGCAGACTTTTCCAAGGATCTTCTCTGAGGAAATGACTTCAGCTGTGTCTTCGTGAAAGCCATGTCCTATAGGTTATTTGGCAGGAGGTAACGTTGGTAATAGAAAAGGGAAGATTTCCTATGATACCTGTGCTATGTTATTAAGGAAAGTCCTGGTATCACCTTGCGAGAGCACTAAAATGGACTGGATTCTTCTTATATATGAATTTGTAGACGAAGTTCTTTTTTCTTTCTTTTTTTTTTTTTACAGGCAGAGTGGACAGTGAGAGAGAGAGACAGAGAGAAAGGTCTTCCTTTTGCCGTTGGTTCACCCTCCAATGGCCGCCGCGGTCGGCGCGCTGCGGCCGGCGCACCGCGCTCGTCAGATGGCAGGAGCCAGGAGCCAGGTGCTTTTCCTGGTCTCCCCATGGGGTGCAGGGCCCAAGCACCTGGGCCATCCTCCACTGCACTCCTGGGCCACAGCAGAGGGCTGGCCTGGAAGAGGGGCAACCGGGACAGAATCCGGCGCCCCGACCGGGACTAGAACCCGGTGTGCCGGCGCCGCAAGGCGGAGGATTAGCCTGTTGAGCCACGGCGCCGGCCTAGACGAAGTTCTAAGCATTACTTCTTGCCCTATTTTATTTTTTATTTTGAATATTACTGTTATCAGGTTTTGTTTTTGAAATATCTGATAAGTGGAACGATATTGATCAGCACTCTTGGCGTTCAATGACTCCTGAGTGCCAGCTGCAATGACAGCAGCCACTCTCCAAGGAACTTTTGTGTCAGTCACCGTGCTAGGCACATTATTATATCACTCCTTTTAACAATCGTATGACATAAGTGCTTTTATCCTGATCTTACAGTTGGAGAAACCAAACCTTAAAGAAACAAAGTGAAAGTAGGAATCGCACCTGTTTCTTGTTGGCTCCCATGTCTGTGGAACGAGCCACAGTTGCCATGTTCCTCTGCTTTGGGCAGAGCTCGCTCATGTTGAAGTTGAAGGCAATCTGTCTGCAGGGACTTGTATTCAGGTGGAAGAGATGGGGAAGTGAAGAGATGCATGGATGCTGCCTGAGAACGCTTAGAGGACAGACCTTGCTGGTGCCCCCCCCCCCACCGTGGGTGCACAGAGAATGGCTCACCCAGCCTTAAGGGGAGACAGAATTACTTCAGGAAGGCTTGTCCCGAGAAGGGGTGCTGAGATGAATGGAAATTCCTCAGGAACCTGTTGGTCTCCGTACTTCATGTTGGCAGTGTCTGGCTTTGCCTTGTTCTTGGATTTCTGGGTTTTATTTGTAGTTTGTTATTGTTTTATCATTC
Organism: Sylvilagus floridanus; assembly: GCA_949820135.1. NCBI lineage: Eukaryota > Metazoa > Chordata > Mammalia > Lagomorpha > Leporidae > Sylvilagus > Sylvilagus floridanus. The sequence continues at coordinate 29,279,901 of OX463246.1, read as the reverse complement.
ATCCACTAATAGCCACACTGGGCTCATGGATACAAAAATTTTCATAGTTCTTATAAATCTTACATTGGGGCAGGAAAATAGATATTAAACAGGGAAATTATGAACTAACTTAATAATGTAATAGACTGTGAAGGAAAAGTAGTCAGAGTTGGAAGAGTGAATGACCTGGAACCTTAATTTGGGGCTGGGAACAGACAAGGGGCAGTGATCAGGCTTCTCCAAGAAAATGTCATTGTTGTGAAGAACTCAAAAACGAGTAGGAAATACGTACACATGAGGAGAGGGGTCGTAATGGGAAAAGGGAGTAAAGAGAATTGCAGGTGAACAGAACTGCACATTCAAAGTTTCTGAGGCCAGAAGGAAACTGGACAGGTCGATAAACTGAAATAAGGCCAAATGACTGAATTGGAATCTGTTACAAGCTGCATGAATTCATGAATTACAGAATACCTTTAAATGTTTTAAATGGTATATTGCTTAACACATCTTAAAACCATCATTTTAATTCATATGCTCAACTCTAACTTGTGTATCTGTTTTTCTTTTTTAATCCAAAACATTTTTTGTTGCTTTTGAAAACAAAATGTTACATATCACAGCTATATCACGAAAAGAACTAACTTCATGCCTTGGTTGAATTTGGAATAAAAGTTGATTTAAATATCAGCAAGTCTTGAATAGTGAAGTGTTCTGACAAAAAGTATCATCAGTGCAGTATTGCAATATCCACTCTCGATTGTAAAATAAAGGATTAATATATGCCATAGTTTTCCAGGCCAGCTCCAGACACCTTATTTTGGAAAAGTGCAGGCAACTAAACTTCACGATCATCATACTTCGAAGCAGGCTTTCAAAGCAAATAGCAAGGGTTTGATGTTGTTTTAGGTTGCTCCTGGTGGTCCTGATCTTTTTACATAATGGACATTAAGAGGGAAGCTGGGAACATGTATTACAAGTAGCTTCTTTCAGACTAGCTTACTCAGTATAAATGAAATATTGATGTATTTGAAAATGCCCAAGAGTTCAATAAAGGTTTTAAATAAAGCTACCTAAAAGTTGTGGTTCTTAGGTTAATCATTTATTTATCTAAAGGATGAAGGAAGCTGTCTACTCCTGTGATATGAACTGCAATCAGCTTAAAAATAATTGACAAATTAATCCCTTCACAGCACAGCAATTGTAAAGGTGTTAGTTTTAATTAGGCCTGTCTGATTGCCTTGTCTAATCAAGAATCAAGGTGGTATCTTTGATGGTTAAGGTCTACTGGGGCCATCCCTGACCTGCCAGCCATGTATATTTTAATTATTGATTCCTCACTTTTCAGCCCTTCCCACAAAGGGACGTGAAGTTTGCAATCCTTTACCATTTACAGGGAAGAAAAAAAAAATAAACATTTTCCCCAGCACTTCTGTCTGGAGTCCCGTGTATCCTTTCCCGATTCTACAGTTTGCCTCCAAACAGGCTGTCAGATTGATGACGAAGTCGAATGTGTATTGGGATGCTACTGCTCTGCTTTCTCACCTCCCCAGCGCCAGATTTGCAGTGGACGTTGTTAAGAGCTTGACAAACCACTGTCGTTTATGCTTTAGGAAACACATTTGATTTCTTTATATCGTGTCTTTAAAAAAGACAAAAATCCCCAAGGGCAGATGTAGCACTGGGAAGTCAGAGAGGTTAGACCAAAGGGGACACAGATCTCGATGAACATTTCCTGGTGGTGTTTGCGAAGAAGGACCCAGGCGAGGGCTCATGCGCCATCGGAATTAAGTGTAGCACACACAGGAGCAGGGGCAGCCGCTGGGCCTGGTGGTCCCTGAGTGTGATGTTGGTTCTTCTTTGCTTGCAGGTCAACGAGGTGACGGTGGAACAGCTGGTGCAGCAGTACCCCCACATCACCTTCAGCACTGTCCTGCAGGACTGCAAGAGGACCCTGGAGAGAGCCTACCAGATGGGCTGGACCCCCAACATGTCGGCCGCCTCCTCCTAGCACCCCTGCCCACCAGGATTAGGTCCCCCAGGACCATTCAGCAGGCCAGAAGGGAGTTGTAGTTTTGGGGTGGGAACCTCTTGAATGGTTTTAACTGTCACCTCTCTGCGTGTGTACCAGAGTGTGTATATTTGTGTCTCGTTTGCCTACTGCACAGCATAAGCCCACATGTTCCTTGTTCCTGAGTGAGCTGGCCTTTTTTTTCTGAACATTTACAAATCATGAAAGGCACAGACATTTTCATTTTTAAGTTCAAAGGCTTATTTCTCTTAAAAAAAAAAAGATTTTTAATATACAATCAACAAATTGGGTGGATTATTGTAAGTGTCTATTTACCGACACTTGGAGGTGCCCAAAAAAGAAGGCCACTTTTTTGATGGGGTAGAAATGTGCACTTGCCATGGGGAGGCCACAGTCAATGGGTTGATGCATTCATTGGAAACCTGTAATCCAAGTACGTGTAGTTAATGCTCTCACTCTCGCACTCGCTCGCTCTCTCTCTCTCTCTCTCTCTCTCTCTCTCTCTGTCTCTCTTTCTCACACACACACACCCCAGGTTAGCTTCCTCCTGGATCATTTCCTGACGAAGGGGCCTTCCTCCAGGCTGCTGAGGGAATGTGTCATGTGTCGGCCACTGTGGCTCTGCCTAGCTCGGTGGAGCCACAGGTGACCAACGTGGTATCTGGTGGGTGACTTGGGGACTTGAGAGAAGAAAGCCTTTTTTAAATTTTTTATATGGAGGCAACAATCTGAACTCCCCTGGCCAGCTCGCAAAGTTAATTATTCATTATTCTACAAATGCATTCTGTTGAGTACTAAATATTTTAGTTGGTTTTACGTTAACATTGCGTTAGCTTTTATTTCATAGATAGTAACTGGTTGGGATGGATTTTGATGATATTTGGCACTAATCTTAGCATTATCCACATTGAAGCCACCAACGTAACTACTGGTGGGCAGGTTTAATAAAAACTACAGATCATTTCATTGTTTTGTTCGTTTTGGGAATTATGAAAGTATATTTCTGAGATTCGGGGGTAGTCACATTAGTCAAAGATTAATAAACGAGCTATAAGTAGACAATCTTTCTATTGAATTTTTGTTCTTTTGCTTTGCTTTGGTTTGGGGACAGGTTGTTTTGGATATATGCATGTTATTTTTTGAGTAGTTCTTATGCTACTGCAAAGATCTATTGCTAGCTAGTGTATGAGTTAAGAAAAATTAGAAAAATCTGTTCGTTAAGGTTCCGTTTACAATTGTCCTTGTTTTATTGGATTGTGGGCTTTCAGTTAAGACAATACCTATCAGTAAATGAATATGTCTTGATTTCACACATCTTTACAATAAATTCATGGTAGGGACTGGGGCTCAAATAATCGTTCCTGCATCTAGATTTATAATCAAGACAGCAGGGAGCCTTTTTAAGTCAAAGAGTGATTATCTTTCACTGTAGAACTAGAGATAAAATCCTGACTTGTGAATTTGCTATTTATTCTTCCCTGGTGTGGACATAACTGTTAGTTGGTCTTTAACAGATAAACTGATTTGAGTGCTGTTTTCTCTTAATTCCCAATGTTACTAATAGGATCCATCCATAACAAACCATAGATAGCTTTACATTGAATGCCATGGACATACTTGTGATGACTTTTTTTGGTAAACACCTGTTTCCTTTGATTATGTCAACATGTTGTTGATGTGGCATTTTTTGTTTTTGTTTTTGTTTTTAAATCCCAATCAGTTAAGAAAATCTAGTCAGTAAGACTCCGAATATTTTTCCCATAACTAAATGGATTCCTAATTTAATTTGAAGGGAGTAAAATTGTATCCAAAAAAAGCTGTTTGTCATTAATCAACTGTGAATCTTCCTTACTTGTCGAACAACCGTATCATTTTCATATCCATTTCTCTGCCACCAAGATATCTTATTTCACAATGTTTTAACTGATTTTAACCCAAAACTAATTTATAAGACAGTATGTATAGTAATAGTAGCTTTTGAGTGAAGAAACAAAAGTTTAATTTTTATATATGTCACACTATATTTTACATAGTTAAAAAGAGACAAAAGAAGGGAGAGCCACCTGTGACATACATGGTACCATTTCAGTTCAAAGTTGTAATAATCTTTGGCGTGCTATACTTTGGGTGTCAAATGGTTTCTGAGTGTCTAACAGATATTCTCTTTATGCTGCATTGTTCGAGTCTGAGCACAGCACTGTAACATGCTTTAGCTGGGGGGTGGGGGTGGGGACCTGCACTTATTCTCCCAAATGTTGACTAATTCCAGAAAGCCTGATGCACCATAACCTGGAAACGTGCTTTGGTACATTCGTAGAAATCTGTAGAAAATCTCATATCCAAGCCTCAAAGCAGAAATCGCAAAACACAGCCAGGAAAAGCATCCCTCCCCCCCACACACACCCGCCCCTGTCCCCGGGTGAGCCTGCGTTGGTTGTTGAATGTGCTCTCATTAGATGCTTTGAAATGAGGCTTTCAATAAATTTCTGGGCAATATAGTTTCCTTTTTTTTTTAAGCTTAGAATGTCATAAATACATGTGAACACATTTAATGCAGGGCTTTTTATCCTCTCCAAAATGTCAACAGTATTTTCAGAATAAAGACTATGAAATATATTGCTGTAGTGGAAAATTCTGGTCCTTTGTCTTTAATGTCTTTTTGAGTGGATAAAGAAAATTCCCCCGGTTTGTAGTTTCTATATTTCCGTGAATCTTTTGACCTTGCAATGGATTGCAATAAAAGAGAAACAAAAGACTGTGTCTGTGTTTTATTTTAGAGACAGTAAACGGCTTCCCTGATGCGGGTTGGGTGTGATGTGGGCAGTGGGCTGTATCCTTGTGTGTTTCTCTGCACACTTAGGTAGCTTGCCTGACCCAGAATAGTAAATTAGGCAGGCTTTCGGAGGTTCTGATTTGGCCAATGATTGCCAAGACAAGATTAAACCCTCTGTTAGAGACACAGCGAATGAGGGCTTTATTCCCCGCCTCAGTGACTGGGCGCTGTCTCTCTGTTCCTTCCTTTCTGATATGCTCTGTCCCCAACAAAACCTCCCTATCTTGCAAAAAAAAAAAAAAATTAAAAAAATTAAAACCTCAAGGTGTAAATGAATGAATTATTTAGAATCCCATTCCCTATAAATAGTCACTCCCTTCCTTAGCTATGATTCAATTTTCCTAAAGCAAATAAATAAAGGAAACATTAATTGAGTGACATGTATATGCCAGGCACTGGAGATTCAAAGGTAAATTAAACCCATTCACCCCCACCTTCACATGGCCCATAACCCCACAGACGTACTGATATGCGTAATTATGGGCGGCACCCTTAGGCGCAGGCAGCAGCTTTGGGAAGGGAGAGCTTCATGGGGACAGGGCTGTTAATAAGGGGGGAGGGAGTAGAAGAGATTTACCAAACTTACCATGCACAGAGAAAGGAAGACAACGTGGAAAAATGGGCAAAGGCGTGCAGAGGCACAAGGGAATGAGAAAGCGGGGCAAGTTCAAGGTTAACAGTGATAGAAGAGGGCCTCCTGTGTAGGGACAGCAGGTAGAAACACTCGAGAAAAGCAATGGCAAACCATCTCATGGCCTGCTCAGAGCACGGGCCACTGTGGGAAGGATCAGGTCTCCTGGCCAAGTCTTACCTTTCAACAAGTGGAAGCGTCTTCCATTCTGCTAATAGGGTAGCCAGGAGAGCCTGAAAGATTTTCTACTGGGTAGCATCTAAAATTGTTCGTTAAAGTTGTTTTTAAATTCTTTGGAATGACTGGATATCCCTGTAAGAAAGCAAAAGGACCTGAGTGGGAACAGCAGTCCAGAACACTGGGTCAGCAAAGCGTGGCCCCTGGGCCAGATGTGGCCAGATGCCTGCAAATCACGTTTTGTTGGGACTCAGCCACGCCATTGGTTTAGATATTCTCCGTGGCTGAGTTCATACTACAACAGCACTGCTGAACAGAAGGCCACATGCTCCATGAAGTTAAAAATATTTACAGCAGGTTAAGCCACCCCTTGGGACGCCAGCATCTCCTATCAGTGCTAGTATGAGTCCTGGCTCTACCACTTTCCATCTAGCTTCCTGCTAATGTGCCTGGGAAGGTAATGGATGATGGCGTAAGTACTTGGGTCCCTGTTACCCTTGTGGGAGACCTGGATGGGGTTCCAGGTCCCAGACTTTGGGCCCAGCCTAGGCCCGGCTGTTGCAGCCAGTTGGAGAATGAGTGAACCAGCAAATGGAAGATTTCTCCTCTCTCTCTCTCTCTCTCTCTCTCTCTCTCTCTCTCTCTTTGTGTGTGTCCCTCTCTGTCACTTTGCCTTTCAAATGAATTAGTTAACATTTTTTACAAAATGTGAAAAATGGAACTAAGATAATCTTATGCTTGAAAAAAATATTTACAAGCTGGCCTTTCATGCAGAGAGTTTAGGAAGCTCAGTCTGCAGGCGTGGTTCTGCACGGGTGGGAGCTTGTCAGAAAGGCACATTCTAGAATCTCGCCCCAGACCTACCCACCCTGGACCTCAGGGAGTCAGACCCACCTCTGCATTGCTGCAGATCTTCCCGGGGGCTCCCCCACAGCCGAGGGGAGGTACAGCAAACAATTAGTCATCAACCCAGAGTCCATCTCACGTGAAGCCTGGAATGCAGAAAGGCTAGGTATTTTTGAAGAACAGTGAGTAAAACCAAACCAAGCCAGACAAACAGAAGAGGCAGAAAGTAAGAAAAAGGACTGTTGTAAGCCTTGGCTATTTGCGGATTTTGTTTTAGGCTTCCCTACACATAAGTAGTAACTGGCTGACACTCACATGGGTATAGAGGCTGAACCCGTCCTGTTTGCTCAATGTGTGGTACTGATAATTGTATTTTTAGAGGAGTCACGTCAGCAATGCTTGTGTCTGACAAAAGCGAATCAAAGTGATCCCTGGAGAAGGATGCCCTCCATCCAAGTCTCAAAGGAAACCTCCCAGATGCAGGACCAGAAAATCCAAACTCGCCATCTAAAATCACACAGGAAAAAGCAAATAGTCAAGGCATTAGTAGCATTAAGTGTCAATAGAAACAACACACAGGACGCCCGTGTCCTGCAAGGCTTCAAGATTAAATTTGCAGCTGTGTAACAAAAAATAAATGTTTGATGTAAAAAGCTGTTTCAGAGAAGTGTAAGAGGGGCCAGCATTGTGGTGCAGTGGATTAAGCCACCACCTGTGATGCAGCATCCCATATGAGCACTAGTTTGAGTCCCAACTGCTCTACCTCCCAGCCAGCTCCCTGCTGATGTGCCTGGGAAGACAACAGAAGATGGGCCAGGTATATGCATCCCTGCCACCCACATTGAGACCTGGATGGAGCTCCCTGCTCCTGGCTCTGGCTTGGCCCATTCCTACCCTGTATAGCCATTTAGAGAGTGAACTAGCAGATAAAAGATTCTCTCTCTTTCCCTCTCTTTCCCCCTCCCCCTCTCTGTAACCCTGCCATTTAAATACATAAATAACTCTTTTAACAAAAATATGTATAAGAGAAAAATCACTAAAAATGAACGGATACATTTCTAAAAGAACTAGATAGAATTTTTGGAAATGGAAAGTACAATGACACAATTATAATGGAAGACTTGAATAGCACATGAAATGCATGGGGAGGGAGAGTTCATTAATTGAAAGATAAGAAGCCAAAAGTTCATGGAAACTGCATATTGCGAAACAGCTTTGCAGAGAGTTCAAAAATTGTTTTGCACCAAAATAAACTTTTCTTTGATTCCATTTCCCAGGAACCTTTTGAAGTACCTTCGTAGACGTCAGTAAAGTAAAAACAGAACTGGAAAAAAAAATGGTGTTTTTCTTCTGAATGGATGATTTCCGTATTAAGACAGATGGAGTATGGTTTGAGACTTTACAATATCTCATCTTGCAGAAGAAAAAATAGAGTAGGCGAAAGGCAATGGTTAAAGAGATAACGGAATTTCCATTGGTTTGTGGAAAAGAATGTAAAAAAAAAAAAGGTTTTGGAGGAGAATATCAGAAGTTCAGTTTGGGATAGATTCATTTTGAGATGGAGATGTTTAGTGGCCATCCAAGCGAGCGCACGGAGTATGCAGTTAAAAATGTGAGTTCAAGGAACTGGCATTGTGGTACAAGCCACCGTCTGCAACAGCGGCATCCCGAATGAGCACAGGTTACAGTCCTGGCTGATCCATTTCATCCAGCTCCCTGCTAATAGGCCTGGACAACAGCAGAACATGACCCAAGTCCTTGGGCCCCTGCACCCATGTGGGAGACCCAGATGCAATTCCAGCCTCTTGCCTTTAGTGTGGATCAGCCCTGGCTATTGCAGTCACTTGGTGAGTGAACCAGCGGATGGAAGATTCTGTCTCTGCCTACTTCACTCCCTTTCTCCCTCTCTCTCTGTCTATTCCTCTTTCTGTAACTCTGCCTTTCAAATAAAACAGGGACAGGGAGAGACGGAGAGAAAGGTCTTCCATCCGCTGGTTCACTCCCCAGATGGCTGTAACAGCTGGAGCTGCGCCAATCGAAAGCCAGGAGCCAGGAGCTTCTTCCAGGTCTCCCAGTGGGTGCAGGGGCCCAAGGACTCAGGCCATATTTTACTGCTTCCCCAGGCCATAGCAGAGAGCTGAATCAGAAGTGGAGCAGCTGGGACTCAAACCGGCGCCCATATGGTGTGCCGGCACTGCAGGCAGAGGATTAACCTGTGCCACAGCACCGGCCCCAATAAATTAATCTTTAAAAAGAAACAGAACTGTGAATTCAGTTCACAGGAGTGGGATATTGATGGCAAACAGAAGGCATTGAAAGCCATGATGCTGTCTAAAATCATCACCCGTGGCCATCAGCCAGAAGTTTGGGTAGAGAAACGAGATGTCTAAGGACTGTGCCTTTGGATACTCTGAAACTTGGAAGCTGGGGAGATGACAATTCACTGAAGGTCAGAAAGGATTCATCTGAGAGGGAGGCGGAGAATCAGGAGTGTAAGAAATGAAATTTATTAGCTAATCTCACTCACGGACATGACGCAAACCTCCTCACAAACTACCTGCAAGCTGAATGGCCGGAGTAAGTTTAACACATTGTCTTGGTCTGCTTCTGCCACTGTAACAAATCGTCACCCACAGCCATTCATGAAGAACGGAAATCTGTTTTCCACCGTTTCGGAAACTGAGAAGTTCAAGATCAAGACACCAGAAAAGCTCGATGTCTCTGCTTCCAAGATGGCACCTTGCGTGCTGTGTCCTCATCTGCTAGAAGGCGGAGGGGCGAGAGGAGCGAGTAGTTCACTCCAGCCCTTTTATACAGCTCTAATCTCAACCACGAGGCCTCACCCGTTAGTGCTGCTGTGTTGGGAAATTAAGTTCCAGCATGCATTTTGGAAGGGACCCAGTCATTCAAACTATAGCACGCAGTAACAGATCAAAGTGAAAAGTGCGTGTGTGGATGTCTCATTGGAGACAATAAAATCAAATCTGAGAAAAGTCGATATCCATTAATGATAATCTTAGCAAACTAAACTATCCTAAACCAGGCATGGGATAGGACCTATACCAAAAACATCGAAAAATCACTTCACATGGAAACATTAGAAAGATTCTGTCTGGCCCCAGACAAGAATATTTACCATTATTACTACTTCTGTTTGACATGGTAATTGGAGAACTAAACTAGCAGAGAAAGATTAAAAAAAAAAAAAGCAAAATAGTGTGAACCAGATGGAAAAAATAAACTCTGAATTATGGATTGCCAACAGGAATACCTATAGACAATCAAAACCCAAAGGAATATGCAAATTAGATTAATAAAAGTGTAAAAGTTAGATATCAAATATAATACTCATTTACATTTCTATACAATGATGTAGAAAAACATACCTTCAAAAGCTATGTTTTATGAAAGCAATGAATCTATAAAGTAGCGGGACTTTTATGATTAAATTACATATAACTATGTTGAAAAACAAAAGAAAATATAGAGAGCTAGAATGCTCATGGATAGGAAGTCTCAGTTGCCTACAGGTTATCTTGGGAAACAGTTCTCCACAGACCTCTTGTATTTCTGCACGTCTTGCCAGCTGAACTCCTTGCCACTTGTGCCCCGCATTACCTTTCCAAGGTTGGTTTCATGGCAAATAGCCTTGGAAGATGCAGTGTCTCCCTCCAGAGACTGTTTCACTGTGCAGTACAAAATGGTCACATTTCCTGGGCTCAGTGTTCCTCTCCTGGAACACACAAAATCACACATTCAGGCATCACCCCACCCCCTCTTCATAGTTCCCGGTTGGAACGAGGGCTTCAGAAGGTGCACGAGACCATGCTGATACGTGGCTACTGCCGTTTTCGGAAGAGCTAAGTCCTTTGTCTCTGACTCAGGAGTCTCATGTGTTCCACCAGCATCCCAGAAACACTGTCAGCTGACTTGCAAATTTGCAAGTGGAATAAAATCTCTATCTTTCACAGTTCTTACAATAACAGCTCTCCCTGAACCCATCTATTAATATCATGCATTTACAAACAAAATCCTGGTAAGATTTTTTTTTAATCAAACTCAACAAAATCTTTCTTACACAGGAGCAAATGGTTAAGAATAGTCAAATCAGGCTGGCGCTGTGGCTCACTTGGCTAATTCTCCGCCTGTGGCGCTGGCATCCCATACGGGTGCCAGGTTCTGGTCCTGGTCGCTCCTCTTCCAGTCCAGCTCTCTGCTGTGGCCCGGGAGTGCAGTGGAGGATGGCCCAAGTGCTTGGGCCCTGCACCTGCATGGGAGAGCAGGAGAAGCACCTGGCTCCTGGCTTCAGATGGACGCAGTACCGGCCGTGGTGGCCATTTGGGGAGTGAACCAATGGAAAGAAGACCTTTCTCTCTCTCTCTCTCTCTCTCTCTCTCTCTCTCTCTCTTACTGTCTCTAACTCTACCTGTAAAATAAAAAAAAGAATAGTCAAATCACATTTTTAAAGAATTATTTTATATTATTTTATTTATTTTGAAAGACAGAGGAGTAATAGAGAGAGGTAGAAGCCAGAGAGAGTGGGAGGACTTCCATTCTACTGGTTCACTCCCCAAATGACCACAATGGTGAGAGTTGAGCTGATCTGAAGCCAGGAGCCAGGAGCTTCTTCCAGGTCTCCCACACGGGTGCAGGGGCCCAAGGACTTGGGCCATTTTCTACTGCTTTCCCAGGCCATAGCAGAGAGCAGGACATGAACCAGCTCCCATATGGGATGTTGGCACTGTAGGCTGTGGCTTTAACCTGCTGCACCACAGCACCGGCCCCAAGAAAAATCAAATCACATTTAAGAAGCACAATGCTAGAACTTGCCCTACTGGTTATTAAGACTTACTAGAAATCTATAATAATTAACCATGTTAATTAAGACAGTATGGAAAGGGTTTAGGGATAAATAACCAATGGAGCAAATTTGACAGCTACAAAACATATTCAAGCAGTGTATTACAGAGGGGATGACTCTTAGAGACACTTGAATGAAAAAAGCAAGCCCTAGGAGAATACATAACAGCTCTATACCATTCTATAAAACCCCCAAAGAGCAAAATTTAACAATTTATTATTTAGGAACACAAGTGTATTGAGGAAAAAGGAAAATGGAATGACCATGAAGTTTCAGAATGGTTGTTATGTTGCAGATTGGAGACCCACACAAAAGGCTTCCACCAGATCTGTAGGTTCTGCCTCATAAGTTGAAGGATGGCTTCCCCAATATTTGATTTATTAATATTAAATGTGTATTTTCATAACATGTAAAATGTATAGCAACATTGTACATGGATATAACATATATGTAATGAGGCCGGCGCCACAGCTCAACAGGCTAATCCTCCACCTTGCAACGCCGGCACACTGGGTTCTAGTCCCACTTGGGGCGCCGGATTCCGTCCCGGTTGCTCCTCTTCCAGGCCAGATCTCTGCTGTGGCCCAGGAGTGCAGTGGAGGATGGCCTAAGTGCTTGGGCCCTGCACCCCATGGGAGACCAGGAGAAGCACCTGGCTCCTGCCATCAGATCAGCGCGGTGTGACGGCCGCAGCGCGCTGTCCATGGCAGCCATTGGAGGGTGAACCAACGGCAAAGGAAGACCTTTCTCTCTGTCTCTCTCTCTCGCTGTCCACTCTGCCTGTCAAAAAAATAAAAATAAATAAATAAATGTAATGAATTACTTTACATCAAATATTAATGTTTAAATGAAAAGTTTTCTTTTTAATTTTGTCCATTTATTGGAAAGGCAGAATGACAGAGAAAGAGAGATCTCCCGTCCGCTGGTTTACCCCCAAATGCCCACAACAGCCAGGACTCAGTCAGGTGAAAGCCAGGAGCCCAAACTAATCCAGGTCCTCCACAAGGGTAGCAAGGGCCCAAGTGCTCCAGCCATCACGACTGCCCCGGTGAGCGTCGTGGGGCATTAGTGGGAAGCTGGATCTGAAGTGGGGACGTGACACAGCCCAGGCGTTCAGATATGGAATGTGGGCAACCTGAGCTGCATTTAACCTCTTCTCCAGTTTCTCATCCCCTGAAAATAGCTTTATACCTTGTTTAAATCAATGATTGGATTTTTAGAACGGGTCAGCCCGGACACAAGGCCACACACCCATATGGCAGTGGGGGCTGGCTCTGTGTGAAGCAGAGCTTGTACACACCCACGTCTGAGCAGATGGCAGAGTTGCGAGAACCCAGTGGTCTCACCTTTCTCCTCTCGTGCTGGAAGCAGAGCCCTGCGGAAGCTGCTGGTCTCCATCTGACCCTCACCGGGATGCTGGGCAGAGCAGCTGTTCATGTGGCTCCGAGACAGCTGTGCGGATGCGTGGGGCGGATCTGTCATGTCGGAACCGTGGGAATCAAAGCTCCGCCACACTGGTTTTGTAAAGCAGTGTGGGGTGCTTTCAGTATTACTTCATTGTTAATTACACTGATCAATCCGGTATCAAAACCTTTTGGTAATGCAGAGGCACATTTGATAATGTAATGATAATCCATACTGGTAACAGAATTCCAGCCAGGGTCAAGGCCAAGGTCACCCTGGAAGTAAACCCCGATTTACCCATGCCGCCGTTGGTGGATATCAGGTTGTTTCCCATTGGGGCAGTACACTTCTTAGAATCCATCAGGGTTTCTTGATCTAGTCAGTAAATGCAAAAGCAACTTGAGAGACTTTTTAAGGCCCTGCAATGCAATGGTCTCCAGGAAAACAAACATCAGACCACTAAAACCATCTCTAAGAAATAACCCTTAAATCATCCCATTCTTATGATTTTCCTTAGTTAATAAAACTTTGCATGGATGCCAGCAGCCCAAAGAAGGAGAAACCTCCAAAAAGGCGGGCCTTGTTTGACTCAGTTCTGTTATTCACCATGCGATGGGGGATTTTCAGGCATTTCTAGACCTTCTTCCACAACTTGGCATCACTTGAAAGATCTGGAGATGAGAGATGTCAATGCCAAGTGGTCTGAGGATTCTTGGATACTCCAGGCCGATGAGCATTTACTAAGCGCCTGAAACCTTCCAAGGGTGTGGTTGGGACGTGTGTGTGTGTGTGTGTGTGTGTGCGCGCGCGCGCGTGTGCAAGCACGCCTGTTCACCCGCACGCACTCCCAGGTGCACCAGCCAACCATAAATGATGATCACAGGATGCAGTCTCTTCAGCCCTCTGTAATTCACATAATGGAAAATGAAAAATTCATCTATGAAGGCTTTTTTAAAAGAATTATCTTCCAAATAAATGCTGCCTGGATGGGCCTGGTAGCCAGTGGCAATGGTAATTTTTATGAATGATGGCACAATGAACGGGGAAAACTTAGCAAGCTCAACTTGGTTGACAGAAATTATTCCACTGCTTTTTTAAGCAGCATCTTGCAACTGAGCCACTAAGAAAAAATATCTTGATCGTTGAATTTCAAGGAAGCTTTTATTAAAAACTTTCTTCAAATTCAAATCAAAAGTTGTATTACAATACAGGATTCATGGATGCACAGAGGCAAATACTGAGAAGCACTCTCATAGATAACTTAAATAATTGAGCTTAATGTGAAAATTAAGCTACTGGCACCCCGCATTATTACATGATTCAGATGACTGAGTTTGCTGTAAAGTAAACCATAAAGTAGGAAGCATGCTTGTCTTCGAATAAATTCATACTAATGGGCATGTAGTCCACTTGCTCTCTCTCCCTGTGGCTGCTGCCAAATGGCCAAACCTATTTCTTCCCAGTGCAATTTAACTCTTTAAATCATCCGAAGATTCTAAGCAAATTAGTAAAGAGAATCTTCATGCCTCCTAGAGGTAGTGATGTACTCGAACATGATACCCAACAGAGCCAGGGAGGAAGGAGAGGATGATGGCAGGAGAATGAAATGGATTCTGTAAGACAAGGGTGCTTGAATTCATCTTCTGTGAGACATCACACAGAAGTATATGACCGTATCTGTACAGTCATACGATGAATGTGAAGTAAGCACTGTGCAAGTGCCATCTGGGCCATGGGCACAGTTTCCCCTTGTACACTACCCCAGACACAGGCATCACCCCATCCCGAGGTAACCTCTCTTCCATCCTCTATAGAAATGATCTCCGCCTTGCGGCGCCGGCACACCGGGTTCTAGTCCCGGTCGGGGCGCCAGATCCTGTCCTGGTTGCCCCTCTTCCAGGCCAGCCCTCTGCTGTGGCCCAGGAGTGCAGTGGAGGATGGCCCAGGTGCTTGGGCCCTGCACCCCATGGGAGACCAGGATAAGCACCTAGCACCTGGCTCCTGCCATTGGATGAGCGCGGTGCGCTGGCTGCAGCGCGCCAACCGCGGCAGCCATTGGAGGGTGAACCAACGGCAAAGGAAGACCTTTCTCTCTGTCTCTCTCTCTCACTGTCCACTCTGCCTGTCAAAAAAAAAAAGAAATGATCTCCTTGGTTTATTTGTGTAGTTCCATCCAGTGTGCATACTTAAAAGCATAGTTTGATAATTGCCTGGTTTGAGCTTCGTATGAAAGACTCATGCTGTGTATATTGTTTCATGACTCAATAGTGTTTATAAGATGCATTCATGTTCTTGTGTGTGACTCTAGTTTACACAGTTTCATTGCGATATAATTGTCTCAGTCCATCCAGACTAATATAAAAAATACCCATATACCATGAGGCTCATAACAGAATGGAGATCTTACAGTCTGGGGGGCCTGAAAAATCCAGGATCAAAGCGCCAGTGGATTTGGTGCCTGCTCAGGGCCAGTCCTCATCCACACAGCCTTCTGTCTGTGGCTTCCTGTGTTGGGAGGCTCAAGCAGGTCCAGGAGCCTGGTGGGAAGGGCGTTAATGCTATTCATGAGGTTTTGTCCTCATGACACAGTCACCTTCCAGAGGCCCCACCTCCCAGAGGCCCCACCTCCCAGTGCTGTCCCCTTGGAGGATAGGATTTCAACACAGGAATTCTGGGGGGAAGACACAAACGTTCAGACCAGAGCAATAATATAACATTATGTGGATGTGCTATCCACTCATTGTACCATTGAAAAGCTTTTGGTCTGTTTCCAGCGTGGACCATTGCACATACTGCTGTTAAGAACATCCTAGTGCACCCAAGCATAGGGGTCTCCAGAGTGAATTCCTAAGAGAGTACTTCCTAGTGTTTGCATATCGCCAAGTTTATTAGGTATTGTCACACCATTTTCCAAAGGGGTACAACCAATTCACATTTTCACCAGCAATGGACGCACATTCCACCTGATTACCTATTTGCCTTCTGATTGCCACGTGAGGCTATTTTTATGTGGTTTCAATCTGTATTCTCCAGAGTATTTTACAAAGCTGGGCATTATTTCATATGTTTATCGATCACTTAGGAAATAATATTTGTAACGATCTTTAAGCCAACATTCGCCAATCCATTTCAGAAAACACAAAGAACATAGACTGAAAAGGATTAAAAGGATTACCATAGTATGCTTGTGGTTTATAGCAAAAACTATACAATGAGGGAAAGGAAGTTGAGGGACTCTGTAAGGTTTTATTGATTTAAAAGGTAAAGCTTTCTTCTTCCTTCACCCTCTTGCAACTTTATTGGGTCTCAGTGTACGTAGGAGACCATTATCTTGGGTTTAAATGAGAAGTGGCATGTATCTGGGCAATGCTTCAATCAACACTGTATAGTTATTGGGATGATGTAACGTAGCTAAATACTATGTAACCCAGTGAAAGAAGGGTGGAAAAAAGCGAGTTATCATCCCTCTGCTATGAACACAAAGCTTAAATGCTTTGCAAATCTACATGAAAGGCATCACAAAAAACCTGTCAAATTAGTTATGGGGCACCTAAGATGTAAAATGTGGAAAAAATTATAAAAACTTAGATGGATTTTGCGTTTAGAATGCTTAAAAACAAGTTTAATTTCTGACTCTTTTTAAAGAAACTGAGTCTAGAAATCACAAATAATGTTTTATAGAGATGATTTATACAAGAATAACAATATGAAATGCAAATGAAAGAAAAAAGGCTTTTAGCAATGAATGTGCATCTATACTCTAGATACGTTTTATATGAAAGATAAACTATTGAAAGAATTTCAATCCACTTTTCCAATTAAATAAACAACTATAGGTTTTTTTTACCAAGCTGATAAGAGGGTTTTTACTGTATTTGCCCAAGAGGTAGAAAATTATATTGGAAAAGTAACATTTTTTTTTTCAATTTAAGTATAATTTACCTAAAGTAAAATGCACACAGCTCACATACAGTTCCCTGCATTTTGACAAATGTCTAGACCTAGGTAACAAACACCCCAAGCAAACTATGCAGCATTTAAAAATCAAGGTATGCTGTGTGTGCATGTGTGTGCATATGTGTATGTGTGTATGTGTGTTTGTGCATGTTCCTCAACTCCCAAATTTCCCCAATCCTTACCCCGTATGGGCAATCACTGTTTTGATTTCTTTCACATATTCCTCTCACCTGTTATTGGACATCGTATCAGTAGACTCATATGGCATGCGTTCTTTGCTTTGGCCTTCCTTCTCTCGTGGGATAATTTTGAGATTCATTCATGCTGTTTTGTGTCTCAGTCATTGGTGAGTAGTAGACCATCTATGAATATACCACAATTTATGGATCCCATCTACTATGAACAGACATTTGGGTGGTGACTTGTTTTTGACTCTTATAAATAAAACAACTGTAACTATTTTTGTACAGTTCTTTTTGTGGGATATAACTTTCTTCTTGAGTAAATAGATATCTAGGAGTGGAATTCCTGAGTCAAAGGATATGGACATAAATATAGATAATTCTAAGTCACTGCCAGATTGCTCTCTAAAGTGCTTGTACAATTTTCAACTATTACCAGAACCATTGAGGGAGGGTTCCAGTTAATCACCGTCTCACTGATTTTGGTGTTGTTAGTCTTTTAAATTTAGCCATTTACAAAATGTATGTGATTGTATCCCATTGTGAATCTCACTGCCTTTTGTTAAGCACCTTTCTTATGCGTGTTATCTAACCCCATTCTTTCTTTGTGACGTATGCATTAATGTCTTTGGTTTATCTTGAAATGGTGGTTGCACTTTAGCACCAGATGTTTTCTCATTGAATTGGTTGGAACTTTTACTGTAAATCAGTTGACTGTTTATGTGAGGATATAACTCCGGAGATTCTATCATGTTTCAGTCATTTATCTCTCCTATGACAATATCACATTATCTTGTTTGCAAAAGCTTTCTAGTAAACCTGGAAATCACTGGTGTGAATCTTCCAACTTTGTTTTCAATTTTTTTTTTTTTTTACTAATCTAGGCCCTTTAACTCTCTATGTAAATTTTGGGATTGACTTGACTTGTTAGAAATTTGTTTGGGATGTATCTTAATGTCTGGATTAATTTAGAAATAATTGACCTCTTAACAGCACTGAGTCTTCTAATCTGTGAACAAGAATACATTTCTTTTGTAAAGTCTTCTTTCATTACTCTCAGCAATGTTTTGTAGCTTTCAAAGTAGATATCTTGCACTGTTTTTATTAAATATATTCTATGTATTTCATTTATTTTTATTCATTTTTAAGTTGTTTGCTATTAGTAAGAGAATTAAAAGTACCATTGTATTTTTGTATATTATCCTGGTATCTAGTGATCTTGACAATTCACATGTTAATTCTAAGTTGTTGTTTTTCACAATTCTTGAATTTTTTTAATCCAAAAGTTATGTCATGTACAAATAAAGACAAGGCTTATTGTTTTCCAATATTTATGCCTATTTCTTTTTTAAAAAGATTTATTTATCTATTTGAAAGAGTTACAAAGACACACACACACACAGAGGGAGAAAGAGAGAAGGAAGGAGGGAGGGAGAGAGAGAGATCTTCCATCTGCTGGTTCACTCCCCAAATGGCCATAATAGCCTGGGCTGGGCCAGACCAAAGCCAGGAGCCAGGAACTTCTTCCAGATCTCCCAGGTGGGTGGATGCAGGAGCCCAAGGACCTGAGCCATCTTCCACTGCTTTCCCAGGTGTGTCAACAGGGAGCTGGATGAGAAATGGAGCAGCCAGGGTGAGATGCTGGCATTGCAGGAAGTGGCTTTACCTGGTAAGCCACAACAATAGCTCCATGCCTATTTCTCTTACTTGTTTTATTTCACTGGTTATGACCATCAGTCCAATACTGAACAGACATGGTGAGCACTAACATCTTTGTTCCTGAGCTTAACGGGCAAGTGTTTACTCTTCCACGGGTCAGTATGATCTTATCTGCAGGGTTTTGTAGATGCTCTTCATATTCATAAAATTGAGAAGATTCACTTCAATTTTTACTTTGTTCAGATTTGTTATTACAAATGGAGGTTAAATTTTGTACATTTTTTCTTAGTCTTTGGATATTTGCGGTTATATTTACCATTTCTGGTTCTCTTCGTTATTAATATTTATGTAAATTTCTTCTGGTATTTTCTTTTATCCTGAAAAACTTCCTTTTATCATTTCTGGAAGATAAATTAATGTGATTATAAAAATTTTCTCTTTTACATTTTTTGTTATGCTATAGCCTCCTAATAATTCTCTATTTTCTGAAGAGTTTATGTAAAATTGATATTGTTTCTTAAATGCTTCACAGAAGTCCCTCAGTGAATCACATGGGCCTGAAGTCTCTCTGAGAAAAAGTTTACAATTTCTGTTGTGTGTGTGTGTGTGTGTGTGTGTGTGTGTTAACTCTTCATTGCATCTGAGTTGTAGAGTTTATTACCATGAAGTTGTTCATGGTCTACTATCTTTTCTATGTTTACAGGATCTAAAGTGATGTCTTTTCATCCAGCTATTAGTGATTTGTGCTTTTCTCTAACAAAGCAGAAAACAAATTCTCCACAACTTCAAGGTCATCAGCAAATAACCACCTGCTGAAAAAAGTCAACACTCTACAGAGGGAGATAATAGAAACCACCTCTATAAAATATGATCTATAATGCTCTGTGTGCCATAAAAAAATACTACTTGATATGTAAAGGAAATGAAATCTGACCCACATTCAAGAAAAATAAATAAATTACAATAAGTGATGTAGGTGTTGGAATGAACAGACAATGTCCTTAAAGAAAACGGTTATAAACTGAGGGCTTTGAGAAAAGAAATGGTCACAGTGAGTGAACAGATGGGAATCTGAGCTGAGAAGTGGAAACTTATATTAAAACATGGAAATTCTAGTACTGAAAAGTACTATATCTGAAATAGAAAATTCATTGAATATGGGCTTCAGAGCAAGTGCAAGTTGGCAGAAGAAAGTGTGAGTGAAAGTGAAAATATAGTAATAGTAATAGTC
Source organism: Sylvilagus floridanus (assembly GCA_949820135.1). NCBI lineage: Eukaryota > Metazoa > Chordata > Mammalia > Lagomorpha > Leporidae > Sylvilagus > Sylvilagus floridanus. The sequence continues at coordinate 29,260,112 of OX463246.1, read as the reverse complement.
TAATCTGAGGAACAGCGAGGAAGAAGATGGCGAGATAGAGAACAGAGCCTCAGTAGCCTGGGGGAACATGTCAGGAAGTCTAGTATTTGTGCAATTTGAATCCCAGACAAAAAGAAAGAATAGAACAGGGGATAAAAATATTTTTAATTTTAATTTTTAATTACTTTTTAACAGATTCAATGGGATTTGTAGATACAGTTCTGAGATCATAATGATATCCCCTCCTTCCCTCCCTTCTCGCTCTCTTTTTTTTCTAGTTTTTGTGATAACATATTTTAAATTTACATTATAGTGAAAAGGCTTAACACTTCACTGAATAAGAAGTTTAACAAGTAAGAGCAAAAAGGCCCTAGTGTAGTGGGAGTATACATAATGGCTATAAAGAATAACTGAATGGAAAAATGACCATTTTACCCATATGCAGTACATTTTAAAGTAATCACAGATCATTAAAACTACCATTGTATAACATTCTTAACAAAGGTATAAAACAAAGTTTTTCAACACTATATTTGCACCAGTACTGAGGTGCACAGCTATTTCTTTTCTATTTTGTTTGTTTTTTAAATTTTAGCCCCTACATGTAAAGGAGAAAATGCGGTGTTGTTTTCCTGAGTCCAGCTTATTTCATTCAACATAATGTCCTTCAGCTGCATCTGTTTTGCTGCAAATGGTAGTATTTCATATCTTTTTTTGTTTGTTTGTTTTGACAGGCAGAGTGGACAGTGAGAGAGAGAGAGACAGAGAGAAAGGTCTTCCTTTGCTGTTGGTTCACCCTACAATGGCCGCCACAGCCGGCGTGCTGCGGCCATCGCACCGCGCTGATCCGATGGCAGGAGCCAGGTGCCAGGTGCTTTTCCTGGTCTCCCATGGGGTGCAGGGCCCAAGCACCTGGGCCATCCTCCACTGCACTCCCGGACCACAGCAGAGAGCTGGCCTGGAAGAGGGGCAACCGGGACAGAATCCGGTGCCCCGACCGGGACTAGAACCCGGTGTGCCGGCGCCGCAAGGCGGAGGATTAGCCTGTTGAGCCACGGCGCCGGCCATATCTTTTATAGCAAAATAATATTTCATTGTGTATACGTACCATATTTTCTTTATGCATTCATCTGATGATGGATACCTTTGGCTATCGTCAACAGTGCTGCTATAAACAGGATGGTGGAGGTATCTCTTTGCTACAATGTGGTCAAGTCTTTTGTTTATATACCCAGTAGTGGGATTGCTGAATCATATGGCAAGTCTATTTCTATTTCTAGTTTTTTTTTTTTTTTGGGGGGGGGGGAATAGTAATTATAATTAACCCTTTCTAAAAGAAAAGGTATATGGAATACATAATAGAGTAACAATTTAACTCAACTTCCTTTTTCCTTTTTACTCAAAGCATAAAACAGAAATATTTTATACAGATTATCATGCAACTTTAAAAAAAAAAGTTAATGTACATATTACACACAGAAACTCACCAATAATATTTTCCATTTTCCCCCCAAAGTAGCTTGACATTATTCCTCCATTTCATAGTCAACAAAGTCCTTTTTTAAAGAAATTTCCACACTGTTTTCCACAGTGGCTGCACGAATTTACATTCCCAGCAGCAGTGGGTAAGTGTTCCCCCTTGTCCCCATCCTCACCCGCATTGTTAGTCTCTCAGTTTTGGATCTGAGCCATTCTGAAAGGCATGAGGTGATACCTCGTTGTGATTTTGATTTGCATTTCCCTGATGGCTAGTGATGTTGAACATTTTTTCATATAATTGTTGGCCATCTGTATTTCTTCTTTTGAGAACTGTCTATTGAAGTCCTTTGCCCATTTCTCACCTAGATTAGTTGTTTTTTTCTTGTTGAGTTTTTCAGTTGTTGATATATTTGGGATATTAATCTTTTGTTCTATAGGTGGTTCGCACAGACTTTTTCCCATTCTGTTTGATGTCTCATCACTCTATTGACTGTTTCCTTTGATGCGCAAAAGCTGCGGACTTTGATACAGTCCCATTTGTTTAGTTTTGCTTTTGTTGCCTGTGCTTTGGGTGTCTTGTCCAAGAAGTCATCTTGGAGTGTTTCCCCTATGTTTTCTTCCAGGAGATTCACTGTCTCAGGTCTTAAATGTAGGTCTTGGATCCACTTCAGTTGTTTTTTGCGTAGGTTGAGAGGTATGGATCCAATTTCATCCTTCTACATATATACATCTATACATTGCCAGCACCATTTGTTGAAGAGATCATCCTTACTCCACTGTATGGTCTGAGCACTTTTGTCAAAAATCAGCTGGCTGGGGCCAGTCTGTGGTGTAACGAGTAAAGACACTGCCTGCAGTGCCAGCATCCCACATGGGTGCTGGTTTGAGTCCCAGCTGCTCCATTTCCAATCCAGCTCCCTGCTAGTGCACCTGGGAATAGCAGCTCAAGATGGCCCAAGTGCTTGGGCTGCCTCATCTGAGTGGGAGACCCAGACTCCTGGCTTTAGCCTGGCTCAGCCTTGACCATTGTGGCCATTTGGGGAGTGAACCAGCAGATGGAAGATTTTCTCTCTCTCTATCATTCATTCTCTCTCTCTCTCTCCCTCTCCCTGATCTGCCACCCCTCTATAACTTTGACTTTCCTTTCTTTTTTTTTTTAAGATTTATTTTATTTATTTGAGAGAGGTAGAGACAGAAAAGAGGTCTTTCATCCACTGGTTCACTCCCCAGATGGCCACAGCGGCTGGAGCTGAACCGATCCGAAGCCAGGAACCAGGAGCTTCTTCCAGGTCTCCCACGTGGGTGCAGGGACCCAAGCACTTGGGCCATCTTCTACTGCTTTCCCAGGCCATAGCAGAGAGCTGAATCAGAAAAGGAGTAGCCGGGACTCGAACCGGCACCCATATGGGATGCTGGCACTTCAGACCAGGGCTTTAACCTGCTGAGCCACAGCGCCAGCCCCAACTCCGACTTTCAAATAAATAAATCTTTAAAAAATCAGTTGGCTATAGGTATGTGGATTGATTTCTGGGCTCTCTATTCTGTCCCATTGATCTATGTATTGCTTTTTATGCCAGTCCCATGATGCTTTAAATACTATAGTTTTTAGTATTGTGTTGTCTCTACCTTGATTTTTGTTGTTCAGGATCACTTCAGTTATTCTAGGTCTTTTTTGACTCCATATGTATTTTAGGATTGCTTTTTCTAATTCTGTAAATATCACAGGCATTTTGATAGGGCTTTCATTGAACCTGTGGATTGCTTCAGGTGGTATAGACATTTTAATGATTCTTCCAATTCATAAGCAAGGAGTATCTTTCCATATCTTTGTATCCTTGATGATTTCTTTCATCGATATTTGATAGTTTTCATTGCAGAGATCTTTCACTTCTTTGGTTAAATTTATTCCTAAATATTTGATTTATTTTTTTTTGTGGCTATTGTGAATGGAATTTCTTTCTGTGAGTTCATCATTAGCATACAATAAGCTACTGTTTATGTTTATTTTGTAACCTGCAACTTTACTGAATGGGTTTATCAATTCTAACAGCTTTTTGGTGGAATGGTTAGGTTTTTCCATGTACAATATCGTGTCATCTGCAAACATGGATAGCTTGACGTCCTCTTTCCAAGTTTTGATGCCCTTTATTTCTTTCTCCTCCTTATTGCTCTTACTAAAACTGCCAGTACTATATCAAATAAGAGGAGCAAAAGTGGACATCCTTGTCTTATTCCAGATGTGGAGGACTGCTTTCAGCTTTTCCCCATTCAGTAGGATTTTGACTGTTGGTTTGTGATATATAGCCATTATAATTTTGAGGAATGTTCCTTCTATACCTAGTTTGTGGAGGGTTTTTATCATGAGGGGTGTTGAATCTTATCCAATGCTTTTCTCTGCATATATTGAGATGACCATATGGTTTTTGTTCTTCATTCCATTGATGTGACGTTTGACATCAATTGCTTTGCAAATGGTGAACCACCCTCGCATTTCTGGGATAAATCCCATTTGATTCTGATGTATGATCTTTTTAATGTGATTGTTGATTCATTTTGCTAGAGTTTTGTTGAGAATCTTTGCATCTATGTTCATTAAGGATATAGGTCTGTAGTTTTCTTTTTGTGTTGTGTCTTTGGTTTTGGTATCAAAGTAAAACTGGCCTTATAAAAAGAGTTTGGCAGAGTTCCATCCTGTTCAACATTTTAAAAACAGCTTGAAGAGTATTAGAGTTGCTTCCTCCTTGAATATTTTGGAGAATTCAGTAATAAAGCCATCAGGTCCCAAACTTTTCCTTGAAGGAAGACTTTGATTACTGTTTCAACCTCATTGCTTATTATAAGTCTGTTTAAATTGTCTATATATTCTTGATTTAATCTTGGCAAATTATAAGAATCTAGGAATTTATGTATTTCTTCAAGGTTTTAAGATTATTAGCATATAGTTCTTCATAGTAGTTTTTATGATCTTTTGTATTTCAGCAGTGTAATGTTGCAATGTCCCCTTTTTCATCTCTAAGCTTCTTTGAGTTTTTCCCTTTTTTCATTGAATAGTTAGAGGTTTATCTATTTTGTTTGTCTTCTGAAAAAAAAGAAGCAACTTTTTGTGTTGTTGATCTTTTGTATTTTTTTACCTTCTATTTCATTTTGTTCTTCTCTGGTTCTTATTACTTCTTGCCTCCTGCTGATTTGGAGTTTGGCTTGTTCTTGTTTTTCTAAGTCTTCAAGACGACTCATTAGATCTTTAATTTGAGACATTTTTCTTTTATTTCATGTAAGCACTTAATGATACAAATGTCCCTCGTAATACTGCTTTTGCTGTATCCCACAGGTTTTGATACGCTGTGCTTTCATTTTCATTAATTTCACGGAAGTTGTTTTTATTCCCTTTTTAATTTCTTCAACGACCATTGATCATTTAGTAGTATGTTGTTTAATTTCCAAGTATATATGAGTTTTCTATTATTCTTCTTCTTGTTGATTTCTGGTTTTATTCCTTTATAGTCCAAGATGGTATATAGTATGTTTTCAATTTTTTTTATGTTTTCAAATACTTGATTTGTGTCCTAATATGTGGTCTATCTTAGAAAATGTTCCGTACACTGATAAGAATGTTTACTCTGTAGCTGTTGAGTGAAAATGTCTGTTAGGTCCATTTGCTCAATAGTATGTTTCAGCTCCATTGTATCTTTATTGATATTTTGTCTGCATGGTCTGTCCATTGATGAGGATATGGTGTTAGAAGTCACTCGCTATTATTGTATCAGAGTCAATCTCTCCTTTAGGGCTAGTAGTATTTTCTGTAAATATCTTTGTGATCTTGTCTCAAATTAAAGATCTAATGAGTCATCTTGAAGACTTAGAAAAACAAGAACAAGCCAAACCCCAAATCAGCAGGAGGCAAGAAGTAATAAGGATCAGAGCAGAACAAAATGAAATAGAAGGTAATGTGGGTATGGATGAGAGGAAAATTCTACAAGCAGCCCCCAAACACCTTGAATAGAGCAGCAGTTTGCAAAGTGTGTTACTCAGCCTATACCCTCAAGGGCTCTACAGGAAGCTTCGGGAGAGGTCTTTCCTGGTCAGGAAGCACCTTCATATTGACCTGCTGAGAGCTATGGAGAATCCCTAGGGAAAGTCAGGAAAGGCTGAACTGGAGTGACTACACAAACCTTTATCCACTCTGACGCCTGCTTGATATTCTTTGGTCCCCAGGATTGACAATCCAAAGAAATTTAGTGTGTGATTTGTAGACTCACCATGTCCTTTATGGGTTCATGTTTACTTTTAACGCAGGATACATTTCCAAATTTCTTGTAAGGCTGGTCCAGTGGTGGTAAGTTTTCGCAGTTTTCACTTATCTGGAAATTACGGGATTTATTCTTCACTTTTAAAGGATAGCTTTGCGAGATATAATATTCTTTTCTAAAAAATTTATTTATTTATTGGAAAGTCAGAGTTACACATAGAAAGAGATACAGAGAGAGAGAGAGAGAGGTCATCCATCTGCTGGTTCACTCCCATTGGCTGCAACAGCTGGAGCTGCGCTGATCCAAAGCCTGGAACTTCTTCTGGGTCTCCCATGCAGGTGGGTTCTGGGTCCCAAGCATTTGGGCCATCTTCTACTGCTTTCCCAGGCCATAGCAGAGAGCTGGATGGGAAGTGGAGCAGGCAGGTCTCAAACCGGCTCCCATATGGGATGTTTGCACGGCAGGCTGCGGCTTTACCTGCTACGCCACAGCGCCAGCATCAGATATAATATTCTTGATTGGGAGATTTTTTTCTTTTAAGAACTTGAATATATCATCCTACTCTCTTCTGGCCTGTAGGGTTTCCACTAAGAAGTATGATGTTAAACTAATTGATTTTCCTTATGTAACTTGACATTTTTCCTTTATTGTCGTTAGGATTCTCTGCTTGCCTTTAATTCTTGACATTTGACAACAATGTGCCTTGGAGAAGACTCTTTTTTGGTTGAGTCTGCTTGGGGTTCTTCAAGCTTCTTGTATCCAGATGTCCATGTGTCTTTTAAGCTGGGAAATTTTCAGTGATTATTTCATTTAGCAGATTCTCGATGCCTGTTTCCTTTTCTTCTCCTTCGGGAATGCCTGTAATACGGCTATTTGGTTGTTTAATGGCGTCCCTTATTGCGTATAGACTTTCTTCATTCTTGTGTGATTGGGTTATCTCCAAGTTCTTATCCTTGGGGTTAGAATTTCTTTCTCCCTTTTGGTCTATACTGCTGTTGAATCTCTGAATCGTGTATTTCATTGATTGAAGATTTCATCTAAGGGCAATGCAGCCTCCATGAAAGTAATGCACTAACAAAGACAAACACATTCACTGTGCAGGATTTTTATCAGGGAATGAAGGAGATGAGTGCAGAGGTCATTGTGGAGGGTGGCCCCAGAGCCTTTGGTGGATTCTCCCCTAAGTGTAAGTGTAAGTGTCCCAGCTCTCTGCAAATCACTCATCTGGGAAAACCTGTCGGATCACAGAAAACTCACCCTAACCCAGAAAATACAGTTGCAAATGTGCTTCTTGGATTGTAACCCATATTGTAGTGGGTATTCTCTGACTGTCCTACCTGCTGCTCCCTCACAAGCAGAAGGCAGCAGTCCCCCTGACTATGCAGGGACTGCCGCCGCAGGTGCAGCCCTGGGAGTAGAGGCCGTGTCACAGCAGTTGGCAGCCTCTTCCTGCTAGGCCTGCGCACCTGCTCTAGTGAACCTCTTCACCAACGGGACACAGAGCTCATGCAGTCCCCCAGGGCAGCAATTAGCCTGCAAACAGGAGACTGGAATTCAGGTCTGGGGCACATTCTTTCCTTCATCTGTGAAAACATGTCATCATAAGAAAATGACTCCTATTTTTCCTCTCCCAATTTCATAGAACCTCTCTATAATATAGGAAGCATTTTTTTTTGCTATTTTAAATCATTATGGGACATTTATGCATATATGTAAAATTTTTAGAATTTGGTTATGATTCTTTGTGTATAAACAAATCTCCCTTTACTCCTCATTTCCCTGGAATGGTTTGTGACCAAGTCAAGGAGACTATGTTTCCATGATCAGGGTACCTCTCTGCTCACACATATTTTTTTGGAAGAAGCTGGAACTAGTCAATGGCACAAATCAAACCAATCCAACACGTTTCCAGCAGTGCTGAGCCTGGGCACTGTGGTTGAGATGGTGAAATGGTTTTATTTTCTAGATGACTGTTTTTCAAACTCGAAATATGTTTTGCATCAGTGATGTGTTAAGGTCAAGTCAAGAAAAGAGACAATATGTCCTGTGTCACGGAGACCAGGATAATGAGAGTGTTCTCTGGGAGCCGGCACTGAGGTTGCTCATTTCACCAGCAAAAGGTTACACCAGACAGATTGTTTCGCGTTTGATGTCTTAAATTAAACCGCTGACATGGCCTGCCTCAAAGTAAGACGCAGACGTGTTTGCCAAGCGGAGCCTCCAGAAAAGCCTTACTGGAGAGAGTTGGCTCCTTGTGCTGCAGCCTCGGAGGCTCTTTTGTTTTTAAGGTGTGAGTAGGAATGAAAGTCAATTTCAGCTGCAGCGCAGCTCCTAGGGTGTGGAGGAGGGGGGCCCGGTGGATCTGAGGCTTGCTGGTTTGTCAAAGCGTTAGGGGGTAGAAGCTAGACGTGTGCCTCGTTCCTAAGCAGAACTTAGAACCTGACACACACGCTGTACACATGAGATCGAGGAAGAATTACTGAGGCTCAGAAGAACTGAGTGGTACAAGATCCGCTTTGGCCACTTCCTCCATGCTGGCCCGAGCATGCCCTCTGCCATGGCCGTCCTCACCTGTCACCACCAGATCTAATAGAAGCCCAGTTGGCAAGGGGGCTGGGCACCGACCGTGACGTCAGCACCTCAGGTTTTTCCCCAGGCATCGATTGGAACAAGACCCCAGACCCCAGATGATTCCGACAGCCGTGGATGGGCTTGGTGGGGGAGCAGTGAATCCTGCTCTGTCGCCCTTGCTTGCTCCTTGCAATGGGGAGGAAGAACGATAAGCAAGCAGACAAGGAACTGTTGCTGTTTCTCATGGTGATAAGAGCAGGGACTTGGGGAAAAGAAGTGGTGACTACTTACAAAGGGTATTCAGGAAATCTGCACCAGATGATGGACATTCGAGAGCAATGTAAAGGCGATGAGGGAGCAAACCAGGGGTCAGTGACCCTCATTTCCGCTGTGGGTCTCCCTCTCTGCATGGATTGTAACACCATGCGAGCATCTTCTGCTTCCTGGCCCGTGGTCACGGCATCTGCTGGAGTCACAAGGAGTGACAACACGTGTCATGACTAATTCCCCGGTGCCTGGCGAGGATCAGGTGTGGCACAGGTGAGCGCACCTGCTCTTAGAAATGTCTTCCAGGCTCAGGGCTCCCTGGCCCTTCGCTGTGACTCGCAGGAGGTTCAGACTGCTGGGATCTAGAGTTGAGCCCCGCATACCTAATCCGAGTCTTCCCTGAGGGTCACAGCCACGACCTGTGGCCTCACTGCCGAGAGCAGATGCCCTGTTCCCTGACACAGGCCTTCCCTCACTGGACACCTTCCCACCCGCCTCCTCCTTTTCACATGGCCCAGGCCTTTAATGCCCACTCTCCTCTGGCATCCCCAGGCCACCTTTCCCAGGCTGAAGAAGTCCATGCCCAGAGCGAAGGACACTTCCAGTGACCCCTGGCCTCGAGTGTCCCTCTTGACTCTCGCCAAGTTACCAATGAAGTTGTTACCCTTCTCGATCCCATTGGGTTGGGATTCTCCAAGGCATAGAGTGCCCGTCTCTCTTTTTGTGGAGGGTGGCCCCGGGGTATTGAAAGAGTCCCCTATGAGAAAGGGGTTATAAGCTCTTCAGCTCCTCTTGGGGATGCAAATCAATCACCAACCTGGGAAAACCTAGTGAACCATAGAAAGTCACCCTAACTGAGAAGATAGTGCAGTTGCATGTATGCTTCCTGGATTGCAGTCCATATTGCAAAGGCCAGCCTCTGGAGTTGCACCTGCTGCTCCCTTACAAGCCCAAAGCAGCATTCACCCTACCTAAGGGACAGCCACTGCAGGTCTGTTACACATTGTATAGACCTGACCCCCTTGCCTACTGCTTCTTGCAATGGGTTCATTGGGTCTCACTCTGCTCTCCACTTGCTCCAGTGAATTTTTTTTCTTTCTTTCTTTTTTTTTTAACCACTTGTGCTTCAGGCTCTCAATTGGTCACTGCCATGACAACTTGTTCACCCTAGAGCTGCTGTGAACTGAGACTTGGTCATCAGATGCCTGGACCGTGCCCCTCCAATGCGGCATGTGGAATGTGTTCCCCACTAACAATAAGGTTTTTTTTTTTCTTTTATGGTTAATTTGAGAGTATGTCTGTATTTGGTGTTTCTGTAATTTTATTTTGTGTTTCAGTTGAGTAAGTGTTGCTGAATATCTGTAGAATGTGTGATAATTTTTTTGTAAAAAACTCAATAAAAGAGACATTAGCATAGAAAAATATTTTATGTTGTGTAAAACACTTGGCTGAGGGAATGTTTTAATGCATTATATCAACATGCCACAGACTCCCCGCCGTCAGAGTACAAGAAGGAGCTGTGGTTGGCACCGACGGATTCCCAGCTCCACACTGCCAGGTCGGAAGAAGGGCACTGGGGTAGCCTGCAGCACAAAGACAGAACACTTCGACGTTTCTCCCCCTTGAAACTGCCGTGTGTCCAGCACCTTCCCCACCAATCATCGTTCTGGATTCCTTGGCAAATGCATTCGTGACAACTGCATCAGAACCGCCCTCCCGCGGCTCGCGGCTGGACAAGGGCTGGGAAGCAGTGCCAAGTGCGCTTGGCCCGTCTCTCCGGGCGTTAGGAGGAGCAGGGCACCGCTGAGCAGGACATCAGGACGAGAAGATGGCAAGGCGCGGCCCCTGCCCTCGCTGGCCCTCGAGGGGAGAAGCCACGCTCACGAGTCGCCGTGAAAGACCGCCCCATATGACAGGAGCGCTGGGTCGGGCGTGAATGATTTCACACGGTGCTTTTAAAGCCAGCATCTCTGTGCACTTTGAAGCCTCGTGTGATGGACTTTAATTTTCGGAGTTGCGTGACCTCCAGAGGTACGAGGGGCGCGTTCGCCCTTCGCTCTCCGGCTGCCGGCTCTGCTGCCCTGGCCTCCTCACCCCTGGGCCCCGGCTGCTCAGCTGACTCCATAGCCACGTGGGCAGGCCCCTGAGCTCTCGACCGTCCTCACCCGCGCTGCTGGAGCCCACGCGCTGCGAAGGAGAGGCTGGCTCAGCGCGGTCGCTGTCCCTTGGGGAACAAGTTGGCTAGCGTCAGGCTGCCCGTGCCGTGGCCATGAATTGGCAAAACGCAGCCCACAGGCAAGCAGACATCTATTGCTTCTTTGAAAATATTTCTTCGGGAAAGGTGAAGGCATAGATCACCAATTCCACTCCTAGGACTCTCGGCCAGGAAACCCGAGATGTCACCAAGAGGATCGCCAGTCCCCCCCGGAGCCAACCCGTCTGGATGCAGGCTGTGAATTCTCGCAGGCTGGAGACACTGGCTGCTCTACATCTGCACTCTTCCTGCACGTTAGCAGGAAACTGAGCCCTGAGTGACCTCTCCTCCCAGCTCGCTGGAGGAACAGCGGAGCGTCTTCGCCCATTTCTGAAACATTGCTGATCTCCTGACCTGCACAGAAGCACAGCGGTGGAGAAAACGCCGGGAGCGGTCCGCAAGGGAGGCCTTGCACACTAGAGTTTTATAGGATTTAAGAAAAAAAGTCCTGTGACTTAAAAGCATCCGTTTTCCCCCCTCGTTTTGCATAAAAATAATCTAACATCGGAGTAAAGGAAATAGGAAGTATATCAATTTTTAATAAATACAAGCCACAAAATAAATTTAATAAATTATAAATGATAAAATTATTGAAAAATTAAATATTAAACATTCCCACATAAAAATGTAGAACATTTATTAATTAGGGAACATTTTCAGAGTAATACTTGCACTTTAAATGCTCTTAACTTTTTAAACATACGATGTTGTAGACCTATGGAAAGTGGCCCTGCTATGTCTGTGCGGCTCATCACACCTAAAGACGAGACACTGGTCAGCTCCCCTGAGGACAGCCACTGTGGGTGGGCTCAGGATGGCGAAGTGGGGGAAGGGAGACAGGGTCCAGAGGGGGAATTCCCAGGACTGGCATCTTTGAAACAAGGTAACAGATTTTGAAATGTAAGAAAAGACTATCATCACGTAAAAACATTTTTATTCTTTTTTATATTTTTTAATTTTCTATGTATTTGATAGGTAGAGTTACAGAGAGAGAGAGAGACAGAGAGAAAGGTCTTCCTTCTGTTGGTTCACCTCCCAAATGGCCACCACAGCCGGTGCTGCACCAATCTGAAGCCAGGAGCTAGGTGCCTCTTCCATGCAGGTGCAGGGCCCAAGCACTTGGGCCATCCTCCACTGCCTTCCCCGGCCACAGCAGAGAGCTGGACTGGAAGAGGAGCAACCGGGACTAGAACCCAGTGCCCATATGGGATGCTGGCGCCACAGGCGGAGGATTAACCAAGTGAGCCACGGCGTTAGCATCACTTAAAAAATTTTTTTAAATGTGTTTATTTGAGAGAGAGAGAGAAAAAAAAAAAAAAACTTCTATACAGTGGCTCACTCCTTAAATGCCTGCAATGGCCAGGGCTGGGCTGAGGCAAAGAAGCTGGGTGCTGGAAACTCAACTGGACTCCCCTCTTGGGAGGCAGGGACCCCGCTACTCCCGTCATGTCCACTGCAGCCTCCTCAGCAGGAAGCTGCAGTTGGTAGCCAGAACTGAAGCTCAAACCCAAGGACTCCAAAGTGGGCCTCCGGAGTCTCAACCACTAGGCTGAATATCTGCTCTGAGCAATCATCACCGGAGTGAGCATTTCTGGCAGAATTCTGAAAGGAGGGTCCATGCAGAGACATCTGGTTCTTCTCCAGAAAATTTGGGGAAAATCCCGAGACTGTGTGTCCTTGTTTTGGGACTTGAACTAGAAAAGATGGGAGGAGAAGACAATGACAGGGGGTACCTAGAGAGGAACAGCTTTTCATTTTTCTTCTTGAATGTGGAGCTTTCATCTCTTGCCTCCTACTTTATATGCATTTATTCTTTAGGTCCTCCTCCTGTCTGCTTCCCCACCCCACAATGGGAAAATAGGAGGGTTCAATATGTGGCACTCCCACCAGCCAGGAATCCCAGTGTGTGCAGGATGCATGGCCGTGTCGGGCCCTGTGCAGTGTCCTCACTGTTACCCGAGGTCCTTCCTCTTGTCTGAGACACGTACCCCACACCCACCTCTTTCTGTGTGGCCCAGGGACTGCGCACAGCTCCAGCCTCAATGGCAGAGGGTGTTGCTCCCGTCATACTCTCCAGGGAGAAGAACCTACAGACAGTGCTGACCCCAGAGCGCCCCCGCTGGGTTGCCCGAAGCTTTGCATGGTCTGGTTCACAGCTCGCCTCCTTCTTCTGTCCACTCTTCCAGCTTCTGCAGCTAGGAAGCCCTTCCTAACAGACACCCTCCCTGCACTCGGGGTCGGTGACCGCCTCTGGGCAGCCCACCTTGCAGCAGTTGGGGCAGAATGCTAAGAAAGCAGGTGGTTGGGGACGAGATGGAGTTCGGAAGCTGGCCACGCCCTGCCGGCTGTCGGGTAGGGCCCGCTGGCCTGGTGATGAGTGGAGGTGGAGCAGCCAGGCGGCAGGTGGAGGTCCTCTTGGGAAAACACCCATTGCAGGTGAACTGCAATGGTGTGTAGGTGGAGGGAATGCCCCGGAGAGCAATCCATCAGGCTCACGAAGCATAAAGAAGTAGCAGTGCGGATAATGGGATTGGATCGTCCACCGCTAAGTGTCCCTGATGGTGAGTGACAGCAGCAGAAAGCCAGGGAGGAGAGGCTGAAGTCCCTGGGGCTGCACACAGAGAAGCTGGCATCCTCTGCCAGCCCAGGCTGTCACGGCATAATGGCTGTGGCAAGTGGGACAGATTTGTTTACCCAAGGTCAGGCCCCTGGATGTGGACCCAGGACCTTGTCTTATGAAATAGGGACATCTGTGGAGATGACCCCAAAGAAAGCATGGCCGGCTCCAGTAGGGTGACAAGGTGGGCTCCCAAGTTGTCATGTCATTTTCAGAGAGGGGCACACCTGGGGCTGGCACTGTGGAGTAGCGGGTGAAGCCACCACCCAGCGGTGCCAGCATCCATGTGGGTGCCGGTTCGAGTCCTGGCAGCTCCACTTCTGATAAAGCTCCCTGCTGATGCACCTGGGAGAGCACCAGAAGATGGCCCAAGTCCTTGGGCCTCTGTGCCCACATGGGAGACCCAGAAGAAGCTCCTGGCTCCTGGCTTCCACCTGGCCCAGCTCTGGCTGTTGCGGCGATTTGGGGAGTGAACCAGCAGATGCAAGACCTCTCTTTCTCTGTCTCTGCCTCTCTTTCTCTCTCTCTGTAACTCTTTCAAATAAATAAATGTATCTTTAAAAAGAGAGTGACACACCTTTTGAAATAGGCAAAGTCTTTGAAAGACTCATGGAAAATGTGTATTGTGAAAATGCTATGTGTGGATTTCAAAATTTCGTGTCTCTAACATAACTGATCTACTTCAGCTTTCTGTGAACTTTCTGAAGGGCCCTCGTATGTGGAAGCCTCGAGCGCCAAAGGTGACCTGGGGGAGACACTGAGGAGCACCTGCCAGCGCCCCTTCAGGGAAGGACTTGTCACCTGCCGTGGTGGACAAGGCCGGCAGACCAATCCTGTGAGTTTGGTCACCTGCTGCCCGAGCTGCAGAGGACTGCCTCGCTCAAGGCTGCTCGTGCCCTTCTCTGGCACCTGTCATCCGGTGCCTGAGGGAGGTCGAGTAGTGTGAAGACCTGGTCATTGCAGCCCGGCACACGTGGGCACTGCTCACTCCACAGCACGCACGGGGAGGTTCACGGCTCCTGCAACATCATGTCATGTCTCCCTCTGCCTATGCCTCCTTTCTCTGCCTTCCTTTCACAACTGTTGTTCTTTTTTTTTTTTTTGTAAGATTTGTTTATTTATTTATTTGAAAGGCAGAGTTACAGAGAGGCAGAGAGAGAGAAAGAGGTCTTCCATCCGCTGCTTCACTCCCCAGATGGCCACAATGGCCGGAACTGTGCCAATCTGAAGCCAGGAGCCAGGAGCTTCTTCCAGGTCTCCCACGCGGGTGCAGGGGTCCAAGGACTTGGACCATCTTCTACTGCTTTCCCAGGAACATAGCAGAGAGCTGGATTGGAAGTGGAGCAGCCAGGACTCAAACCAGCGCCCATATGGGATGCCAGCACTGCAGGCCGTGGCTTTACCCTCTATGCCACAGTGCCGACCCCACAACTGTTATTCTTTAAAAAAATGTTGTGTATTCCCCATTTCATCGAAGCTTCTGCTTCTGCAGAACCCACTCCATCTGCAGCCCTGGAAGGATCCCTGGCCCCGAAGCCTCGCATTCAGGGACAGACATGAAGATGGCCTATGCTCCTTGTGGTGCAGGCTCAGGAAGTCACCTTGCAGGGAAGGGACTGTCCTGAAGCAATTGCTGGTTAGAGATGGCAAAGTGAGGCTCTAAAGAAAAGCACCTGTCCCACCTCAGGGCATCACAGAGCTCAATGAGCAAGGTCACTTCCAGGGCTCAAGGACCCGTGGCTGGGAAGGTTGGTGCACACAGCACAGGCTCAGCCTACTGACCACAGCCCTGGATGCTGCGGGAAGAGAGGTGTCCTGGATAGAATGTGGCCAGAAGCTGCAGGGTGTCTACAGATCCCAGTAGCTGCCCTGGAGGCCTAGTGGCCTGTTCATTTTTCTGTCTTGTTTCCCTGTCCACCTGTGCGGTCTCTTTTTGGATGGCAATGACTCCATGTTGGGCCTTGCAGCCAACACAGAAAACCTGCTTCTAGAAGGACTAAATTAAAACACAGAAATATATAGAAAATGAGGCTGTGTGGCCCAGAGGTCTCTCTGCTTTCCAGCAATGGCTTAAAGGAGTCTCTGTGAATTCCTGGAGGTGGTGGTCAGAATGAAGAGAACCACCAATGACCTCTGGGAAGATGTGGTGGAGCTGGCATTGAGGAAAATCTGTATATGACTTTAGTTAAAACTCCAGGAGTTTTTGCTCTGGGAACCATGGTGGTATGGCCTAAGAAATAAATGTTATACTTGGATGGTTGGGTGGATGGACAGATGGATGGATGGACAGATGGATGGATAAGTGGCAGAGACAAAGAGAGAGACCAGAGAGACAGGAACCCTCTGCAGTAGTGTATTGGCTAGGATGCGTTTGGCTGACAATAGTAAGAAAGCTGGCTAAAAGGGACATGATGAAATGCTGACTATCTCACATACACAATCTGGTGACAGAGTTCCAGGTAACCTTGTACGGTTAAGCCACGTCACCAAGGACTCTGCTTCCCTGCTGTTCTACTTCCCAGGGTTGATGTCCCCCGCTGCCTTGAGTTGATCCACAGTCTGTCCCCTCGTGATTGCAAGATGGCAGCAGCAGCCCCGAGGTCGCATCTGGAGTAGGAAGAAGTGGCTCTCCCTCGCATCTGCTGCCTGTTTTTAAGAACAAGGACAGCTTCACCAGACACAACAGAACACTTGATGTTGCAGTGACACATCTCGGTGCCATCAAACAACAAAAGTTCATGACTTGCCCTTGCTTCAGATCTGCAGACTACCACGGTGTACCCAGGCTAACGGAGACTCTCTTCCAGGGAGCTGGTGACCGGAAAAGGAAGAGAAGGCTGGAAGATCAGGCCCCTGCTGAGTATCCTTTGACCAAAGCGATCCATGGATTTCTTGAATTGCATTGTCCAGAAACCTATGATGGCCGCTTACCTTCTAGGGCTGAACCGGTACAATTCCTAATGCTCCTTGAAGTAGAAGACAAGGATGGACATTGGCAATGTACTTCACAACAGCCTTTCCTGGCAGCCACAGCCTCTCCCATCTCTTTGGCCAAGATTGGGCCATGTAATCATTATCAGTGAAAAGTCCTGTCTAGTGGGAATGGGATTAGTATCAACTCCCTGGACCAAAATAGCATTTATGCCAGCAAGTCAGGAAAGGGGTGATTTGGGTTGGCAGCTGGTCGCATCCACTGCCTGCAATGAGGAGACTTAGCAAGATCTGTGAGTCTAGGAAAAGGATCTTCCTAAGAGGGTGCCCTTTAGGTTCAGAGAAGAAGAGCTTCCAAGGGCAGTACCTCACTCAGTGGACAGCGCCTTCTTAACTGTCCCTTAGTCACCAGTTCAGCCTCAGACCATAACAGATCCTGCAAAGGGTGCTTACTCTAGGGATTTTACCATCATCCTCTAACACACTTGAGGGATAAATGATGGACTTTTGACAACAAGAAAAACTATATTGTCAGTGTTAGTCTCTCCTAGAAAATAAATACAAGCAAACAACCTAGAAAGAAATCAATTAATTTGCTCACTCAGAGTTAATGAGAGACCATGGCATTCAACCAGGCTCCTTTAGTTTCTTCCTTCTCCCCTTTCTCTCCACCAACCCCTTCCTCCCATAAAATAAGAAAACGCAAATAAAGCACCAGTGTCCTCGTTGGCCATAGTCTCTATCCTCAGCTGTTTATGGTTTTGTGGCAGCATGGGGGCAGTTTAGGTGAGTGGTTGAGAGGGAAGGGGGGAGTTGCAGCAGATGGATGAAGCTGGCTAAGCCAGCCTCAGCGCCCCCCACTATGATGAAATTGCTCTGTTTCTGGATGGCTACAAACCTGGGAGCTTTTTGCCCATAGCCCTCATGAAAGGAAAAGTGAAGGGTTAGAATAAGGTCCCAAAGTGTGGATTACCAACTCGATCCCAGCCCCCAAACAGGCATGTGGGGTGTGTGTGTGTGTGTGTGTGTGTGTGTCACATATGGCAATCTGAAATAGTTAAACATATGAAGAGTGTTTTTTCATTCACAGATGGCATAAAAAAGGCATTTCTTTTTTTGTGTAACACATTCCCAGAATTGGGAGCCAAGAGCCTCCATGGAGGCGCAGAAATCCGCTCAGTGCCCCCAGCCACTTGGGCTCTTGTGTGATGGTCGCCTCATTGGGATGATGCGTAAGAGTGAGGCTGAGCCACACAGCTCCCTGTTGGCCATGGAGGCATAGGGGCACTGGTTATTAGAGAAAGGCCATCTGAGAAAGGCCAATTCATGACATGTGCTACCTGGATGAGGCAGCCAAAGGAACAACACTTATCCACTGTGCTAAATCCTTCAGATGGGGCTCAGCCAGAGCCTGGTCCTGCAGCCCTTCTGAGAGAGTTTCCAGGGCTGTGGAGGGGAGAGTGGGCGGGGTGCCCTGGGACCACTGCCCTGCCCCTTTCCCCAGAAGAAGGTGCTGGTGTTTTCCAAGGTCCTTTTCTGGTGCCATGAGACCAGATCGGGACCCAAAGTGTCCAATCAAGGCACCAGTGCTCTGCACAACTCACAAAGACAATTCCTCCACTGGGGCTCCTGGCACTGGGAAGGGAGAGTTAACCACATCTCTGGAGAATTTTGTCACATAACTATGTATTTTAGAACTGGTGCCACTAAGCCATATTTTGGAGTGCTGTACATTCTTTGTGACTGTGCTGCATGATTATCAGAAATTTTCATAGACTTCTTGAACTGAAGGAGTTTTAGAGAGATGAGCAAATCCATTCGATAAAGAACAAACCTCAAAAGATTATGTGACAGACTAGGAGGCTGCAAGTCTCCTGACTCAAAAACCTCTTGCTCGCGCCATTTCGTTTGATTTGTGTTTTGCACGTAACGGAAGGCTACACCAGGTGCAAATAACAGATGGCCCAAATAGCCCCTGAAAATCTCTTTTAGGGAGTTGCCGTGCTGGTGATGAACACGTGTCTGCCCTTGAGCCCAGCACAGACAAGTTTGCCTTTAGAATCGAAGCAAATCATTATTTCTTATGTTGTGCATCGAATGGAGAAGCAAACTGGGGCTCAGGAGGCCTGCTGTGAGAAAATCAGGACATGGCCTGTAAGGGTGCATCCCCCAGAACTGAGACCAACACTCACGGTTGAATGCATCAGGGTTCACCAAGGGAAAAGAACCAATCAGATGTTATTTTAAGGAACTGGTGTACATGATCATGGAGGCTGATGAGTCCCAAGGTCTGGGGTGCACAAGCTGGAGACCCAGGGGATCCAAGCATGGATTGCTCAGTACAAAAGTGGACAGGCTGTAGACCCAGATATATCTGAGAGTCAGCTCCAGTATGAAAGCAAGGGAAAAAAAAAAAAAAAACTCATGTCCCACCACAAAGACAGTCACATAGAGAGAGTCAAGGAGAGAAGGCAGAGACAAAGAATTGTTCCTTACTCAGCATTTCGTTCTACTCCCATTGGAGAGAGCACTGTGCTTTCTCCCAGTTACTATGTTAATCTAGGGACCAGCGCTGTGGTTTAGCAATTGAGCCTCTGCTTGGGATGCCAGAATCCTGTATGAGTGTTGGTTTGAGTCCTGGCTGCTGCTCCACTTCTCATGCAGCTGCCTGATGGTACACCTGGAGAGGCAGCAGCAGATGGCCCTGGTGCTTGGGTCCCTGTCACCTCTGTGAGAGACCAAATCCCTTGAGAGCATTTGGGCGATGAACCAGCAGATGGAAGATCTTTCTCTGTTTCTCCTTCCCTGTCACTCAGCCTTTCTTTTTTTTGACAGGCAGAGTGGACAGTGAGAGAGAGACAGAGAGAAAGGTCTTCCTTTGCCGTTGGTTCACCCTCCAATGGCTGCCGCGGATGGCGCACTGCGGCCGGCGCACCGCGCTCATCCGATGGCAGGAGCCAGGTGCTTATCCTGGTCTCCCATGGGGTGCAGGGCCCAAGCACCTGGGCCATCCTCCACTGCACTCCCGGGCCACAGCAGAGAGCTGGTCTGGAAGAGGGGCAACCGGGACAGAATCCGGCGCCCCAACCGGGACTAGAACCCGGTGTGCCGGCGCCGCAAGGCGGAGACTCAGCCTTTCAAATAAATAAATACATCTTTTTAAAAAATGTTAATCTGTCCAAATGATGGAATAACATGTCATGCCTGTTAAACTGAGAAGAAATTCTGAGACTGAAGAATGAATAAGATCCTGTAAGAATACAGAGCTTATTCACACAACTTAGATATGGGATTGCAGAGCTGGGCTGGCAGGTGATCCGGGCAAAGTTGCATCAAGGTTTTTCCTGCACAGGGCAGCAGAAGGGAAAAGATTCCATACATTCACAAATCAACAGGTTGCTGGGGCTGCAGCTTGTGTTACAACATTGCTTTATGGGTGCTGTAGGAGTTAGCTCCTCAGGTGTCCTACTGGTCTCTCCAACCATATCAGAAGGACTTGCGATAACACTTAAGTTTCATAGCGGGACCACATAGGCTGGCTGATGGTCTGCATCCTTCTAAGGGAGTGAGGTTAAATGGAAGGGGTGAGACTCCAGGTGGTTTGATGTCATATGTGATCTTACTCAGAAACACACTCATACCACATCCAATACCATGTGGGACAGGTATCTGGACACACAGTGACTTGTCACGTTAACACATGAGCTGAACCATCACAACTGTCTTTTGCTGCCTGTTGCCTGTTCTCTGCAATCTTCCGTTTCAAATATCTTGTCCTTTTTATTGTTGTTGTTTAGGGTGAGAGAGAAAAACTCAGTTCTTCTTTCTTGATTACAGTTGGGAGTGGAAGTCTGATACATGTATTCATATTTTGAAGGTTGTTGTCAACTTACTTGACTCCGAAGTTTTCCATTTTGCATTCTAACAAACAGCAAATGGGAGCACCTCTTTCCAACAGAATGTGTGATGCAACTTTTGGCTTTGTCAGTCTCATGGGGGACTCTGCATCTCTTTAAGGTGTTGGTCTGCTTTTCTCTTGTCAGGAGTGACACTGATAGTTTGATGTGTGTTTGGCATTTGTGTTTCTTCCCCTACACACCGTTTGTTCATGTCAATTGTTCGTTTTTATAATTGGGTCCTTACTTGTCTTTTTCTTTTCTAGCAGTTCC
Source organism: Sylvilagus floridanus (assembly GCA_949820135.1). Classification (NCBI taxonomy): domain Eukaryota; kingdom Metazoa; phylum Chordata; class Mammalia; order Lagomorpha; family Leporidae; genus Sylvilagus; species Sylvilagus floridanus. The sequence continues at coordinate 29,239,598 of OX463246.1, read as the reverse complement.
TTATATAGAGAAATTAGCACTTTGCTTGTATGTGAGTTGCAATTATATTTCTTTTCCTCTTTTGACTTTGTCTTTGCTACTGTTTCATGGGGAAGGCTTTTTAATTTTTTGAAATCTAGTCAAATTAATCAATTTCATCTTTATGAATTTTGAATTTTTAGTCATACTTGGAAAGGCCCCACTTAACCCAAGTTTATAAAAGAGTTTTTCATGTATTTCCTTCAGAAGTTTATGATTTCACTTTTCAAGCTCAAGACATTGATCTTGGTGTCCTGTGGTAAGTATGGATTCAACTGTATCCATTAGCCCGTGATACTCTGTGGTCTCCACATCCTGTGGAAAAGCCCATCTTTATCTACTCTGTATTTGATTCTTCATCTAAAATGTCTGTTCTGTTCCAGTGACCTATTGACCTGAAAACACCACACTCACTGTTTAAGCGTTGAGAGCTTTTTATCATGTTTTAACGTCTGCAGGGCTGATCCCTAACACTCTTGCCCTTGCCAATCATTCTTCAGAAATCTCCAGGTAATTTTTCTTTATCTATTCTTTTCCTGCACATTCAGCTTGTATAGTCCCAGACTAGAACTGTTGACACTTTTATTTTTCATGTTAAATCATAGCTTAGTTTACAGAGAACTGATATATTTACAATGGAAAAACCTTTTTCTTTAGAGATGTATTAATTGATTCAAAAGGCAGAGTTACAGAGAAAGAGAGAGGGAGAGACAGAGAGTGAGATCTTCTGTCTGCTCCTTCATTCTCCAAACACCCACAACTCCTGGGCTGGGTCAGGTTGAAGCAAGGAGCCAGGAACTCCTCCTGGGTCTCCTATGTTGGTTCATCTTTTGCTCAGTTGTGGGGACCTGGATCAAAAGTGGTGCATCTGGGATGCCAGCCAACACCAACATGGGATGCTGGCATTACAGGTGGCAACTTAACCTGCTGTACCATAGGGCTGACCCCCAAAGAGCTTCCTGACCAAGAACATTTTGAAAATCTTCATTGGTCCAAGGTTCAAGAGGATCAGGATGGTTTCTGACCACTGCAATCCAGGCTCAACAATGAATTCTGCTGGACAGATGTTAGGAATGTGGCTTTATTTATTTATTTATTTATTTTTCATTTTGGATGCAGAGAGAGAGAGAGTGCACTCTCATTCTATGGCTTACTCCCCAGATGCCTACAACAGTAAAGATTGGACCAGTCCAAAGTCAGGAGCCAGGAACTCCACCCAAGTGCCAGGGATCTGACGATTTGAACCATCTTTTGCTGCCTCCCAGGGTGCGCATCTGCAGGGAGCGGAAATTGGGAAGGGAGCCAAGGCTGGAAACCCTGCTCTCCGATATGGGCTGTGGGCGTTCTGAGGGAGCCTCAACTATTGCATCGACCATCCTCCAAAGGACTATGTTTCACTTGAAGGAATAATAGCCATAAAGAGCTGGAAATGGTCGAGTGATTTTGGGTGTTTTGGTGGGGGGTTACCAACATCACTCTTAGTAATGTGGAACTTACGAGAACTCTGAACCAGTGAGTTATTCTGAACGGCGCATAACTCAGCGAAGCCATATGTCATTGCTTTGGGATGATAAGGCAGTCTCTAAACAAAAATTACCAAGTGTCCCACTGGGCATTCTCAGCCTTTCCATTTTACATCATTTCCCCCAACACAGCCTTTCCCTGCCTGCCCTAGGGCATCTAGCCAGCCATCATCAACAACTCCCTGTGCCTATTTTCCTTTTATCGAAATCTATCCCTGGGAAAGAATCCACTATCAGTCATTTACACCTTAATATGAGATGCTTTCTGTCTGACAGTAGAAAGAAAGATCGCATTGATTGTAATGGGGTTGGAGCACCTGGGAGCAATTGGAGGAGACGGGCGAAGGAGCCTTCCAGGTGTCCTTGAAATATGACCGGGTAGCTTTGCACCTTCTAAGACCCTACTTTCTGGCTTAGGACCCTGCAGACCCCAGGAGACACTCTCATCAGCTTCCTGCCCACACTCCAGGACGCTCAGAAAGGACTGATTTCATTGGGACCACAAGTGAAAGCGAGGCTGTCCAAAAGGGACGGATTGCAGGACCTGCCAAGACTTGGAGGTGTGCATCCAAAGTCCGAATATTCCTCCCGGCTAACCAGCAGCGGGGCGATGAGAATCAGAAATATGAGTGCACTCCACGCAGCTTCTCCCCTAACACATGCGAAGTGATCAATCTCAACCTTGGAAGCCACGCCGGGGAGTCTGTCTTTCCCTTCTTATTTATCGACTTGCCCTTGGCGAGCATTCATGTATTTGTTTTTGTCTTTGCACGCTTTTTGCTTAAAATGCAGCCAGTCCTGTTTCCTTCCTGGTATACAGATGGCTCACCTACCGGCTTCTATGGCTGTTTGTGTCGGACACCCGTGCCATATTGGCAAACACAGCCCGTTTTAGTGGCTTGGAGTCTCCTCGGCTCTGCTGTTCAGTGTGTGCAAGAGCAGGGACCCTTCCCTGCGGAGTGGGGGTCTCTCTGGCCCCCAGTGCAGAGTCTGAGGCTACCCAGGAGACCCTGATTTTGATCTGGCCCCAGCCAGCCGACCTTGCTGCAGTCTCCAGTTCCATCCTCCAGGGCTTACCGCTTTGGAATGGAAACTGTGCCCCGACTCCACACTCTGCATCTGAACACTTGAAAAACCCAGAGTTCGCCCTCAGGCGCGAGGGGAGTCTTTGGAACAAATGTGAAAGGAATCGGTTAGTGAAGTTCCGAGCTGGCGGAGGACTGCACTTCACCTTGGACGCTGCGACAGTCTCTCGCTTCAAGAACTCACCGCGGTGCGCGCGATTAAAGGCCCGGATTCCCTCTGACATCGCCGCTTTTCTCTCAGCTTCAGAACGGAAGCAGAACTGTAAATGAGGCCCAGGAAGAGAGCGGGAGGCACAGTCTGACCAGAGGACAATGTTCTCGCCCCATCCTTGCGCCGGCCCGGCCCTTCTCTCACACAGGCTGTGTGGTTTCATCTTTGCACTTTTGATGAGACGCCAACAAGCCTGCACGTTGCAAATCGAGTTGGCAGAATTGTATGGGCTTATTTCTCTTGAACTCCTGGTTAATTTTGCACTAAGCCCCTACTCCGAGGTGGAGGAAGTGTATCCCCGCGAAGCTCAGGTTCCATCCACCTCCCTGGTGCGTCTGCGTTCAGGAACTTAGGGAAGGCACCAGTGGTTGTCTGTGATCCTGCTGCTGTCTGTGTCCTGAGCCTTCGCGCCTGTCCACCTGCACCCCCGTGTCAATCACCTTTCACAGTTTCCTGGGACTGCGCTCAGGGGCAGAGTCACCATTTTGCTCCTAGATGCCACCTGTCATGCGGCAGCACAGAAAAATCTCTCCAAGGCTGGGTCCTTCCCTGTGGGAAAGGCACAGGGGCCCTCTGGTCTCACACTTTGAAAAGCACAGGGAGATTGCCTGCTCCCACAGGCCTCTGCTCAAGAGGCAGCGCCAGGCCAGAGACACGGCTAACAGCTTGTCCTGTGTGGATCCTCTCCACCAGCCCTGCTCCACCTGGCCCAGGGAATTGCTTTTAGTCTCGAGGGAAGCGGGGTGGAGGGGACTATATTTCTACACTTCCCCACTCGCATCCCCAGCTCTCAACCTTTCTATCGCGTCCTCTCCCAAGGAGACCCAAGGGCTTGGCACTGGGGAGACAGAAGCCAGGACCCCACTCCGTGTCCTACCCTAAAGTGGCCCAGCCACTTGAATGGGTGCAAAAAACCCACATGGATTCGTATTTCAAAAAGAAATCTCCTTCTGCCCAAAGGATAAAAGAGCTGGACAAGCAAAATCCTCCCCTTGAACAGTGTCCTGTGCCTGCTTGCGTTAGGGTAAGGCACAGCAGCCCAAGGAAGGAGCCAGGCCGTGGCTCCACATCTCGGCACTGCTTTTCAGACTCGGCTGCTGGTGGGCGCACTGCAGTTTGCCCCTCCTGTCTGAAGGGGTTGCTCCAGCCTGCCTGGTGAAGCCAGTGGCCAAAGATGCTCTCCAAGGCCACGTTTCCAAGGCCAGGATCCTTCTGTCTTGTTCTCAGTACACCCTTCCCGACTTTCTTTTCCTCTAGCACATCTTCTAAAGGTGTTTTCTTTGTAATTTTTTCGTTTAGAACTCAGCATTTTCTTTCCTATACCTATGAGTGAATTCACTACGCTTATCACTTACTCTCTCAGCATATTGTCCCGCATTTAACTTTTTTTTTGTGAACAATTATTTGTTTATTTACTTCCATTTTATTTGAAAAGTAGAAACACATAGAGAATGAAACAGAGACAGTATTTTCATATCCTGGTTCACTCCCTAAATGCCTGCAACAGCCAGAATGGGGAGAGGCTAAAGCCAGAAGCCCAGAGCTCAATCCAGGACTCCCCTGTGGGTGACAGGGACCCAGGCACTAGAACCATCATCTGCTGCCTTCCAGGGTACACAAGAGAAGGAAGCTGGATTGGCAGTGGAGGAGCCAGGACTTGAGTAGGACTTGGAATAGCCAGGACTCTGATGCGGAATGCAGGCCTCACAAGTGGAAATGTGACAGCTGCACCAAATATCTACCCCTGGACTTTCTTTTTGATTATAAATCCCTTTTATATATTCCACTGTAGATGGAACACTTATTTTTTATTGATTACGCCAATTATTTTAAAAGTCTTTCTAAAAAGATTTATTGATTTATTTTGAAAGAGTTACAGGGAAAGAGAGACAGAGAGAGAGAGAGAGAGAGAGAGAGATCTTTCATCTGCTTGTTCACTCCCTAAATGGTTACAGCAACCAGCGCTGGATCAGGCTGAAACCAGCAGCCAGCAGTTTCACCTGGGTCTCCCACAAGGGTAGCGGGAGCACAAACACTTGGAACATCTTGCGTTGTTTTTCCCAAGTGCACTAGCAGGGAGCTGGATTGGAAGTGGAGCAGCCAGGACATGAACTGGCACCCACATGGGATGTCAGCATCGCAGACAGCAGCTTTAACCTGTTACACCACAAAGTTGGCCCTTAAATTTCTTAAAAGTAGTGACAGCCACAGTCAACACTGAACTCAGAGACACATATAAAGATGTTGATCCACACACCTGCACAAATTCCTATAAATGCAAGAGGGTACTTCAAAAGGATCATGGAAGGATGGACTTAAAAGATGAATCTTATTTTGGTACCAAAATTTTGGAAATCTGCGCATACAAGGGTCCTTCAGAAAGTTCATTGAATATGTGCCTGGATTTCAAAACTTTTGTGCACCAAAATGAAGATCATTTAAAAAAATTTTTTTTTTCTTAAAAGGTATGTGCACAAGAGAGAGATTTGCTATCTGCTGATTCCCTCCCCAAATACCCACAGTGGCCTGGGCTGGGCCAGATGGAAGCCAGGAAGCCTGGAACTCAGGCTGGGTCTTCCAGCTGGGTTGCTGAGACACAGCTCTCCAAGGGTATGCCTTAGTAGGAAGCTGGAATTGAGAGCAGAGCTGGGAGGCCAGCCCAGTCACTCCAGAGGGGATGTGGGTATCCCAGGCGGCCTCTTCACTGGTACTCTAAGAGCCCACCCCAGGGGCCCGCGCTGTGATGTGGAAGGGTAAGTGTCTACTCGCAATGCCAGCGTCCCATATGGGCACTGGCTAGAGCTCCAGCTTCTCCACTTCCAATCCACTCCCTGCTGATGCACCTGGGAGAGCAGTGGGAGATGTGGGTCACCTGGAAGAAGCTCCTGGCTCCTGGCTTTGGCTTGGCCCAGCCTGGGCTGTTGCTGCTATTGGGGGAGTGAACCAGCAGATGGAAGATCTGTCTCTCTGTCTCTCTATGTCTCTGTCTATCTGTCTCTCTCTGTCTCTGTATTTCTGCCTTTCAAATAAATAAAATAAATCATTTTTAAAAAAGCTCACCCCAAACTTCTCTTTTAATTCCACTTTTCTGTGAACTTTGCAAAGTGCTCTTGTATACATATAGACTCCAAAGTGGAATACTACAGAGATGAGAAGTGGGTAGATTAGGGAACAGAAGAGAAAAAGGTGCCTAGTGGGGAAAGAAAGGGAGTAAGCTAGCACACAGGGGCTGCTTAAAACATGCCTGCTGCTTCGCAAGCCTGGGATACAGAGGTTACCAGCTCTATTTGCACCCAGGAAACCAGGGTTTGGAAGGGCTTCCTAGCTTCCCACAGCTACAGGACTGCTCAGCAGTAGAGCTGAGCTTTGAATTAAGTCAGTGGGACCCTAAAATTTCCCCTCTTCACAACAACACATAATTGTGGTCAATTCAGTACCCACAGGGAGCCAATATAGGTGGTTGGGTATATTTACTTTCTGTTTTCTTTGGAGTTATAAAAATCCATGCCAATGGATCAGCTTAAAAGAATAGGATGGAAGAAGACAGCCAGGGAGACAATCATAAACATATTGTATCCATTTCAACACATGGAAACGAGGTTGGTTACAACCAGTCTTGTTGAAGATACTGATTTGATCAGGGCAATCTTTCAAGATTTGATCCAGGTCTTTAGCAAGAGCTATACTATTTTTTGCAATCCAACGAGTGGTGACAGGAGTTCACTTCACACCATCCCAAATTTCCCAGGAGAGCTAACAAAAGCTTGCAGCTTGGTAACATGTGGGAAGGTACAATATTCTACTCACAAAGCAAAAGTAATATGCCACTATTGCATGGTGCAGTTATAAAGTATGTGTGCATTCTAAGTGATGTGCAGGTGGGCGGAGGAGGCCAGAATACTTCTTCCTAGAGAGGCTGTGTTGTCCACTTGGAAATAGCTCAAGATACAGCATCCGTGCACCCAGCCGCCATGCCATGAAGCCACGCCTGACACTGAGCCTAGCAGTGTGGGGTAGAATTGCCTTTGTTTATTGGGACTGGAACCAGACATTTTGATTTTAGAATTGATTTTCACAAGTGCCACTCATTTGTGATAATTTTTGTTCCTCTGGACTTGTGTGGTATTTCAGGGAAAAAAATAAAATCTACTTAAGTCTAAGTTTTGTGAAGATCTAAACTTTTCCATAAAACTTTTTGTTAAATATGTAAGCCCTGATAACTAATACTTTAATAAGTGGCCTGAGCAACCAATCAAATAAACAAACCCTCTTAGATGACCTATGAGCAAGCCAAACAGGACTAATCTTTCCAAACTTTTCTTTGATTTCAGTGGCTGTCTCTTTTCTCTAATTAATCAGTATGTTGACTTTCAGGCATGCCAAGTGAAGGGAAAATTTTTAAAAAGTGGTCATTATGTAGAAGTTGATCTGAGAACTAGTAGACGTAGCAATGCAGGGTTAACCAGCTGCTCATCTACTGCCAGAAAAACTGTGCTGAGACACAGTCATCCTTCTCCAAGATATGTTTACTCTTCAAAGTTGCAAGAAAGAAAACAAATATCCCAGGAACACTGCAAAGTTCTAAGTGAGCATTTTATTCTAATTTTAAGTAAAAGGCAATGCTTTGGTGCCATAGCTTGTATCACTCCAGAGATACCTGCTACTGTCTTGGGTAGAAGGAAAAACCTGGACTCTGTGTCAGAAGCCCGGGTCCCCAGTCCCGAATCTACCACTTAACCAGCAGATCTCCAGAGAGCTGCTTAGCTTTACCACGTCTGGTTTCCTAACTCATAAAAACTGAGATCAATAGCTTCTGATCTCATGGGACCAAGCAAAGTAATATTTGAAGTATGTTTTTATACTCTGAAAGGCAGGACAGAATTTTTTGGTAAATATGAAATTCACATCTGCAATGGTACGTATTCACAACCGTGTAGCTTCCTTTGATTAATTTTCTTTGCCATTGTAAGGATTTAAATTGGTTTTCACATGCCCCACCATAGAACAACAACCACACATTTTGAAGATTTTTTTTTTAATGGGAAAATATGTGGCTTGATTTCCGATCAAATAATTAGCCTCCCTGTCTCCTCTTTTAAACAAAACCTACTCATGAGATGGGGATGTGCCTGTGTAACAAAAGCATGGTGCTACCTGGAATACAGGGTTCTGCCCTAAAGCCACCTGGAGGGCCTCACATTTCCACCTGCTTTCCATGAGCAGAGACATCTCTGCAGCTCTGCACCAAGCACAGGGAGACTCCAGCAAGCTTTGCCTGAATGTCGCTGCTGATTGGAGTGGACCTGAACTGGATGCAGTTTAACAAAGAAGGAGGGGGACCAGGCGAGGACAGGCATTGAGCAGGCCCTTCTGCCTGGATATAGCTGGCCCAGCCCTGATCACCCGTCAGCAGGCAAGGCTGGAGGTTGGAGTATGAAGGGTGTGAAGGCAGAATGGAATTCTGCTTCCTCAATGAGCCTGTGTGTAGACTGTTATTTGTGTAACTAGATGCTGGAAAGTGGAAAGTGCAGGGGCTGGCATTAGCACAGTGAGCTAGGATTCTGCCTACAATGCCAGCATTACCTGCGGAGCGCTGGTTCAAATCCCAGCTACTTCAGCTCTGATCCAGCTGCCTGCTAATGTGCCTGGAAAGGCAGCAAGGGATGTTCCATGTAGTTAGGTCCCTGTCACCCACATGGGAGACTCAGATGGAGCTCCTAGCTCCTGGCTTCAGTCTGGCCCATCCCTGCAGCTGCAGCTATTGAGGGAGTGAACCAGCAGATGCAAGATCTCTTTCGATCTGTGTCACTCTGCCTTTCAAATATATAAATAAGTCATTTTTTTTAAGTACAAAGGACAGGGGCCGTCTCTGTGGCATAGCTGGTTAAAGTCCTGGCCTCAAGCACCAGCATCCCATATGGTTGCCAGTTCTAGTCCTGGTTGCTCCTCTTCCGATCCAGCTCTCTGCTATGGCCTAGGATAACAGTGGAAGATGGCCCAAGTCCTTGGGCCCCTGCACCTGAGTGGGAGACCTGGAAGAAGCTCCTGGCTTCGGATCGGTGCAGCTCCAGCCATTGCAACCATCTGGGAAGTGAACCAGTGGATGGAAGACTCTCTCTCTCTCTCTCTCTCTCTCTCTCTCTCTCTCTTTCTCTCTCTCGCTGCCTCTCCTCTCACTGTGTAATTCTAACTTTAAAGTAAATAAATAAATCTTTTTTAACAAAAGTACAAAGGACAGAATTCAGATGGCTATTTCCATGTGCAGGTCCAATTATGTGATATTTTAAGTGAAATCTATATTAAAAAAAAAATCAAGAACCCCTTGCTTTCGCTAGTTGTAAAAGTTAATCTACTCATTCTTTCCAGATCCAAACCTTGCTTTGCTTCTCATTTTACCATAGCAGCCTAGAAAAAAGTGTTTAAAGAGAACAAGTTATACATGAAGGAAAAAAGCAGTCTATTTGTAAATATATTAGTGTGTTGCAGCTCGCTCACATGCTCTCCTGGTCTGAATTAGGCTGGAATGAGGCCAGACGCTGAGCTGAGCTGAGTTGAGCTGAGCTGAGCTGAGCTAAGCTGAGCCGAGGAGCTTCATGCTGCTTTCGTGGGTGAAAGCCAAACAGTCCGTTTTAACTACTTGTTCCCATATCCTTAAACAATGCAACAAGCGTGGAAACATTGAAAATAGCTTCCCTTCTGTCTGATTTCACTTTAGTCAATCCAAATTTGGCATCGGTGCTTTCTGAAATATTTTCGATTGTCGAGCAGTTGGTGATTTTAATAATTTAGTACAGAGACTAAGAGAAAGGAATTAGAATTTAAAGCATAGTGGCAAAAAAGTTAAAGTGATGTTTGGTTAGAGAGAGAGAGAGAGAGAGAGAGAGAGAGAGGTTCCCTTGGCAATGATGTTGTGTAATTGAACGGATTCAGGGACTGACAGGAGTGCTGCCGGTGTCTCGTGGAGGTCTCCAGGGTCAGCCCCTGGTCCCGGTGCCTCCCGTTAAACAAGTGTGTCAATTTTCCATCAGATTGATTTTGCTCACAGGTCTGAAGGCCTTGTCTCATTTCGCCTTATTTCCACAGGGGTTCTTAGCATTGCAAACATCCGCTTCCTTTTGTTTCAGATTGTGAAGAGACACTCTGATGGCCAAGACATCATCAGAGACGCCTCCGGAGTGGGACAGCCTTGTTCTGTATGGAGGCCACGGCAGCCAGCTCGGCTTTGCTTCCATTATTTGTCTCAGAATCGAGTGCCCTGGAAGGGTCGTCCTGAATACCGGGTTTATCCAGCACTGCCTTTTGCATCCAATTTTCCCAAATATTCTCTTCCAGCAGAGGTTTCTGAAAAAGATCAGATAGGCTCCTGGAAAAGACAGACGAGGCCTGGTTTTCAGGCCTTGGTCCCCCGGGTTCTATGGCTGCCTCCAGCATTCAAACACTGGGTGAAAAAGCCAGTTCCTGGCTTATACAGGGCTCACTTGCTTCGTGTTTAATATTGGATCCCTCAGGTTTTTTTTTTTTTTTAATTGTGTTCTGTTAGTTCCAAAAAAGAAAATTCACTTTTACTCCAAAAGGAAAAAAAAAGTTCCTTAAAATGACTTTTTAGTCTTATGACTTCCTTTTGAGTTTTTTGGCAAGCTTATAAGAAAAACACCACATTTACATAAGCAGAATCAATTATATCTTCCAGTGCTGTCCTTACACGTGCGTTGGCTATTTCTTATTTAACTAGGAGGCCACAAAAATATACAAGTCGTGCATTTCTGTTTTCCTCAAAGTGTAAAACATGTGTCTTCACAAACATGATCTCTGTTGACCTTCTCCACGGTGCTGGGTGCTGTGGATCAGAAGGAGAAGGGAGACACCCCCCCCCCCCAACCGCACATACACACACAGGGCCCTGGCGGGTCCTGCCCTGTGACTCGCTCCAGCCAAGGCAGAGTTGATCCAAAACACAGCTCTCTGAGCTCCTGGGTCTATGCGGCTTCCACTGTGTCCTGCTTGAAAGAGCTCACCAGCCAGCGCCCCAGCTCAACAGGCTAATCCTCAGCCTTGCGGCGCCAGCAAACTGGGTTCTAGTCCCTGTCGGGGTGCCGGATTCTGTTCTGGTTGCCCCTCTTCCAGGCCAGCTCTCTGCTGTGGCCCAGGGAGTGCAGTGGAGGATGGCCCAAGTGCTTGGGCCCTGCACCCCATGGGAGACCAGGATAAGCACCTGGCTCCTGCCTTTGGATCAGCGCAGCGCGCCGGCTGTGGCGGCCATATTGGAGGGTGAACCAACAGCAAAGGAAGACCTTTCTCTCTGTCTCTCTCTCTCACTGTCCACTCTGCCTGTCAAAAAAAAAAAGAAAAGAAAGAACACACCAAACTATGAATCTTTCACATAGACTCCCTAGCACCCCTGCCCCTCAAAACAGTGGAAATAGTTTCTTCATTCTCAAGACATTACCATCACTTAATCATGTGGACAATTATCCTTCATTTGGAACAGATCTTCTCATTTCCAGACTCTTGACAAATAGTCCAGTGTGTAAAAGAACCCTATTCTCTCTCCTACCTGCTAATTCATGAGCTGTTTCAATATTAGTTAGTATTCAACCACTGTTTATTTATTTTTATTTATTTATTTATTTATTTTTTACAGGCAGAGTGGACAGTGAGAGAGAGAGAGACAGAGAGAAAGGTCTTCCTTTTGCCGTTGGTTCACCCTCCAATGGCCGCCGCGGACGGCACGCTGCGGCTGGCGCACCGCGATCATCCGATGGCAGGAGCCAGGAGCCAGGTGCTTTTCCTGGTCTCCCCATGGGGTGCAGGGCCCAAGCACCTGGGCCATCCTCCACTGCACTCCTGGGCCACAGCAGAGGGCTGGCCTGGAAGAGGGGCAACCGGGACAGAATCCGGCTCCCCGACCGGGACTAGAACCCGGTGTGCCGGCGCCGCAAGGCGGAGGATTAGCCTGTTGAGCCACGGCGCCGGCCCAACCACGGTTAATATTAATTAATACACAAGGCCAACCTTGGGAGAAGGCAAAACAGATACCCATGGTGTCTGAAATTTTTACCAGTGTAATATTCATTTCTTTACATACCTTGATCCCCAATAGAAATGCAACTAATTCTCAAAGAATTGAAGTATTGTGTGCTAGTCTCCATGGTTCTAGTTATAAATAGTAACTAACAACTAAGAGGGTACTTCAAAAAGACCATGTATTAGTCAGTTTGTTGTTGTTATAACTGAATCCCAGAGAGGGGCAACTGACAAAGGAAGTAGGTTTATGTTGTTTATGTTTTGGGGGTTCTTGGGCCAAGCCTGGACAGCCACCTGGGTTTCCCTTTGGTAAGAGGATTGTAGATGAGTCTTGAAGTGTCAATGGCAAGGCAGGAAGCAGAGACAGGGAACCTGGTCCACGTCTGTGTGGTCTCTCCATATAAAGCCACCAGGATTCAATCAGGGGCTCCACCTGAGCAATCCCTTCCCAAAGACTCCACCTGCTGTTAGGTAGCCAGACAGAAATCGGACCTGTGTGTGAAAGGGTCGAAGGAAAGCAAAGCACCTGCTGAGAGGAATGTAGCAGCCTCAGAAGCATGCCTTGGAAGCAGCCAGCATTTTGCACTGCAAAGTCCTGCCCACACCTGACAACTTTATAGGTAGTGCCAGCCTTGCTTCCTGTAAGAAACACTTCAGGAGAACCCTTTCTGCCTGGTCCCAAGCAGGCTACCCAGTCTGATCACACTGGCTAACAAAACTGTGGGTGGGGGCTGGCATTGTGGCATAGTGACTTAAGCCACCACCTGTGATGCCAGCATCCTATATGGAAGCTGATTTGAGTGTTGGCTGTTACACTTCCAATCCGGTTCTCTGCTTATGGGCCAGAGAAAGTAGTAGAAGATGACCCACGTGCTTGGGCCTCTGTGACCCACATGGGGAACCCAGATGAAAATCCTGGCTTCTGGCTTCTGCCCAGCTCAACACTGGCGCTGTGGCCATTTGGGGAGGAACCCAGCGGATGGAAGATATCTGTCTCTCTTTCTCTCTCTGTAACTGTAACTCTGCCTTTCAAATACATGAATAAATCTTACAAAAGAAAAACATTGAAACTTTGTGTGGAATTCCACCAGTTTCATACCCAGGAAGTCATTTGTCAAGAAGAGGGTAGAGGGAGGGGAAAAGGTGGAAGAAGTGGACTGAACGTAGTCTAGGCACACTCTCTCCTCTGAAGAGGTGCCCATCCGTTCTGATGGATGCACTACTTCATTAAACCTCGCTACCTTGCTACTTTGCTTACCACTGCTCTCTGTCTCAGGTCGGAAATTCTTTCTCTTATAAGACAAGGATCTCTATTCCAGCCATCTTCAATATCACTTCTCAAAACAAAGTTGGATTAAGTTTCTACTCTTAATCTGCTAACATCATCAGTCCATTAACCATTAACATTAGACTTTGGGGGCCAAGCCTTTAGCACAAGGGCTTTTGGGAGACACCCAAACCAGGGCACCTCATGCTGAATTCTTAGAATGCATAGACACTGTCTTGAACACTTTCCACATAATATCCCATTTAATTATTTTTTAAAAAGCCAATAGGTAGCTTCTATCATAATTCTCACTTTATAAATTAGAAAGTTGAGAATTCAGTGGTTGAACAACTTGTCCAAGGCTCACAGCTAAGTAAAAGGGTAGCGTCAGGACTTCGAACCCCGTCAGGTGGGAGCCCAATCCTTTGCATTCAGTGGTCAGACTCTAGGAATCCTTTTTCTTTCTCTCTCCTTTTTAAAAATATTTATTTATTTACTTGAAAGTCAGAGCTACAGAGAGAGAAGGAGAGGCAGAGAGAGTGAGAGAGGTCTTGCATCCGTTGGTTCACTGCCCTGATGGCTGCAACAGCAGAAACTTTGCTGATCAGAAGCCAGGAGCCAGGAGCCTCCTCTATGTCTCCCACCAGGGTGCAGGGGCTCAAGGACTTGGGCCATCTTCTACTGCTTTCCCAGGCCATAGTAGAGAGCTGAATTGGAGGTGCAGCAGCCAGGATTCGAACTGGTGCTGATACGGGATGCCGGCACTGCAGGTGGCAGCTTTACCCGCTACGCCACAGCGTCAGCCCTGGAATCCTTTTTCCATCTGTGAGGTGCCACAGTCTGGTGAGGGAGAAAAGGCATAAAAGGAGCAGGGAACAATGCACACAGAGGAAGCGGTGTCTCTGTTGGCTGTAGCAGAGAGGAGGTTGGTCCTGGGTAGGTCTTCTCCAGGATGGGGCAATGAGGTGGAAAGGGCAATGCAGGCAAGGGAGCAGCAGACAAAACAGAGGCACATAGAGATAGATGGTGAGCTTGGGAATTATGGGGGATTTGCCATGGTTGGAGTGCAGACATTTAGGAGGGGGAACTCTGAGAGAAAATAGCTGGAAGGCTGTTGATAAGTGCCAGATTACCAAGGACCTACGTTGTTCTGTGCTGGATTCTGAAATTTTTCCTTTGGTGCAATAACGGACCTTTATGGTAAGTTTAGTAAAGCAACTATGACATGATTTTGGGTGAGGAAAGTAGAGTGTTGAAGCGAGGGTAGCATTTATCAGACAATTATAATGCCATGGAAAACCACACACAGGGTAAACTAGTTGTCTATGCCATGTAACATGTAACTCTTGAGTTTCACAGCTTGCAACAACAAACATTTCTTGTCTCCCAGTTTTTTGTTTGTTTTTTTTTTTTTTTTGACAGGCAGAGTGAACAGTGAGAGAGAGAGACAGAGAGAAAGGTCTTCCTTTTTCTGTTGGTTCACCCTCCAATGTGCCGGCACTCTGCGGCCGGCACACCATGCTGATCTGAAGCCAGGAACCAGGTGCTTCTCCTGGTCTCCCAAGCAGGTGCAGGGCCCAAGCACTTGGGCCATCCTCCTCTGCACCCCCTGGGCCAGAGCAGAGAGCTGGCCTGGAAGAGGAGCAACAGGGACAGAATCCGGCGCTCCAACCGGGACTAGAACCCGGGGTGCTGGCGCCACAGGTGGAAGATTAGCCTAGTGAGCCGTGGTGCTGGCCTATCTCCTGGTTTTTATGGGACAGAAATCCAGGCACGATTCTCTGACTCAGGGCCATTCACCAGGGCTGAGCTACCCTCAAGACTGAGCTGGGAGAGGATTCTCCCCTGGGTTGACTCACAAGAGCCACTTCCAAGTTCAAACACGGAGCCTGTGGCAGGTCCCAGGTCCTCACTGGCCACTGAGCAAGGCATCAGTTCTTTGCGACATGGGCCTCTCCAGGGATCTACTCACACAGGACAGCTAGCTTCCCCCAGAGTAAGGTTCTGAGACTCAGAGAGCTGTGGGGGACGCTGGAGCGATAGAAATGTTCAGAAGGCCAGCGAGGCAGGGGCCAGCGTCTGTGGGACCTCAGAGTTAATATCCCGTAACTTCTGTCTCATTCTATCTGTTAGATGCCAGTCACACAGTCTGGCCTTCTCGGGGGCAGGGGATCGCTCAAGGGCAAGAAGACCAGGAGGCAAGACCATCAGCAGCCATCGTGGGGGCTGCCTGCACACTGGCTGGTCAAAATGTTTTTGGAGCTGCCAGTGAGGCCTCAAGATGCTGATGGGAGTTCAATATGAAACAGTAGGAGAAGGTAAGTCGGGTGCAATATAATTCTGTGTGAAGCCATTTTGGGAGCATGCTCCATGACAGCTATGCATGAGAATGGGGCACGGTGAGGTGCATACTCACTCAGTAAGCACCCCCCTCCCTCTGTGCCCGAGACACAGGGCCAGGCCTTCAGGGAACACTCTGCTCTGTTGCTCTCTTGTCCCTTAATGGATTGCACCTCTTACGGCCTTGTAGTCATTAAAGCCTGTATAATAGGGTTAAAAGTTGAGGTCACGAGCTCTTACAGGCTTCTGTAGTGGTTCCTAGCATGGCCAGATAAAGGCCAGGGGCGGGAAGGGGTGATTGGGACATGACAGGCAGCTCCATGTAACCTCCCCACGTGAAGAACCAGGCTCAGGAAATGCATGGCTCAGAATCAGTGTTGCAATCCTATACCAATACGTGAAGAGCTGGATAGGCCTCCTGGAATGCCGATCAGGTGTGGACTAGGAGCCCAAACCCACTGCTGCCTTCATTCAACTGAACTCAGAATAGATTGCTTCTCTGGAACCATAGTTTGGAGTACTGCAGGGTTCATGGCCTGTAAACCCAAATTATTAATAGGGATACTTTATGCTTGTTTCCACTCAGAGTAGATGTCAACGTTTTTGTTTTAAAGAAGTGATTTTTGGGGACAAGTGATGTGGTGTAGCCCCTTAAGCTTCCTGCAACACCAGCATTCCGTAAGAGTGCCAGTTCAAGTCCTGGCTGTCCCACTTCAGATCCAGCTCACTACTAATGTGCCTGGGAAAGCATCGATGATGGCTCAAGTACTTGGGCCCCTGCCACCCACGTGGGAGACTCAGGTAGGGTTCTGGGCTCCCAGCTTTGGCCTGGCCCAGCCCAGTCATTGCTGCCATTTGGGGAGTGAACCAGTGGGTGGAAGATCTCTTTCTCTGCCTCTCCATATGTCTCTGTAAATCTGCCTTTCACATAAACAAATAAATCTTAACAGTAAAAAAAAAAAGAAGTGATCACTGAAAGCTATTTTCTAGGTAGTTTAAGCAGATTAATCTGCTTATGACAGACCCCATTACAATAACAGTGGCCTATACGACAGAGATTAATAATACCCAAATGACGATTCCCTTCTTACAAACAATATTCAATATTCAAAGTAATTAGGATAGTGCCTCCAAGTTTGTTGAAATGGAATTTTACTTATAACCAGATAATTACGATGAGTCAGGGTTTTCTTGAAATCTCCAGGTTATTGCTCTGCTTATCCTCTTGGGGTCCATGTGAACACCCAAATCTCTGTGCAAGCCAAGGGAGGGTCCCAGGAGCCACAGAGACTCTGTAAGTGCCTCACACTGTGGTACAGAACTCAGTTCATTATTCAAGAAGCAAAGAAAGTACAGCAGTCCTCAGATAATTAAATGCCCAGTCTGTCAACACTCAATGTGATACATTAACACATGAGAAACTATAGTGAATTACAACTTCCCAGAGAGATGTATGACTAAGGCTGCCCCAGCCAAGCTTTTGAAAAAAATATCACCAGAGCCAGGGAAATAATATCACTGTTCTACCCAAATATAGCTCAAGTCCTTCCATGCTGCTAATTTAATTTATATACTGTTAAGTTCTTTCCTATTTCTCCACTCATGACAGCCGAGTTGTATGGCAGGTCATGGGAAGTGGGAAGCCCAGCTACGGCGTGTCATCCACCCTACTCATTCTCTGACCTCACAGAACCTTCCAGATGTCTGGCCTTGTTTCTTTGATTCCATTCTCTTCTCCCTTCATGGCCCTCCTTATCCAGCTTGTCTTGCTAGTATCAGCAGTTGAGGTTATTGTTAGCACTAGTACTCTGAACTCCTGGTGTCTCCCAAACATCCAGCAAGCAGTTGAAAGTGGTGCCCCATGCCTCTTTCCATTCTTACAACAGTAGTATATTTGGAACACTTGGACTGAGAACTTATGCTGAGCTGACGCACGAGTATCATAATTGTACCTTCTATTTGCAAAGCATTCTGTACTTTTCCAAGTCTCCAAGTCTTTACCAGTTTTGTTTTCATTGACACCCAAGGAAAGAAGGATGGAGTTTGTATTTTAAACAAAGAAATGGACACAGAAAGTTGAGTCAGTTACCAAAATGCACACACAGTTGGTGACAGGACTGGGATGATACATCACACTTTTCAAGGAAACTGGAGAAAATGAATTCCCAATCTCTCTTCCTTGTTGTCATCAGTCAATGCAGCAAGTCTCTTGGTGCAAGGATTCTCAACCAGCTGAGGCGTTCGTATTGTCTGTAGCTGCTCCATCACTCCTTGTGAGGTGGTTTTTTGCTTTGTTCCTGACTCAGCCTGACACCATCAGCCCTTCTACCCTGCTGCCTGGATTTGCCATGTCTCAGCAAACCAAGGCTACGTGGTTTTCTTAGAGTGCCCCCCTTCGCTCTTTCCCTCCATTGGCTCTTGGGTCTTCCCCGGTGATTTCACATTCCCTGCAGCCCTTTCAGGCCTGGCTGTGGACTGTCTCCCATCCAGGGTGCCTCAAGGCCAGCAGGAATGGCCAGTGTCCTCTGCTTCCCGCTGGGAGTCCTGGACTAAGCAGCCCCGCCCTCTTTCTCAACAAGTCAACTCCAGTGAGAACCGAACCTGCAGCTCTGTCCCCTGCCCCACTCCCTGCTGCTCTCGTCTGCTGACTTAGGTGTTCTCCCACTTTGCTTTTCTTCAGGTGTTTCATGATCCAAAACAGAGTCTTTCGGGTATGTTCAATTCTCTGCAGCCTCTATTTTCCCCTTCATGTTCTCTCGTGGCCATCGCAGCCTGTAGACACTGTTGGTTGCTCAGCTGACATGACAGTCACCATTACCACTGTCATCCTCAGCACCACAGCTTCCACTACCTCTGTTACCATTACTACCCCCCATGACCTGTGCTTCATTGTCGCTGTTTTGCCTTTTTATTTTAAAATATTTCAAGTCATAAAGTATAAAGAAGAGTCCAATATGAATACCTAGCTTAAACAATTTTTAACATTTAGCCTTATTTGCTTCATATATAAATGTATATTATATTTTCTGGTTTTTGACAGCAGAGGTGCATGTATTAATATCACATAATATAAGGGGTACAATGTCATAATATGTAAGGGGTAAAATTCAGTGTACATTTATAAATAGCTATACACCAAGTATCTGTATACCACATAATATGGCACATACACACACACATCTCTACCACAATCTACCGTCTGGTTGCATATTCTGGTCAGCCCTGTGCTAAGTGCTTTGGTGCTTTGTATGAATTACATTTTCCACTCTTCACAACATACTGTAAGGAAGTTCTATTATTACCTCCATATTACAACTGTAGTTTAGGATATATGAAGATTTACTGTCTGAAGAATTCAGTATGTACACATATTAATTTTTAATATCTATTTTATTTTCATAGACTTGAAATTCAGACTGAATGAGAGATTTTCTTTTTCCTTTCCTTTTTTTTAATTTGAAAGGCAGATAGAGAGATGGAGAGGCAGAGAGAGAGAGAGATCTCCCCCATCACTCTCCAAATGGCTACAATGGCCAGGGCTGGGACAGGACAAAATCAGGAGCCAGGAGTTTCTTCCAGATCACCAAGGTGGGTGCAAGGAGATCCAAGTAGTTGGGCCATCTTCTGCTGCACAGGGCAAGATCAGAAGTGGAGCAGCTGGGACTTGAACTGGGGCCCATAAGGAATGCTGATAACTGCATGCTGTGGTTTTAACCCACTTACCATAGCCAGCCCTGAAAGGAGGGAAGGAGGGAAGGAGGGAGGGAGAGAGAGAGAGAGAGAGAGAGAGAGAGAGAGAGAGAAAGATTTCCCATCCATGGGTTCACTCTCCAAATGCCTACATGAGCCAGGGCTGGGCCAGGCCAGAGCCAGGAACTGGAAATCCATCCAGGTGTCCCATGTGGGTGAAGGAGCCCAAATACTTGAACCGTTCTTTGCTGCCTCCCATGCACATTAGCAGGAAGCTTGATCAGAAGCAGAGACGACAGAACTGCAGCTGGGATGAAGGTGAACTAAGCTGGAGCTTAACCTGCTGCTCCAAAACACACACCTCAAATATGTAGATTTTCAAAACTCCTTTCATAGGCCTGATTTGCTTTCCCAATTAAATGCAAGGTCCTTGGGCAGGCACTGTGACTTACTCATCTTCACATCTGATTCTAGAACCCCGGCCCCCATGTCATAGCTCAGTTAGTCGTCATCAATGACGGAAACCTCAGCAACATTCATTAAAATTTTAGTTATCAACTGCCTACCAGGAGTATACCAAACACTAGGGATGTGATGCTAAGCAAAGCAAATAATTATTCTTTCAAAATTAATAGTAACATGATAAAGACATATTATTAGACACGCAATTACAGTTAGGCACACACATTTTGGGGACCAGGACAAGAGTACAAACAGAGGCCCACATACCATATGCCTAAATGTTTAAAGCTACTAAACTGTCAAACAAAATATGCTGTATTTCCTCCCTTGACAATTATATTTCATAGATATGAAAAGAAAAATATGAGTAAAAGTATGGCCTTTCTATGGCTTAAAGTTGGCAAGATGTCAAAAATGACTGAATTACTCTTAGTTGCGCATGTCTAGATGTTCTGATGAAAGATGGAGGTGTTTGAATAGATTTCATAAAATTTATTTTTTTCTTTATTTCAACAAAATCAGCAGTTAAGATTGAAGACCTTATATGCAACATTTTCCACGTGCTTTATGCTCTGTTGAGATGAATACCTAAAGAGCTCAACTATTAAGATACAATTATATTGAAATATAAATGAAATTTAAAATTGTTTTCTTATCAATTAAAGCTTTAGAATTTTTTAAAAATTTTAAGTGTCTTCTATTTTCAAAACAATTTCTTTTAGGTATAGATGTTGTGTTGCTGCAGTTTAAGCCATAATTTGGAATGCCCACATCCTACATGGAAGAACCTCGTTTGAGTCCCACCTCTGTTTCTGATCCTATTAAGCCGAACAAGGAAGAAACAGAAGATAGCTCACTCTGGGCCAGCGCTGTGGCACAGTGGGTTAACGTCCTGGCCTGAGGTGCCAGCATCCCATATGGGCGCCGGTTTGAGTCCCGGCTGCTCCATTTCCTATCCGGCTCTCTGCTATGGCCTGGGAGGGCAGTCGAGGATGGCCCAAGTGCTTGGGCCCCTGCACCCCGTGGGAGACCCGGAAGAAGTTCTTGGCTCCTGACTTTGGATCTGCTCAGCTCCGGCCATTGCAGCCATCTGGGGAGTGAACCAGCGGATGGAAGATCTCTCTCTGTCTCTACCTCTCTCTGCAACTCTTTCAAATAAATAAAATAAATCTTTTAAAAAATAAAAAAGAAGATAGCTCATTTGAACCCTTGCAACCCCTGTGGAAGACCCAGATGGAGTTCTGGGCTCCTCACTCAGCCCCAGCTGTTGGGGGCATTTGGAGAAGGAACCAGAGGGTGAGTTCTCATTTCTCTCTCTCTCTCTCTCTCTCTCTCTCTCTCTCTCTGTGTGTGTGTGTGTGTGTGTGTGTGTGTGTGTCTGTCTCTGTCTTTATCTCTGTCATTCTGTTGTTCTTTCAAATAAATAAAACTAGAAAAAAATCAAATGGCACAAAAAGGATAAAAAATATGAATAGTTATCTTTTAAGAAGATTTATTTATTTGTTTGAAAGGCAGAGCAACAGAGAAAAAGAGGCAGAGATAGAGATCTGCTATTCCCTGGTTCACTCCCCAAATGGCTGCAACAGCTGGATCTGGGCCAGGCCGAAGTCAGGAGCCTGGAATTCCATCCTGCTCTCCCACATGGTGGCGGTACCCAAGCACTTGGGCACCTTCCACTACCTTCCCAGGCACTTGAGCAGTGAGCTGGATCAGAAATGAAGTAGCCAGGACTTGAACTAGCACTCTGCTATGGGGTGTCAGCTTCCCAGGTAGTGGCTTAACCCGCGGTGCCACAATGCCAGCCCTGAGAACTTTTCTGTAATAAAGAAAACATTGATTTTCATCACAAGAAACACACAGACTATATACAATACACACAAACAAAAGCTTTAAAAAAACTACTTAATGCAACTTTTACTGCAAATTCACACCACAAAAGATACTACCTTTTAAATACATAATACAAACAGAAGAAAAGCAGAGAATAAAAAGAATTGGTGATGGCCTAAAGCAGCTCCTGATTTGGGGGGGGGGGGGGTGACTGATACCTGATACCTGCACCTTGCTGCGGGAGAGCTCAGAACACTCACAGAGGAAACCAAGGTGGCCGAGCTGTAGCAAAATCTGTTACACAGGTGGGTGGGGGTGCAGGTGAGGCGTGGGCTGTGGTGATCTCTTTGGACAGGAAGTGAAATGATGTGCGGGTTTCAGTTTTGCAAGTCGAAAATGCTCTTGAGGTTTGTAGCACAGAGAGGCGCCTTGAGTCCATGCTACCATGCACTTCACAATGATGGGGAAGGTCAGTGGTGTGCTGTTATTTTATCACAATAAAGAAGTCATTTGGCTTTTAAATATTCAACTGAGCTCTTAAAACTAAAAGGCACAATGTAAATGATGATGAATAAATGTCAAATTTGCAAGGAAAATTATTTAAATACAGGCTACATATTTTCCAAACATCATTTTTATCCTAAGTTTTTGTGTTTCCTTTAAAAAAGAGAAAAAAAATGATTTGCCCCTCAAGTACTCAATTTCCGTCGCACTGTCTGTAGGGGACAACTGCATGCTTCCCGCCTGTTCCTGGAAGACCTGTGTGTGTAACCAGCCTCCAGCTCTGAGTGGCCACTGTTAAGTGCCATGGTGAAGAGCTCTGGAATCCCCAACCGGAGAAAGAGCTGGAAGCCCCGGCACCGCTGGGAAATGGTGCTTTGTCATGCAAGAATCCACTGTGCTCCAGCTTGGGAAGGGAAGCCTTTGACAAGTTAATTAATTGGCCTTTCTCTTCCCGGAGTGCTTCCCCCAGGAAAACCTCCCTGTGCTCAGAGGCGGAGTCCACACCCTCTGCCCCCCACCGTGGCGCATGACGGTCTTCCTGGCCTTTTTGTGTAGTCACGGTTTGTTTCCAGGACTAGGGCCAGAGATGTGACAAGTGCTTCCCTGGGACTTGCAGGTGCTCTTCAGGAGAGTGGAGGTTTAGCATCACAGCCAATCGTGTGCGGGCTCTGGACTGAGCCTGGGATGAGGCTGATACGGGACTAGTCAGGGAGATGAGATTAAGCCCAAGAACTGGAAGCCACACCTAGCCCCTACGCGATCTCACCAGTATCCCCCCACCTGTCAATCAGACTATGTAACCACGCCCCCTTTGCGAAGTGAATAAGGGGCTGGAGCGCGCTGAGCCCGCCCCCGTTTTGCCACCGCCCTTTCGCTGGCCGCCTCTGGCTTGCTCCCTGGAAGTGGTTGGTATGGATCTCCCGGCGTCCTTTCTTGGCCTACGCTCCCTTAATAAAGCCCTCATGTTCCGTGTGTTTCTCTCACTCTTAAATAAATCTTCAGCCTACCATGCTGCATGCCCTGTGTGGACCAGTGCTTAGAATTCCTCTCTAGGTAGATGGCAAGAACGCGAAATATTAAATTTTGGCTCAAGAGAGCCCATAACAAGAGGGG
Organism: Sylvilagus floridanus; assembly: GCA_949820135.1. NCBI lineage: Eukaryota > Metazoa > Chordata > Mammalia > Lagomorpha > Leporidae > Sylvilagus > Sylvilagus floridanus. The sequence continues at coordinate 29,216,531 of OX463246.1, read as the reverse complement.
CCCACAGAGTCGCTGGGTAAATAGAAGGAAGTCTCTTCTGGCTTCCCATCTCCATTGCTCCAGTCCTCCCGTCTCTCCTAGGGGGCCCCGTGTGGTCTGCTGACCCCTCGCTGCCAGCCCCCCCCCCCCACTGTTTCCTTCCTCTCTCACCCTCTCTCCCTCACTCCTTCTCCACAGCAGAATTTCCGCTACTTTTGCTGCCAAATTTGTATTTCAGTGATGACTCGCTCTCCACGAAGTGGTCTGATCAATGACACGCCTTTTATTCCCAGCACACAATTTAAGCTGGGCTCTTCCCAGCCCACGTTCTTGAGTTTGGTTGGTGCCAGCTGGATCCAACACCTTTTTCCCAAAATCAACTTAAATACTCGGAATTTAGGTCCCTGTAGCCTGCAAATGGGGACATATTTAAGGACAGATGGGTATGCCTTAACATCTCCACAACATTTGTTTTTTAAAAAAATCACAATTGTGAATTCATTTTTCCCCCAATTCAGATATTTTTCATTCAGTTAACTAATTCTGTTCCCATTGACCACATTCCCACCACTTTTGGGGTGATTCTAGTCTAATTTCCAAGGCTCTGTGTCATGTTTGTTTTTGCCACACCCCCTGGAATCTCACTGGGTTTAGCTTTCCTTCTTGCTTAACAGTTGATCCTTGCAAGATGTAAAGAAATCCAGACTCTCCCTAGGTCTCTGATTAGCCTCTATTTGCTGATTCACAAACTTGATAAATGACACTTTGGACCATCACATGTCCCACAGTCCTCCAAGTCACATCTTGCAAGAAACCTACTTTATACACCAGTGACCTTACATGACAGGAATAGCAACACCAGTGACTGTGGGAAAACACCACTTAAGGGTGGCCAGAAAACAAAAATCCTTATGAAAGGTAATGGAAGCTAATTTCCATAGACACTTCTCAAAATTAAATAGTTGAGACACCTTACATTTTTCTCATAATTCTAAAAATAATTAGATCACAATGTGGATTAATTTCTTGTCACATTTAATTTTTTAGACAAAAGCTGTTGTTCAGTTATGAACACCAAAAAAAAAAAAGTCCCCAAATTTAAAGAATGTTACTTTCCAGTTTGTCCTTGGTTCTTGTTCTAAGAAGGTGAAGACTAGTCTTCCTAGAATTAGGACTACAGACCAAAATGGGACTGATAGCCTGGTTCTTCATTTTCTAAACTTAATAGTGATAATGACAATATCATTAAGCAATCAAACTGTTGATTAAGACGCAAGTCCTGGGGCAAGTGTTTGGCACAGTGGTTAGATTCCTGCTTGGGACACCTACTTCCACATCCGAGTGCTCGGGTTGAGCCCAACTCCACTTCCAATCCAGCTTCCTGCTCATGGGCACTCTGGGCAGCCTGTGAAGATTCAAGCCCTTGGGTCCCTGCCACCCACGTGGGAGAGTCCAGCTTCCTGGCTTTGGCCTGCCCCAGCCCTGACTGTTGCAGGCATTTAGGGAATGAACCAGCAAATGGAAAATTTCTCTGTGTCTGTCTACCTTTCAAATAAGATGAAAATAAATAAATAATTTAAGGACATTAAAAAAAAAGAAAGAAAAAATCACTTTAATTCCTCACAATATTTCAGGCAATGAATTTGATTGTCCAAAAAAAAAAAAAATCTTACTCTGCAGAGCCAAAAGTAAGGGAAAAAATGATGCATTGAGTATCCTGGCAACCATAATGGGTTATTAACCTGGGATGCTCTGGTTGTCAAGATCTTTGGCTCCATATTAAGAATCATCTTGGTCGGAGGAGGAGAGGTATCAGCGTTGTGGTGCAGCAGGTTAAGCCAACACTTGTGACACTGTCATCCCACATGAGCACTGGTTCTAGCCCCTGCAGCTCTGCTTCTTATACCGCTCCCTGCTAATGTGCAGTGGAAAATGGCCCAGGTACTGGGACCCTAGCACCCATTTGGGAGACCTGGATGGAGTTGTGGGCTCCTGTCTTTGGTTTGGATCAGCCCTGGCTGACACAGCCATTTAGGGAGGAAATCAGTGGATGGAAGATCCATATCACCCCCTTGTTTCTGAAAATAAATCTTTTTTTTTTTTTAAAAAAAGAAGGAAGCAAGGAAGGGAGGAAAGTCTCAGTTCTGATCCCAGCTCCACCAGGCACCCATGGGTGCCATGGAACAAGTGCTTTCGCCACTCCTAGTCTGTATTTGTCTGCAAAAGTGAAGTACTATGTGCACCTGCTCTCAGGGTGCTGTGACAATGACATGAGAATGACAGTGCTGAGCAGGGGCAGGGTCCAGTTCAATTTAGAAACTACACCATGGAGGCCATGCACTCAGCATCAGATGAAGACTTACAAGTGCACCGTGGCTCAGGATGGAGAGAGAAGCCGATGTGCGGGGAACCGTGTAACTCCCCAGGCTCTGTGAGAGTGTGGAGCACTTGCCATTTAAGCTTGTGGTAGCAGTTCTGGTTAATATCACCATCTAAATTTCCTGGGAACTTTGTGACCCTTAAACTCTCAGCCACCTGATCTCTCACCTGATGTGGATAATCCCCCAAGAACTGGATCCAGGTCAGGGTGGCAGCAAGGAAGCTTTGGGGTGCTGGAGGGACCCATCGTTTTGCAGATGTCCATGGAAACACTGGACAGCTGGAACTCAGCCGGAGAGATGGCCCCACAGGGAGCAGCATTTGAGAAAGATGATCAGTCTCCCTCCCAGGTGAACTCTCTCTAAACAGCTGAGCTGGAGGTAACCTAGCAGTGAAGTCAGAAACTTAAGTTCTTCAAATGTAAATGGGAGAACGACTCTCCCCACAGCCCTGCAACCAGTGCACCGCCTCCTCTCCCTCCCTGCTCTGCCTGTTCCTCTTCTGCCAGCCACACCCACCATGGGGCTGTCCCCAGCCCTTGCCAGTGGGCAACACAGGCTCTCAGAATCAGACCACCAGAGTTCAAGTCCCAGCCCCGCCGCTCCTGAGCATTTGGCAAGTCACTCAGCCTTTTGGGTCCCACCTGTAAGAAGCGATCAATAGACAGTACTTATTTTACAAGTGATTGTTGAAAATTTCATTGTGTACCCAAACTTCAAGCAAGAATTAACTCCCATTTCCTGACGGGGCGTCCTGGGCAGGATGCTGGAAGTAAGGGATTCAACAGCCAGAATTGCAGCAGCAGCGGCTTCTGCTCAGTCCTCTCTACCCACTCCCCTACTGGCCCAATCAACCCCCCCGGGACCAGTACTACCCTTCCCAGCCTCAAGAGTAAAGCCTGATCTTTACCCAAAGGAAGCCACAGCAAGTCACTGGTGACCTGTGACCTCCCACCCCACAGCCTTGCCTCTCTGCAAGTGAAGTGAGCAAGTGCAGATCCTCTGGGGTGTGTTAACAGAGCAGCAGTGCCGGTCCAGGAAGCCAGGCCAGGACTGCTGTAGAGTTTGTGCATCTCCCAGGAAACATGTGCACATTAAAAAAAAAAAAAAAAAGATGTATTGATTTCTTTATTTGAATGACAGAGTTGAGAGAGAGAGAGAGAGATATCTTCCATCTGCTGGTTCACTCCCCAAATGGCCACAACAGCCAGAGCTGGGTCAAGCTGAAGCCAGGAGCCAGGAACTCCACTGATCTCCCATGTAGGTAGCAGGAACCTGAGTACTGGGGCCATGGTCTGCTGCCTCCCGGGAGCATTAGCAGGGAGCTAGAGGGGAAGCAGAGCAACCAAGACTCAAAGCAGCACCCACTGCTTATGATGCTGTTATCCATCCGCTATGTGGGCATTTTAAGCAATGCTCTTGAGGGGGCTGTGGTCCAATGATGCCTCTTTGACAGGAGGTTTTTAAACTGTGATAGATTTAAACATTGAGATTAGCCTGGGCAAGGTGTACCAGAAAACAGATGGATTCTTCAGGTGCCATCAATGTCCACACTTTCAACCGTAATCTCACGGCTTCACTGGAGCTGAATTCAGCCTCGCACGCCATGCCGTAGTGGACCTGTTCATTGCTCCCTACACCTGCTGGGCCTCCTGCTGCCCCTGGGACCTCCCTGGACACTTCATGTTCATCCTTCCCAAAAGCGACCACTGTACCTTCTATAGCATTGCTTGGCCCTAGACCTGTCTGGCTGATGGGAAGCAGGCACTTCCTGTGCCCAGTACACAGTGGACACTCGGTAAGTTTCTGTCAGATGGACTTGGCTGTCTTTGACCATCACTCTGGCTCTGTTACCTGTGAGTAAGAAGCTCTTCTTCTCACAGCAGCCAACAAAATGCAGAAAAAAAAAAAAAAAAACCACAAAAGCACCACTTCTACTGCATATCAGCTTCCAACACTTTAATTCTTTCATAGATTTTCCTTATCCTAAATCCTACCCTTTTTTGAACTCTTTCTAGTACTTTGTGCAAATTAATAATATTGCATTTTATCCTACATTTCTTTGCCTAAGAACCATTCCTGCATATGTACGTATATAGATAGAGCATGGCAGAGCCCCACGGGTATTTATAATATTTGACTCCCTCCAGACGGTTTCTGGGATTTTCACTGGGTCAGCCATCTGGCCACTGTCCGACAGGCTGTCTGGTGTCTCCCTACCATGTCTCCCAGCCTTCCACCCCCTTGTTGAGTTGGGTGACAGCTTGCTTCAGTGGTCAAGCCCAGGCCCAGCTTCCTCCTCTCTGGATGTCAATCTTCACGCAGTTCTAATGGACATCGTTGAGGTGGTGGCTGTGTCAGAGGTAGGGAGAGGAGCAGGGAGGCAAGGGGCAGGGGGAGCTCCCAGCTGCATGACTGTCAGGGGCTTCTGGTGGGGGAATCTGACAGAGTCAGGAGGTGAGAGGAGGACCAGCTGCTTAGGAGCTATTTATAAGGCTGTCATATGGAGAAGTGTGTCTGGCCGGCAGAAGCGAAGGGGGGTGGCGGACTGAACTGGCTCCTTATTTAGCTTGATGACACACACGCAGCCCAACTGTGAGAACCCACTCTGTGTGAAGACACCTGGTCAAATCTGCCTCCGCCAGACGGTGGGGGAGAACACTGACATTTCTCAATGGATCTGAAAAATGGCAATGCAATTGGGCTTTCCGCAGGAACAATACACTGTTTCCCACTTCCTTTCCTTCCTCGCTCAATCTCTTGGGCCTCCCATCAGATGGACTGGTGTGACCCCAGGTCCCTGTGCCCAATCTGCTCCAGGAAAGCGCAGAGGAGACGTAAGCATCTTCCGTCAGCTGGGCAGGAGAAGTCGAGGGCTGCAGATACTCGCAGAACCAGCTCAGCAGCAGGAATCCAAGTGTCCACTGGTCTCCGGGAGTGCAGAGAGGTTAATAGGGTGGAACATGTGGAGTCCGTGTGGGGACCGATGGTATTTAATGTGTTTATTTTTGATTCGGAGGAGCGAGTGGAGAGTAAGTTAGTGAAGGCTGTGGAGGGCACTAAGTTATTTCACTTAGTAAACACCGCAGAGAGTTCCAGAGAATTCAAGATGGTTTTTCCATGGAGTTAAGGAAATTAGAAATGAAAATGTCTTGTTCGATGAAGTAGTCCGTCCCGATGGACCAGCGTGGAATTGTTGCCGACAACAGAAGTATTTCCTAGAGTTTAATTTAACTTCAGTTTGTAAATGCCTGGAACGTGTTCATCTGCCCCTGGGAACGTGGAAGTTCTGTCTCTTCCCTGAAGCCTGGCTCAAGTTCGGCTTTCTGAATGTCTCCTATTATGCCTCGCGGTTGTACCGTGGGGATGTGTGCTCTCCTCTGTGGCGTCTCAGCATTTCTCCTCTAAATCACAAAAATATTCCTCTTGGCCAATTCTGCTCCAAACTACTCTTTTTAACTTTTTTACAAAAGAGATGTATTTATCTATTTGAAAGTCAGAGTTATAGAGAGAGCAAGAGAAGGAGAGACAGACAGACACACACATTCAGACATCCAGAGAGAGAGAGAGAGAGAGAGAGAGATCTTCTATCTACTGATTCACTCCCCAGATGGCCACAACAGCAGGACAGGGCTGTGGCTGAAGCCTGAAGCCAGTTGCTTCATTCTGGTCTCACACACAGGTAGCAGGGGCCCCAGTACTTGCACCATTGTCTGCTGTCTTTCCCAGGGCATTAGCAGGGAGCTCGATTGGAAGCGGAGCAGTAGGGACTTGAACTGGCATCCGTATGGGATGCTGGCATTGCAGGCAGTGGCTTAACCTCCTACACCGCAGTACCAGCCCCTTTTCATCTTTTATTAAATGGTTTTGTCATTTTTCATCCTCCTTGTTCCCCAAACCCTGGTAACTGCCCCATTTCTTGAAAGTATTTTTGCTCTGGACCTGGAAGACCATCTTGATAGCCCAGGCAGTGTTGTACACACTCGTGTTTATACAAATGCTTATTTGTATGTCTCTCCAAAACAGTGCCCTCCCTCAGAATCAGCCCTTAAGGCATTTGGATCTGGCTAAAAAGTCCATGAGAATTTCTCAGGCATGGAAAGCCAAGACACTGTGGGGAAAAATGACCTAAATGAAAGATCTCTGTGAGTGAGAGCCCAGTGGAAAGAACGGGCCATCAAAGAAGGAGATATCCTTTTCTGAAGGGAAGAGAGAACTTCCACTTTGATTATGGCCTTGTCTAAATAAGGTTAGAGTCTGTGAACTCCATAGCCTTGGCAGCTCATGACAAGAGCCTCGGGTGATCACTGACGTCATAAACAAGAGTGTCAATTGTTAAATCAATAACAGGAGTCACTGTGCATTTACTCCCCATGTAGGATCCCTGTCCTTAATGTGTTGTACTATAAGCAAATTAATGGTGTAACTAGTACTCAAACAGTACTTTATACTTTGTGTGTCTGTGTGGGTGCAGTCTGCTAAAATCTTTACTTAGTATATACTAAGTTGATCGTCTGTATATAAAGATAATTAAAAATGAATCCTAATGAAGAATGGGATGGCAGAGGGAGTAGGGGATGGGATGGTTGTGGGTAGGAGGGTGGTTATAGGGGGGGAAAACTGCTAGAATCCAAAAGCTGTACTTTCAAAATTTATTTTTACTAAATAAAAGTTTCCTAAAAAAGAAAAAAAAAAACCAATTTCCTCCGGTTGCATCACCACCCTGAAAGCCATGATGTTTGCCAACTGAATACACTGGAAACCCGTTCCCCACTCGCCGTCAGGCTCCCTACCAGCATGTTTGAGTCCCAAGCCACTGCCTGGCTCTAACAATCTGCGTTTCAGCTTACGATCACCCAGGGAACGGATTTGCTGCTTGCAATTCCCAGAGCAGAGAGTCCTGGTCTCCTAGAAGTTGCAGGGAGCATCTCTCGTTGTTTAACATACTTCTGAGCATGCCAGAAGACGGAGCAGCTCGATGAGCAGCGGCTCTTTAAAGCAATGTCCAAAGAAGACCATCATGGACATGTCTCACGGTGACGGCTTGACTAAACCAGGAGGAGAGATAAGAATGAGCAGAGGCTGACGTGTCACATACGTCCTGCCAAGACTCTGCTGAAGACGGCAACGCTTCACCTCGCACTCCAGCCTGTTTCCTCCCGTTTGGTTGCATCTTCCGGTTTGCACCTCTCCTGCCGTTGTACATAACCACCTTCAGGCCTCCCCACACCACAGAGTTTAGACAGGGAAGAAATGGCATAGGAGAAGCTCCAGGGGAATAATACAACTCCCTTCCAGCTTGTCGTTCTGCCGGAGGAGTTTATAACAAAATAGGCTTCTAGGGGCCAGTGCTTAGTGCAGCGGGTTAAAGCCCTGGCCTGAAGCGCCAGCATCCCATATGGGTGCCGGTTCTAGTCCCGGCTGCTCCTCTTCCAATCCAGCTCTCTGCTACGGCCTGGGAAAGCAGTAGAAGATGGCCCAAGTCCTTGGGCCCCTGCACCCACGTGGGAGACCCGGAAGAAGCTCCTGGCTCCTGGTTTCAGATCGGTGCAGCTCTGGCCGTTGCGGCCATCTGGGAAGTGAATCAGCAGATGGAAGACCTCTCTCCCTGTCTCTACCTCTCTCTGTAACTCTGTCTTTCAAATAAATAAAATAAATCTTAAAACAAAACAAAACAGGCTTCTAGTCTGCTCTCATCTAGGGGGAAAATCTGCACTTCCAGTCTAGGATAAATACTCCGGGGACCATAGCACCATAGAATGTTCGAGCCAGAGGACTCTGATGGCTTCATTTTAAGTAAGCTTTTCATTTCTGGATACAAGAACAGGGGCAAACAGGGGTAAACTCTTGGTTTGAATGCATGAAACAAATCTATCAACTCATCCATGAGTAGGAGAGTCAAGAAAACTATTTAACAAACACAAAATAAAAGGACTACCACTTTTTAGTAGCTACAGTACAGCGACAATGAGAGCCTGCTGTTTTGTTGAAAGTGGGTAGCGGGGGAGCTGGCCTCATTTCATAAGAAATCAGTTGTTCTTTCCTTGGAAATGTGCCGTCTCAGCCCAACTGTGCAAGCTTGGGAGGCAACATTCAAGGAGTCTGGGGAGAAGAAAAGGGCTGTAGCCCAGCCAGCCAGCCAGCCAGCTCAGCCCAATCAATACTGCTAACCGTGGGATGGGTTGACAGCTGCTGTAGCTAGGTCGTGTTCTCACATCTTCATAGATAAATGAAATTCAAAAGCCACTGTCAATAGCAAAGTTATTTGTGGGTTGATAGGAGTATCTTTTGGAGTACTTGAGGCTCTCCATCTCAGTAGGATCCTGTGCTTGGTGCCCTGACATCCCAGAATCATCCCCACCCCCACCCCAGCCCATGATGGAGGCCTTTACTCCCCAGCTCCTAGGGAGGTGGGGAATGGCAGCTCTCACTCACTCCACAGGCACTGGCTTGGGGAAGGACAGAGCTACTTTGCCCCAAGTCACGTCTGCTCCTGTGGGGAGCCAATGACTGGTCCAGTGCAGTCTCCAACAATGACTGATAATGATTTATCCTCAGCATTGGCCCTAACAAAATCCCCCCAGGCTCCTTCTCAGAGGCTGCCCTCTGGGGACTCCAGCCTGAGACAGGGAAATAGGACAGGTGTCAGCGACTCCCCCACAATCATGGAGGAACGGAACCTCAGGACAGTCACTTTCCCGGGGACGGCACTGGCCGGACCGTGTTGTTTCGTGAAAGCTCTCTCCACTCCCATCAGCAGCCGTGACGATCCTGAAACACTTCCTTCCAAGTTCTTGGGCCCAGATCCCACCCTGCAGGTGCTTCCCGGCTTGGCCAAATCTAGGTCGGGTCTCCATGAGTCCATCTTGCAAAGCATCCCAGGTGATTCTGAAAGCTAACCAGGCATGATAATACCTGGAGAGAAGGGAACTGTTAGTCTTTCTTGCTCTGTATTTGTCCCCTGCCCTTAAGAGAATCCTTGGCACGTGGCAGCACTCAAGGAGTGTTGAATTAATGAATGAATTCCCAAAGGTCATAGGCTGGTTTCTAAGAAAGCCTTCGAAAGCCTGACCCCTTGCTTTCACTGCTGGAGGTATTGAAAAAAAAAAAAAAAAAAGCAAACAACTTTCTTAGCAATATCTTAATCATCACTCCTTTAGCAATGTTTTATCTACCATCTCCTTAATATTCCTCTCAGCAATGGCAACAAAAATAAAACCACAGAAGAAGAAGCTGCATACTGATGGACTCCCTTAATAAGTTCGCCACCAAAGTGCGTGGTACACTCCCCACTGCCACCCCCACGTGTCAGAGTCAGCTGTGCTACAAGATGATGGATACGCGTATTAGCCGCTGGTCCTAATGAACACATCCATTATAAAAGCCATAGTGACTACAGCGGGGATTATGAGCTTGGTGAAAACATCTCCAGTGCCTAGTAAACACCTTGGCCTTCTGGCAGGGCCCCTGTGGGCCCATTTACTGCCTCTAGGATTCAAGGTAGCTACTGTCTAATTATACACAACTGGCTTGCTTAATCCTGGATAATAATAATTAAGAACAATTCATATTTTTTTCTTTTACTCTCTTTATTAACTTTAAACTTTTAAAAGCCTCAGAGGTCCCTGTAGAATCAAAAGCTTATTAAAATATCAAGACATGCGAGCCTTTTCAAGTGTATATTATTACATTTGTTTTTGTTAACATGACAAGGCCCCAAAAGAAACTCAGCAGACTTCCGTAGATCAAAACAAAGGCCTTGTGAGAGAGGCTGGCAGGCCTGTGCAATGTCACCCATAGTCAGAAAAAACAGCAGGCCCCAGGGAGCCTGGCTCAGCTACAGCCTAGATAGGAAGGGCCAAGCCAGGGGAGCAAGAACCCTACTGGGGAGCCTTGTGGTTGTCCACTGAGAGGCCTCCCTGGTCTCCCAGGCTTGGGGTTACCTGGCCCCTGGAACCCTGGCATCAGATTCAGCAGGTGAGGAAGAGAGGAAGAGAGGGCAGTAGTCCCAGGCCCTAGGCTGCTGGAAGACTCAGAGTGAATCAGGGAAAGGAGTTGGCTCTTAGCTCATGAGAAGCTAAAATAGTCTTATATACAGAAACCCAGGTGTGCATGCTGGGAACATCCTAGAGGATTATGGTTATGGAGGATGAAATGTGGGGAGGCATTGTGGTACAGTGGCTTAAGCCCTTGCTTGGGAATGCCCGTACCCCATAGGGGAGTGCTGGTTTGAGCCCTGGATGCTCTGCTTCTGATCTAGCTTCCTTCCAATGCATCTTGGAAGGCAGAAGCGATAGTTTAAATACTTGGGCCCCTGCCACCCCTATGGGAGACCTGGATGGAAATCCTGGCTCCTGGCTCCGGCCTCACCCACCCATGGTTGTTGAGGCCATTTGGGGAGTGAACCAGCCGATGGAAGATTCTCTCTCCTGTCTCTCTCTCTCTCTCTCTCTCTCTCTCTCTCTCTCTCCTACTCTGACTTTCAAATAAACAAAAATAAATAAATACATGTTTTCAAAAGGAAAATTTAATAAAAACTAAGTGTATTTGGGTGCAAAAATTTTTGAAAAAAGTGCAAAATCATTTCATAATCAACATTTTCCATGAACTTCCGGAAGAACCTCCTCATACATCCTGTCCATAGGCCCCAAAGTAAGGCAATGGGCCTGGTCTGCAGGCTGCCCCTCTCTGATTTTGTATCACTTTTGGAGGTTGTCTTTTGCCTGATGCCACCGCCTTTGAGGCCTGGAAGGTGGGCAGTGGGCTGTGGACTTGGTTGCTGGCTTTTCTGGGTTGGCCTAGGCCCTGAAAGTTCTCGGGCCAGCACAGGTAAGACCTGTTAGTGAATCCCCAGGTGGACCGAGAAGAAAGCACTGGAATGGTTGGAGAGTCCCTTGCTTACCTGCCCTGGCTAATGAGCAGAGGAGAGGGTGAGTCCCAATGGGCCACACCAAAGTCATTACTCTTCTGAGGCAGGAATGATCCGTTGAGTACCTCTGGGGGTCAGGGGCTGAGCCAGGTGTTGTACAAGAACGGAGCCTCCTACTTGAGGTTAGGAACTCTGTGCTGCTCCAGGTGCACATGCATTCGGGGAAGTGGTCATTTGTAGCCTCACAATAGGCTCCCATGGAGCATTTAGGGCCCATTTAGCAGGTGTGGAACCGGAAGTCTGGCAGTTGGCCTGCATGGTCCTCTGAAACAGTGCTTTCAGGGCACTGCACTCTCTCAGGTCCCAGCCCACCCCTCCTTTGCTGGTGGGCGCCTCCTTTTCTCCCCCATGTCTTCACTGCAGAGTGCCCTCTACTGCAAATTCACCCCCACGGTGGTCTCATTGAACCCAAGTCTGCAAACACTGACAACCCCCATTCAGACGTCTCTCCTGCACGGCCCATGCCTGAGCAGCTCTTGGTCTTTATCCTTTTAGAGACCCAACAGAAGCTCCAGTCTCCACATGTCAAATGCCAGACTTGATAATTCCTCACCAGACCTATTCCGTGTGCCACCCTCCCCAGTTCCGTGTTGGCAACTGCTCACTGACTGTTTGTTGCTCAGGATAAAACCCAGGGCACCAACCCTGACTCTTTTCTTTCTCTTGGACCTTCCGCACCCTCTGTCTTCAACATATTTCCTGTTTTGGACCTCTAGCCACTCTTCCAGGGCTAACACCTGGCATGTGCCTCCATCATTTCTTGCCTGATAATTGCAGTAGCGAGCAGGTCTCCCTGCCTCTGTCCAAGCTCAGTGAGATCATGATACTCCTCTGCTCAAAACTCGACAATGCACCCCTATTTCACTACAAATGAGAGCAAGTCAAAACGTCAACCATCTACAGGGATTCCCCTTCCTTGCCGGATGTCAGCCCATCACTCACACAGCTCCAGCCACACTGGCTCCTGCCTTTATTCTGGCTGGAGCTGCGACACTCTTCCTCCAAGAAATCCCCAAGAGCATCATGTCATACACTGAGCTTTGGTACAGATCACAAGTTCTCCATGAGGTCTCTTGGACAATGCTACCTAGTTGAGAAACTGACTGAGTAGGGGCTTGCATAGCCATTTGGCATTGCCACCATACCCGTGCATGTGGTCTCTTGAGCAAGGTGTAGCAGCGTGAGTCCAGGTATTGTCATCCTTGGGGATGAGGCATGTGCCACGTGAGCTTGCACGCTGGTCGTTCACAGTGGAACCGTGAGCTGGCTTGCAACACATTGGGGTTTTAGAAACTGGGTTCCTGGGGCCAGCACTGTGGCATAATGGGTAAATCCGCCCCCTGCAGTGCCAGCACCCGATACGAGCGCCAATTCGAGTCTCGGCTGCTTCACCTCCAATCCAGCTCTCTGCTGTGGCCTGGGGAAGCAGAAGATGGTGCAGGGGCTTGGGCCCCTGCACCCACATGGGAGACCCAGAAGAAGCTCCTGGCTCCTGGCTTCAGATCGGCGCAACTCCAGCCACTGGAGTCAACTGGGGAGGTAACCAGAGAATGGAAGACTTCTCTCTCTGCCTCTCCTCTCTCTGTGTAACTCTGACTTTCAAACAAATAAATAATTCTTTTAAAAAAGGGAAAAATGAAACTGGGTTCCTTGCCAAAGTGAGTTTGAGAAGTAACTTCTAGAGAGCACACGGGCATTGTACAACTCGGGCTGGGAGGTTGGGGGAGAAATTGTCCCTGAGATCCTTCAGCCACCTGACACTTTTGTGCGTTTTTCTCTCATTTTATCCAGGGCCTGTATTCTCTCTTTCCCAGGAAAGTTGTGTGTGATCCACTTCGTTAACTTGGAGAGGGAAGCGGGGAGAGGTAGAGCGATGGCGACCAAGAACACAGCTGCTGGTCTTGACAGCTGCGGCTGCTGCTACTGAAACGGGGAATTAACTGAATTGGAGAGATTGGATAGAATTAGCAAGCTGTTGGATGGGTCCTGGGGGAACGGGCTCCCGGGGACCTGGGAGGGCTGGGGTTCGGGGCCAAGGGATGGGGTGAGGAGCACCCTGAAGAGCCCAGGGTGCGCACTCGCCTTGGTTCAGCTGGAGCTGCCGTTAGCTCTCCCTCGAGCCAGCCGCGGGGGGGCTTGGTTTCCCCAGCTTGGCCCCTTCTCAGCATCATTACCTGCCCTCTCCCTCCTCCCCCCCCCCAGCAGACATTTTCCCTCCATTTCTTGCTATCACCTGTGGTAAAGCAGTTATCTTGATCAGGGAAGCATGAAGGGCTCTGACATTTTAATTATCATCTGTCTCCTTGAACAACAAGAATAAGAGGAAAAACAAATCCCCCAAGAGTTACCTGTGGGAGGGTTCTGCCAGCTCTCATTTCACCCTTGCTTTGGTTGTAAGTTGCACGGGGTCTGGACTGGGCAATATGGAAAGAGGACCCATGGCAATGCAGAGCTGGGTGTGGACAGCGGCGAGGGGCTGAGAGGGACATTAGAGTGAAGAGGATGGCTCGATCTTGACTTTCACTTAGCACTTCTAGGGTGCATAGTTACACAGTTGTCCTTTGCCTCTGTGTCCTAATCTGCAAACAGGGCTACTACCAATGCCACTAGACTAATGGAGCATTAAAAGGCATTCTCCAAAGGTATGTAAAGCCCTTGGCATGCCTTCAAGTGCTGTAACAGCAGGCCACGAGAGCAGGTGCTGTCAGTGAATGAGGTTTATGTGCATTTAACCGATTTCGGTACCATCTTTTCGCATCCTTTACTCTCTGCCTCAATGTGGTAGGCAGGATAATACTCCCTCCAGAATTTCCGCATGTTAATCCCTGAAACCTGTGAACAGAGTATGCTACATGGCCAAAGGGAATTAAGGTTGCAGATGAAATTAAGATTGCTGATCAGCCAGCTTTATCATGGATTAGCCAGCTGGGCCCAATGTAACCACAGGGTTATTGGGAGCAGAACGGGGAGCAGGTGTTGAGCCTAGTGGTGAGGATGCAGGTTCGATACCTGAGTCCCATTTCAGAGTCTTGGGTTCGATTACCAGCTCTGGTTCTGACTCCAGCTTGCTGCTTTTGCTGACCATCAGAGGCAGCGGCGATGGCCCCGGTGACTGGTTTCCTTTCCCTTCGGGGGAGACCCAGATTGCGTTCTGACTCCTGGCTTTGGCCCCAAACAAACCCTGGCCATTGCAGGCATCGGAGGGGTGGATCAGCAGATGGAGATCTCGTTCTCTCTGTCTCTCTCCATAGGCAGATAAGGTAGAAACAAAACTTGAAGCAGAATGAGGCAGAGACAGTAAAATCAGTGCAGGGTGATACTCAACCCCCGCGGTGTCTGTGGAGATGGGGGAAGAAGGCCACACAGCGGCGTGCAGGTAGCCTCCAGAAGCTGGAAAATACAAAGCAAGGAAGAAGCTGTTTCGAGAGCCTCTGGAAGGAATACCATCCTCATAGATGCCTCAATTTTAGCCCCCAAGAGACCCCTTTCTGACTTCTGAATCCTCAGACTGTAAGACGATCCATCCATGTGGTCTCACAACCACCAGGCTGGCGCTCATTTGTCACACCGCCTTGGAAACTGGAACATGCCTCGCCCTGCCTGGTGCTTCGAGAGCTGCAGGAAGCCACAGTTCTTACCTACTCATCATTTAGTATTCAGCGTGTGCTCGCCGAGACCTGCTGTGTGCACGCGTGGTTCCAGGGTCTTGGAGAGAATGCAAGCCTGTCCTTGAGCACTTACCATCCAACTGCAGAAGAGACACGTGCATACGAAATGCACGCTGCGGAGTGCTGAATTTCAAAGCCGTGGGAAAGAAGGAGGCATTTGCTGTGGGCCTAGAGTTTGAAGAGTTGGCCGGGATGTGATATCCATAGGCTTGTCCACGTTTCAAGATGTGTGTCTGAAAGAATGCAGCCAGTTTGACTTTGGCCCTTCATGATTGGCAGCCAGATGACAGTGCTGAGTGAGGATGTGTCCAACTCCATTGCCTCCTGCCTGACAACCCTAGGATACGGCATTTTATCTTCTTTATCTGAAAACCATGTAAGAGGCCCAGAGGATTTTCCTAAGGATTAAGTGAGACATGACCTATGAAAGTACTTTGTAAACTATAAAGAATGCATAACAGCAAGCTTTCTCCCCCTTTAATCTCTTGTGTAGAAATTGGTAGCCTACATCCAACTGGCATGCTTCATAGCGAAGCATACAAGCAAATGCAAGTAACCCTGGCTTAATCCAAAGGCTGTCACATAAAGACTGGGAGTGCGTAGGGGAAATTGTTAATTACAAGCACATAGCTCCTCTCGGTCAGGCAAGCGCCTCTGTAAACACCAGAACAGAGCAGCTTCTAGCAAGTGGAAACCATTTGCTCAGAATCCCGGGATGAGCAATGCACAGCACGTGGTGGAGAAAGACAAGACTCTGTGATGCTGTCTGAATAGAAGGGACCGGCTCTCCAAACATCAGAGCATCTGGGTAGCATTCGCCATGCATAGCTCTCTGGGGGCGCCAGGATGTGGGGGAGATTACAGCCTGGGCTTGGTCTTGATGGGAGAGCACAGATGTGACCCGGGCGACTGGCCCCCCGGGTGGTGTCTGGCACAACACCCTTTCTGGGGGCTTTCCAAGGCTGAGGGAGGGCACTCCCTGGCCAGCAGTTACTATCAGACCTCCGCAGCCCACACCCCAGAACCATCACGACAGCAGAGGCCTCGAGGCCTGCAGAGGCTCCTTGCAGACCAGAACCGGTCACTCCCTACTCGCATTGCTGACCAGCAGCCGCTGCAGCAGCATCACCTGTTAGATGCCAGTTGTCTCTCTGCATCCTCTCCACCTGTACCAAGTCTGAAGCTCTGTTTCCACAGCCCCTCCAGGGATTCTCATGCCTGCTGCACTTAAGAGCCTGCTGTCCAGTTCTAGCATGACTTATTGGCTGAAGGGTGGCCAAGCACCTCTTCTTCCCCACTCTGGAATACCTGAGTGGCCTCTGGGCTTCCAGCTAAGGAGACCAACAGTCCTGGGCTTTCCACGGGGCATCCTGTGTTCCCAGAAGCCCTTGCATTGCAAGAAAATGGGGGTGGTTGGTCACCCTAGAAAAACTTGCTCCAGGCTATGTGGTTAACCTATCCAGCTTCTCTCCCACAGGCCCCTTCACCAGCTGTGGGCCTGACCTTCCCTGAGCCTGTCCTGAGACATCTTCCCATTGAAGGAAAGCTTAGCATCAGGCAGAGCTGAATCAGGCCGCCTTCACCCATTCTGCAGGCATGGTCCACTCTTCTAGCTCTCATCTTTGTCTATCCCATGCAGCAAACCCTTCACTGGGCAGGGTACTAAGGATGCAGAGTCAGAGAACCCGACGATTGTCTTAAACAACGGTGTCCGAGTTTCCCCACTGGCACGAAAGCGAGAATCCCAGCCACAACTCACAGAACTGAGAGCATGAAACAAAACCAAAGGCAGAAAGCACACACCGTGGACCCGCACACAATGTTTGCTCCTTGACACAGAACGACTCCTCCTGCTGAAACACCAGTGCCCAGCACCAGTCCTGGCCCTCTACAGTGCCAAAGGCCCCAGGGCCCTCCTGGCTTATTCAGCCCAGTGCCTGCTCCCCAGACCTCTGCGGAGGGACCTGCCCTGGGCTTCAGACACATCCGGAAACTCTTTGATTCCCAGATGCTCCTCCAAGATCTGTCGTCTCCTCCTGGGCCGTGTCCTGTGCCTCCGCTTTCCTGGGAAGAGCATCGCACAGCAGTTCAGTTGGTGGTAGCTCCAAAAAGCCCTTCTGGATCTCTGCCACTGAGTGTGAATATGCTTCTTCCCCTGCTTCCATTCTTTGCATTTCATGTCCTTGGGAATAGGTTGGACATATCCAGTATCCCCACAGGACCTGGCAGAGAGTGGGGGCTATATACAGACCTCTGGGGGCACAAACATGTTAAGCGATCATCATACTGCAACGTAAGGGGTGCCATGAAAGAGAGGCACAGAGGGCACTCTGGGTGGGAGGGCATCGGTTGGTGAAGATGCCTAAGACTGGGCAGAATTTTGCCAGTGAAGGATGTTGGGGTAAATTCTAGGTTCTGCTATCACATAGTAACTCACACTATCGCATCTGTTCTGGCTTGGATTAGTAATTTGAGCCATGCATTCTCTAAGGCCAGAGCCAACTCAAGTGTCTACAGGTGTCAGGTCTGTAACCCGAGGGAGTGACACCGGTGAGGTGTGAGAGGCACAATAGACTGAAGAGCTGGCACCACTCATCGAAGAGGGGGCGGGGCTCTGCCACTCCAGCCTCCTGTTTCCAGGTAGGTTCTGTGTCATCAGGTTGTGCAATTGAGTCAAAGGAGCCAGAACTTTTGATTTTTAAATCTATTGAATTTTTTTTTTTTTTGGAGAGACAGAAAGGGAGAGAGAGAGAGAGGACACTCTCCTTAGCTGGTTCACTCCTTACATGCCCACAATGGCCAAGGCTGGGAAAAGAACAAAGCTGAGAACTGAAATCAGTCCAGGTGTCCTAGGTGGGTAGTAGGAACCCAATCACTTGAGCCATCACTGCTGCCTTCCAGGATCTGCAATAGCAGGATGCTGGAGTCAGGAGCTGGAGCCGGGGCCGAGTCTCAGACCTAAGCACTCCTGTGTGGGGTGCAGATGTCTTAACCCGTATCCTCACCACTAGGTCAAATGCATGCCCAGGTCTACTAGTTTTAGATGCTGGCCCCTCCCTCACACACCTTTTTAAAAAGATTGCAGCCCTCAAGTGGACTCAATTAGTTCATGTTGGCGAGTGCTCTCTCCATTCTCCCAAGGGTCCTTTTCAGACCAGTGCCTAGTGGTGTCGGGGGTTAGGGAGGGGACTTTGCCACTGGCACTTGCGTCCCCATTGCACTGGTGCCCACTCCCCCGAGGCTTGCTCCAGGATTCTCACGCTTCTTACTGAGCCTGTAGACGGATTTCCTCTGATGTCACAAGGATTTGGGAAACTCAGAGCCAAAAGACTGATTAATCCGATTCTCCTCACCACGTGTGATAATAATGCATTTATTTCTTGATCATGACAAATTATATGATGGTTTGTGTGATCTTGATAGGCATACAAATAATAGGTTCATTTAATTTCAATAGCATAACTTTTAAGAAGGAGGCTATATTAGGACAATTCTTAAACAACAATGAATATTAAAGAGCTATTGCTAACATACAGTTACTCAATTTTCCATCTTTAATCATGCTTTGTTTTTCATTTTTAACCCTTTAAACTGATTTTTTTAAGAAAATACTGATTTATTTTGAAAGGCAGAAAAACAGATCTCCCATCCTTTGGTCCCTGCCTTCAAATGTCTGTAACAGCCAAGGCTGAGCCAGGCTGAAGTCAGGAGCCCAGAATTCAGTCAAGGTCTCCCATACAGATGGAAGAATTCCACCTGAGACATCACCAGTTGCCTCCCACGGCGGGAATTATTACGAAATTCAAATTGAGAGTGGAGCCAGGAGTTGAACCCGGGCGCTCTGGTGTGTGACAGGCATCTCAAGTAGCATTTTAAGTGCTACAACAAACGCCTGCCTCCATGCTTCGTTGTCAAATTGACATTTTGACATAATTAAGACTCTTCCTAGGGCCCAGCATTGTGGTGCAATAGCTCAAGCTGCCGCTTGCCACACAGGTATCCCATATCCGAGTTAGTTGGATTTCTGCTGCTCTGCTTCCAATCCAGCTCCCTGCTCGTTAGTGTGTCTGGGAAGGCAGCAGCACATGGCCCAAGAGCTCAGATGGAGTTCCAGGCTCCTGGCTTCAGCCTGGCCCAGCTTTAGCCTTTGTGGGTGTGTGGGGAATGAACCAGAAGATAGAAGATCTCTCTGTCTCTCTGATCTTTCAAATAAAATTTTAAATTTTTTAAAAAGAATTAGTTATTTCTTTGAAAAGCAGAGTTACAGGGAGAAGCAGAGAGAAAAGGGGAGAGATATCTTCCAGGCCAGGAGCCTGAAATTCCATCCGGGTCTCCTCGGTGGGTGGCAGGAGCCCAGGGACTTGAGCCATCTCCCGCTGCTTTCTCAGGTACATTAGCAGGATCAGAAGTGGAGCAAGCAGGACTTGAACTTGCACTCACCTTGCATGCCAGAGTCACAGGCAGTGGCTTAACCTGCTGTGCCACAATGCTGCCCCCAATAAATAAATCTTTAAAATACGAAGCCCTCACTCTAATATGTATACTCTGCCTTCAATAGGTGTGCATGCACACACATGTTTGTCACAAATTCATACTTGGATATGACAAGTCTGTCTGAGATTAGTTTTCTTTTTTATTTAACTTTTATTTAATAAATATAAATTTCCAAAGTACAACTTTTGGAATATAGTGGCTTCCCCCCCCCCCCAGAACCTCCGTCCCACCCATAACCATCCCATCTCCCACTCCCTCTCCCATCCCATTGTTCATCAAGGTTCATTTTCAATTATGAGATTAGTTTTCACTTTCATTCGCTCTGATTGGCTTTCCTTGAGATCAGAGGGAACACTGAATACTCCGTGTATCTTAAATGATAAAAATTACTTCATCATAGAAACAGCACAATTTTCCCATTGGTGGCTGTGAAAATTAATACAACATTTGAAAGGAGTATGAACATTTTTGCCTCAAAAATCTTTTGCCAGAATGTTTAGCCCTGTGAACATTTCAGATTACGCTTATTGATATATCAGCCAGAAACCATGTGAGGCTTAGGAAAATAGAAGAGTTGCTTTAAATTCTGGTCTGTTTGTTTTTCTCAGGTAAATTGCTTCTCTGTGGAGAATGCTACTGAAAAAAAAAAAAAAAGGGTGAAAATAGGCCAGGAGGCACAGTGGAAATTAATGAAAGCCCAAACTGCTCGTCTTAATAGAAGATGTCTGCTAGGTTTCCCGAATATTCACAAGTGGATGAACTCACTGTTCTATAAAACGCTCTCATGCAGTATTTAACATCTTGAAGATTTCTACCCAGCAACTGTGTTCTGATTTTTTTTAGTGAAATTGTCTACTCATGTAACGGCTTTGAACTGCTGAAATCCTACATTTAAAAAGCGCAATTTATTTTGAAAGAGAGGAAAAGAAAAAAAAAACCCACACAGTTGAAGCCACATTATACCTCTCTCCAGTTTGAAAGGTTTTTCAGCTTTTTAAGAAAAGAGAATTAACGTCAAGTATTTCCTGGGCATCTCTTAAAGCTGAAAACTGCAGAAAATTGGAATAATGGCCCCTGTGTTGGACTTCCTTCCTCCACAAGGGAAAACTCTTCCATATGTTTGCCATCTTCCCCTCGGCACCTCTAGCTCAGTGTTGTGCTGGTGTCCCGGATGGAGGAGCTGTTTAGCTCGTATTGTCTGTCAACAGTGGGGACACACAGGACTCTCTCTGGGAGAAGTCGCACGGCCCTCCTTGCTCCATGCCAAGTCCCAGGTGTCAACGACCAGGATTCCCAGAGGCAAAGATAAGACCAGGCTCTTCGGTGTGGGCAACAAAATATGTGATTCCCATGCAGGAGCAAAGAGAGCGCACTGGAGCCAGCGCCGTCCCACTGCCTGCTGCGTCGCCAGGCTTAGCAAAACGCACAGGCCTCAGGCAAGAGCTCAGGCTAAGCCAGGGCTTCAGATCAGAGCCTGTTCATGGGCACCTGTGAACCACGCTGATTGGACTCACTCATGCCAGGGATGATTTAATGCTAAGAACCACCTGAGCTCCTCATTCCACCCGGAATCAGGACACGCGTGAGAACAGAAAATCCCATCGACTCACTGTGCAAACGCATCTCAAGCACAAAGAGCACCACGAAACCTCCAGATGCTCTGTGTGCCCTGGACTCAAGTGTGATGCACACATCCCAAAGCAAAGCCTAGAAAGCCCACACACCAGCCTTGGCGGTACCTGCTGCCTACGACTTTTTCTCGTGAGTGGGTTCTCTGCTCGTCTGTTGCCCTTAGATTTGCTGTCCCGTTCCTCCATCTAAAACTGTACTTGGGAGTGATCCAGGGCTAGTGATTTCTACTGATGGATGTCACTTCTCCCACATGTCTCTGTTTATCAGTAATAACAACGCAAGCGTATGAGGCAAATCCTAGCAACAGAAGCTCTGTCGCCATGGGCTGGACAGCACTTAGATGTGTTGTAAGCATGCTAGTCTGCCCCCCATCCGTCCTCAGTCGGGGGCCTGCCGTCTTCCCTGGGCTGGAGAACCCTGACTGGCCAGCTCAGCGCTCCAGCTTTTCCCAGCTAACCACCCGGAAGTTTCCTGCTGCTTCGCATCTCCCTCCATGTAATATATTCCCCTGTCATAGACCAGTTAGGGAAGTTATGCTCCACAGAAGCACAGGACAAAACTTAATACTAAAGAGGCCTGAAGGTCAAGGAGCTGAGATAAGATTCACAAATCTCCATCTCCTGCCTTTATCAAGGGTGGGTTGCCATGGAGATGGGAGGATGGGAATTAGGAAAAGATGAGCATATGTTATAAAACTTTGGTACGCATCGCCCTCTCCGCATCCAGCCTGGACCAGGAAATTGCTTGATTCTCCTTGTATGATGAGAGATGGCCAGCAGCACACCTGCACTCCCGTCCTGCTGTCTCTGCCTTGGCGTGCTAGCCCGAGACCTTAACAGGACCAGCGCTGCCAAGAGGTGTGTATTTCCACAGCGTGCATTTTAAGTCTTCTTTCTTTTCTTGTCATTCTATTATTTAAAATTATTGATTAACATGCCATCCTTTACATTTTTATATTTCCTCATGTATGCACAAAATAAACGGATCAAACCTATAAGCAGCATATTCATGTTCTTGTCTTTGTGTTTGGAGCCTACCAGCTTCTCTCGTGCAGGTCTTCACGTGGAATGCAATAATATTGTGAACTCAAGTCACACCACTGTGCCATGGAGCACCGCCACTTGGGGGGGAACCCGCTAGCCACCCCCTGCTTTTATCACCATTCTTCTCCTCCTTCCGGCTTCTAATAATCACTGTTCTAAGTTCAGGCCAACTATTTGAACTTCTGCATGTGAGACAGAATATGTGGTATCTCTTTCTGTAACTAGCCGATTTCACTTCTTCTAGATTTCTCCAATTCCATCCGTTTTGTTGCTCACGGCAGGATTTTGTTCTTTGTTATGGCTGAATAGTACTCCATTGTGCGTGTGTGTGTGGGTATATGTGTGTGCGTGTGTACTACATATATAGCTACATTTTATTTATTCTTTTATCTATCAATGGTCACCTGGTTTGGTTCAGTATGTTGGGTATTGTCAATAGTGCTGCCACAAACGTGGGAGTACAGATATCTCTTTGTGAGACTGATTATATTTCCTTTGGATCTATATCTATATACCCATATCTATATCTATATCTATATCTATATCTGTATCTATATCTAATCTATATCCCCAAAAGTGGGAGAGCTGGCTCACAAGGTGGATCTGTTTTTAGTTTTAGGAGGGACTTCCATCCTGTTCTCCATAATGCTTCCCTCATTTGTAATCCCACAAACAGTGTATAAGGATTTCTGTTCTCCATTTCCTCACCTGAATTTGTTAGTTTTTTTTTAATTATTACACCTTACTTCTAAGGGTTAAATGAAAGAATATTGGAATGTCATTCCTCCTGAAGTGTGTGGCTACTTAGAGAAAGGCCATAGCAGAGAGAGTTTTCTTGAGGTGCTCCGGCACAAGTGGTTAGCGTTAGACCTTATAGCCCATCCCCGGGACCTAAGAAATAGAGGGTGGAGAATAGGTCTTTCCTTGTCTTTTCCTAAGAAGCATAGAAATAAAGTTGTGCAAAAATATTCCTCACTGACTAAGACTCTTACCTGGGGCCGTGTGTCTCTTTTGCCCAGGGAGATGACCAGGACTCTTGGTCACTGCTCCTGTGACTATTTGCTTCATACTCCAGACTCACAAGTGGAGTTCTAAGAAAATGCACGTTTCACGACTAGAGAAATCCCAGATGATTCCATGGAGCCGCTGGGCTGTGCCAGATCATAAGGCACTTTTGTCCCTCAAGGTCAAGTTCTGCAGTGTTAAGTCTATCACTTCCACACTCACGCTAGGGCTGACTCTGCAGATCTTGCCAGTAAGAGGGTAAGAATGGCAGAAAATGGTAAACACAAGGGCGCAAGAGCGTAATCGTCTCCCCAAAGTTCTAGAATGCATGGCCCATGGCATGCACCTGGTCCCTGAGCCCTCTTTTGAACCCAGAACACTCTCTACCATGGGAGGGAAGCAGTCTTGCTCACAAGCAGGCACAGAAGGGCCCCTCTCTTCACACCAACTGTGTGGGAGGGATCGGGGGATCGAGGAAGGGTGACAGAGGCACCTGTAGAGAGGGCAATGTACATAGACATGGTTGTAAATGTCTTGAGTTTCCCCAGTGAAACGTGGGGGCTTTGACACTAGAAGGCCCCGTGGAACCACCCAGCATCACTGACCAGTCCCCTCCCTAGAACGCTTCTGGACACCAGGACAGTTTCATAAATCCTAATGCCTGCCTATGTGGTCCCAGAGAGTAATGTCATGTTGAAGGGGGCTGGGTAGAGACAGAGAGGACTGAAGGCCACAATTGGGATAGCCACTTAGACACGGGTGACATAGGTGACAGGTCATGAGAAAAGGCATGGGCAGATATTCCAAATTTTTAAATAAACCTAGGGATTCACATGTTTATATGAATCGCTTGTTCTTAGAAAGCTGCCTCAGTCACACACACACACACACACACATACACTTTGTATCAGATATAGGCCAGGGATGGCCCATTGCGAACTTTTGCCTTAAGGCTTAAACATTAACACATTTTCTAAGGTTGACTTTAGTGAATGTTACCTGAATAATCATTTTTGGAAAATTCCAGATAAAGTGAGTAACAGGTTCACAGAAAATGCATATTATGAACACACTGCAGGGATTTCAAAACTGTGTTGCACTGAAATAAACTCAGCTTTTAGTTCCCTTTTTTTTGCAGTGCCCTTCTACAAAGTGAAGACTATGCTTTGGGAAACTGCAGGATCAGTGAAGGGGAAAACAATCTCAAAAGAAAACTCCCGGATGTAGAATTCAGCCACTTCCGCTTCTTCCTACAGCCACTGCTAACGCCCATGTGCAGGCCATGTCCTGGTTGGATTGCTCCCGCAACCTTCGAAGTCATCTGCCTGCATGTGTAATAGCTCCTGACAGCTGGCCCTCAACACTCCAGCCAGAGGGCTCCTTTTTAAACACATCAGGTCTTGTCTTTCCTCTGCTCAAAATTCTGTAAGAGCTCCCCTGGTTCACTCAGAGCCAAAGCCAAGGCTCTTACAATGAACTTCAGGGCCCTTGGTGCTCTGATCCTAGCACCTCCTCCTTTCTTTGCTCTCTCTGCTCATGCACCTCCTTGTTCTGTTGAGCTTTCGCACTGCTGTTCCCACTGCCTGTGTACTCTCCCCCCTCCCCTCCATGTGGATGGACGCGACTCCCTTCACTGTCTCTTGTCATCCACAGCACAACCCATTTGTTGTGTCTCACCCTCATGGGCTATTCCCCCACCCCCGACGTGGGCAGCAGCAGGAGCATTCGTCTTGTTTTGTTCACTGGTCTATCTGCAGTGTGTCGACCAGTGCTTGCACAAAGTACTCAGAGAATCAAAGAACGAATGGCCCCCCTGCAGAAGCCCTAAGCCCTCGCTGAGTGGGATGCTGTAAGCTGTTAACACCTGCAGCTGAGGTCTGGGGACCCAGTGGCTACGAAGGTCTTGGGTGTGTGTGTGCATGTGTGTGTGTGTGTGTGTGTGTGTGGCTGGCTGCTCGTCCTGTGCTATGCTGAAGGTGGGACAGCAGCACGCAGCCCAGAGAGGTGGGTCTGAAGCAGCACACACAGAACACAGCCTATGCTCCCACAGCTTTTTTGGAAACTTGTCTGGAACGACATCTTCTTGGCACAAACTCCATCCACTCGGCCCTGACTAATGTTCTGTGAAGACCTGGAGGTAGTGAAAACTTTCCCCGCAGGAGTGCGGACCGAGCCTGGCAGGAAGACAGGCGATCCATCCCTGGCTGCTGGCAGCTGGCCTCGCCTGCACATCTGTTCCCGTCATTTCTCCTCTTACCACACACACACACACACACACACGCCAATTAATTGTCACTCCATTAGCACGCACTTCCTGCCACACCACCCACCTCGGGCTCCCTTCTCGGCCATCTTCCATCAGTGCAATGGGGGGATCACTATCCAGCCGTGGCTCCCTCGTGAACGTCACCAAGGGAGCTGAGGCATCAGTGTGGTCTTAACTCAACCTCAGCTCACTCCACTTTTTTTTTCCCAAATGAAAACTGCAGAGCACAGGCAGAACTTTGAACTTGAGAACATACACTCTGCCTCATAGCAAACAGGTCCCAAGGCTGGCCGATCTGCCCCTCCCTCACTTCTCCAACCTTGGCCAGCCTAGGAAAGCTCCAGGACTGATGGCTGCCCAGGGAAGGGCCTGAAAGCCAGCCAGTGGTGAGCCCATCTAGAGACCACAGCTTGCAGGGAGCTGTCCTGTAAGAACGGTGAGCGTTTCTCCCTAACCTTGACAGATGAGTCCTGGGAGGACAGTTTCCAGCCTGGGGCCCACCTGCCAGGAGAGGAAGCAGATTGAGCTACTTTAGGGGGCTGCTGGGGATTGAGGGCAGGAGCTTCAAGGCTGGCCCAGGCTGTGCCTTTCCATTGGGCTAGCCTTAACTTCTCCCCAGTTGAGGCAATGTTTAATCCTCCCTGAAGGCTCTTGCTCGCCTTATCCCTCCGCCTCCCAACTTGATCCCATCCATCTTCAAGGCCAGCCACGGTCCAATAAACCCAACGTCTGGAGATTGCCCTGACTCCCTAGCTCCTTAGCAGTCAGCTTAGCCTTCCATTGCTTTGAGTTGCTTCCCACATTTGGGTTCTTCCTCCTCCTGCTTTATCAACTCATGTTCTCTGGAATGCAATACAGTTGCTGTAATATTCCAGTTGTGAAGATCTCAGGGCAGGCTTATCCAGGATATTGTGTCATCCAGAAATTGGAGCATGGTTCGAGTGTGGAAAATTATGATACCCACACTGCAGGCATATTACCCCAAGGGTATATTCACAAGACGATCCTTTCAAGTAGAGAACACTATTAAAGTTTCCTCTTACGGGGCTGACATTGCGGCATCCCATACTGCAGTGCTAGTTTGGGTCCTGGCTGCTCCATTTCTGATCCAGCTCACTGCTAATGCATCTGAGAAAAGTAACAGAAGATGGCCCAAGTGCTTGGACCCTTGTCATGCACATGGGAGACCAGGATGGTGTTCCTGGATCCTGGCTTCTGTCTGTCCCAGCCCCAACTGTCATAGCCATTTGAGAAGTGACCCAGCAGATAGAAGACTTCTCTCTCCCTCTCCCTTTTCTCTTTCTGTAACTCTGCCTTCCAAGTAAATAACATAAATCTTTAAAAAAGAATTTCTACTTACATTTACTTGTATGTTTCATTCTCTTAAGATGTCCATCGAGGTATCTGTTTATCATGTATGTGTTATATCAGTACGGCACTATTGTATATGTGTTCTCGAGACGAACATGCATACAGCACGCATCACTTAACGACAGGGGACATGTTTTGAGAAATGCATTGTTAGGCAATCACGTTGTGAGAGCATTGTAGAATGCACTTGCACAAACCCAGACTTGTTAATCACTTGATGTGGCCTCTTGTTGCAAACAAGAAATGTAATAAACTCTGCTGAGCTCAGGCTGTTGGGGTCATGTGAACGAACCAGCAGATGGAAGATCTCTCCCCGTCTCTGCCTCTCTCTGTTGCTCTGCCTTTTGAATACATAAACAAACAAATAAATAAATAAATATATTTGAAAATAACAATGAAAAGTATACTGTAGCAAATATATAAGCCAGTCATTCATTATCACTTTCAAGTGTTCCGCCCTGCACATAATCATACATGCTACACTGGAGTTTATGCCAGCAGCATCATAAACATGGGAATAATTCCTTGGGCTATAATGTCAGGACAGATAGGACATCACCAGGTGACAGGAATTCTTTAGCTCCACTGTCATTTTATAGGATATCTGTTGCTTTCTGAAATATCAACAAATGGCACATGACTGTATATTGAGGAGACTAGGTCAAAATTATTTCCGAAATGGTTCAAGTCCCTCTGTTCCACTTCCAGTCCAGCTCCCTGCTAATGCAACTTAAAAAGCAGCACAAGATGGCCCAAGTACTTGGGTCCCTGTCACCCATGTGGAAGAACCAGATGGAGTTCCAGGTTCCTTGCTTCAGCCTGGCTCAGCCTGGATTGTTGCAGCCATTTGGGGAATGAACCAACAGATGGAAGATCTCACTCTCTCTTCCTCTTGGTAACTCTGCCTTTCAAATAAATAAATAAATCTTTAAAAAAAAAAAAAGCTCTGTTTGAAAGTATTGGAACAGAAGTCCAAACAGAAAAACAGACATCTTGACTTGTCTACAAATTCCTGAGAAAGATGAAAATTCATAATCTGATTTTAGAAGAAACAGTCTGATGTATTTATCATAGCGTATAACCAAACCATTGGCATTGCTTACTATGTCAAATTCTATGCCTTTGAGAATTCTTGCCTTGTAAAAGTGTTCTGAAATTTCAAAACATATAAGGGGAAGTTTACTGATATTTAGGGATAGTGAGGAGTAGTAAGCTCTGGATAAAGACAAGAGATTATGTGTGTGTGTGTGTGTGTGTGTGTGTGTGTGGGTGCGTAAACAGAACTGATTGCCCACTGAGAGACGAGCCCAAAGGATTGATCCAAGAGGTGATACCAGTGTCATCAAATCTGATTGTGTAGTGAGCAGTTAGCCAGCAGGCCTGGGTTATTCAACCTTTATCTGTTCCAAAAATAGAACTGGCCCATGCCTGGCTCCTGGAAGATAACTTCTAAGCCCTTGCAGTATCCTTCCTGACAAATGTCCTGGTACACCTGGGCACTTGGGCCAAGCTGGGTCAGTTTGATTTGGGGAGGTATGCGCAGGGGGCTGAGTAAGGGCTGTCAGATGTGAGGGTGTACCGCCCCTAATAAAAACCTGGACACCAAGGCTCAGGTGAGTGTCCCTGGTTGCCAATACTAGGTTCATAATGTCACACACTGCTGCTCGCCCCCAGACTCTGCCCGCCCTGTGCTCCTCTCCTTTTCCAGATTTTAATGTGTGTCCATTCACTGGAGTAAACCACAAGCATGAGTAAAACAGCATCTGAGTTCCAGGAGTCCTTTCAGTGAATCCTTGAACCTGAGGATTCTAGCACCGTGATGAGTGTATCTAAGACATGGACCATGACCTATCGACTGACCCTCTTGCATGAGACATGAAGTTTACAGAAAAGAATTGGCCTGCCCAAGACTGCACAGCTGGGAAACAACAGAGCCAAGGATATAGACCAGGACTGTTGGCGACAGAAATGTGTGTTCGGATTTCTTGAAATCAAAACTATTCCGCCCCTCCCTGGCTGTGTGACCTTGTGCAAATTATGCAACATTTCTGTGTGAAGCAGAGATGGTAAAAATAGCCTTGCAGGGCTACGGCAGCCGGGAGGACTTAATGAGATAGTGCATGTAAAGATGCTTAGAAGAGGGCCTGGCATACAGTAAACACTTAGAAATTGTTACTTTATGTAATTACAGTACGGAAAGCAGTACTTAAGACTAGATCCATTCCAAACATGAAGAAACAGGACACCAGCCAAGTAACACGTGTGCATATATGTGCACACTTCAGACATACACATACATGAAAGTTCTCCAATATGTCCGTGGACAACAGAATTAAAAGATGTTTATTTTAGTGCAAAAAAGTTGGAAATCAATGTAGTTATTTCATAATATGAATTTCCATGAACATTTTGAAGATCCCTTGTATGAATGGATTTCAATTGCATCAAAATAACCATCTTTTTTTCCATTTTCTATCAACTTTTTGAAAAGCCATCAAACAATCAGCTATTCCCAATCTCATCGCTTTCACAGTTTATTTCTTGCACTGTGGGTCCAGATTGACTCCATCAAGCTAAAGAGACAGATCTGTACTGTGTGCTCTTCCTCTCCCATTGGCTGTAGCTTCCATCTTTGCCGAAGGGCTGATGCTGAGGGCACAGTGCAGAGGAAGAAAGAACTTGGACCTTAAAATGTTCTTGAACTTCTGAGGTCTTGGAATCTGTCTTTTGGATTCCCAGTTACAAAACACAATAGATTTGATTGTCGTTTAAGTCACTTTGAATTAGGGCATTTTTGTAACATGCAAACAAAGGCATTCTGTCTTATACCATTGAATCCCTTTGGCTGATTTTTTGACTTTGCTACTTTGTCTTGAGAAGATAATGAAACTTTTCCTGCCTTCAGTCCTAAGGGACAGTCACAGGGTAGAGAAAACCCACTCCAACTGACTCGACTGAATGGGATTCTGCTGGTTCACAGAATAGAAAGCACCTGACCTTCAAGTGAGCTTCAGGCATGGCTTGATGGGGCGCTCTGGCTCCATTTCTCTGTGTTTTTTCGACTCTGTCTTTCTCTGAGTGTCAGGCTCATCTTCAGGCTGGCCTTGGAAGACAGCTAAGTGGAGGCACTGTCTATTGCCCTTCCCCTTCCTGAAGCTACTTCCAATGCCTGATACACCCTGTTAGTGGAGCCTATTTGTGTTAAGTGGATGTTTCAGTCTGTTGGGGCTGCTGTACCAATATCCCATAGATCAGGTGGGTTATAAACAACAGTTGTGGAGTCTGGGGTGTTCAGAATCAAGGTGACAGCAGATTTAGTTGTCTAGTGAGTTCTGCTTCCGGTTCATAGGTTGCATCTTCCTGCTGCACCTTCCCAGGGTGGAGGAGGAGGGAGCATCAGGGGCCTCTTTTATGAAGGTACTAATCTCACTCACGAGAACACCATCCTTATGAGCTTATCACCTCCCCAGTCCCATCCCCTAATACCATCTCCTGGGGAGTTAGGATTTCAACATAGGAATTTTGGGAGACCAAAAGTATTCAAACCATAGCATTCCATCCCTGACCCGCCCTCCCACACACACCCAGAATTCTCACAATTAAATTCACACACTTCTCACAGTTAAAATACACTCAAACCTTTTAACTCATCCCAGCGTCAACACAAAAATCTAAAGTCCAAAGTTTCATCTAAATATCATCTCAACCAGATACCGGTGAGACTTTGAATGTAATTCATTCCAGACAAGTTGCTCTCTACCTGGGAACATGTAAAATCAAACATATTTCCAGATTACAATGGTGAGATGGGCATAGGGTTGGCATTTCCATGCCTAAAGGGAAATAATAGGAAGAAAAAAAGGAAAGGCAGATTCCAAGCAAGTCTGAAATCCAACAGGACATATTCCACTAGAAAAAAAAGGATTGAGAATGAATTCTCTTCAGCTCAGTGCTCTGTCCTCCAGGACATCTGTGGCAGAGTTTCCCAATATAAAATCCCACTGACATGATGGCCCTACTCCTGCAGGTTGCTGGGCAGAGGTTGGCGTCCCACGGCTCCAGGCAGTCCTACCCCCATGCCTATGATCGTGTTGAACAGGCTGCACTGGAGCGCACTGGAGAGGAATCTGGGGCAGCCAAGAAGCATGATCCTGGAGAACAGGGAATAGGGTCTGCCACATGAAGCAATGAGGCAGCACTCATCCGGGTCCTGCAAGAGCAGGCGGCCTCTCCTTAGCATTCTTCCTTCATGTTGGACAGTAGCTCCCGACTGCTTTTGAGATGACTGCTTGATCACCTTATCAATGGTCTCATTAATTGATCACACACTTGGTAGACTCTCCTGATCAAACTTCATGATTCTTTTATTAATTAATTAATTAATTTATTTATTTATTTGACAGGCAGAGTTAGACAGTGAGAGATAGAGAGAAAGGTCTTCCTTCTGTTGGTTCACACCCCAGATGGCCACCACGGCTGGGGCTGCACTGATCCGAAGCCAGGAGCCAGGCGCTTCTTCCTGGTCTCCCATGTAGGTGCAGGGACCCAAGCACTTGGGCCATCCTCCACTGCCCTCCCAGGCCACAGCAGAGAGCTGGACTGGAAGAGGAGCAACCAGGACTAGAACCCACAGCCCATATGGGATGCCAGCGCCACAGACGGAGGATTAACCAAGTGAGCCACAGTGCTGGCCCCCATGATTCTTTTTAACATGGATGGGCTCCGAACATCCCCAGTCTTTAAAATCCACTTTCCTTTCATTAATAATTCCATCTTCCATCATTTCTCTCATTTTACTATGAGCAATCAAGAAAAATCAAGCCACACCTTCAACACTGCTTACAAATTTCCTCATCCAAATATATCCAAATTCAGTGTTCATAAATTCTACTTTCCACAAAACACTAGAACATTGACAAAATTCAGCCAAGTGTTTTGCTTCTTTTTTTTAACAACTTTCATCCTTTCTCTAGCTTCTAATATTGCATTCGTCAGTGCTGAGTCCTCATCAGAATGGCCTTTACTGCCCGTATGCATGCTAGTGCCTTGTTCGGGATTCCTTGGTATTTTCTAACTAGATAGAGGCCTTTCTACAGCTGTCCTCCTTCTGGGCCCTCACTATAATCACCCTTGATGGTCTGTTTATGGTCATGAGGCTTTTTCCTAGCGTGCACTATAAAACACTTGCAGCCTCTACCTCTTTCACAGCTCCAAAGCTGCTTCCACATTTTCAGACATTTGTTAAAACAGCATCCCCACTTCTCTGTACCAATTTCTGCCATAGCCTGCCCCGGGCTCCTCTAACATAATACTGTAGCCTACATGGCTTGTAAACAACGGGAGTTTATTTTTCACAACTCTAGAAGCTAGGAACGCCAAGGCCCAGGCACTGACAGATGTGGCGTTTGGCGAGGGCTCGCTCCTGCACTCACAGAATGAAGTTTTGGAGAAAGAACAGTCCTTAGTGTGTGTACCAGAGATCCCTCATCTTGGGGAAAGTAGACCCTGGGACTGGCTAAGAGGTAGGTGTGTGAACCCGTCCTAGACCACCATGCGGTTTCCAGCGTCTGGATGATGCCTTTTTTCTCTGAGGGGAGGGAAAATGGTTCCCTGTGCCAGTGTCCCCTCTATCTGTGGGCACTGAATACGAATCTGTGAGCATGGAGCGGCTGCAATGAGGCCAGGAAATAGGAAGACTTTGCTTCCAACCATGAAACCATTAACGCCAACAACATCTCCTTTCCCATCGTCTTGCTCACTCACAACAACAAACCACTTAATCCATTTTTTGTGGTTGTGTTGGTGTTACTTTCGCTGCAGGCAGTCTGAATAATGCAGACTACCAACAGTAGCCAGGGTCACGTGCTTCCTCGTTCGCACAAAGGAAACGGAAGCTATGACCACCACTGCTGAGTGAAACCGAAAACTTCGAAATGATCGAATCATCCAGCCAGCAATCCCTTTAGCACTGGGGATAACCTAACCATAATTACCTTGTCCCAAGTGGGGCTGATCTTTTCCAAACCAAAAGGGGTAGACGTAATGGCGTCGGTCCATTGGGCTTCTGTAACAGTGCTGGAGATTGGACTGCATGAGGACAGCAGACATTTCTTTCTCACGGTTTTGGAAGCTGGAGGGCAGAGATCAGATTGCTGGCACAGTCGGGTTCTGGTTGTTCTTAATGCATCTTAACTTGGCTGAAAGAAGGCGAGAGAGCTCTTGAGATCTCTTTCATCAGGGTACAAATTCCGTTCATGGGGGCTTCACACTCATGACCTAATTATCTCCCAAAGGCCCAACTTCCTTATGCCACCTTGGGGTCAGGGCTTCCATATATAAATTTTGAGGGAGATACAAATATTCAATTCATTGCAGGTGATTTTGATGTAGGTGGGGGGCGTTAATTGCACTCCGGGCTCTTGTCTTTACAAAGATACACGTTCTAAGTGCTGGCACAAATACAATGCCCAAAGTGATACAATTTTATTTAAGAGTTGAGAAAGTGAGCCTGCACACACATGCATGCACACACACATGCACACACACAGGCACAAACACAGGTTGCCCCACACAGAGAAATACCTGTCATGAATGGTCAGCAACCAAAAATGAGGCGTGGTGGAGGAGGGGTGATGGAAACAACAGTTGCAGCTGTGTTCTGTGATTGTAGGGAGAACCCCTCCAACTTGCTGGTCTCTTTTTGAGGCTGGAGGTTGTGCCCCCAGGTGTGAGGCCATGTGAGCTCGATATCCATATTTTCAGGCCATCCTCACTTAGGTACTGGATGAAGCAAATACATCCCAGAAAAGGAGGTGTTTTGATTGACAAGCAGAGGATAGACTCACATGGGGGCAGCAGCTCGCAGTCCTAAGCTAATCCCTGCCTATGTATCCCACACGAATTTGGGTGAAGACTTCTCCATGTGCACCACACACCTCAACAAAACACATCGGCAATTACTATTTTTAACAGTTTTGTTTAAGTTGTATTTATTTATGTGAAAGGTGGAGTTACAGAGAGGCAGAGGCAAAGAGAGAGGTCTTCCATCTGCGGGTTCAGTTTGATTTAGTAGACGAAGGAACAACTGAGCTAAATCCAGCCCTACAGGTTCACTCTGTAAATGGCCACAATGGCCAGAGCTGGGCTGATCTGAGGCCAGGAGCCAGGAGCTTCTTCCAGGTCTCCCACGTGGGTGCAGGGGAATGAATTAGCCATAATTTTTCAACCTAAAGAAAACCACAGACATCTTTTCTTCTGCGTGTATTGCTTTCAGTAATTTTCTGTGTACACATGGCCAAATTCACTATGGCTATACATTATTTCTTTTTTTTTTAAAGACATTTATTTGAAAGGAAGAGTTGCAAAGAGACAGAGGTAGACAAACAGAGAGAGTTTTCCATCTACTGGTTCACTCCCAAGATGGCAGCAATGCCTGGAGCTGCACCAATCTGAAGCCAAGAGCCAGGAGCTTCTTCTGAGTCTCCCATGTGAGTCAGGGGCCCAACGACTTGGGCCATCTTTTACTGTTTTCTCAGGCCACAGCAGGGAACTGAATCAGAAGTGGAACAGCTGGGACTCGAACCAGTGCCCATATGGGATGCTGGCACTGTAGCAGGCAGCTTTACCTGCTACACCACAGCACCATCCCCAGTTATGTATTATTTCTACTCAGTATTATTGTATCATTAGCATGTTCCCATACCATTAAAAGTTCTTTGAAAATTCTGTTTCATTGCTATATAACTTTCTGATGTGGTATGTAACTATTGGGTCAGTTTTTAGTTATTTCCTAATTGATGTGTGTGTGTGTGTGTGTGTGTGTGTGTGTGTGTGTGTGTTTTAAGATTTGTTTTTATTTATTTGAAAGACAGAGTTACACAGAGAGAGATTCCATCCTCTAGTTCACTTCCCAGATGGCCACAATGGCCAGGGCTGGGCCAGGAGCTTTATCTGGGTCTCCCATGTGGGCGAAGAAGCCCAAGCACTTAGACCATTTTCCACTGCCTTTCAGGAGCGTTGCCAAGGAGCTGGATCAGAAGTAGAGTAAGCCAGCGCCGCAGCTCAATAGGCTAATCCTCCGCCTGTGGCGCTGGCACCCCGGGTTCTAGTCCCAGTCAGGGCGCCGGATTCTGCGAGACCAGGAGGAAGCACCTGGCTTCTGGCTTCATATCTGCTCAGCACACTGGCTGTAGCAGCCGTTTGGGGGGTGAACCAATGGAAGGAAAACCTTTCTCTCTGTCTCTCTCTCTCACTGTATAACTCTGCCTGTCAAAAAAGAGGAAAAAAAAAGAAGTAGAGTAGCTGGGACATGATCTGGCATCCATTGGGATATGGTGTCACAGGCGGTGGCTTAACACACTAAGCCATAGCCCCTAACTGATGTGTTTAAGATTGACTCCTATGTCTTGACAGAAAAGAACTTAACCTAGTATGTATGACCTATTTTTTATTTGTTCCTAAACATATTTTCATGATCTCACATATTTGGGAAATTTTAGAGTTTGTGGATTTTTCAGAAAAATCTCAAAACATAGGAGCATACACAAAGCTCTGAGAATTCCATAGTGAAGAGTAAAGGCCTTGTTTAACCAAGCATTTCCCAAATACACTTGCTTATTAAATTCTATGTCATTTCTTTATTTTGGCCAAAAACCTACTATATCCTACAGGATTCTAATAATTCAAGAAATCCACTTTGGGAAAAGCAACTACAGGGTTTTTTCACTGGAAGTTGAAACCAAAAAGCAAAGCAGTGTCCTCAGAACACATTTGTATTAGAAGTGCAAGAATCGGGGCTGGCACTGTGATGTAGCGTGTGAGGCCGCCGCCTGCAGTGCCAGCATTCCATATGGGCGTCAGTTCAAGTCCCAGCTGCTCCACTTCCCATCCAGCTCTCTGCTATAGCCTGGGAAAGCAGAGGACAATGGCCCTGGTCCTTGGGCCCCTGCACCCATGTAGGAGGCCTGGAAAAAGTTCTTGGCTCCTGGCTTCTGATCTTTGCAGTCATCTAGGCAGTGAACCAGTGGGTGGAAGACCTCTCTCTCTCTCTCTCTGTCTCTCTCTCTCTCTGCCTCTGCCTCTCTGTAACTCTGCTTTTCAAATACATAAATAAATCTTTTTTAAAAAAGAAAAGAAGTTCAAGCATCTTGGTGATTTTAATGGGTAAACCTTCAGGAATATAATCAATGAAGGTGGATATAGTACATCTAGTTGTTTTCATTACTGAAATTAGGGAGGAGAATCACAAATATGTAAGTAAAATATTATAAATGGGCTCTGAACTGTGGCAAGAAACTTATTTATTAATCCTGTTAGGATTGCAGTCTCAAAGAAAATGAAAGAGAATGCCTTGGGTTAAGAGTTAGAGATTTCTATAGTTAGCAAAAATGATAAATGATGAGAACAGGTCGGATAATTTCAGAATGAAACATAACAGCTGAATATTATTTATATTTTATTATATATCAAGAGTACAGCAGTGTTAAAATTTCATCTCGAAATATAAATCTAAAGGCATGTTAATCTGCACCTGTTCTTGTGAAATAGTGAAACCCTAGATGAAATCGGCACTCTGCATTCGTCAGTTCCTTGATACTCTCGTCATTCTGTAGAAACAGAGAAAGGGGAATGGACATTTCCTATTTTCCAAGGAGTTCTGCTTCCGTATTTTCATGAACTTACATTATCCAGAATCACTTGAATCTTCTTTTGTTGGGCCCAGCAATTTCAGCAACTCTCTGCGAAAAGACATTGCTATCTCACAGCCAGTGACAAAAATGAAGCATGCATTTCTAAATAGAGTGAAGCCCTATCGGATACCTTCAGATCACCCTAAGGGGCAAGCCACGGGCTGCATCCCATGTAAACGACTTTCACACTGTCCTTTCAGGAAGATGAGGGAGGTTCTACAGAGTCCGAATTAAATGTCATCCGCCTTGCAAAGGGGATCAAAGGGCTCATACAACATTTCTGTCTTCAAAACTTGTCACATCATGAGAAGTTCAAAAGGAAAAATAAATAAATTAAATTAGAGAACTACTTAGCCCTAACTTGCATAGACGTTGTGCTTGACATAGATTGTCAGGGAATAATGATCAGGAAAGGCATGTGTGTGTTTTACAAGGAACACAATACCAAGCATATTTACGTAAAGGCATATATGTATCAGCTTGATAATCTTTCAGCAAAAATGTCTGTGCTTGGGGCCAGCGTTGAGGTACAGCGTGTTCAGTCACTGCCTGCGACTCTGGCATCACAAATCAAGCACCAGTTGGAGTCCCAGCTGCTCCACTTCCAATCCAGTTCCCTGCTAATGCACCTGGGAAAGCAACAGATGATGGCTCAAGTGTCTGGGCCCTGCCACCCACATGGGAGACCCGGATGGAGCTCTAGGTTTCTAGGTGTCTGGTTTTGGTCTGGCCCAGTGCTAGCTGTTGCCGCCTGGTGGGAGTGAACAGCAGATGGAAAATCTCTCTATCTCTGCCTCTTTCTCTGAAACTCTGCCTTTCAAATAAACATGTAAATTGTTTTTAAATGTCCATGCAAAATATTTTTTTTCCAAGCAATACTTTCCTACTCCTGTGTCATTGCAATTAACTCTCTGTCCCGAGCTCAGCTCTGTTTCAAATACTCAGTAATGGTTAAGTCCACTGTGATATACTACATTCTTTTTTTTTTTTTTTTTTTGGACAGGCAGAGCGGACAGTGAGAGAGAGAGACAGAGAGAAAGGTCTTCCTTTTCTGTTGGTTCACCCCCATGATGTCTGCTGCGGCCAGCGGGCTGCGCTGATCCAAAGCCAGGAGCCAGGTGCTTCTCCTGGTCTCCCATGCATGTGCAGGGCCCAGACTTGGGTCACCCTCCACTGCACTCCCGGGCCAGAGCAGAGAGCTGGCCTGGAAGAGGAGCAACTGGGACAGAATCCGGCACCCCAACCGAGACTAGAACCCCATGTGCCTACGCCGCAGGCAGAGGATTAGCCTATTGAGCTGCAGCGCCGGCGTGATATACTACATTCTTTCATCATCCTTGCTGACGTCCTGCCTCGCCTCTTTTCAGACCGAATTTCTGAGCCCAATCACATTTTTGTTGGTGGTACGCTGGACTGAACTGCAGCACGCTCACATTCAGGACTTCCATGTGCCAATATTTCTCTGGGTTGTGTTGATCAACTATCTCTATTCTACGCAAACCACATTCAGTTCTCCTTCTGATTGTACCAGACAAGTTTTTCTAAAAAGTCACCAGGTTTGGGGCCGGCGTTGTGGCGCAGTGGGTAAAGCCACCGCCTGCAGTGCTGCCATCCCATCTGGGGAGTAGTTCGAACCTCAGCTGCTCCTCTTCAGATCCAGCTCTCTGCTATGGCCTGGGAAAGCAGTAGGGGATGGCCCAAGTCCTTGGGCCTCTGCACCCACGTGAGAGACCTGGAGGAGGCTCCTGGCTCCTGGCTTTGGATGGGCACTCTCCAGCCATTGTGGCCAACTGGAGAGTGAACTCTCTCTCTCTGTCTCTGCCTCTCCTTCTCTTTCTGTGTAACTCTGACTTTCAAATAAATAAATAAATCTTACAAAAAAAGTCACCAGGTTTGTGGCAGGGAGTTTTGAGTTAATTGTGAAATGGAAGCTACAGAGTTTCTAATTCTTTTTTTTTTTTAAGAATGGAAGCACCTAAGCTGAAAAGCTGATCATGGCCCCTCTCATTCTATTTCTCCCATTGCTCCTTCTTTACTCACATGCCACCTGTCAATATTTGAGCCTGGGGCATTGGGTCCCTCTCTCTCCATCTGCTTGTCAAAAGTGCACACCACTGTTCCCCTCAGAAGAAATGATTCTTTTCAGCATCATATGCCCATCTTCTCTGGGGCTGGTTCTACAATCTCTTTAAGTAAAGTTTACTTTCTTTCTTTTTCTTTTCTTTCTTTCTTTTTTTTTTTTTGACAGGCAGAGTGGACAGTGAGAGAGAGAGACAGAGAGAAAGGTCTTCCTTTGCTGTTGGTTCACCCTCCAATATGGCCGCCGCAGCCGGCGCACTGCGCTGATCCGAAGGCAAGAGCCAGGTGCTTCTCCTGGTCTCCCAGGGGTGCAGGGCCCAAGGACTTGGGCCATCCTCCACTGCACTCCCTGGCCACAGCAGAGAGCTGGACAGGAAGAGGGGCAACCGGGACAGAATCTGGCGCCCTGACCGGGACTAGAACCCGGTGTGCCGGCGCCGCAAGGTGAAGGATTAGCCTGTTGAGCCGCGGCGCCGGCCAGTAAAGTTCACTTTCAAATGAGCTATAAAAAAATAACTAATGCTTCTTAGTGATAGAGCAGATTTCACATGGAGGTGATAGGATATTCAGATCAGTTTTCTAAATGAGAATTAGATTGCTGTATACTCCTGGTGTGAGTACGACGTCACAAGTCAGCGTTTTCTTCCCATTCCTCATACAAAGGCAACAAAGGAAATGAAGAAAACTTCTGTAAACATCATTTTCAGTGAGAAGACAGGAGACAGATATAATCAACCAATTCTGAAGTACATATAAGGGTCATAAAGCTTCCAGAGAGAACATGTCAGACTAGCATCATGACATCGGGCCAAGGAAAGATTTCTTAGGCAGAACACAGAAAGCACTAACCTCTAAAGGGGAAACATGAAATAGATTTCTTCAGAGTTGAAACTTCTGCTTTTCAAACACACTGTAAAAAATTCAAAAGGCAAATACACACAAAGGAGAGGATACTTGTGTTTTATGTATGCATGTGTGTATATAAACTATATATATATATATATATGGTAAAGTTATATTTAGAATAGAATTATATTTAGAATAGGTAAGGAACATTGGTAATCCAATTTTTAAAAAAGACAAAAACCTCATTAAAAATGAGCAACCCAGAGTTAGTCAAATTGGAAAGCCTGAAGGTATAGTCTTCCATAAAACCACCCCCACTTCAGACACCAACTTCAAGTTTGGGAGTTCCCAAAACCACCATGAAGTTTGATCATTGGAAGGGCTCATAGATCTCACTAAAGTCTATTGTACTCATGGTGTGGCTAACGACAAGGAAAGAGATGGAAAATCAGCCAAAGGAAGAGGCGTGTGAGGCTTCCACTGTTCTCAGGACCTTCTACCCCTCCAGCATGGATGCGTGGCAATGCATATCAAGTATTGCCAGCCTGGGAGGACCAGCAAGGCAAAGGGGCCAAGTCACCTATAGAAGGAAAAAAATTAGGCCGTCTTCAGATCCTCCAAAGATGTTTCTAGTTTCTCAACCATTTAAGATAGTTAAGGAAAGAAAAGTATAAGCCAATGATTTTATATTCAGCCAAACTTTCATTTCCAGCAAGTGTAAAGATGACAGACAAAAGTTTTGAACAGGCACAACTGAGGGAATAAGGGAAGCGCTTCTAAATTGGCAGAGTAAGGACATTCAAAAATCTGCTCTCCATGACAGCAAGAGAAAAAACTGGCAAAAATCGTCAAAATCAAAATTTTCAGAACTCTGGAAATTAAAGGCTTGCAACAATTAGAGGAGCACCAATTTTTTTAAAAATGAAGTGGCTGAATTTTGATAAGAATGTCAAAATTTTAAAACTTTGTGGTGTTTTAATCTTCTCTATTCTTAGCTTCCTCTCCTACATGTGCAACCTTGAAATCAGTAGCTTGACAACCATGGTAGCATGAAAGCCAACATTTGGTAGCCTCTGGGTGGAGCTGGGCTTGGAGACCCTAAAATGTCCTATACTGAGAGGACTGACATCATTTGATCTCTCTGTCAACTCACTGAAAAGACTTCCTTCCAAAATCTTTATTTGACCAATCTCAGACCTGACTCCATGAGGAAAACCCTTTCCACAGTCCGTTTGCTGAAAACAATTAGAGGCAAGTGCAGCAGTGATGGAAGCTGAAGAAAGCAAGAAAAAGACCAAAGTAATTAAAAGGTTTGTGGGTAATGAGAGATCCGTAGGAGGTTTTGCAAAGTTTAACCTATTCCTGGGAATCTAAAAGCCCTGTGCATGTGCAGGGCTGTATGTAAAACCAGGAAAAATCTGAAAAGGCAATGATCTCTCAACTGTGGCTGATAATGAAGTTTTGAACAAGCAGGAAGTGAAGGCTAAGACAGAGTTGTAAACTTCGAAGTACTAAAGGTGTTTTCCAATACACAAAGAAAGCCTATCAGCTAAAGGCAGGAGACTTACTGGTTTAGGCATTTGAGAAAATGTCTGTCCAATTATTAGCTGACTTTCAGGCTAGCAAGTAGAGACTACAAGGACAGTCTATAACAAAGGATGCAGACTTTAAGATTTACTCCAAGAGTGATGGGCATTTGGCTTAGTGGTTAAGCCATTAGTTAGTAAACCCATGTCCCAGGTTCAATTCCCAGCTCTGGCTCATGAGTCCAGCTTGTGGATCCTAGGAGGTAGCAGGAGATTGCTCACATACTTAGATCCTTGCCACCCACGTGGGAGACATAGATTGAATTCCTGTTTCCCCATTTTGGTTCCACAGCTATTGTAGGCATCTGGGGACTGAACCAATAGATGGGTGTTCCCCTGTCTCTTTTTGTCTCTCGATTTCCCAACTAAATAACAAATAATGTTTTTTTTTCTTAAATTACTCTAGGGAAATATTAGACAAAAAATAAATAGCAACAACAAACCCCGGCGAAGGGATTTCTTAGGATTCTCCAGAGGAACAGAATGGAGATTGAGACAGAGATGGTGGTTGAAGGTGGTGGTTTACAAGGAATAGATTCAGAGAATTGTGGTGTCTGACAGGCCCCAAGTCTCCATCCACAGGCAGCAAGCTGGAGACCCCAGAGAGCTGATGGCATAGTTCCAATCTGAAAGCTGTTGGGATCATGACCCAGGAAGAGCTGCTCTTTCAGTGTTGAGTTGAAAGATAGGAAAAAATATTGTCTGGTCTCCAGGGCAACCAAGCAGAAGGAGTTCTCCCTTACTTGAGGGAGGGTATTTATATTTTCTTATCTAGACATTGAGTGTTGAAATTATATAGGCATATATATTTAAATAACTTCTACAAGTTCATTTTTAAAAAGTAAATTGAAGGGGCCAGTGCTGTGGTGTAGCAGGTAAAGCCACTGCCTGCAGTGCCGGCATCCCACATAGGTGCCTATTCAAGACCTGGCTGCTCCACTTCTGATCCAGCTCTGTGCTATGGCCTGGGAAAGCAGTAGAAGATGGCCCAAGTGCTTGGGCCCCTGTGTCCATGTGGGAGACCCAGAAGAAGCTCCTGGCTCCAAGCTTCGGATTGGCGCAGCTCAGGCCGTTGCAGCCATCTGGAGAGTGAACCAGCGGATGGAAGACTTCTCTCTCTCTCTCTCTCTCTCTTCCTCTTCTTTGCTGTAACTCTGCCTCTCAGATAAATAAATCTTTAAAAACAGCTTTTAAAAATAAGTAAATTGAAATCCAACTTTATTTTTAAAAGTTTACCTAGAATTTCTATATACAGTACTCATAATTTATATTTTATCTTATAATATGTACTTTTGCACATTTTAGAAGGAAAATAACTTTTGACGTATGCATGCAAATTGGTATGAATGTTTTTCCGTGAGGTTGGGTGCAGTAGGTTAACTGCTGCCTGTGACACTGGTAACATGTGTAAGAGTGCTGATTGGAGTCCCAGTTGCTCCACTTCTGATCCAGCTCCCACATAATGTGACTAGGGAGGCAGCGGAAGATGGTCCAAACATGTGGTCACCTAATGCCCATGTGGGAGACCAGATAGAATTCCAGGCTTCTGGCTTCAGCCTGGCCCAGCCCCAGCCATTGTGGCCATTTGGGGAGTGAATCAGCAGATAAAAGATCTCTCTCTCTCCCCTCTCTCCTCTATATAACTCTTTCAAAAATATAAATAATCTTTTAAAAAATGTTTTTGCTTGATTTAGATTTTTCATTAAAATATATTCAAATTTTACATACTCTGGTTACTACTTACTATCTTTTACATTTCACACTTTAGATGAACTGAGCAGTAGAATAAAACTTATGAGAAAACCTTAATTATTACAACATAATTTTCTCATGATTGTCAGAATGGGGAGAGGAGGAAATGAGGAGAAAGTGGTTCATGTGTGGGGGTTTTCTTTTGGGATCATTAAATGTGAACTGGACAGTGACACAACACATGAACATTCTAAATGTCACTGACCTGTCAACTTTAAAATGGCTAATTGTATGCTTCGTGGGTATCAGCTGCCTTAAAATTTTTTCAATGCATATAACAATATAATTTTGCTGAAAAAAAGTAAAAAATTTCAGAAGTAAATATATAATAATTTATGAATT
Source organism: Sylvilagus floridanus (assembly GCA_949820135.1). NCBI lineage: Eukaryota > Metazoa > Chordata > Mammalia > Lagomorpha > Leporidae > Sylvilagus > Sylvilagus floridanus. The sequence continues at coordinate 29,173,472 of OX463246.1, read as the reverse complement.
ACATGTTTCTTTTATTATTCAAACAGCAGTAGCAAATCATCCAGATATGTACAAAAGTAGCTTAATTCTATTATGTTTTTATTTTGTTGACATTCAGTCCTATAAGACTGTGTCTATATACATGTAACTCAGTGTGCCATTATGAATATATATCCATCAGGTAGGAGAAGAAAGAAAATTTTATTAAGAGAGCTAGTTTTGGTGTGGCATGTTTGTAGTTTTAGATACAATGCATAACTTTTGAACATTTAGGGATGTGACAAGTTGGCCTGTGTGTTAGCTGTATTCTTGCCTCAGACCCCCCCAGCCTCAAGGACACCTGAACCACAGCACAGGGCACATCAGAAGATGTCACAGTGCTTGGGGGAAGTCATCCCACAGTGCATGGCGCGAGTTGGCAGTACTCAGCAAGGGCTATTTTGGGGTAAATGATGAAAATCTCCATTTTGAATTAATTTTTCAACCTGATTTCCATATGTTTAATCTGCATGATTCATCTAGTGATATTTCAAAAGACAATTTACATAGAGAAGGAGACTTTAAAAGTTTATTACATTAGCAATATCATTCCAAAGAACTTTTGCCAATCACTTAAAAAAGTATTAAAATATACATTATGATAACTAGTGATCTTCAGATGACTACTTAAAATAGATGATTGTTTTATCACTAAGTAGAGGTTTACCTACCCACTGATTCCCACATACACCCATTAAGACACATTTGGAGAAAATACAGGAAAGATACAAAAGAAGAGTTTGTATATTGGGCAAGTAAGTGTCTGAAATTAACTAGCACAGCACAACAGAGGCCCGAAGATGCCCATGCTATGTGGAATCTAACATAAGCTAAATGTCACTGCGTAAATTTCATTTAGAGTCGGGGCCATTTAGAGCTCTACCTTGAAAAGGCATTGACCAGAATGACATTTTTTGTTCTTGTTCTTGAGTTATTATCCCCAGTTTTAGACCTTCATGAAATAATCTTTGGCACACAGCAAACATCCTCTGGTCACCCCATCTACAATACACTTGTTACTCTCAGTCCTTTACAAAATGTTAGAGACTCTTGCAGACATTACGAAGGTCAAAGAAGTGCCCTCTGTCTCTTTGTAGCGAACTGTCAGCACTCATGACTCCAGCTGTACTGAGGGCTAATGTCACATTACGATTCTTGAAGGGTTTGATTGACAATACTGCATGATAGCCCATCCAAAAAATTAATCTGTGTTGGAAACAGTGAGACGCCCTGAAGACACTCCGTCGCTTGGCTCTTTTTCACTCTCTTAGAGATGGTAAGGATTATAGCAGCTCTCTTGTCCTTGAGAAAAGATATCACACAGACATGAAAACAGCACCTTGGGTTTGCGTTTTCAGCAGGTCAGTCCCTGGGACGTGAGCGCTCTAGTCTTCCTCGGGAATCACACCGAAATGTCAGTGTTGTGAAGAGATAGGATCGCACTCAGGCCGAATATCTGGGTGCTGAGGCAGCCCCAGGCCGTGCCATGCGATCCACAATAATGGAAGCTGGAGAGGTGATGACAGAGGTGTGGATGCTGGGTCCCAGGCGTCCTCCTTTGTCAGAAACTCCTTCATCACCGTGGAGTCCAAAGCAATCTTTCCTTGTGAAACATTTCAAAATGTCACCTTAGAACTGCGATTCTCCCCCCTAGCTTGAGTTTCCATGGAGCAGGCAGAGTCAAGAGGGGAAGCGCTTTTGAATGTAAACGCTGAGAAAGGCAGAGACCAGACCACGTTCCTGATTTGCTAATTATTGTACTTCTCAAAGACATGTAGAAAGATCCCAGCATAGGCATGGAAAGTCTTTGAAGTTCCCATAGCCTAAAAAATTGGAATGGCCTCGAAGGTGAAGCTATACTCCAAACTCTCAAACTTGCTGCTTATTTTCCGCATTTTCTCACCAGCAGCTACGATGCACACAGTCTGACTCAACCAATGACCTTTGTAATCAAATCACAAACTAGCTCTTCCATAAATCCCAAGTCACAGCTCAGGGGTTCTCCTCCTGCTCCTCTCTCTGATGCTGACACCCCCCAAGAACACCAACTGGTCTGAGCTTGTCCCTTGCAAAATGCAAAGGAAAATACCTTTGAGAGAGAAAAGAAAAAAAAAATCTATCCATCTATCAATTTATCTACCTATCCATCTAGCTATATCTCAACACAGGAAGAGATTCTAAGGGATGATTTGCTCCTGACTCTCCTGAACTCTTAGAGAAACTGACAGACCCAGTCCCCTGGAGCTGCTGGCGGTGAAGTTGTGCCTGTCTTGAAGGAGAAGGCCACAGCTGCTTCCCTTAGCAAGAGATCAAACCGCGCTGGAGAGAGGAGCCGGCCCCTGAGATCTCATTTCCCCTCTGACTTTTCCTGGCTGCTGGCTGCTGAAAGACGTCATGGCTGACCAACCCTCAAAAAGAGACGCTGTGATGGTGATATATTGTGGCCCTTGAAGAATTTAATTGTCAAATTGACATTTATCAAAAGCTTTAGTGCATTTCAAAGATAAATGGTGCAGGTTTGGTTCAGATCAAAGCGCCCCTGCCCTTCCGCATTCAGAGCGCGGGCCGGCTTCAGCAGGCAAGTCATGTGTGAAAAATGATGTCCTCCACTCGGGCTCCTTTAAGCACTGGCGCTGGTGACAGATAATCAGAAATTTAAATGCTAGCCTCCTCTTCAGAAAGTTCTTAAAATAATGGAGGACCCATTGAGACCATTTGTATTTGAAAGGAATGCTAAATAATTTAGTGCGTGGGGCTGGATGCGCTGTGCTGGGCAGATAAATGATGAAACCCCAGCGCAGGCTCTCTTCAGCGGCCGCCACACTAATTACAGATCAATTACTTCCCGGTTGTTTGCAACCTTATCAAAGAATGGTAAATTTACTGAGAGCAAAGTGTGATAAGATGACTTTTCATTATTACAGTAGATTTGTTGAAACAGCTCCGACGCTGAGATGAATAAGAGCTCTCCCAGAGGTAATAGGATCGGGCACAAAGAGAGTTTCAGAGCTGAAGGCTCCAGGCCAGGGCTGCTAGCCTAAAACCCCTCCCCCGCGTTAATCCTTATCTTGAGTGTGTTCAAGGCAGAAGACAGGCAGGCCCCTGACCCAGTCACTGAAATGTGCCTAAAACTGTGGAGCTGAGAGGCACCAGGCAAGCTGCGAATCAAAGAGAAGTAGAAGCGTTTTTGCTGTGGATGCAAGCGAGGAATGCATACGCGTGTGCCTGTGTGGGGTGTGTGCACGCAGGCTGGACGTGAGAGCCATGTCCATCAGAACAGCCACAAAGGGCTATCTGCCCTGTGTCTCCTTAAGAATGATCACTGCACTGTGGGACGATGTCAGTGGAATCACTCCAGAGCTGGCGCCAATCACGACTCAGGGTGGGGTGCATGTGTGTCACAGTGGGTTCAGCTTCTGCTTGAGACACCTGCATCCCTTACTAGAGTGTCTGGGATCCAGTCCCGCCGCTGCCTCTGCTCCTGCTCCAGCATTCCTGCTAAGGCACCTGGAAGGCAGCAGGTGATGCCTTCAGGACTCAAGTGCTTGAGTCCCTAGCATCCATAGGGAGACCCAGATGAAGTTCCTGATTCCTGGCTTCAGCCTGGCACAACTCTGGCTGTTGCTGGCATTTGGGATGAGAACCAGCAGACGGAAATTTTCTCTCTCTCTCCCTCCCTCCCTCTGCCTTTCAAACAGACAAAAATGAATAAGTAAACATTTATTAAAAATAAAATATAAGTTGCTTTAAAAAATGATTTATGATGGCTCTCTAGGACAGATAGCAAAATTTCTCCTGGAAAGTAGAGGCCTGGGAGGAATACTAAGGTTTCCAATGGAATCCTTCAGATTGGAATGAATAATATGCAATGTTCTTAACAGCACACACATATATATAGCTATGGAATCCTGTTTTTATTTGGCTTATTTATTATGCTAATTGAGAACTCACTGGGACCTGGTATTTGACCTATTGGCTAAGACACATGTGTTCTGCATTGGAGGGCCTAGGTTTGATATTGAGAGCAAACCCCTATAATGTAAAGGCAGGACCCGGCCTCTTTTCTGTCCCCAGTGTGTCCCTGTCTGTCCTTTAGCAAAAGGGATTCACTGGCCTGAGGGAGAGATACAGCTGATCTGACACAGGTCTAGTCACTGGTCTCAAGGAGTCATTGGTTTCTCCTATAGATAAGAACCTTGATGGCCAGTATTGTGCAGAGGTGGTTTGTTTAGGCAAATTCCAGGTCCTGGCAGAATGCAACTGCCACCTGCAGGTAACCCCTAGACCAACCAGAAATCACCTGGCCATCGTAAGTTCCCTAACGGGCACCACGTTACCGACCAATCAAAGAAAGATCACAGGCACCACTGACCAAACAGGCACTTGGATGCGGGCTGATCACACATTTTTCAATCCAACTCAATCCAGAAGAATCTTCACTCCTAACTCCTCGGGCATGCCAGGAATTAAGCAATAGCTGCCCAACTCCTTGCTCTGGGCATTGCAGCAAATACTTATTTTCTTCCATCACCCCAATGTCAGTGATTGGCTTTCTGCACGTTGAGTGAGCATAGTCAATTTGGGGATTCTAGAGCAATGCCTCCAAATAATTTGGAAGGTTGGTCAACAACAATATCTACCTCCAGCTACTCACTGCAGCTTCCTGCTACTGCAGCCCCTGAAAGCAGCAGTGGTAGCTCAGGTACTTGGGTTCCTGTATTCACACGGGAGACCCTCGTTCCCAGCTCCTGACTTGCACCTTGGCCGAGCATTTGGGAAATGAAGTAGTAGATGCTAACTCTCTCTCCCTCTCCCTCTCCCCCTCCCTCTCTCTGTGTGTGTGTGTGTGCTTGCCTCTTAAACCAATAAAAAATATTTTTAAAGTAAGGATTCATTTCAAAAAAAGAATCAGAAGTAACTCACTAATGGACACTTGCTCTGGGTTACTTCTAAGACCACAGCCACAGCTTACAGTACTTCTTATCGGCCACCTCCACATGTCTCCTCACGGCCCCTAGTCACAGTGGGCACTTGGAACATGCGTGGAATTGTGTATTGAAGTTTGCAAGCCATTGCTATTTTTAAATCTCTAATGTAGTCAAAGCAGTTTTTGGGCATTGAAGACAAAATTCCACCATGACCTGGGTACCAGAGTAGAGTTTAAAATCCCAATGCAAATGGATGGGAGAGTCAGCCCACGGTTTGCCTTTTGTTAGGCATTTTAAGAAAGTCTTTCATAATTTTTTCCCTTGACTTTTAAAGGAAACTAGAAGCCCTAGGGTAAAGGTCAGCTCTCTTTGTGAATGGAAACCAGTTAAGAAAGGGAAGGACATGGTGTACTTGGGAGCGAGTGTTACTAGCTGGGCGTTGCCCAGTGCTTGCTGATGAGATCGTGAACCCAATATGGTTTTCCAACAAAGATGTTTAACTTAACTCTGTGGGAATTCTATTCAATTACCCTTACTTTCTGAACAATCTCAAAGAAGTACACTAAAGCTCAAAGATACAAAATCATTCCTTGCAGAACCAGATTGGAAGCCTGGCTGTGGATGCTCACTGCCAGGGATCCTGTTCCTTCAAGGATAAGCCATGGCATGGTTAGAGACTTGCAGACAAAACCAAACAAATTGGGAAACAGGCCAGGAGGAGAGCATGTAATATTTAATTTGGACAAATGAAAGGGGAGATGATACCGACTGCGGAGAGATAATATAAAATTTGCCTGCTTCAAACTGAATTCATACACACATGAACATAATTCATGCATATCCCTGCAGAAGTGTCTTGGGAATAAATTGTCAACCAATCGGTACCTTTTTCCAGTAATGTGAGCCAAAGACATAAAAAAAGGTGGAAAAGTAAGCCAATGTGGCATCAAGAGAAATGGTTGCTTTTTGTCTGTTCACGTTGCATCTTTGTGCTACTACAAAGAACTTAAGCAAAAACTGCATGAGAATGATAAAATAGATTCTTTAAAAACTTTCACCATTCCATCTAGAAGAACACAGCAAAAAACATCATAGACAAACATCATATTCTCTTCTTCTCCCTGGGCAGGAGTAAGGCTACGTGGAAGATGGTAACAGAGAAGAGAGGGCACAGAAAAACTTTAGAAAACACACACTGGAGGAACAGAATCTCCCTCCTCTCCCCTCAGTCCTGGCCCTTCCCCCATTTCGCCTCTCACTTGCTGAGACTGGCTTCATTCACCCTGGATGGGTATTTGGACACAGTAGCAGACTGCTTTGCACATCCTTGCTGCAAATGTGTTGCCTTTCATTTTAATAATCGGACTGGGAAAACATACACATGTGTGTATGTGTGTGTGTGTGTGTGTGTGTGTGTGTGTGAGTTGCACCCCAGAAAGGGGGTGAAGAGGGGAACGGGGCTGCGTATCTATGAATTACACATATTGAGAATATTTAGTGTAGACGATCTTGGAGCAGATGTGTTTGATGTATTCAAACACGTGCATATTCGAAAATCATGAGAGGTGTAAAGAAAGCTGATCAGTTGTCTCCACACTTCCTGCCCAGAATGCTAGAACAAAGGATCACTTGATGAAACTGAAGGGCAAAGATTTATGAGGGGAGGGGGTGCAAAATGAAAGGAAATTCCACTTCACATCACATCCATTCACCCTTCTGAGTCTGCCTCCATGGAAATCCCTGATTTAATCCTGGAGTTGGAATTTAATAAGGTTAATTTTCTGACTGATTGTACCACTTGTACATGGTTTAGAGAAGATTGCGATAAAAATAATAAAATCTCATCTTTGGGTTGTAAACCATTCCTGGAATGATTAATTTGATTCTGTGCAGTGTTGGCAATGTTACTCGCAGAAAGAGTTGGATTTATTTTTCTCCCTCAGAAGCAGTGCTTTTGGATCATGATGGAGCTGGATGAATCCTTTTGTTGTAGGAAATCTTGATTCATGGCAACCTGAAATCCACTTTGGTGGAGAGACAGTTTCATTTGGATGTTAGCTGTCATTTTCTAAAGCGTTATGTTTCAGTTCCATTGTGAGAATTTATACTCTTTTCACTAAAAAGGCAGTACATACTCATTTAAGAAAATTCAGCAAATTAAGGAAAGCAGGCGAAAACAGGTATCTCTCCGACTCAAGGCTACCGTTCACTTTTCAGTGAATTTTCCCCTACTTTGATATTTTCAATACAAAGGATATTTGCTGGCTGGTTTGTATAATACAGCATCACGGTTATTTAGAGTTTTGTGTCTTACCTTTGTGACATTGTGAGCTTTTTCTATGTTGTTGCATGATCATCCCCGTGGCTGGGCAGCGTTTCACTGAGATCATAAACTGGGCTTTACGTCTCCACTCACCAGCACTGAAGCCTTAACTTGTTTTCCATTTTTTGCACTTGTTTAGAATTGCTTTTTTGGAATAAATTTCTGCAAGTGGTGTTACCAAGCTGAAGTGTATGAATATTTAAAAAGATCTCACCCATTTGAAATGCAAATAACCAGGAGAAATAGATTGATAGGTTTGTTTGATTCCATATTTCAATATTCAGATAATAAGGCATCCTTTTAGAGTAGCAAAGACATGAGGGATAAAGGCATTTTGAGTCAACTCATGGCTAATCCATCACAGAGACAGGACCTGGGGTCCCTGCTGGGTTCCGATGTCCTTTCACGACACCCATACCATGCCAAGTGGCCGTCATTTTCATGGGACATCAGCTTCCAAACTGGTTTGTTGACTCTTGCTGGCAACAACTTTTGTCATTTTTATATAGCAGATTCTCAAATTCCCCTTGTGGAAAACATCTACAATTGCTGCCCTGAAGCTGTTTGTGGTATTTTCCTTTCCCTACTTATGTAAAATTGAATTTGCTTTCTTTTTGCCTCTTAGGAGACAGAATAAACTCACTCAGGGACACTCAAGGGCAAATCTGCTAACACAAATATAGGGAGTCGGGACGGATTTCAGAAAAGATATTTTCGAGTGGGAGAAAATGTTGCCAACTACATCCAGTGGATTGGTAAGAAAGGATAATTAGACCATCGTCAGATCTCTTACCTACCACTCCCGGCCTGAGTGATCCCCCATCCCATGAATAAGCGTTTCAGTAGGGACACTCCTGGGCAGGTGCTGCAGCCAGGGCACCGTCCAGTCCCTGCCATCCTGGGAGAAGGAGAGACTTCCTTTATCATAGTAACAGAGTTAGGAGGACAAGACAGGAGAGGGATTGTCCTCATGGACCCTTGCTGTGAGACCCGGCTCACGCTTTGTCCGGGACATGTTTGAACTTGAGATGTGATGTCAGTGTCTGTGTCAGTCAGCTCCAAAGGGTACTCAGGCTTCCTGCTGGGAAGGGCCTGGGTACAAGGAGGTAAGTTCTGGAATGTGCTGCGGCCAGGGCTTCTGGGTAAAGTTAAGGCAGGCCACTTTCTCAGTGAGGGAGCTTTTGTGGGAGAATGTAAATTCACGCAGTCAGGCAGCCCAAAGGCAACTATTTTTGGTCCAGGGCAGGTTTTGTTAACATTTTAAATAATTTACTAACCTTTAAAACTTGGGCAGGTCCTAGAGGCACAGTAGGTTAACCTGCTACTTGGGATGCCAGCACTGTGGTCTTGGTTCAAGTCCTGGCTGCTCAGCTTCTGATCCAGCTCCCTTGCTCAAGTGCCTGGGAAGGTGACAGAGGATGACCCAAGTCCTTGGGCCCCTGCCACCCACGTGGGAGACCTAAATGGAGTTCCAGGCTCCTGCCTTTGGCCTGGCCATTGCAGCCATTTGGGAAGTAAACCGGCGGATGGAATATCTCTCTTTGTCTCTCTGCCTGTCAAATAAATAATAAATAAATATTTAAAAAATTAGGCAAATCCGTGTCTCTTATCTTTCTTTTTCATAAAAATGCAAAGGATAATCCTAGGCTGCATTTCCATAAAATACTCGTTTGAACAGCAACCCCCATGCCCACCCCCATGGACATTCCTTCCTGTTCATGGTGGTTCTCTCCAATTCCTACTGACTTCTCACACCTTCCCAATTCAATCACTGTTGTCCCCTCGCCACGTCATGTCTGAATGTCACCTTCAAGATGCAGAAGCAAACCTAGGAAGCACTGTGGAGTGCAGTGTCCTGAATCTAAGAACACTACCTGGCCCTGTCAGGCTTTGTTAGGGACCAAGGTTGCTGGTAGCCCTAACCCTCTGTCCATAACAAAATCTCCAGAGCTGTTTGTGCTCTCCTGTACAAATCCTTCTCGTTCCTCTGAACCTAGACCGTCCCCTAAGTAATCCTGTTCACATGAACCCTGTACTGGACTTCACATTTTCTTAAAAGTATCAGTTTCTCAAATAGTTCATGGAAATCTGTATTATAAAAAATTGCATTATGCATGATTTTTTGCACCAGTATAAACTTATTTTCAATTCCCTCCCCCATGAACTTGTTGAAGTATTCTTGTTAGCACAGAAATTTTCCTTTTTCACTACAATTCTGTGCAATGTTTTGTGCTTTCCATTAATGTGAGACTAATTTACTAAGAAAATCTAGCTTAGACACTTAAAACTGATGTCTGACAGAAAGGAACTCCTTTCCATCACATCACATTTCACAGTGGTTTTCATTGACAAAAAGGAATATTGGGGTGGGCATTTAGCTTATCAGTTAAGATGCCCATGTCCCATACTGGACTACAAGGCTTCAATTCCTGGCTCTGGCTCCTGACTCCAGCTTCCTGCTAATGCAGACCCTGGGAGGTTTCAGTGATGACTCAAATAATTGGGTTCTTGCCACCACATGGAAGACACAGACTGAGTTCCTGGTTCCTGGCTCCAGTTCCAGCCCAGCCCTGGCCATTGCAAACATTTAGGGAGTGAACCAGTGGTTGGGAGCTTATTTCTCTCTCTCTCTCTCTCTCTCTCTCTCTCTCTCTTTCTCTCTCTCTCTGTGTGTGTGTATGTGTGTTTGTGTCTATCTGTTTCTGTGTCTAGCTCTGTCTCTATCTCTCAAAAAGAGAAGCTGATGCTAACTTTTTAAAATTTTTTTTTATTTGACAGATGGAGTTAGATAGTGAGAGAGAGAAACAAAGAAAAAGGTCTTCCTTCTGCTGGTTCACCCCCAAAATGGCCGCTACGGCCGGAGCTGTGCCATTCCAAAGCCAGGAGCCAGGTGCTTCCTCCTGGTCTCCCATGCGGGTGCAGGGGCCCAAGCACTTGGGCCATCCTCCACTGCCTTCCTGGGCCACAGCAGAGAGCTGGACTGGAAGAGGAGCAACCAGGACTAGAACCTGGCACCCATATGGGATGCCGGCACTGCCGGGGAGGATTAACCAAGTGAGGCATGGCGCTGGCCCCGCTAATGCTAACTTTTAAAGAACATACAAAGTCATGGGATAATGGATTTAACTTTAAGTAAAAACTCAGGGTACAACATTATGTATACAACAGAATCTCAGGTCTGCAAAAAATGATGTTTTAGGTGCATATTACATGTCTGAAAGGGAATCACTCACTGTGTGTGATCACAGCTTGGTTACCTTGAATTATAAGCAAATTTTCCTCTTTATATTTTTATGCATTTTTAAATTAAGAAGTAAGCAGCTGCTGCCTTTACAATATTTTTAAATAGTGTTAAAATACCTGATTTCAGAATGCAAATAGACTGGCTTATTTGGGACTTTTTCTTATTGACTATTCCACAGTGTCCAGCCTCCTTAATGTACATTTTATTTGCTATCTTTGGATCAGGGTCATTTTGTGCATGTCATCCTAGAATCTCTTACTCAAATTAGACAAATTGGAATAACATTCCAAAATCTTTCTGTAAAACGTCATCAGTTGTTATTATGAGAATGTGCTCTGTAATAATGAAATTCATCGTGTGTATCAAAGAATCCAGTGTTTATTGGTTTCTTTAGGATAACAGGAATCGTACCTATTTTCTTATCCAGCCATTTCACTGACAACACAACAGAGGGAACACCAGGCCAGAGGACACCACGGGGAGGCTATATGTGTGATGCTTATTTGCCTGCGATTCTTTTCAGCTCATTGGGAATCCTACCTTGTGAGTTTTAGGGGAAAAGACTGCATTCAAATTGCAAAAAGAGTTGAATATAATTGTCATTTACAGGACGCAGTATGTGAACCTTAGCTCCTAGCTGTGGTGCTATGGCCTGCGACTAAGATTTCAAACAAGACCATGAGAAACCAGGACCCGGGTTACAGTGGGCACATTGTCTCCAAGTGTGGACATCCTTAAATGGAACACTTATGTTTGGTTTTATGAGAAAAAATAATAATGACATTAATTTGAACTCTTATTAATAGATAGCAAATATTATTTGTTAGCAGGACAGCCAGACATCATATTGTTCAAACCAAACATCAAATTATAATGATTCCATTGAAATAATTCAGTCTTGTTTTAATTGGCAGAAATCAGCAAGGGGAGAGTGTTCCAGAACCTTTCACAGATGTATTTATTTTACCAGCAGAAAGCACTGGATTGGATCAAAGTTAAACTAATTACCAGAAGGTATTTAGACATCCCTAACATGGAAGTTGGGGACATTATCAACACCTCTGTGTGCCAGACTGGAGACAGTACAGGGATAGGGCACTTAGAAGCCCATGCGAGTTATTCCTCCCAAGTCCTTGAGTCTGAAATGACTTTCCAGGAAGCTTGGTCCCTTAAATGCCAGCCGTGTCCCTGTGCCCAGGGCACACTCTATGTGCCTGTGGCCCTCCAGGTTCTCTCTCTCAACCTCTCCTTCAAAAGCAGGTGTTAATGCTGTTCTCCCAGGCATATTTTCTAGCTGTGTCTTTATTAGCATTTTGTTCTCATTCTTTCTCCGTAATTTAAAAAGATTTTTGGAGCTCTGCTCCAAAATGGCTGCGTTCCTTTCTGCTGCAGATGGGACCACCTGCGAGGCATTCTGCTCACCCTCCCGCTCCCTGTCTCCACCGAGGGAGACTAGGCATGCGTTGTGCGCTCTGCCCCAGGGCGCTCACCGTCCCCGGGAAAGGAGAATCCGAAATGTCCCAGCTTTTTACCCACGCTGCGTCTCACGAGGGTGTCCCAGTCTGAGGCTAGAGGCCCTCGGTGAGGGGAGACAGAGCTGCACGCAGAGGGCTTGTTCCTTCGTTAATTCAATGACCATGAAAAGTAAACTTTGCTGACACAGTTTTGTGGTTCACTGCCTTTCTTCCCCTTGTCCTGTCCGATCACAGAACAACTTTGTAACTCTCCCTCGGTAATTGGTCAGCCTCACACAGCTGCCATGGATGTCCCACTGAGAGGCGGCAGAAACCGCCTTCAAGAGCTCTGGCTGACAGCACGAGCCAGCACGACAGTTTTCCAAGCCGCCAAGATGCCTTCTTTTCCGTCCGCAATTCTCTCGAAGAACAGGAGCGGAGTCAGGAACGCTTGCTTTGCTGCTGCTCCTAAGTTGCTAGCGCCCACCTGTGAGGAACCCAGCCACGTGGAAAAGGAGCTACAGGTCCTGTCACTCCACCCATGAGCAATCCGATTCCTAGAAACATCACACTTCCCCACACTTTCCCCTAAGAACCTGTTGCCCTCGGTGGGGGGGGGGGGGGATGCCAGTGCCGGTATCAGATCCCCCGCAAAGCAGATGGGCGATGGAGTCAGAAAACTAATGCTCTCCATTAGGGACTAGCACCTGCTGTTCCTCCGGCCCCGCGGATGCAGCCTGGCTTCTCAGGCCATCCATCACCAACCAGGCCAACTGGGCAGTGCAGAGAGAAGTTACAATGGAATCCACCGCTGCGGATTTTGCCCCCATCCCCATTATTCCTTCTCAAATCTCATCTCCTGGAGCTTTTGTCCTAAGCCAGCCCCATGCGTGTCAGGGCGCCCTGTCAGTCCATCCTCTGGTGGGATAACCTCCTGTCCCCTCCCAGTCACCAATGAACTCTCAGCTTGCTCCTCCATTCTCAAAGCACACCAAGGGCTCCCACCACCCTCTGGGCAAGGCTCTCCCTGTGCTTGATTAATCTCAGGTACTAACCCAATTCGAGGTCTGGAGAGAGCCCTCTGCTCTTCTTTGTCTTTCCAATAGTTTCATAGAAATGACACCAATCGTTGCCTAACCCCCCAGATGTGAGTCGAATAGTAGAGACTCCTTCCAAGCCCAATCGCAAGAAGAAGGTGACTCCCAAAGTCTCCTGTGTTGTGGGCAGGCCCTGGCCACGAGGATGTGCACAGGAAATTGAATTGAAGTTGGTAAACCTAATATTTACCCTGACCTAGAATTATTTACTTGGAGGTCTTGTTGATGCTTCTTTTCTGTCATGCTTTATAAACACGACACTCTAAACTATTTGTGCTTTTCCCTTTTTAGCTCCGAGAGCTGCTCTCCACGGCCCTCTGCCTATGTGTCATGACCACTTCTGAGATGTCACAAGACATTTGTTACCAGTAATAGTTTCTCTGAAGCCTGCAAAGTATTTGCTTTTCTTTTGCTGAGAGGCATCCCAGCTATAGCAACCAGCTCGCAGTCTCGCCACAGCAAGATAAACCCTGACAGCATCCTTGGGAGGTGGTTGCATGTGTGAAAGTCACCCAACATGGAGGATAAGGAGGAAACAACGTTGACACACAAGGAGTTCCAGCCTTGGATCCAGTTATTGAAAAAAGGGGGGGGGGCGATTATTGAATCATTTATTTCAATGAACCTGCAACCTAAAGAAGAATGTACCAGAGCAAAGGGGGCAAGAAGGGTGGGCATTTGGCCTAGAAGATAAAACCCTAGGTAAGATGCTTGCATCGCACACAGGAGAATCTGAGTTCAATGCCTGCCTCTGGGGGTGGGCGCTGCGGTGTAGCAGATTAACACCCTGGCCCTGAAGTACCGGCATCCCATATGGGCACCAGTTCGAGACCCGGTTGCTCCACTTCTGATCCAGCTCTCTGCTATGGCCTGAGAAAGCAGTAGAAGATGGCCCAAGACCTTGGGCCCCTGCCTCTGTGTGGGAGACCTGGAAGAAGCTCCTGGCTCCTGGCTTCAGATCAGTGCAGCTCTGGCCGTTGCGGCCAACTGGGGAGTGAACCAACAGATGGAGGACCAATCTCTCTCTCTCTCTGTGTGTGTGTGTGTGTGTGTGTGTAAATCTGACTTTCAAATAAATAAATCTTAAAAAAAAAAAAAAATACCTGCCTCTGGCTCCTGACTCCAGTTCCCCGCCAGTGAAAACCTAGGGAGGCAGTGGTGACGGCTGATTGAACTCCTGGCTCCCAGCTTCAGTGTGGCCCACGTCTGTCCCTTGGGAACAAGAAAAGCATTCCACGCTGAGTAGGAACCAGTCTCTGGCTGCAAGGGACTGATGAAAGAGAGAAGGAAAGTACTTCTTTTTAGCCAACTTGAGTAACAGTAGGCAAAATAGACAAACTGCCCAAGGAGAAGCACCAGGTACCTATTAGCACAATGGGAAACCAAACAATGGCATTGAGAGCGTGTATCTTATCCCAGCCATCAAACCTGGCTTCTGAAGACAGGGGCACCTGAGCTGCCCCCATCCAAGAACCACTCCTTATCCAATCCACCTCCACTTGGGGTTCAGGAGTAGACTTCTTCTTCTTCTTCTTCATCTCCTTCTCCTTCTCCTTCTCCTTCTCCTTCTCCTTCTCCTTCTCCTTCTTCTTTTGACAGGCAGAATGGACAGTGAGAGAGAGAGAGAGAACACCCCCCAAATGGCCGCGGCGGCCAGCGCACCGCGCTGATCCGAAGCCAGGAGCCAGGTGCTTCCTCCTGGTCTCCCATGCGGGTGCAGGGCCCAAGCACTTGGGCCATCCTTCACTGCCCCTCCCAGGCCACAGCAGAGAGCTGGATTGGAAGAGGAGCAACCGGGACAGAATCCGGCGCCCCAACCAGGACTAGAACCCAGGGGCTGGCGCTTCACACAGAGGATTAGCCTAGTGAGCCGAGGCGCTGGCCAGGAGTAGACTTCTTAATTGGGGCCACTATTACTCCGCCAGGGGACTCATGGACCCAGCAGCCCACATGCACAAGGGTTGCAACTAGGTGACTTAATTTTTTATTTATTTGAAAGGCTTAAAAAAAGAGACAGAGATCTTCCATCTACTGGTTCAACCCTCAGATGGTTGCAATAGCCAGAGCTGGGCCAGGAGCCAGGAACTCCATCCGGGTCTCCCACGTGAGTGCAGGGGCCCAAGCACTTGGGCCATCTTCTGCTGCTTTCCCAGGCGCATTAGCAGGGAGCAGGATCAATGAGGATCCCTGGATGTCCTCTTGTGCAGGCTGTTCCTCCAGGCAGTTGCAAATCCCTCGGCTTGCAGACAGCTTCGCCAGCAGACGACAGGATAGATTTCATCACCCAGCCTTGCTCTCGGCTGGGCGCCGTTCTGCGGGACAGAAAATGCAGGGTGCAGTCACCACGCTGCTGAGCGCCTTGCCCACCTCTGTCTGCCTCTGCAGCTGTGCTTTTCTGAGCCTGGTAAAATGCAGACTGTGTTGAAAATGATTTTCCTGCCGTCTTCCTACCTGCCGTGTGGATGAAAATCAGAAGCCCTTGGGATGTGGAGCTATTTAAAAATAAATGCGGCGTATGTAACCATAGCAAGCGATTATATCAATTCTAAATGGACTTTGCCCTAAGAAAAATAAAAAGCCCAGCTTTGGGGCTTTATTTCATTTACGAGAACCCAAGTGAATTGAGCGTGATTGAAGGGCCCGTGTTTGGCTGGGCTCCTCCATGTAATGTGGGCTCATTGCACTGGTTTGAGTGGACCCAGCTGTAAAACCAAGAAGGCCCTCTGGACACAACCTCTTCCCAGATGCTGAAAACACCCCTCTTTGAGAAGCCGGAGGAATAATTCTGCCCCAACAATAGGACATTCTTCCTTCTTGAAGGTTTTATTTTTCCAGGGAGTAGGAATGGAGCAGGAGGTTACTCTCTACCGCCAGGCAATGCCCCGAGCAGGGACAGAGTCCTAACCTAGTTAGGAGACTGGGAATTTGATCCGGCACCCCGGAGAGAAAATGGCCCTGTGTTTCTCATTAGACACAGCACCCTTGTCCCCGTAGCACAGGTACCGTGTCCCGGTGTGCATATATACAGGCGCACGCGCCAGCATGGCCAGACCGGATGGGGACAGGAACCCCTAAGGCTCTGGGGACCTGATTTTCTTTGTGTCACTGAGGGCATCGCACTTACAGAATGGTTTCCCAAACCTTCAGCCAGCTGCGTTCCTATGCCGTGGAAGTGAGTGCACTCTCTTCCCATGCACTGCACTGTGCACCGCGTGTAGCCGGAACGGCTGGAGGGAGCGTTACTTTCCTGTCTATTTCTCTCGGGGTGCGCCCAGAGGTCCCCCCAACACCACCTTGTCAACGATGCCCCTCTCCCCCCGCTTCGTTTTATTTGAGCTCACCACTTAGTTTGAATCTCTGGCTTCTTGATTCAATTTGAACAACTGTGAGAGTTCAGATTGGAACAAAACAAAAAAGCTTTCCTTCTCTGTCTGATGTTGACTTTCAAATTGGCTAGAAGGCTCCTGGGATGCAACACAAGATGTGTGCTATCTTTCTGTGAGAAGCTTCTTTTTTTTCTCCCCCTTTCTCTTTAATAGAAAATTTCTGAGCGAGACCAGGAGGCCAAGAAAGGCTATTGAAAACAGGGGCATCGCATGTGGCTATCCCCACAGGAGACAAGAAAGCCCCCGCACGCACACACACACACACACACACCCCTCCTGCAGCAGCTTGCTCCCTGGCTGGACCCACGAACCTGGGCATTCAGGCGTGGAAATTCACATCACCCAAAGGAACTGAACTCTGAACGGATTCCAGTCATGGCTGGAGATGTGTGGTCTTTCCTTGGGAAGAAGTTGAAATATGCCTTCCCCTGGCAAACAGGAGAAGTCTTGTTTGACTCTGCTCCCGTCACAGTGTCTGCCTTAGATGAG
The DNA here is from genome assembly GCA_949820135.1 of Sylvilagus floridanus. Taxonomy (NCBI): domain Eukaryota; kingdom Metazoa; phylum Chordata; class Mammalia; order Lagomorpha; family Leporidae; genus Sylvilagus; species Sylvilagus floridanus. The sequence goes on along the minus strand of OX463246.1, from coordinate 29,156,533 downwards.
CGTATCTTTCTCCTGGCACTTAAGGAGGCAACGTTGCAGCTTGTTATGTCCAAGTTGTGAAAGAAGCAGACGCCGAGCCGAGGAAAGCCCACCGTTATTTTTCTTAATTATTTTACAGATGTCAACTCCAATACCATCCCATCTTCTGAAACTACCAGGAGAGATTGGAATAACCACCCATCACTCAAGAACCTCTGCCAAACTTGGGCAGTCGATGTTTTCCGATGGCTGTGAGGCCATTTGATGATGTGGGTGAAGCCTGCAGGATGCTAGCAGACCCACCACGGGCAATCAGGAAAGAAATATTGTGGGGTGCACAGGCAGACTGTTCGCATAGTTCAGTTAGTTTAGGTTAAGAAATGTTTTCTCTCAGGAAATGCCTTTAAACCAAGACTACATCTTATTTAATGATGTGGAAAAATTCCACAAAATATCCTTATGAGAAATGTATTTAATTTTCTCTTTTAAAGCCGGTCAGCAAGTGAAGTGAGCTGTGGGCTGCTCACGTTTCTAACACCGCCTGGTGGAGCACCTGCGCCTGCGCCGTGCCTGGTCGTGCCCATGCAGAGTGGGTGCGAGTCCGGAGCACTGGGTACGGCTGCTTAGCACTTTGCAGAAGCTGATTGGCTTCGGCTGCCGGCATGTCTGCCTGGATACTGACAGATGCCAAAAGCCAGAGCAAAGTCCCTTTGCCTTTCTCGGTCGCACAGTACAAAGGAGTAAGCAGGAACGCGCCCTGGCATCGCCAGCCAAGACCCTTGCCTTCTCCCAACTTTCAGGACCGCACTGAGACAGAGCATTGGTGCCTGACCTAAAAGAGTGGTCACCCACTTGGCTTCCTCAGGGCGAATCAAAGTGCCCGGGGAAACACAGCTGAGTTGCAAGTGTGCCCCGCCCTCCCCATCCTTCCCTCCCACTCTGGTGTCCTAACTCGATTTCTCTCCTCCGGGCTTTAATCACAAACAGGTCACACTCTGCCCTTCCCGGGTCGCTCAGCTGCTTTCTCTGACCGTTGGTGGAGGCGGGGCTTGCTCCTCGATGCTCTCCAAACACAGCCATAATGACATTGTCGAACTAGGTGGGATTCGGGTATGAAAACCACTGCGTGGACAGTGATAAAACAGTGCGGGAAATTAGCATCCCCCCCGCCCCCGTATTTACAATTTGCAAACTCTAATTTTTACTCCAGGTAAAAAGTAAACTGTGAAGATAGGCTTTTTGATAGAGGTGAGTGTAATAGAAGATTCTTGGTGTACAATGAAATGTATCTGATTTATTTAAGATTTCCTCTCATTTGACCTTCAGTCTTGCTCTGCAGCTCAAAGCTACTGATTTGAACATTACAAAGAGGGTGTGTGTTTCTCAGAAGTCAGGTACACAAAGGACAACCATCCAGGAAGGCCTGCCTAGGCTCTTTAATTCCATTAAAGCTATCAGAGAACATTATTATTATTTTGTAGAATCAACTTCTACAAATTTTAAACATGTACACTGAGCCAGAAATCCATACAAGATCAACAAAATGAATAGAAAACATATTAACTGAGGGTTATAAAGCACAAGAAAATGATAGTCTTGGCTCTGATAAAAACATCATGAGTATTTTATCTGTTTATTTAAGAGACATGGAGAGACAAAGACAGAAGACAGAGCGAGCGCTCTCAAATGCTCACCAAGCCCAGGGCTGGGACCTGGGAGCTCCATCCCCATCTCCCACTACCTCCCTTGGGCTGCATTGGCAAAGAAGCTGGATTTAGGGAGCCACAACCCCAGGCGCTGGAATGTGGAGCTGCTACTTTCAAATGCCTGTCTCTTCTCCACTACCCCTCAAGGTTAGTTGTTGGGAGTTTTCCACCTGCAGCAGGATGGCGGCTATCAGTTACACAGGGATAGCTCCTGCCCTCCAGACTGATGACTGACATGAGGCGGTGGGTGAACTCTGGGGCACGTGACTGATGCAGCAGTCACTTGAAGCCAAGTGTCTGACCTTATCTTAATCCAGTGGGAACAATGAAGGACCCGTGTCCTGCAGCACAAGGCTGGCATCCCTTTGACCTGGAGACAGATCTTATCTCACACTCAGTAGAGGTAATTTTACACACAGCTTTCAGATTCCCGGGTACTCGGCTTCCTCTCCTAGAGCAACACCTTGCCAGAGCTCTCCCATGATTTGTCACACCAGGGCTCTTGTCTCATGAGCAGCCAACAAGTACTGAAAGAGCTCTTCTCAACCAGCACCCTTGCGGTTTTGGCTTCTGTAACACTGCTTGCTTGCTTGCCCCACCTTTTTGCAATGTGGTTTTAGCTTCTGTGCACTTGTTTGCCCCTGGTTTCACACGTCCCCCGCTTGCAGACAGTTACAAACCAAAAGTCCCCCAGTTACTGACCAAAGTGCCGGAACTGAAAAACGGCGAACAATTCCTGGAGATGTAGGATCAGGGACCACAAGTGCATATTACAGTTTTTATTGTCTAAAATTACTTCTTCACTTCCTCTTTTTTTAGACAGCAGCTTTCACTTTCAAAAGCACCAATGAAATGCTTAACTTCATAGAGAAAGCCAAATAGGGAATAAGAAAGTGCTTACATATACACCTGTTTGTACTGAATTGTATAAACTTTGTGTAAACTGGGCTGGGGGCTCTCCTTTGCCGTACCACTGTTACTGGGAAGGCTGGGAGGGTTCGAGCTCGAACTCGCAATAAACGATCCCTGCAATTTTGCTTTAACCTTGGACTCTGCTGGTCTCTGATTTTTGGGGGTAGTCGTTCATCGGACGCTTCAGTACAAGTTCCAGGTGATATCATTGAGCAGGGAAAGTGAATGTAATCTCTTTTGTAGATAATCAATGGTTATTCTATTGCTTCACATCATCTACAAGAGAGGTAGATAAAATATTTTTTACTTATTTAAGCTGGTATGATTAATGATCACACTTATTGATTACTGTATTACAGAACAGACAGCCAATTTATTTTGTAATTATCAGCTATTTGCTAGTAATGAAACAGGACAACCTAGTGAGAGGGACCAAAGATTGACCAAAGTATGGTTTTCCGATCATAGTTTTCCGAACATAGTATTCTGTAATTTAGCTTGATACGGGGTGAAATATTCGTTCATTTTTTGGCTCATTTTCCTGGTTATTAGTTTCATAAAGGGTCCTTTTTTTTCCTCCTTAGCACATATAGGTTAAAATATGGAGTTGCTAAGATTTCATCGAGGGTTTGAATAGCTCAAAAAAGTCTCCAGTAATTTTTCTCTGTTCCAGAATAAAATAATACCAGGCTGTTCAATTTCATACCATGTATTGGACCATCCATCTTACCGTCTCTATTTGGAGTCCTGACCCAGAGTGGCTACCATAACTCTTATGAGGCTTGGATGTTCTGAATCTTTTTGAGTTAAGGCATCAGAATTAACTGCACTGTCATAAAAAATATATTTCTATTTCTTTGTTACAGTCCTTCATTTTAGCCATCTTTCCTGATTATAGACATAATACATATTCATGATAGGAAATTTGGGAAAAAATGTCACTCTTAGAAAGTTATAGAGGATTAGTTATTTTCACCCTGTTTTGTTGTCCTTTTCCCAGAAACAACTTAAATTGAATATTGATTTTGTTTTTCACTTTAGAATATATCAAGATTATAACTGCATATTGATTCAATTAGTCTTTGAAGCAAGGGTTTTGGAATTCAAGCAGCTTAGACTTTTTGTTTTGTTTTGTTTCAATTCCTTGTATCTCATGAGGACAGAACACTTTCTAATTTCCCCAAATAAGTCCTCTGGACAAACAGACCATGAGACTCAATTCTCAAACCTTTATTCAAGGAAAAGGTCCCAGAGGAGCCTGCATGCTTAGGTAAGAATGTAGCATTGGGGCTGCATTTTATGTCCTGACCAAGAGCATGACCATTCACGCCATGGTCCTCCTGGGATCTCACAATGAATACCATCTGCTTCGGAGAATTGGAGATTAGAGACACTTACATGTCTTAAGCGCTGCATAACGACTTCCTGGAAGACATTCTCCTCCAACAACATTGCACTACAAACAATTGCAAGAGAAATTTTTGTTTTACCTTAAACTTCTTTTGTTGAAATGGCATCTCTTAAATCTCTTGGAGTCGTATTCTTTGTGAAATTTATCTTTAGCCCACTGAGTTTTTCTTTCCGGCTTTGGAACTCCAAGACCTAGTTTGCATAAAGGTTCTCACCAGTCCCTTTTGTGCACTCTCTGTTTATCTGTGCCATGGCATTTGAATTGAATGTACATATTTAATGAATTCAATGACCATCAGTACTTTCAAGTAGATTTTTATTTTCTGCATTGCCTTTTATTTTAAAGGCTTTTCTGTTTGCTTCCCAAAGAAGTCGTTTCTCTGCTTCACTGCACGGGGATTGCTCTTTCTTGCCCTTAACACTTTACTTTTCTGGAGTGTTCCGACCTCCAGCACATTTAGCCCACAGCTCCTCCAACCTCCAGGCTGATTCCAGTCTGCTGGGGTTTGTTTGTTTGTCTCTTCTCTGTACTAAATATGTCCTCTGGGCTGTTGCCGGTTTCCCATGTCAAGAATTACAGATTTATGGACTCTCACTCAGTATCGAAAGGCTGTTTGTTCATCTAGTGTAGTAGTTTTTAATCTTTTCTACTTCCAACCCACAGCTCGACAGCTGGAAACCGTCTGTGTGGCCATCACCCTCCTTTGCTTGCCTCTTCTTCGCACCATGATTTCTGGCTGGGTTGGGCTGGACTCTGCTGGGGCACCTGAAGGATCTCCAAAGACGTTCCCCCAGGAGTGCACAGCATCCCTCATGGCGATCCTTCCATCCTTGGAAATGTCAAGGACAACTCCAGCTACCATGACTGGTATTGCTTATGTGCTTGGAAGGCATCAGACAGTGTTCTCACCAGGGTAGAACTATGACTCCTTTCAGCTAGCATTCAGAACACTCTTAGAAGGCACCATTCCTAATGCCATTTTCTGCTTAGAAAATGGAAGCCCCATGCAAGTAAATCATTTTCTAAGGTCACAACAAGCCTGGGATTCAAACCCAAGCCTCTTCATTCTAAAACCTATGGCTCCTCATCTTCATGATATACTATTATCTACAAAATTCCTTCTAAGATTGCTGCTCTAGAGAATCTATTTCCTATAATACCCACCAATAGGCTGTATTTGCACATTCTTGTAAGTTTAAGCCTCTTTCACGTGACAGACCTTCAAATAGTCAACGGCGAACATCACATCCCCTTGCATGTTCTGTTCTTGTGGTTCAGCATCATTGATTTTTTTTCTGCCAGATCAAAGATTTCAAGAGACTGGGCACTTTGATCCTGAGTTCCAGTCCCCCATTCTGTAACTATCTTTACCACAAACTGAACTTGGAGTGGCAGAGGAATCATGGGATTCATAGGAACCATGTATTTGAGTGATCACGCCTCTCCAAATATCCTGGTATCGGATCCTTTCGTCTCTCTCTCCTGGCTCAGTTTAAGTCCAATGCTTTCTAAAAGTCTGAAATACCTGGCAGCTACATTTTAGTTTGGCCCTGTCTCTATCATTGTGTGTAACTCTCTCTGTTTAAGCGGTTCTCAGCTGGTGGACACCCCTCTCCAGATAATGATTTACCATCAAAATCAAACAACAAACTCAATAAGCCCCTTACCATGGCCTTTGACCTTGGGGACCACAGGTCATGCCATCCCTCCCTGCTGTAGAGCAATACAGTAATTGATTCTCAATAAACTGTATGGTTCCTTTTTGTGGACTCAGGGACAACCCAGGTCTGCCCCTATGTCAGCTCAGAGAGATTTGGGGCACTACATTTTCACCCACCTCACAGATGGGTCACTCAGTCTATTGACATGCTGTGGTGGTACCAGAAACATCCCCAAGACTCGCATGATCTCCAGGAAAAGAATAAAAAACAGCCCTGCTCACAAAGCCGCAGGCACCTGAAATTCAGTTGTCATAAACCCTGGCAATCCAGAATTAAGGAACCACTATAATTCTTGATCAATTTCAAAGCATCTGATGGCTGCACACCTGGAAGAGGTGGATTTGAAGTGAACAAAAATTTATCAGATATCCAGGTTGGGGAGAGGGGAGTAACTGGGGTCACCACCAGACCAGGAACCGTTCCGAAAACTTAGACATGTCATTATAACTCTTTCTGATTGTTCATCTTATTGATCACTAATAAAAGTGCTGGCTTATCAGGAGGGTCAAGTAATGCTGTAAGTGTCCTTTAGAAGGCACAAAACAATCAACAACTATTGTATTAGGTGCCCTCAGCCTAGTAACCCCATCCAGCCTTCAGTCCCCACAAGGTCACTGAGAGCAGAGGGAATGGTGCAGGCATTGTTTTTTAACAGGTGTCACCAGCCCTGTGGACACAGGAGGCCCTGGGACTCTACATGAGTAGAATGAGCCTGTTTTGTTGCAGAGACTTGAGATTTTCCACAATTCCTGCAACTTGGAGTTTAATGAAGAAGAACCTGTCTACCGAGGAGGTGAGAAGGGTGTGCAGATCGTGTGTCAGGGACTGTGCCTTATCTGCCGTGTGACTAATGCCTGCTGACAAGGGACAGCTGCCCTCAGAAGCTGAAGCCAGGTGTTGTAGGGCGCCCCTTCTTCAGCGCCCCCACTGGTTCTCAAAGGATGGTCCCAGCCCTCAGATTCCTAGCATTGCCATAATTTCTTATTAGAAATTCTAAAAAAAAGAAAGAAAGAAAGAAAGAAAGAAAGAAAGAAAGAAAGAAAGAAAGAAAGAAAGAAAGAAACCTGTTGAAGTGAAATGGCCACTATGAGAAACAGTGACTTGATCAGCCCTTGTCCTGACTGTTGATGTACAATGTAATACAATGTAATACTTTATCCTTTTTTTTTTTTTTTTTTTACAGGCAGAGTGGACAGAGAGAGAGAGAGACAGAGAGAAAGGTCTTCCTTTTGCCGTTGGTTCACCCTCCAATGGCCGCCGCGGTCGGCGCGCTGCGGCCGGCGCACCACGCTCATCCGACGGCAGGAGCCAGGAGCCAGGTGCTTTTCCTGGTCTCCCCATGGGGTGCAGGGCCCAAGCACCTGGGCCATCCTCCACTGCACTCCTGGGCCACAGCAGAGGGCTGGCCTGGAAGAGGGGCAACCGGGACAGAATCCGGTGCCCCAACCGGGACTAGAACCCGGTGTGCCGGCGCCGCAAGGCGGAGGATTAGCCTGTTGAGCCACGGCGCCGGCCTACTTTATCCTTTTTAGTATTTTTTTTTTGTTTGTTTTAGTTAATACTATTGGTTGAACTCTGTAATTAACACACATTTATTCTTAGGTGTTGAAATTTAACTGAAAAGTGATCCCTGTTAAATATAAGAGTGGGAATAAGAGAGGGAGGAGATGTACAATTTGGGACATGCTCAATCAGTCGTGCCCCAAATGATGGAGTTAGAAATGTGTCAGGGGATTCCAATACAATCCCATCAAGGTTGCATGTACCAATGCCATCTCACTAGTCCAAGTGATCAATTTCAGTTCACAATTGATCATACTGATAGGTCTAAGAGTTAAAGGGATCACACAAACAAGACTAGTGTCTGCTAATACCAACTTAAAAAAAAAAAAAAAGGGAGAGAACGATCCAATATGGGAATTGGGATACACAGCAGATTCATAGAATGGCAGATGTCCTAAACAGCACTCTGGCCTCAGAATCAGCCCTTAAGGCATTCGGATATGGCTGAAGAGCCCATGAGAGTATTTTAGGCATGGAAAGCCAAGACACTCTGGAAAAAAAAAAAAAAACCTAAATGAAAGATCTCTGTGAGTGAGATCCCATTAGAAAGAATGGGGCCATCAAAGAACGAGGTACCTTTCTCTGAAGGGAGGAGAGATCTTCCACTTTGACTATGACCTTGTCTAAATAAGATCGAAGTCGGCGAACTCAAAAGGCTTCCATAGCCTTGGCAACTCATGACTAGAGCCCAGGGAGATTACTGACGCCATAAACAAGAGTGTCAAATTGTTAAGTCAACAACAGGAGTCACTGTGTACTTACTCTCCATATAGGATCTCTGTCCTTAATGTGTTGTACAATGTGAATTAATGCTGTAACTAGTACTGAAACAGTATTTTACACTTTATGTTCTGTGTGGGTGCAAACTGATGAAATCTTTACTTAATATATACTAAATCAATCTTCTGTATATAAAGATAATTGAAAATAAAAAAAAAAAAGAAATTCTATTATCAGGCTCCTGGTAGATTCACCCCCCACACACAGAATCCCTCACCTATCCACCTGTTGATCCAGAAACTCTGGCATGAGTGGGACCCAGAAATCTGTGGGCCAGCAAGCTCTGATTCTGCTCCTCACGGGAGTGAAGAGCTGGTTGCTCACGTCGGGGAGCACCCTAGGGGCCACACTCCCCTAACTGTATCCAAGTCTCATATTTGGAGAAGGTGTTGCACTACAGTTCTCAACCCAGAGTGCAGAAAGCTTTGGCCTGACACTCCCTGGACTTCCCTGTGAGGGGCTGGCCTCCTGTGTTGACCCCTCTGCCTTTTTTTTTTGTCTCCCAGCTTTGCCTAGGAAGCGTCTTTTCACCATCCAAAGACCTGTTCAAGTGCCATTTCCCTTGTGCAAACTTTCCCAAGCCCCCTTCCCACCCCCGAAATGCTGACCAGCTGGTTCACAGCCTCTTGCATGTGAGTTTTGCCCTTCATGCTTTTGCGCACACACTCCCAACATTACCTTACGTTGTTCACCTTCTTTTGGTTGCCCCTCTTCCTCAGTCAGTTCCTGAGGTGTTGGCGACTTAGAGGATGTTGATGTCTCACTGATGGTCTCACCCCAGATGACCTCACCCACTGGCATGGCTTCAGTTACTGTGCTTCTGCGACACTTCCAAAATCCGTATCTCCAACCTGCACTTCTCCAAATCCCACACCTGCTTTGTTAAAGCCACCTGGGCAGCCCCACGTCAGGGGACAATGGGAAACCTTAAATTCAAAGTGTCTTCTATGCAAGGGAACGTCCCTTCTTGCCTGTCCCCGGCCCCAATCTCTCAACTGCTTCATCTCCTCCATTTCCATTCTGAGGTTGTCACTGCCAGTCACCTGGTGAACACTGGTCAACACAGCCAGAACCTGGGAGCCGTCCCTGACTCCTTCCTAATGATGTGCTGGCCCCATGATGAAATTCTAGATATTACCCTGCTACATCTCTCACACGGGCAGCTGGAGTTGTGTCCTAACTGGGTTCCTGGCCTGACATGAGTTCCTACACCCCTGCCTGCAATTTGTCCTGTGTGTTTAAGGTGGAGAGCTCATTCTCAGGTGTCAATCTGATAATAACACTGCCCTGCTAAATACCTTCAAGGCTCCCCATTTTGTACTCAACAGAAGGATGGAGCTTACTCATCTGGATCTTGGTACCAATTCAGGCTTTTTTTTTTTAAGCTTTATTTATTAATTTGAAGGGCAGTTTTACACACACACACACATACACATACACACACAGAAAGAGAGAGAAAGAATGAATCTTCAGTTCACTGGTTCACTTCCCAAATGGCTCCAACAGCTAGAGCTGGGCCTGTTCAAAGCCAGGAGCCAGGAGCTTCTTCTGGGTCTCCCACATGGGTGCAGGGACCCAAGTACTTAGACCATCTTCTGCTGCTTTCCCAGGCATTTTAGCAGGGAGCTGGTTGGAAATGGTGCAGTCGGGTCTTGAAGGGGCACCCATATGGGATGCTGGCACTGCAGGTGGTGGCTTTACCTGCTACACCACAGCACCATCCCCTACCCATTCAGTCTTAAGTTCCTTTTCAAGTAGTTTAGTATGAAAATATTCAAACACAGAAAAGTTGTAAGAATTTTATAGTGACCATCCATAGACCCTTGACCTAGGTTATGCAACTGACCAATTGACATTACTATATCTGCTTTATCACATAGCAATTTGTCATATGCATCTCTCTCATCATGTATCTAGCCACTTTCATTTTTTTTATGTATTTCAAATCCAGTTTCAAACATCATTACACTTACCCACAAACGTTTCAGCATGCATATCAACTAGGGTTCAGCTCCTTGTTCATATGGTTGTTTCTGATTTGAGGGGAAATGGACATATTGTGAAATACACAAATCTCAAGTAGACACTGGATGAGTTTTGACAAATACATACATTTGTGTTACTCAAACCCTGATCCAAATGTAAACATTATCACCACCTACAAAAGTTCTTGCTTGCCCCTTCTCAGTTGGTCATTGCCCCTTAAGCTCTCCACTATTACAATATTTGTACCACACATTAGTTTTACCTGTTCTAGAAACTCTATAAATTGAATCTTTGTGTGAAGATGCTTTCATTCAGCATTACATTATTGAGATTTATTTGTGTTTTTGTGTGTAAACAGTAGGCTTTCCCCTTTTTATTGCCTAGGAGTATTCCATTAAATGAATACTGGAGCACTTATTTCTATACTATCCAACGAGATTGTTTCTGGTTTTTAGTTATTATAAATACACCTGCTGTGAGCATTATTGTACAAGTTTTGTGGACACATGTTCTGGTTTTTCTTGGGTAAATACCTACAAGTAGATTTCCTAGGTAATGAAGCAGTTTCTTCCTGCTCTAGGTTGCACCATTTCTCACCCTTACTACTAACATTTGAGAGCTCTAGTCACTCCATATCTTTGCTAATTGGTGGTGTTCTGTCTTTCTAATTTTGACTTTCCTGTGGATATGCATTGGTATTTCATTGTTGCTTTAATTTGCATTTCCTGGTGACTAAGAATGTTAAGCATCTTATGTAGCTATTGGCCATTCATATATCTTCTTTTGTCAAGTATTTGAATCTTTCATCTCCTTTTTTATTGAATTATTTAACTATACATTATTCAGTCACAGAAATTCTTTATAAGCTGGATATTTGCCTTTTGTCAGGTGTATGTTTAACAAATGTTTTCTATCAGTCTGCAGTAAGTCTTTTCATCTTGTCGGCAATGGCAATGTCTTTTGATGAACGATGCATTTAATTTGATGAAATCTAACATCACTTTTTCTTTTGATGGTTAAAAATTTGTCTTGCCTAAAAATGCTTGCCTTATCCCCAAACCATAAAGATATTTTCTTATGTTTTCTCCTAATAATGTATGCTTTTCAGTATTATATTTAAGCCTGCTATCTATCCTGAATTAATTTATGAACATGATGTGAGGTAGGGACCAGGGCTCATTTTTTTCTCTATGGGTATCCAATTTACTGATATTTATTTCCTTTTATTTATTGCATTTGATAGAAATTTATTTTTCCTACTAGATTACCTTGACAACTTTGTAAGAAAAAATGAAATGTCTGCATAAATATATCCATTGATCTGTCTGTCAGTCTAAATGCCAGTACCACACTATCTTGATTCCAGTAAGTTCATGGAATATTGAAATCAGGTCCTGTAAATCCTGAGATTCTTGTTTTTCAGCATTGCTTTGAATTTTCAAAATATTTTACATTCTTGTATAAATTTTGAGATCAGCTTGTTGGTTTCAGACAGAAAACCTACTCATTCAACCTTACCATTCATTGTTACGCTTCATCTCTAGCATCCCTGCAAGCTAGGGAGACGGAAGAAACTGCTTTCTTTAATAAACTCTTAGCCATAGAGGGTTTTAGCCAAGGATTTCTTAATTTCATATTTTAAAAGAATTTCTTTTGGGTTCAGCGCTGTGGCACAGCGGGTTAACTCCCTGGCCTGAAGTGCCGGCATCCCATATGGGTGCCAGTTTGAGACCCAGCTGCTCCACCTCCTATCCAGCTCTCTGCTATGGCCTGGGAAAGCAGTAGATGACCCAAGTCCTTGGGAACCTGCACCTGTGTGGGAGACCCGGAAGAAGCTTCTGGCTCCTGGCTTCAGATTGGCGCAGCTCCAGCCATTGTGGTCAACTGGGGAGTGAACCAGTGGATGGAAGACCTCTCCCTCCCTCTCTCTCTCTCTCTGCCTCTCCTCTCTCTGTGTAACTTTGACTTTCAAATAAATAAATAAAAAATCTTAAAATTTTTTTTCTCTCTACTCTGATAAAGGATATACAACCCCATTTAAATTTTATAATCTTTCTACAAAGAAATGAACCTGAATGCTTGGTTATATTATAGTTTACCTTTGGAAGAAGTGTGAGTATTGTCTCACTTCAACACCAGACAATTGTTTCCTCTCACAGTTATTTTAACCAAGAATATAAAGGTAGAACTGACCTTCTTTTCTTCTTTGTCATTCCCTTTCTCCTCTTCCTCATCACCTTCACCATCATCATCATCAACACCAGAGCTGACACTTAGTGAGCAATTACTCACTGAAGTAATGATGCTGAAGACTTTACCTTTATCTCCTGTAAGCACTCCGATCAGCCCCAGGTGGCCAATGCGGTCATTGTTCTCCCTTTGCAGATGAGGAATTTAAGGTTAGTGAGGTGAAGGTGTTCCCAAGGTCCCACAGAGAAGAAGTGGTGGTCCTGAGGCCAAGGGCTGACAGTCGGGCATCTTCTATAAATCAATGCCTCGCTGAATCTAAGACAGTATTTCCTTTGGCTATGCTGGGATCATTGAAACTTTATCATCATTGTTGCTGTTTCTGTGACAAAGTACCAGGCACACCCTGGAATCATCTTCATAGACTTCTCAAAATTCTGCAATTATGCAGTTCTGAAGACATCTGGAAAACAACGTTGGTTCAGTTGGTTTTTGCATCACATATGGTTTTATAGCAAAAGTAATTTACCCATCCCCTTTTCTCTTCACAGTGGTAAACTATTTTCATAGTGTCTAAGGATTTCTTTATACAGCATGCAGGTCTCATTCAAGTCCTAAGCTATCTTTATGTATAACTCAAAGTCAAGATTGTCATGCCCCACTGATTTCTATCATCCAAACATGTTGCTGAAATTCCAATTATGATGACTCTTTCTGACTCAGCCATATAAATTCAACTCTACAGTTGGGATCTGAAATTTCACTTTTAGCATAGAGAGCATTATTAATGTATTTTGCATTAAGCTATATATATATTTATATGTAAAACACTTTGTACTGAACTCTTTGTTTTGCTGCAAGTGAAGTGCATGCCTCATTATCCTTGCCCCTGGAAATCCAAACTTCCCTTACAGAAGGATGCACAGGCATAGACTCTAATACAACGGCATAGGTAGCTTTAGCATTCCGTGCTTTTTAGCTGACTCTCAAAGAGGGACATGAGGCTTTAGCAGTGTCTACATCGACGTGCAAAAGCTGCTGCCATAAACAGTAAAGAGTTAAAGGATTCACACACAGGGATCCCTGAGAAAATGACTTTTTCTCCAGGTAAATTGTGGAAGAAGAAAGAAGCAATGGCCCAGAGGAAAATATACTTTATGTATTAACCAATGGATAAAAACAAACCCTCTATCAAACCAGTTCATCAGGTGCTGAGAAATATGCTAAAGCTCAGATTGACCGTGAACGCATTCGTTTGCTTTAATACTGTTTTGAAGATGTGAAATTAAACATAAGGATTTTCTTTCTGGTGTCCTTTCATTTTATTTAACAGATCCTGTATTTGTGAGCTTAATGGCTTGAGTTGAAAGCGTAATGAAAAAAAAATTAGTATGTTCTCCTTTTAATTTGATAAAGATCACATAATAATGGTGACAGGTGGAGCCACGTGGGGGTGGAGGCAAATTGGACTTGTGTCCCAGACGTCAAAGACGTGCTGCAGACTTCAGGGAAATGTCTCATGGCTGGGAAAGGTAAGGGAACTCAGCAGGCTGGGCTTTGATACCTAGGGCTTTCATTTTTAATTAAAGAACATAACTCCGGTGAAAAGTCAGCCTACCGGCCTATTTTCTAGAGGGCTTGGAAGATGGCTCTCTGAAGCACAGAATGATTGGAAAATGCCTAACGTGGTGCCTAGAAGGTGCCACATCGCTGATGAAACAATAAAAATGGACTTTTACTCAGCACCGTGTCAAGGACCCATCGCGTGAAGAAGGCAGAGCGTTAGCCCACTTTGCAAATGAGGAAGCTGAACCTTAGAGCAGTTTAATAACATTGGCAGGGTCGCGAAGCTAGGAAGTGGTGGTCCCACAGAAGCCATCAGACTGTCTGCACTTGGACCCACAGTGCCATGCTCTTGGAATTCCTTCCTCCCTTAGGTAGGGGTGAGATTCCTAGCCTACGTGTTCTGAAACAGCTTTGAGGGAAGCATGGGCATGGCACCATTAGAACAGATAAAAACCCTGGGTGAGCCTCATCTTTTCTTGCAGACAGGGTCCCTCGCTACCCTCAGTGGGGTAGAAGATGTCTCCATTCTCTTTTGTTGACAACCAGCTCTCATATTGTGCAGCTTCACTCGCTTCAGAGTCTGGAGACTCATCTTAATGACTCTTCAAAATCTCTCTTGCAATAGCCTGAAAGAATGTGTCCTCCTCTGAATGAGAACACAAAACAGCTGCTCGCTGTCACTCACACAATAGTTGTCTTTAGATACTCAGAAATCAGTTGCTAACATTTCCTGCCCCTGCCTTGTCTTTTCTAAGTCAAGTAATTCCAGCTCTACCTCCTCCCCATCTTCTCCTTCTTCTTCCTCTTCCTCCTCCATTTAAAAATCACTCCCCCAAAAGGCCCATTTCCAAATTGCTACTCATTTGAATTCCTGGGCCCACTCAGCATCTGGACATTCAACAAGAATCATGAAGACATTGCCATACAGTCCTCAAATTATGGCATCTGGGAAAAATTTTAAACATGTCCGCAGGAATATTTTCTGTTGTTTTACAAATTACAGGCAAAACATTAAAGAAAATTATGGCTTTCCCAGTTCTCAGATGGTGTTTTGTCTAAACTGATGCAAGACGAAAGGTGGAGTAGTTTTTATTATTTTCCTCGTGCTGAGAAGATACTGCTATTTTGGAAAGATAGTATCCTCTCTAAACTTAGCAATTGTTCACATTTGTGTATTTGAGCATTGAGGGTTGTCAACAGTCTACAGGAATTCAGAGGAGTGAGAAATCACTCTCAAAGGACTCAAACAAGGCTTCACGGAAGCTGCAGCGTTTGTGACAGATATTAAAGTACAGGTAGTGCTATATTTTACATAAGAACTTGGAAAGAAGGGAAGTTTTAAATGAAAAAAAAAAAAAAGAAAGTACTCAAAGCTTAAAGAAATGAGAACACCTTGGAGAAGTGGAAATGGTTCCATTTCGTGTCATCCACTTGGATGGATGTGTCAAGAAACATTGGATAAAAAGGCTTTAAATGGATACTGGGGCTAGATTATTATGCGGGGGCCAGATTACTGAAATTCCTTTAGGAAGAGAATTCTAACAACAAAGCATGTGATGACTAAACAGATAAGCAGTATGCAGATCAGTTTTAAAGCTGATGCAATTCAAATCCCTGGGACTGGCCTGGTTTCCAAGCAGATGAAAAATAAGAAAAACACTTTGGATGTTATGAGTAGGAGATCATTGACCAATGCTAAATGGAAAGTTTTCAGGATAATGGAGAAAAATGAGCAAAGACTGGGTAGCAGAAGAGAAATGAAGCCAAGGGCATGATGGCATTTTCAGTGTCAAGGGACATTTTCTTGTTGGTTGGTTTGGGGCTCTTAGACTTATACAAGTTTTTGAGGGATTTTATGGCTTATGTGATGGAGATAATGGAGAGAGGCAAATTAAAGAGGCAAAAGAAATGGGATGTGATGATAAAAGATGAGAAAAATGTAGGCTTAGTCTTGGCAAGCGCGAGAGGGTTATCTTCCTCTAAGATATTAATGAGAGACTCAAGGAGTCAAGTCATGGGGAGTTTCGGGGGTAGAGAAGAAGGAAGCTAATGTCTATTGTCTGGCATTAATTCTTGTAGTCAAATGGATGTAGAATCATCTCTGAGGAGTGAAGGAACAAATGGTCCCTAGATCTTAAGAAAGGAAGAAAATCTGGCATCAGCTTCATGGAGAAGCAAAAGAAAAAAAAAATTTAAAAAGTTGAAAAATCAATTACCACGCAGCAATGGGTGCCCAACCAGGAAGGGTGATCAGCATGTGTAATGAGCATCTGCAGGATGCTTCATGCAGTGACAGCAGAACCTCGCAAATTTCTTCATTTGCCTTGACTATAATTTCATCTCTCAGATGTAGAGGGGTGGACTGGGGAATTACTACTCTATTCTTGCTTCTGATCAAGAAAGAAGGATGTGGGGAATCATGGAAACAGTGATTATGTCACCCGTGAACCTATAGACAGTCACACAAATAACCTGGCAATGTCCAGAAAGTTTCATGAGCTTAGTAACACGTGACTATAAGAAGGGAGAAGTGGCCCATGACCATGATACACATGAAAAAGAAGCAAAAATCTACAGTAAAACTGACACAAAGACCCGGCTAACAGAACATTTGGAGAGAAGTGACTCAAGAGGAGCGTAAATGAAAATTATTTCAGAGCTGACATTATAAGCCCTTTACATCAGTGGTGTAATGTGGCCACCATGAACTTGGATTGCGTTACTCAAAGTGATGGTTTGAATGTATCCCCTAAGGGTTCATATGTGGGAAGTTTGGTTTCCAGTGTGGTGATGGTAAGAGGTGTAAGGAGGGGCCAGTGCTGTGGTGTAGCAGGTAAGGTTGCCATCTGAAGTGCTGGCATTCCTATATAGGCACCGGTTCTAGTCAAGGCTGCTCCACTTCCTATCCAGCTCTCTGCTATGGCCTGGGAAAGCAGGGGAAGATGGCCCAAGTCCTTGGGTCCCCGCACCCGCATGGGAGATCCAGAAGAAGCTCCTGGCTCCTGGCCTCAGATGGGCACAGCTCCGGCTGTTGCAGCTATTTGGGGAGTACACCAGCAGATGGAAGACCTCTCTGTCTCTCTCTGCTTCTGCCTCTCTGTAACTCTACCTTTCAAATAAATAAATATATCTTTAACAAGAAAAAAAAAAAGAGGTGTGAGGAACTTGAACAGATAAAGCCTAACGGTAGTCCTTGGTCACTGAGGGCACTGCTCTCGAGAGATTAAGGGATTTCTTGTTACCCTGAGTGAGGGTTGTTATAAGAAGGTCAAGCTCCACCCCTCCCCTTCCTCTGGTTTCCTGTCTCTCCCTATGACCTGTCCTTCCCACACATGCTTCCACCATGATGCTGCCATGTGCCACCATGTAACACAGCCAGTTGGGGCACTAACAACACTGACACTGTGCTGTGTGGACCAACAAGCTCCAAAAATGGGAGCTAAACAAACCTGTCTCCTTTGTGAACTACCCTTCAGGTGTTTTGTTATAGTAACAGAATAGACTAATACAAGTGGAATGCTGAACAAAGTACAAGCACCCTTTGATTTAAATTTCATTGCTATGTCCTATTTGTTAAATATAACTTTGCTGCTTGTCTTGGGTTTTTACAACACCAAGGACCTTAAATAATATCAGAGGTATCAGATGCTCTCATTTCCCAAACAGGACTCCTAGATCACTTTTGTGGAATATGTAATAGCCTAAAAATCCAGTTTTGTCCACATGGGTTCATCACCAACCTCAATGGGAGAGGGAAGAAAGAGATGTACTCTACGCCTTAGGCTAAGAGAGAAGATTCAGGAGAACATCTTGAGAGCTTGGCCCGTGTCTCCTGGAGTTTGAAGCAGACAGATATTTACACCTGCCTCTCCTTTGATGTCTAAGACGCTTAATCTGAATACAGGAAGTAGGAGGAGTGCGGCAACAAGGACAGGATAGCATCAGGAGGAGACTGTCCAGCCACCCCCTGGTAGTGGGAAAAGCAGAGTTCACGGTGGCCTCAGCCCAGCAGGAGAATCTAAAACCCTGTGAAGGACTCCCTGCTTCAATATGAAGCATGGACTTGGCCATGGTTCAAGTGCTGAGCCAGAGGAGAGACAACTGTCCAGATCCGTGCTTCTCAAATGTTAGTCTGCATTAGAATTATCCAGAGGGTTTGTTAGAACAGATTCCAGGGCTACACACTATAGATTCTGATCTTGTAGGACTAAGGTGGGTCTCCCAAAATTTGTCATCCCCACGTTTTGTCACATTTTGGGAAGGACTGGTTCAGATGTCTTTAGCCACATAAGAGAAAGAACAAGCTTTGCATTTCCATTGCGCCTAGCAGGCACCAACAGATCTAACAGCCTCAGTCATTTCCCACTCATCGGTTCTCCCCCAACCCAATCCTCAAATGGTTGCCAATGGCGGCCAGTGAGAAAAAGGGAGTTATGAGATGTGAATTCCACCAGCCATCCCCTAGCCCTCAGCTCCGGGCTTCTAAGATCGGGTCCAATCTGGATAGAAGAAGGGATGAGCCCTACTCTGGATGCGTATCTGCAAATTTGAGTAAATTGAGATGGTCTAGACTGCAGTTTCAGTTATTAGATTTTTAATAACCAGGGGGACCATTCATATTTTTCACATTAGAAAGGCTAGGAGTCTGTTTCAAATTTTGTGCACAGGTGGAAAGGACTGGCTGGGGGTGGGGGGTGGGGGGTGAAAAACCAAAGTTAATTGAGCCCAGCTGAGTGAACCAGCCAGTTGCAGAAGTCTTAAGAATGGTGTTTGTCAAACTCTTAGCAGGTCTGGAGTCGTGCAGCCAAGATAACAGGGCACTGCAAACCTCACCAGAGAGGCATTCACGAAAGGAAGCAAGGAGCGCCAGCCTGAAGAAGATTTAGGAGACATAATCACACACTTAAAGTGCTAAAAGGCCTTCTTGTCAACAAAGGATTAGCCTTGTGTGTGGCTGCAGAGGCCACAGTGAGGAGAGTGGGAGTTAAGGGAGGAGACTGCCAGGACTCACTGAGAAGGGCTCACAATGAAAGCCGGGCTATTGACACCTGGTGAGGGCCACTTGCCTGGATTCATGAACAGCATTCTAAACACGGTGGAGGGCAGGTTTAGGATGTTTTCTAAGGGTGGGTGAGCTTCTTCTGCAATGGTTTTCTGCATAGAGGTAGGTAAGATCCCAGGAGGGTTCCCAAGGCTGGGGTCATCAGTACCTGGCTCCCTCTGGGTCCCTGCATCCCTCTGTATGTTTCCACCGAGATCACCAGGGCTATCCAGCAGCTCAGCACTATTCTCAGCGCTAGGGAGGGGGACTCCGGGTTCTGATATATGACTAGGGCAAGAGATCAGGCAAGGATTTAGTCCGGGTTAGTTGCAACCAGGCCTTACTATGACAAAGTGACAAGCTAGTGAGAGATGCATCTAAGGCTCTGTCTCACATAACAGCTCCTCTCCCTGTTCTCCCCACTTGGGCACTCCAGCAGAAGCACTGGTGAAACCACTGATGGGGGAGGGGGGCTGCAGGTGTGATGAGAAACTGGGCAAATCGGAGAGTCGGAGTGCAGACAGGGAAACAGAAAAGAGAACGGGCACTTAGAATGCAAGACAAGGAAGCAGAGAAGCATGCTGTTAGCTGCGACTCCTTTGCAGAAATGTGTTAGTCAGGCCCTGTTCGAAAGCCCACCCGTCACCCACAAGAACAAGTTGCGCCAATCAAAATTTGGAGTGGACAGCGAGGCATTGTGTCTCCGGCTCACATGTTGACATATAATAATCTGGTATCAAGAAATTCTTAATCCTCCACCTAAAATAGCTTCCATATGTCCTCAGGGGTGCAGAAAAATGTTAGGGGGTCAGGTGACGGCAGGATGGTGACTGTGACAGCTGCAAGGCTTCGCATTCACCCAGTGAAACAATTGGCTTTTAGACAATGTCTTTCCAATTTGTTTTCAACATTGCAGCCGGGGTGCTCTTTTCAAAACACAAATCTGATCATGTCACCAACCTGCTTAAAACCCCTGAATGGCTTCCCACTGTTCAAGGAATAAAGACCAGATCTTTAACAAGGAGCAGCCAGGCTTGGTGCGCACGGGGGTTGGGAGTGGGGGTGGGGTCCACCTTTGCTGGCTCTTCTCTGGGTCTGGAATGCTGCTCCCCATACCCCACACCCCCTTCCTTGGGCAGCTTTTACTCAACCTAGTTCTTTAGATCTGAGCTCCAATAGCCCATTCTCAGACAACCCCCCACCTGGAGTCCTTTGTTATTTGCTTCTTAAAGGTCTCCATTCTTTTCTTTTCAAGCACTTATCTCAGTTTGGAATTATATATTCATCAGTGCCATGATTTGTTTGCTCCTCCGCCCCCAGCCCCCAGCAGCCTCTGGGCTCCAGGAGAGCGGGAAAGATCTCTTTGTGTTCACCATCTTCTCCTAGAGCCCAAGACTGCCCAGCTCATGGGAGGTCCTTGGTACCTCTTGGGTGGATGAGTGGAGTCCTGCCTAAAGTGTGCTCTCCTTCTGAGATTTCGAATTTTGTAAAGGGAGGAAAGTGTTAACCAGATCTGAGAATAAAATTCCTAGTTATATTTCCTCTGCTTCCACGGGGTGATTTATTTTAAAACACGGAACCCTATGAGCTCTAATCTTCCTTCATATTATATAGAAATCAGTTCATCAAAATAACCCTCTAACTCTACCTGGTATTCTCATTTATTCCCCATTTTCTCTGGGATGAATTTAAGTCATCCTTCTTGGGGTTCATCTTCTTTTGGGAACTCGTATAGAGAACATTTTATTTTAGGTTAACTCAGTTGAGATTTTATTCAAAGGCTCCCTAAGCTACAGACATTGACAGGTAACTGGTTATGAAAAGATTATATATATATATATATATATATATATATTCTCTATCAATCCACCTAAAAATACATGTTTTTATGCCTTGAAATGGAAATGATTGGAAAGTATTACAGTGTCAATGTTTCTACCCCCAGACTAAGTTCTACGGGATTTGGCGGAATTAGCAGGCAGCCATGACTTCCTGATGAGTGACGGAAGGACATGTCCTTTCCCTTCTGGTGGAATCTTCAGGAGTGAGTCATAATGGCACAGGCGCTGTTCTCCATCTCGGCTGATCTCAAATCCAGATTCTGAAAGCAGCACAAGTCCATATTCCACGCTTTAGATCTCTGTGTGAACTTGGAGGATGCATTTCTTGTCCAGTGTCTCTCCTTTGCTTGTGTCCTCTGTGGCAGAACTGACAGCCACCGAGCAAGAGTGAGTGGTCAGCTTTAGTGACCATGACAGCCACAGAGAAATAAAGAATCCACTGTCTTTGCTGACTGTGCCAAGCGAGTGAATGTCTCTTTCATGAAGCCACAAACATGGTCATTTAATCATTCACTGAGTCATTGTAGTACCCAGGCCAAATCATCTAGATGAGCAACTTCCACTCTGGTAAAATGCTATAGAAATCTGCTTATTTCCTTTAAGGATAGCAATCTGATACTTCCGCCCGTTAGAGAAGATGACCCTTTAAGGTGCACGGGCCAAGAAAACAATCCTTTGTTTTGTTCCACAGCACCCTCTGCTATTGTCGCCATTCTCAGCATCTTTTCCCTGCCAGATTTCTTTAAGCGCTGCCTCCCTTTTTCCCCCATCCATTTTCCCTGCACTCCTGATTTCTCTTCCCATCAGCTGACTAACTATGCTCTCACCAGGACTCAAGTTGCCTAGGCTGGTGGTGGCTCTTTAGTATTTTTTCCTAAGTTACTTTAGGGTGTTGGCCATTCTCACCCTTTTGTCCTTCCCGAAGCTTTTGGTCTCACTAGCCCTGAGACTCTGGTGTTCATCCTCTGTAGAGAATTTGTTATCTATGAGACAGCTTTGCCCACACACCACCAGACTTTAAGGGCCAGCCTTGTCCTGTTTTCTTCTCTCTAATTCTCCTTCAGCATTCACATCCATCAGCTGCTCTCGGGAAATCCCCAAAAATGCTCTTCCCTAGCACTTCATGTTTTCAGAGTCTCAGCCTCCCGACGTGCTCATCCAGTTGAGTACTGCATCAGTCAAGGGTATGTTGCTAACATGGCCACGTCATCACGTTTCCTGTTCCCTTCCCGTTCCTCCAAGTCAGCCTCTTCTGCTCACGGATACCCACAGACTCACCGTTGTCTCTGGCTCATCACTCAACTCCTGTGTCTCTAGCTATTGCAACTATCTTTATGTGCCTCTGACATTGGCCCTGCTTCCCTGGGCCACCCGCCTCTGCGGACCAGGGTCTTTCTACATCTTGTCTACATCTTGAATGCTCCTTATGGATTTCCCAACAATGGCCACCCCTCTCTAGCCCATCCTGATCCTGAAGTTGGTCGAAGCCCCACTTGAACATCATCTTCTATAAAACAATTTCTGAACCTCTCATTCGGTTGAGTCAGGAATATATTTGAGATGTTAATGGATAGAGTATTCCAATCCCCTCCCCTCAACCCCTGGGTTTTCCCTTACCCCACTGCACAAGGACAGCCCAGCCTTCTTGCTTTCTTCTTTCTAGGGTGGAGGTTTGTGTTCAATGGGCTAAAAGTACCAGCAAGACACTCGCTTAATGCCTTAGTTTTCTGAAGACAAGAGTCTTATCCATCTTTGAAAGCACAGAAGGGGTGATTGCTTCAGACCCAGATAAGAGGTGGAAAGGTCTGTGTGTCCTTTGTGGTGTGGGCATGGGGAAGGAGGTGATTCCTTTCTTGCACATCATAAAAGGTCATGACCATGACCCTTATCACCCAAGACAGATTAACAAAAAGAAAAGCACAAAAGAATGTACTGGATCATAGTTTTATATAATATGGGGACTTTCAGATTAAAGACTGGAAGACCTGGGGTGAAGTACTATTTTTATGGTTAGGTTTAATGAAGCAGGGACAGTTGTGTGCAACATGACTGGACAGCAAAATCTATGAGCTTAAACTGGCACACTGAAGGGGCAACTGAACCAGGGCTGTCTGCTCAGGTACTTCCTGGTCTCTGTGCAGAATCTCTTCCTCCTGGGCATGGAACAGGACCCTTTCTGCAACGAAAGCCTTATCTACTATTAGTCAAGGTAGGTAAGAAAATCTCTTTGCGGTGAACTCCAAGACAGAAAGGTGGAGTGAGCTTAGGTAATATTTTAGGCTTTATGGCATACCTTGGGAAGAAGGGGTTCTGGTTTTTTGGACCCACCTTGGGAAAGAGAAATGGTAGTTGCTGTGGCTTGCCTTTTTAGAGGAGAAAAGAGAGCAAGAGACAGGAGGACAGGAGACAGAGGGAAGCTTTGCTTGTGAGGCCTTTACTTTGTGTTACTGTTTTATGACCTCCAGTAGTGGAAATACCCCCAAAAAGGAGATGAGACTTCAGAAGCAATGGCTTTAAGATCTACCCAGGAAGTGAGACGAGGTTCATAGTCTTAGGAAGGATTCTTATACACCAATGTTTCACGAAAAATTCACAGTGTTTCAAGGGCCCAGTAAATAAGAATGGTCAGCATCTTCACACTGGAATAGACAATAAAGACCTGTGGGGGATGGGATGGGATCCAGGTATGATACAACTTGGTAGGGTATGCTCAAAGTGGGGTCTGGTTAGGAATGAGATTCACACCCTTAACTCAAAACCCAAGGTGCTCTGGACTCTGCAACCATTCTTTTTCTTTTTAAAGATTTATTTATTTATTTGAAAGGCAGAGATACAGAGAGAGAGAGAGAGAGAGAGGAAGAGGGAGGCAGAGAGAGAGAGAGAGAGAGAGAGAGAGAGAATATCTTCCATCTGCTGGTTTGTTCCCCAGATGGCTGCAATGGCTGGATCTGGGCTAATCTGAAGCCAGGAGCCAGGAGCCAGGAGCTTCTTCCAGGTCTCCCACAAGGAGATTTGAACCATCTTCCACTGCTTTCCCAGGTGCATTAGCAGGGAGCTGGATCAGAAGTAGTGCAGCTGAGACTTGAACCAGTGCCCATATAGGATGCTGACACTGCAGGCAGAGGTTTAACCTTCTATGCCACATTAACGGCCCCACCCCATCATAAATCTACTCAATGCACATACTTGCTGTGGTTTGAATGTATCTGCTCCAAAATTCTGGTGTTTCCCACGTGACTGTGTTCAGAGATGGGACCTTAAAGAGATGATTAGGTCGTGTCATGAGGCTCTCCCCCACAAAGGGGTTGAAGCCCTTGTGAAAGACTCTTCCTTACAGCTAACTTACCCCCCCCCCCCCCCCGCCGCCGCCACACTTGGACACTGCAAAGTCTGAAGTCACCAGACTTCAGATGCAACAACTTGGTCTTGAACTTCCAGCCTCCAGACCTGTGAGAAATTTCTGTGCTTTAGAAATCCCTCAGTTCTGATTTTTTTTTATGCAGCATAAAGACACTATATTTCTATTTGCTGCCTGGGAACACAAAAGAGAAACAAGACACTACTACCCTCAAGTTATAATAGTGAGAGAAATGGGCAAATTTCCTTTTTTTCAGTTTCTTTTTTTAAATTTAAATTTATTTCAGTGGCAGAAGAGAGAGAGCAAGAGACAGACAGGAAGAAGGGGCTGGCACTGGCCTCAGTGGGTTAAAGAAGCAACCGGCAGCACTGGCATCCCATATGGGAGCCGGTTCGAGTCCCGGCTGCTCCACTTTCAATCCAGCTCCCTGCTAATGTGCCTGGGGAAGGCAGTGCAAGATGGTCCAGGTGTTTGTGCTCCTGCCATTCATGTGGGAGACCTGGATGAAGCTCCTGGCTCTTGGTTTCAGTCTGGACCATCTACAGCTGTTGCAGCCATTTGAGGAGGGAACCAGAAGATGGAAGACCTCTCTCTCTTTCACTCTCCCATCTTCTCTCTGTAACTCTGTCTTTCAAATAAATAAATAAATCCTTTTAAAAAGAGGGAGTGGTAGTAAGAAAGAGAGAGAAGTCTCATCTACCTACTGCTTCACTCCTCAATTGGCCCCCAATGGCTAGGGCTGGGTCAGGCTGAAGCCAGGTCTTCCATGTGAGTGGCAGGAACCCATGACCTGAGCCAGCACCTGCTGCCTCCCAGGCTCTGCATTGGCAGGAAGCAGGAGACAGGAGTCAGGAGCTGGAAATGAGTATCAGACTGAAGTCCTCTGATGTGGGATTTCTTCACTGGCACCTTTGCTTCTAGGCCCGTCTTCTTTAGGGAAGCCTTCTTTAAAAGCCTGCCTTAGGAAATTCTTCCCTATATTTCCCTGAGAATACTTCAAAACAGTCCATGGACAGAGGCTGGCATTGTGGCGTGTGGGTGAGGCTGCTGCTTGCAATGCCTGCATCCCATATGGGCACCAGTAAAAGTCTTGACTGCTCTACTTCTTTGAAAGTCTTTAAAAAAAGTCCTTGGACAAATAGGACCAAAAGATAAGCTTATCTGGTGCAAAAAATATTTTGAAAGCCATAATATGCATTCCATGAACCTTTTAAAGATTCCTCTAACACATTGTTTTTTACAGGAAAGGCAGAGAGACACATGTAGAGAGTGATAGCATGAGAGAGAAAGAAAGATCTTACATCTGTTGATTCACTGTGCAAATGCCCACAAGAGCAAGGGCTGAGCCAGGCCAAGGCAGGGAGCTGGAGCTCCATCCAGGTCTCCCATGTGAGTTCTTGAGCCCTGATGCTTCTCAGGGTGGAAGTTGAATCGGAAGCCAAGCTGGGATTCAAATCCAGGCACTCTGATGGGATTGTGGGAAGCTGACCAAATGTTCATCCTGACTCACACATATTTAAAAGATTTATTTATTTATTTGAGTATTGGGGTTATAGAGAGAGGGGGAGAGACAAAGAAACAGAGTTTGTCCATCTGCTGGTTCATTCCCCAGATGGCCCCAATGGCCTAGGAGCCAAGAGCTTCATTTGGGTCTCTCATTTGGGTGGCAGGGTGCAAACACTTGGACCATCTTCTGCTGATTTTCCCAAACCATTAGCAGGAAACTGAATTGGAAGTGGAGCAGCCAGGACATGAACCAGTGCCCATAGGGGATGCTTAACTCACTATGCCACAATGCCGGCCCTGACCCATACATTTGGAATAGCTTGTTTTTCCTATGTTAAGTGCTCCTGAGGAAAAGTAGTTTTACATTTATCTGAGTAGTTATTTAATCACCCAGCATCAGTTAAGGTGATGCACAATCTTATGTCTCTGTTATCCCCTTCTCGGCAGTGGTCCTGTGTCTCTAGTTACTAATGGTCTCAGTTGTCAGTACTGTATCTTGTAATAGTCCAAAGTACATGCCCTGGGTGCTCCATCAGAGAGCTCCAACTTTGTAGATCCCAGGGGGCTGGTGTCTCTCCTATGAGCACCTTCTCTGAGTGCTATAAATGATATGCATCAGAGCCCTGGTGAGCTGATACTTGTTGGGTGAACACAGTCCAAAGCAGAGCTACGCTTTTCGTTGCTCAATGCACTTCATTTGTTCATTTACTTCAGTAAATTCTTGATTTCAACAATTTATTTTGGAAGAGTGAATTACTTCTCTTTTCAAAAAGATTTATTTATTTATTTGAAAGGAATAGTGATGGAGAAAGAGAGAGAGAGAGATTTTCCATCTGCAGGATGATGCCTGAATGGTCCTAACAGCAAGGTGTAGCCCAGGCTGAAGCCAGCAGCCGGGAACTCCAGCCTGATTTCCCATGTGGGTGCAAGGGCTCAAGCTCTTGGACCATGATGTGTTGCCTTCCCAGGCATGTTAGCAGGGAGCAGGATTGGAAGAGGAGCAGCTAGGACTCAAACCAGCACTCTGACATTGTACCCTTGAGCCACATTCCTGGCCCCAATGAATGTTTATTAAGTTCCTACCATATGCTGGGCACTCCTCTAGACAACTGAGACCTCTTTAAGAATAAAAACAGAGATCCCGCTTCTCCTAGGAAGAAGAGCTTAGTGGGAAGAAGCATACAGCTAACCACAAATGTGAAAATTAGGAACTCGGAAATTCTATAGGAGAAAAAGAAGACTATAGGATGATTGGTGAACATTAACCTTGCTTCCAGATCTGGTCTAATTCTGGTCATGCTAAAAAGGAAAGACAGCGTGGGGGCAGGTTCTCAGAAATGTTGTCAGGATTGCCTCTCATCTAAAGGACTCAGAAAAGATGCAGAATAATTTGGAAACCCATCTAGAGCCCTTTGTCCACCATTAAGCAAGGGAGTATTCAACAAGGATATTAAGAAATTATAGCAGTGGCACAATACTGTCAACTTTGTAGCCAGGTTAATCATATGATTATAATAATAAAATATTAATAATTTTAACAAATAAAAATAATCATATTATTTTTATTAGTCATAATAATTCACAAGTATTGAGAGGCGACTGTGGGTCAGGAATTGCCCTTAGCTATTTTTTCCTTATCACTGTTCACGCTCACACTCATGCATGAAGCATGGTCTATCATTACTTCCATTTCACAGATAAGGAACCATAAAGAGAAAACCTTTATGCCAGTTGCCTAAGGTAACACAAATGATAAATGATGAAGTGGTGATTTGGAGATGGCCCCCTGACTGCAAACCATACGCTCAACCACCCACCACCCTCTACAGCCTGTGGCTCAGTAGAGACCAATGGGAGATGGGGCTGTAAGTACTGAGTCTGTACAGATGAAGCGGTGACTATCTAAGGGAATCCCATGGATCAATGCCAGTAAAATATAGGCCATTGTTCCCAACAGGCAGGGAAGAGCTTAGGAGAAATGAAATGCTCCAAAGAAAGCCTTTCACACACCAAAACCAGAGTCACAGAGCAAGGCCAAGGCTCTTCATTCATTAGCTTCACAACAAGGACTGAAGGCCCCTCATTGCACTGATCCATGGGAATGCATGTACATCTTAGCAAATGTGATCTCACCTAGCTACTTGTCTATTTCAATTTAGTATAATTTTAAACTTCAATTATGTAGTTGTGGTCCATTCAAAGCACCTTCCAGACACCCAGTTTCCTTATAAATATCATATGTTTTCATCTTTATTAGGTTTTCTATTGTCCAATGTGTTTTTTATTCTCTATGTGCTCGATCTTTATGTGAGGAACAGTGTTACTCCACTGATGCTTCTGTTAGACAGGCTGGAATGCCCTCTAGTTGCCAGTTGTCTGGTTGGAGGTCATCTGGAAGTTGTTTGGGACACCTCACTGGCCTTCCCTGGGCAGTGCTCTGCTGAGATTGCTCAACAAGTACACACTCAGTTCCAGAAAGCACATCAACACATCTTTCTAAACTTACCCAGAACATTTTCTGGTAGTCTTCTTATTCCAAAGGCAGCTCCTACTGAATGTCTGGCCTGAGACACCCTTTCAGCAGTGTCACCTGGTCTCAACGATGCTAGTTGAGATTAAAAGATGAGCTTCTGGAATAAAGAGGAACATTACGTAATTATAAAACTCTGACTTCTCCAAGAAAATACAGCAATCCTTAACACATTCATACATGTATATTTGTGTATTTTATGTCTGTCCATCTGTGTACATGTGCTCATGGGTTTACAACAGAATTACATCCCGATAAATGCATCATAAATCAAAAGTTATAGAAAAAGATGAGCTCTGTCATTTCCCTTAAATTTCAATTAACAACTCCAAAAAAGTCTTCACTGGGTTTACCCACTTAGCATCTCTGCATGCAGTCTAATAAATATCACCACACCTTGATCTTGACTATGTAGCACCTTATGTGTGCTCTGAATATCTCTAAGATTATATGCATCTTGAGGACTGGAATCCTGTCTCATGCACCTTGGTTATTTCTAGCTTTCTTTTTATACCTCTATACTTAAGTGCTCAATGGAAACTTGTTTAGCGGAATAGAACTGAACCCTTCAATTGTCAGCCATGCATCTTCATGCAACTCTGATGCAGAGGCACATCTCAAAGCCCCATTGGCTGCAGAACACTTTCATCTGCCCCCTCCCAAGTGTTTAGACCGCAGGGGATGTGGACAGCCCTGAAGCATTCAGAAAGCAGCAGGTGCAGAAGCCACACAGACAACCAGATTTTTGTCTCTTCCTAAGTGGATGCTATTGATTGTTAGTCTTCTTCATAAAATATAGGTTTTAAGAAAGCTCCCTGCTAGAGTTTGTTCATTTTTATTTGTGCCAAATGAAAGCTTCCCAAGAACGTTTATTTCAAATCTAGAAATACATATTAGGTATGTATGTTTTTGTGTCAGAAAATTTAAATCCAAAGGAAAATCATTCTTTATGTAATATGGAAAAAGAACAACCCTAAAAACAAAAGTCAACTGTGTTTGAATGAATTACCCATTCATGGTGGGCTCTGTCTCGCTACTCTTCATTAAGAATTTATCATTTTCTTAGAAGGAAAACCTACTATCCTGTGACTCCATATCAATATTTAATGTAATAGTGCCCAGAGCACTGGATTGGCTTTCTTATTGTGAAAAGGGGAAAGGAAATGAAGACTCTGCCCTGTTTTCTAATGGCGCCACCCTCAGATAAATTACAACTTTGTTCTTGTCCTGTACATCTTAGGAGTGATAAGGATCAGGTTCTTTGTGTTCATTGGTATGTTCTTGCTAGTTTCATTTTGTTAGACCTAACTGCAGCATTTAATGCTATTGATCTGTCTGGAAAGTATTGGGATGCTCTTACGCTCCCATGGTTGTGTGGCTTGACTGTATTTTGTTTAAAATAAAAAGGAATTATTGGGTTTCTCCATTGGGTTCCTGAAGTATCTAAGTGTGATCCTTCATTTGCTAATATGCATAACATATTAGCAAAAATCTCAACAGATTTCTGGTTTCATCTTAAATCCAGTACATCAAGGGAAGGCTTACTATATTTCTGACAACTGACAATCCTTCTATTCTTCCTCTGCTGCCTGCCTATCCACCTTTCAGCAGGAGACATCGTGGCTCTGCTGCTGCCCAGATACGTGTTGACTCTGAAACAACATCAAGTTCACTTAACACAGCAGAGAGGACCTGTAAAATGAGGACAGGACAGGACCAGACTCTGCCCAGTGTGAAGTATATGGTTCAGGCCAAGGCCATATTGCACTATCTGGGGTGGTCAGAGTGGTGGGGAGTCCTGTGTCTGTTGCTGTTGGCTTTCCTTTGGATGTCTAGCAGCATAGCGATGAGAAAGCTACACTCACCAGGCAATGCCACCTGAAGTGTCATCACTTAGCCACTGAGTTTGGCTACAAGGGATTATAGACGCCATAATCTAAAGTTTCCAAGATTTCCTCCTCAGCATCCTCTCCAAGTGTCCCCTAAGAGATCTTCCACCTCCCTGCCCTCTAATTTCCCCTGCCTGGTTTTCACATGGTGGGGCCTTTTCCACAGACTTCAATGCCATTGGAATAGGAAAATGCCCTGGTAGGAAACAAACTAGACCATTAAGCACATTTGGAGAATCTACCCCTGACAAAGCAACTGGTAGCTCCAGATGCCCACATTCTAATAGTTATCTGGAAGTCCAAATACAGCCCTTCTTCTTGTGTCTCTCAACTCTGGCATTTCCTGCTGCTTTAGGGCCACTATTATTGTGGTAGCATTGCCATCTGTGTGAATCAGGGCTGAGAAACGATCTCTTTGTAACAGGACAACGCACCACGGAATGCACACATGATCTCCACCTCTCAGCTGCGGACAGGCTCTCTTGCCCAGATTTCTGTGGTGAGTGGGTTTAGAGTCAGTTGGCCAGATGCAGAGCACAGCGCACTCATTAGTCATCCCTATAGGAAGGCACTTCTGGTGGTGCTTTGTTCATCCAAGCATAGCACACTTTCAGCTGCATAACTGCAGACTTGATATACGCACACAGACACACACTTATATATTATACAGGTACATACATGTGATTGGTTGCATATGTAAATATACGTATATACATACATGCATATGTAAATATATACACATATGTATATGTGAACATATATACAATTTATATAAATATATATTTATATTTATTATGTTTATATAATGTATTATATATTATAATATAATATATAATTATATAAATATGCATTGTATATATGTACATTTATATAAATATATACATATATACATATGTAAATATGCATATATACAGATATGAAATATTTGGTTAATAAACACATGTCATATGAATCATTCTTGAGTTGTTATTTAGTTGAGAATAACAAAATATTCAGAAGATACTGTGGAGCCTACACAGAGACAGAACATCTTCTTTGAGTTTTGAAAACATCTGTTCATGCTACTTTTGATAGCATTGCTATTCTTTTTTCTTTTTTCTGTTTTTTAAAAAAATTCACTTATTTTTTGAAAGGGAAAGGGGAGGGAGAGGAGAGAGAGAGAGATCCTTCATCCATTGGTTCACTTCCCAAATGGCCCCATTGCCCAGGGCTGGTCCAGGTCAAAGCCAGGAGCTTAGAGCTGCATCTGGGTTTCCCACATAGGTTCCAGGGGCCCAAGTACTTGGACTAGATTTCACTGCTTTCCCAGGCACACTAGCAGGGTGCTGGATAAGAAGTGGAGCAGCTGGGGCTTGAATGAGCACTCATATGAGCAGTGCAGGCAGTATCCTAGCCCACGGCACTACAGTGCTGGCCCCATATTGTTATCCTTGAGCCTATCTCAGTTCAAATAATTTGGGTTGAGAAAAAGCCAGCCCCAGTATCAAAGATGGGCATGTGACCCAGGACTGGCCACTCAGAAGAGCCTGTCTTACTGGGGTTGGTTTAGAGATGAGGCTCAGTTCTAGGATGCTGGGGAAATGGCCATCTGGCAGAGGTAGCCATCTTGACTCCAAGAGTAGAGACAGTGAGGAAGAACGGAGCCAGCGTAGGAGGGGTAGAGCCAAGAGGAAGAGACCAGCACTCTGAGTCAGGGCAGCTTATAAATTATCTCTTTGGCTTAATCTCATTTGCACTGAAATTCACTCAAAGCTAAGGCAGAGCTGAACAATACAAGGTTCTCCTAGTTGGGCAGTTAGGAATTACCACATGCACAGTGTGTTAGTATTGCAAGCATCCCTCTGACAGTATTTCTCATGATGTCCTTGTGGATAACACATGGAAATGTGGAGTGGAGGCAAGTACAGTCTAGTGATTTCATCAATAATTGAAGAGTCATGTCCAAGAATGTTAATTCCATGTCAACCTGAAGGAGCTCGTACAGTGGTATGCCTCAGGGTCCTTGGCTGGCCCTGACTTTCTGACATATTTATCAAAGGTCTCAAGGAGCTCACGGATGGCATCCCTATCACATTCTACAGATGATGATATGATGGGAGCTCTCCATAGCATTGTGGATAACAGAGACTAGTTTCTAAAACTCTTCATAATTTGAGTAGCAGAATGGAATTTTAAGAAGAAAAAATATGAGATACTCTAATGAGATCCAAAAACTAATTATACAACTAACTGGGAAACACTAGGAATTTTGTTAAGTGTATTTTCAACAGGGATCAGCAATATGATACAGCTGCCTAGATAAATAAATAACTTGAATGACATTACATCGCACAAATAGGGTACAGTGGTGATGGAGGCAGATGTCACATTGAACAAATCACGGGGTTGGGCTCAGAGGACAGAAGATGGAGAGTCCAAGGGAGTACGTTTTCCAAATATTTTTTCCTGGGAATGTAATGACCTGCCCCCAATAAGCCAAATCATGAGAGCAGAAGGGGCAAAAATTATGAATGGGAATATTTGCATCCTTCTCTTTGCTATTTGGATATTCTACTTCTCCCTTTCCAAAGGGGAAGGGCTATTTTCCTTTGGGAAGCAAGTTTAGTTACAGTACATAACACAGCACAGGATAAAGTAGGAAAGGCGGATGGAGAAGAAGTAGAAAAGCCAGTAGACACTGGTAAAGTAAGAGTTTGGGTGTTTCAAGAGAGAAGCACTGCTGAGTACTTCTAAGGTCTAAGACAATCAGAGAGAAAAGAAGGGAGAAGACTTAATTCGGATTACAAAGATACCAAAGTATAAATACCAAATGAACTGTACCACAATTACCTGGCTTTGGGTACAAGTCCCTGGATTTGTAAATGGTATCAAAGACTTTTAATGTATTTCTTTTTCAGTTAGGTTCTGCACGTGCCCACTGTCCACACTACAGGTGGATAAATGGTTTATACAAAAAAACTACCACATTCCTAACCAAAAGATTGTGTGTGTTCGTAACTACAAGATGGCAGGTCTGCAATTAGAAAAAGCTAATTTCTTCTAATGCTATTAAGTAAACAGTACTGGAAGTTGTAGCCAATGCAATCAGATAATGAATTGAAATGAATAAAAATTTGGAAAAGAAGACTAAACTGCCCTTGTAGATTATATAATAACACACAAAAAACCTCCACAGGAGAATCAACAAACTATTAAAAGGTTAGCAAGGTTAAAAAATAGATCACTGAAGGAAGAGAAATCACATTTTCTTTCTTTTTTAAAAATTTCAGCAAATAAAATGTTTAATGCAAGATTGTGATATACAGTGTGCTTGTTGCTTAAAAAAGTCTTATGTGCAAACTGAGGAACAACACTTTCAATTAAAGGTAAGTTTTCGAAAAACATTCATTATGCAGTACCACCATGACACACATGGATTTTCTACAAATAGCTCGACTATCCCGTGAAATACCAAGAGGTGGACCACAGTTGCTTTTCAATCAGAAAATCTAACGTGCTGACTTGTTTGCTGAGTCTTTTCCAGTCCAATCTTTCCGGCTGTACTGAGGAATTTCCAGCACCCATTTCTACTCCCGAGATTGATTAAGTTTGGCCTGTCTACCAAAATCTTCCTCCAACTCTCTGTTCATGATCACCAGAAAGTTTCCAGCAGTGTCTCCTCTTGGTTGCTGTAAAGACATTCATTACTGCTTGAGCAGACTCAGGAGTTTTAAATCTAGCCTGGCATTCTGTATCTCCCTCTAGCAAATCAACACAAAGAACCTCCAGCGTGCAACCTGAATATGCTGGACTTGTTTCCCGCCAGCCGAGGCTCTGTGCTAACGGTCCTCAGAACCATGCCATTCACAAACGGGGGTCCTGTCGCACCGAGCTTCTCCTGGGGGTGGCGCTCTTTGCTGCTGGCATTCTTGTCTTTTACTCCAGATGCACAGGTCTTCTATTTCCACTTCTGACTCTGATTTTATGTGGGATTTGTTTTATTTTGATTATTTTTTAAAGATTTATTTATGTATTTGAAAGTCAGAGTTACATAGAGAGAGGAGAGGCAGAGAGAGAGAGAGAGAGAGGTCTTCCATCCACTGGTTCACTCCTCAGTTGGTGGCAATGGCCAGAGCTGCACCGATCCGAAGCCAGGAGCCAGGAGCTTCTTCTGAGTCTCCCATGCAGGTGCAGGGGCCCAAAGACTTGGGCCATCTTCCACTGCTTTCCCAGGCCACAGCAGAGAGCTGGACTGGAAGTGGAGTAGCCGGGTCTCCAACTGGTCCCTGTATGGGATGCCAGCACTGCAGGCAGCAGCTTAACCCGCTATGCCACAGCGCTGGCCCAGGAATTTTTTTTTAAAGAAACCATGCTGGCTGCTTGTAGTGCCAAATATCTTTTTTTAAAATCCATCCATTCACTCATTTAACATGTAGATGTTTCCTCAAACATCTTACAGCATTTTCAATAAGGCAATGAATGATAAGAAAATAAAACACTATTAATAATAGCACAGAAGCTATTAAAAGAAAGTAGGAGGTTTGAATGAATGCAAAGTAAAGCCAAGTAAATAGATAAGATGACTTTCCAATTTAAAGATGCAGGCTTCCGCCAATTGATCTATGAATTGAATGCAATTTCCACAAAAATCTTAGCAGGATATATGGGGGAACTGGACAAACTGGTTTCAAGATTAATACGGCACAATAAAGGCCCGTTAACAGTTAAGCCAATTTTGGAAAAGAAAAGCAATAAAGAACCTATCTTTGGAGATATTAAGAAAAACTAAAATAGATAAAAAAGTAAGTTTTGGTGAAAGAACAAATGACAAAAGAAACAGAGTTACAAAACGTGGAATTTCATTATGTTATGCAGGGTTGCAAGACAACCTGTGGCTGCTCAGGGAATAAAGATAGATGCCCAGCATGGCGTAAGCCATAACGAGGATATGGTTGAGTCGGACCACAAAATGTGATTCAGGTTTTCTGTTGAACAAGGGATGTGATACACATTAACAAGTCAATCAGAGAGATTTTCACACCTGGAGCAACAGAAGTTTCGTTCTAAGATATTTAAAGAATTCTCAACAATCTGCAAGGAAAAGACAAAAACCCAGCAAATAAATGGGCAAATACGTGAACAGGCAATTTACTGACACTCTGATGGTAAAAAACTATTTGAAGAGTTGGTTAGACTCACTAATAATCAGAGAAATGTGAATTAAGACCATGGAGAGATAGCATTCAACACCATTCACATTGGCAAAATTTGAGCATTAACTGTATCAGCTGCTTGGGGCCCTCCTTCAAGCCGGTAGGAACCTATTCAAGTGCATAATTCATTTGAACTACAGTCTGGCAGGATTTGGCAATACTAAGTGTGCATGTACATGGTAGAATGCTGTATAGGGAGGCATAGAAGGAGATGTGTTGCAGCATTGGTTTTGATGTTGTGGGCAGAAGGCAATATGGATGATAAAGGAGTACATGCTCAAGTTAAATAATATGAATTGGTCAAAAGGAATGAATTAGATTTTCATAAAATAGCATCATCGGATCTCAGAAACATACTACCAGGTGAAATAAGTAATATTTATACACAGTAACAATTGTGTAAATTTCCCCACACATTTCACACACACCAAACAATAATTTTACACACACACACACACTCATATACTCAGACAAATGTATGAAGTTTAGTGGGTAGAATTCATACTGTAAATGCAAGCATAGAGGCCTATGAGGGAATGGAGAACAGGGTCAGTGATGGAAGAGAAAGACAAAAATAAATTAAAAGATGGCCAGCACCACAGCTCAGTAAGCTAATCCTCCGCCTGTGGCACTGGCACACCGGGTTCTAGTCCCAGTGGGGGAGCCAGATTCTGTCACAGTCGCTCCTCTTCCTGTCCAGCTCTCTGTTGTGGCCCAGGAGTGCAGTGGAGGATGGCCCAAGTGCTTGGGCCCTGTACCCCATGGGAGACCAGGAGAAGCACCTGGCACCTGCCATCGGATCAGCGCGGTGCGCCGGCAGCAGCGCACCGGCCGCGGCGGCCATTGGAGGGTGAACCAACGGAAAAAAGGAAGACCTTTCTCTCTGTCTCTCTCTCTCACTGTCCACTCTGCCTGTCAAAAAATAAATTAATTTAATTAAATTAAAAGAGGGTTTTGCATAAACTAATAAAGAGCAATGAACAAAAGAGCATGATTAACTCCATAGGCAAGAATTAGGAAAAAAAAATCCAAATCAGAGAAAGGTCAGAAAGGTTGGGGCGGGGGGAGTGAGTCCTGGGGTCAGCAGTGTGACACCGCAGGTTAAATCACCACCTGGGACACAGGCGTCACATATGAGCACCAGTTCTGGTCCTGGCTGCTTGACTTCTGATCCAGCTGCCTGAATATATGCCTGAGAAAGCGCAGGAAAATGACCCAGCTTACTTGGAGTTCCTGGCTCCTGGCTTCAGCCTGGCCCAGCCCCAGCCACTGGGGCCAGTTAGGAAGTGATTCTCATTCTCTCTGTCTCTCTCTCTCTCACTCTGGCTTTCAAACAAATAATTTTTTTTAAAAGTGACTCCTTGGCCGGCGCCGTGGTGCAACAGGCTAATCCTCCGCCTTACAGCGCCGGCACACCGGGTTCTAGTCCCGGTCGGGGCGCCGGATTCTGTCCCGGTTGCCCCTCTTCCAGGCCAGCCCTCTGCTGTGGCCCAGGAGTGCAGTGGAGGATGGCCCAGGTGCTTGGGCCCTGCACCCCATGGGAGACTAGGAAAAGCACCTGGCACCTGGCTCCTGCCATCAGATGAGCGCGGTGCGCCGGCCGTAGCACGCCAGGCCGCGGCAGCCATTGGAGGGTGAACCAACGGCAAAAGGAAGACCTTTCTCTCTGTCTCTCTCTCTCACTGTCCACTCTGCCTGTCAAAAAATAAAAAAAAATAAAAAAATAAAAAAATAAAAGTGACTCCTTAAAAGATTCCAACCTAGGATCTCCTCCCTAAAACCTTTAAGTGATATTTCATTATCCAGATTTCAGGCAGTAGCTGCTTTCCAACGATCCAGGAGACGAAGTGTTCTTTTGCTTCTGAGAGCCTAAAGTTCAACATGTCCATCATCAAAGAAGGCAACTTCATTTGTAAACTACACATTCTTTCTGTCCTATTGAATTTCCTTCCAGCCAGTTATATCCCAACGCTAATCACTTGCATAGGGTCAGGCTACATAAAACATTTTCAGGCAAACAATAACATTTGCTCTTCATGAGAATATGGCAAGTAGACAAGTCAGGAATTATGGATTTCCCTTTGTACAAACAAGGCAGTAAGTGTTCATCAATGCTCACTGATTTGTCCAAGACCTCAGCAGTCCTGCCATAGCCAGGAAGTAAATCTGGATCACTTGATGCAAAATTTCTGGATTTTTCCACTAGATCCACTCTACAGAGGTGCATGTGTCCAATGTACTTTTTCCCTTAATAATTAGAACATCCTTGGGAGGAAGAGATTACTATAAAATAAGGAAAATGTAGCTCAGAAGGTTTCACCCCAAATGGGGTAAAGAGTAATTTGGGGAGCCAGGACTCAACCCCTGTGTCAGTGCCTTAATCCACTGATACTGAAGTAACAGCAGATCCACACTCTCTAAGAAGTGGCATTCTTAAAAATACGGAAGCAGGAGCCGGTGTCCCAGCGGAGCAAGTTAAGCCACTACCTAAGACGCTGGCATCCACATGAGTGCCTGTTTGAGTCCTGGCTGCTGCATTTCCAACCCAGCTCCCTGCTTATGTGCCTGGGAAAGCAGCAGAAGATGGCACAAGTGCTTGGATCCCTGCCACCCACATGGAAGACCATGGAGTTACCTGGCACCTGGTTTCCACCTGGCCCAGCCCCAGCTCTTGTGGTCATTTAGGGAGCAAACTGGCAGATGGAATCTCTCTCTCTCTCTCTCTCTCTCTCTCTCTCCCCCTCTCTACCTTTCAAGTAAATAAATTAAAAAATATAAAAGCAAATGTTTGAAAAGTCACTAGCAGCTGTGAATCTTGTGGGGTCTCATTGAGCACCCCAGACCCTCCTAGAAGACTCAGCTTTGGGTTTGCAGAAAAATGCTGCAGGCGAGGGAGCTGGGTTCACCACCAGCCCACCTCTGGGAACATCTACTGCCCAGCAATCTGCTTCTGAGACCAGAGGTCAAGGACAATGGCTCCCTTTATTGTCACTGGCCACGCTGAGTGGACAGGCAGGACTTTTTAGGCAGAATGCCTCTGAATTCCTCAGTACTTAAAGCATTCCTGCCACATTCCAGGCATCTGAAAGTTGCTAAATGGAGCTAACTCCTGACACAGTCTTGGAAGGTTGTGGCCAGATCAGGAACTATGGTTCTCAACCCTGGCTGGACAGGAGAACCACCTAAGGGACTTACAAAAATTGTCAGTGCCCGAACAATCAACACAGAATCTCTGAACCTCTAATCCACACATCAAGATTTTCTTTTTAAAGCTCCCTATTTGGTTTTGAAAAAGTTCTGGAATGAGATAGTGGTGTATGTATTCAACTTGTGCATACATACAAACCACTAACTTGCACATTTTTTTTTTTAAGATTTATTTTTATTCACTTGAAAGGCAGCCTTACAGAGAGAGGTAGAGACAGAGAGAAAAAGGTCTTCCATCTACTGGTTCACTCCCCAAATGGCTGCAATGGCTGGGCCAGGCTGAAGCCCGGAGCCAAAAGCTTCCTGTGGGTCTCTGACGTGGGTACAAGGGCCCAAGCACTTGGGCCATTTTCCACTGTTTTCCCAGAACACGAGCAGAGAGCTGGATTAGAAGTGGAGCAGCCGGGACTAGAACCAGTGCCTGTATGGGGTGCTGGCACTGCTAGCTTGGGCTTTAACCTGCTGCGCCACAGTGCTGGCCCCTAACTTGCACTGTTTAAAAAGGCAATTTTTATGGCATATCAGCTATGTATCAGTTGAAAAGAAAGGAAAAAAGAAAAGATCTTTCCAGGATTGCCCTACTGGATACCCTGGATCAGGAACCACTAAAGCGACTGGGCAGTTTCCCAACCTGGGCTGCTTTTCAAAAACACCCAAGCCTGGATGTGGGCATTGTGGCACAGCAGGTTAAGTCACTGCATGGGACACCCGCATCCCAGATGGGACTGCCTGGGATCCAGTCCCGCCTCCGATTCTGATCAGTCTTCCTGATCAGAATACTGTTTAAATACTGTTTAAATACTTGGGTCCTTGCCACCCACATGGGACACACAGATGGAATTAACTGCTTCCTGGCTTTGACCTGGCAAAGCTCTGGCTGTTGTGAGCATTTGGTGAATAAATCAGCAGATAGAAGACCTCTCTCTCTCTCTCTCTCTCTCTCCTTGTTTCTCTCTCTCTCTCTCTCTCTCTCTCTCTCTCTCTCTCTCTCTCTCTCTCTCTCTCCCTCTCTCTCTGGCTCTGCCTTTCAAATAGGTACATAAACTTAAAAACACTGAAGCGTGGTCCAGACCATGGCTGATTCTGAAGTTATCTGTCAGGGTCATCGGGAACTTCAAACCTCCCAGGTAACTGCAGTGTTGCAGCCAGGTTGAGATCATTGGTCCAGACACGGCAGCATCACCTGAGAATCTGGTAGACACGCAGGTTCTCAGCATCGCGCCTGCCCCAGACTTGCTGAGTCAGAAACTCTGCAGCCGCACCTGGCCATGCTATCCTCACAAGCCTTCCGGGGGTTCTCACGCCCGCTGCAGTTTGAGAAGCTCTGCTCTGCCACACCAGGAGATTGCATCCCAATCCAGTTGTTATCCTTACATTTTCCTAATCCTTATGCATTTGTAGAAGGCCTGTTCCAAACAGGGAGAACTTTTTGGTACTTCGCAGCCTGCCAAACAACAGAGAGGGAGGAGCTCGCTGGACAGCGACCAGGCGGAACCAATTAGTGAGAGGAAACTAGGTAGGATGCCGGCTTACAAATGTTCCTCCTATAAACAAGAGTGTGAATTTCAGTTCTCGCTCCAAATCCCTGAAATGAGAGTTACAAAATAGCACCTTTGTGGTCTCTTATTCTTCTAAGTCTTGTATTTTCAAATTTAAAATGCATGCAAAATCTCAAATCCTTCTTAACCTTGGCCTTTGGGGCCAGTGATTCTTTTTTCTTGGATTTGCTAAAAAAAAAAAATGATTCTTCTTTTCCCCCCTCTGCAAAAGTTTGAGAACGCTTTTACCATGACTGTGATATTTTAGACAATGCCTTGTTTAGAATTTCACTTCCTAGAAGCTTACAGAGAAAAACCTGGATTTAAAACTATATAGGAGATTTTGAATTATTCTTTTTCTCTATGCCAGTTCCCAGTTGTGAAATGGTCAGTGCATCGTTGGTTATGGAGTGAGTTTTCCCTCATTTCAGCAACTGTAGGGACAGCCCCTAACAACACAGATCTAAAATCAGCCTGTAAAGGAATGGCTGGGGCTCTTTTTGTCCTATGCTGGGGTACTTTGAAATAACAAAATTGCAGGTAATTATTCCCCCACCATCAGCACTAATTATTCTCAAACTATTTCTACAAATAGAAGATTCAGAAACTAATGTTAAGCCTAGATTACATGGCAACATTACCTATTTCTCTCTCTCTCGCCCTCCCTCCCTCCCTCTTTCTCTGTCTCTCTCACAAACACTCTCTCTCCCTCTCTCTCTCACAAATACACACACACACACACACACACACACACACACACACACCCTTCCAGATTCATTAACACAGAGGGGATACAGCAATATTTCTGGAGTCTGAATTTTAACTACCCTTTCGTTTGAATAGAAAGAGAAGCTGCAAAACTCGATGTATTTCCTTGAACTAGTGAGGTAAATTTGGTTCACAAGGCCTGTCAACATCAGAATAGAAGTTTGTGTGCCCCTGTCTGTCTCCTATTCTCTTCCAAGGATGGCCCATACTCACTTTGTCACAGGTGTGCTTCATCCCTGGAGCCCTGCCCCACTCCCAGTAGGACCTTGCTGTGGTACCCTGTCTCCATGGTGACATTCAGACATCCCTGCAAGAGGCCTGAGAAGGCGAGGCAAAGCAGAGAGCTCATTCTCCCTACAGAGCTAGAACAGAGGTCAATGCATAGGAAAGTATTGGAAATCACAGAAGATGGGTAAAAGATAGTTGGCGGTTAGTTTTTATGAATCATTGGTGGAAAAAATCTCAGTGAGTTGGTAAAGTCTCTGCTTTGGAAACCCTGGGTGGTCCTTTTAAATGTGCTCCCCCAACTTGTGCCAGGACACCCTAAGTCTTCAAAATCAATTCCTACTCATTCTTCGTGGAGCCTGTTGTCCTAATATTATTGGCAAAAAATTTTTAAAAATTATCCTTGTGCAAGTGATGGATCCATTATCTTTCACTCATAACATACCAATAATTCCCCATAGCAGATAATTAGACCATCATTTGCAACATGATCCCTGAACAGAACAGGTGCAGTTGGAAGGGGTCTGGTATGACAGCAAAAGTTCCATTCAGGGATCAAGACTGAAAAAGAAAATGTCTGATTCTTCATAAACATTACCACCTGAAGACAATCAGAAAAATATGCCTGATAACACATACTGTACTCTGTTTCTCTTCTGATGCTTGAATTATTTCTTTTGTAAAAAAATAAAGGCTCACACTGAAAGAAAATTTTCATTATGGAGTGGAGCCCATCGAAACATGATGTATTATGTATTAGCTTTAAAGAGAAATTACATACTCATATGCTTTTATTCTCATGCTAGCCTAAATAAAATATTAATAAAATAACTTTTAGCCCATATTCTTTTTAGGGCCTCAAGAGAAATATCCAGAAGCTATATGTTAAGACATGTAATAAAATTTTTTCTCTCCAAAATTGCAGAGGGTTATACAAATTGAAAAATTGAAATCTTCTATATAAAATGAAAACTGATAGACAGCATGTCTCTCAAGTATCTTGAGAGGAAAATCATTTTTCTGTATTTCTGCCCTAAAAGGAAACTTTAGAATCCTACCTGCAGTTAGTAACTGTAAAAGCAATGGAATAAAACCATTTCTCTCTAGTTTTCATAAACAGTTCAGTGTGTAGAGAAGTTCCACTTGTGAGTGTGAAATTATGTTTTCTGAACCTACTTTCTAAAAAGTTAATAAGCATTCTTCTAGATCAGTTTTAGCTTCCTGGCAAAACTGAGAGGCAAGTACAGAGTTCCCATACACCCCTCTCCCTCCACACACAGCCCACACTACCATCAGAATCCCACTGCCTAGTGATACATCGCTACAATCAACGCACCTACACTGACACAGCGTCAGCACCCCCACACCCATAGCTGACTCTGGAATTCACTCTTAGTGTTCCACATTCTTGGGGTTTGGCCACTGTGTGATGACAGGTAGCCATGACTACACTAAAAGACGATGGATAGTTCTACTGCCTGCTGTGGTTTGAACAGGTTGAAGTGTGTGCCTCAAATGGTTTAACTGTGGCAATGCAGGAGGTGAGAGAACCTTTAGGGTGTACTGTGAAGTGGACAGGCTCCTGGGGGCAGGTGCGCTCAGGAGTTAATGTAGTTCTCCTGGGACTCTGGTTAGGTCCCATGAAGGGTTGTTACAAAAGAGCAAGACTAGTCCCTCCTCACTCCCTGGCTTCCTCTCTCTCCACCTGACCCATGTCTATCACCCATATTCCCACCAAGATGCCATCTGCCCTTTGGTGATTCAGCTAAAGGCCAAACCAAAAGGGCAGGTGGATCCTGGATTTATAGGCTTCCAAAAATGGCAGCTAAATAAACTCGTTTCTTTACACAGTAAAGATACCAGATACTTTGTTACAGCAATAGAAAACAAACTAACATACCGCCTTAAAAATCTTCAGTGCTTTACCCACCATCCCTCCCTCCCCACGAATCCCTGGCAATGTCTGCTCTTTTCCCTATCGCCATCGTTGTTTTCTATTTCCCAGGATGTCATGTAGTTGGAATCCTAGAATACGTACTCTTTTCAGAGCGGCTTCTTTCACTTAGTAATAGGCATTTATGCTTCTTCCCTGTTTTTTCAAGACTTCATAGCTCTTTTCCTTTTAGCACTGAATAATATCTCGTTGTTTGGATGTACCACAGTTTATTTATCCATTCACCTACTGAAGGACATCTTGGTTGCTTCCAAATTTTGGCAATTATGGATAAAGCTGCTATAAACATCCATGTGCAGGTTTTTGTGTGGACATAAGTTTTCCATTCATTTGGGTAAACACCACGGAGTGCAATTGCTGGATCATATGGTAGGAGTATGTTAGTTTTGTAAGAAATTGCCAAAATGTCTTCCAAAGAGCTGTACCAGTTTGCATTCCCACCGGCAATGAATGAGATTCCCTGCTTTTCCACCTTCTCACCAGCATTCGGTGTTGTCAGTGTTTTAGATTTCGGTGATTCTAATAGGTGTGCACTGATAGTAAACTGTTGTAACAATTTTCAGTTCTCTAATGACATGTAATGTTGACATCTCTTCATATGCTTACTTATCGCCTGTCTGTATTCTTTTATGAGATATCTGTTTGGATCATTTTCTTATTTTAAGTGAGTTCTTCCTTCTCTAATTCTGAATTTTAAAGTTCATTAAAGTTATTATGGATAACATTCCTTTATCAAATGTATTACGTACAAGTATTTTCTCCCAGGATTGTATTTTAATTATCTTTACATCATCTTTCATAGGGTAGAAGATTTTAATATTAACGAAGCCCATCTTATAAATTATTTCTTTTGTGGATCATGACTTCGATGTATCTAAAAATGATCACTATGTATAAGAACATTTATCTTCTCAAAGTTTTATAGTTTTGCATTTTACTTTTAGAGTTTTTATAAATCTGTAGTTAGTTTTTTGGAGAGGGTAAAGTCTGTCTGGATTCACCTATTTACACGTGGATGTCTGGTAGTTCCAGCACTGTTTGTTGAACAGGATATCTTTGTTGCAGTGTGTTGCCTTTGTTCCTTTGTTAAATGCTTACATGAGTCATTTCTGTCCTCTCTTTTCTGTTTCATTGATCTATTTGTCTATTCTTTCCTTAATCCCACAGTATTGATTACCATAACTTTATAGTAAGTCATGATCTAGGGTAATGTCAGATTTCCAACTTTATTCTTCTACTAAAAACTGAGTTGGCTCTGCTGGGTATTTTGCCTTTCCATGTAAATTTTAGAATCAGTTTGTCAGCATCCACAAAGTAACCTGCTAGGAGTTTGATTGAAATCGTATTGAACCTATACATGTAATTGGGAAGAACTGACATTTTGACAACATTGAGTCTTTCTATCCATGAACATGGACTATCTCTATTTACTTGTTTGAACTATTTCGTCAGAGTTTTATAGTATTTCTCATATAAATCTTCAACATATTTTGTTAGATTTGCATCTAAGTATTTCATTTCAGGGAGTACTCATGTGAATGGTAATGTGATTTTTAGCTTGATATTTTACTTGTCCATTATTGGTATATAGAAAGATGACTGACACTTGTGTTTTATAAAGGCTAATATAATCACATATTGCTATAAAGAGAATTTTGTCTTTTTTTT
Source organism: Sylvilagus floridanus (assembly GCA_949820135.1). Taxonomy (NCBI): domain Eukaryota; kingdom Metazoa; phylum Chordata; class Mammalia; order Lagomorpha; family Leporidae; genus Sylvilagus; species Sylvilagus floridanus. The sequence goes on along the minus strand of OX463246.1, from coordinate 29,112,005 downwards.
TGGATTTTCTTCATAGATAAGGCTGTCATTAATAAACAATTTAATTTCTTCCTTGGCAATCTGTAAACTTTTGTTTCTTTTTCTTGTCTTATTGCATTAGCTAGGACTTTCAGTACAATGCTAAAAAGAAATAGTAACAAGTCCTAATCTTATCATAAAATCTTCTAGTTTCTCACCATTTAGTATGATGTTAGTTGTAGGTTTTTAAACATGATTCTTACCAAATTGAGGAAATTCATTTATATTCCTAGTTTGCTGAAATTTTTTTTCTTTCTTTTCCATATTTATCATAAATGAGCATTGAAATTGTCAAGTACTTTTTCTCTCTACAAATATGATGTTATCATTTTGCCTTTTTATAAGTGATGAGTTCCATTAATTGATTTTTGAATGTTAGTCAGCTTTGCATACCTGTGATAAATCCCACTTGGTCATGGGTACTATTATTTTAATATGTTATTGGTTTTCAGCTGCCAATATTTTGTTGAGAATTTTTGTATCTATGCTTCTAAGATATATTGGTCTATAATTTTCTTTCTTTAGTGTCTTTGTCTGGCTCTGGTATTATGGTAGTACTGGCCTCCTTAATGAGTTAGGAAGTGTACCTCCTGCTTCTATCCTCCAAATAAGAGTGTAGAAAACTGACAAAATATCTTCCTCAAATGCTTGGTAAAACTCATCAGTGAGCCTATCTCGGTCTGGTGCTTTCTGTTTTGGAATGCAATTAATTTTGGTTCAGTTTATTATTTATTTAGATAGTCTATTTTTTCCTGTGTGAGTTTTGGCAGGTTGTGTCTTTCTAGGAACTTGTCTATTTCATCTAGGTTATCAAACTTATGGACATAGAACTGTTCATAGTATTTCTTGATTATCTATTTAATGTCTATGGGACTTGTAGTGATGTCTTCTATTTCATTCCTGATATTAGTAATTTGTATCCGCTCTTTTTTTCTTAGTTATCCTATCCTGAAGCCTATCAAATTTATAGATCTTTTCAAAGAATCAACTTTTGGGTTTTTTTTATTTTCTGCTAATTTCCTGTTTTCAACTTCATTCATTTCAGCTCTAATTCTTATTAGCTCTTTTCTTACACTTACTTTGAATTCTCTTTGCTTTTCTTTTGTTAGTTCCCTATAAAGGAAACTTAGATTATCCATTTTATATCTTTTTCTCTTCTAATATATATATTCCGTGCTATGAATTTCCCTCTAAGTGCTACTTTTACTGCATCCATTGGATTCAATAGATTGTGCTTTCATTTTCATTAAGTTCAAAATATTTTAAAATTTCTCTTGACATTTTTTATTTGATTCTGGTTTGATCTTCATGCATTTTTAGATTTTTTAGCTATCTTCCTACTATTGATTTCTAGTTTCACTCCAAATGATCTAATGGCAGTCACTATGGTCTTTCCTTTTAGAAATTTGTCATTTATAAAAAATTCTAAAAATTGGCTGGAACAGTGGCTAAGACACTATTTGAGAGGTCCATATCCCCTATCAGACGATGTGGCTTTGAGTCCCACCTCCCCTTCTGATCCCAGCTTCCTGCAAATGCATAGCTTGGAAGGCAGCGGATGATGGCACAAATACTTTGGGGTCCCTGCACCCACATGTAAGACTCTGAGTTCTAGGCTTCTGGCTTTGATCTGGTCCAGTCCCAGCTTTTGCAGACATTTGGGGAGTAAACCAGCTGACAGAAGAAATTTCTGTCTGCCTCTATCTCTGTTTCTCTCTCTCTCTCTTTCTTTCTTTTTCTCTCTTTCTCTGCCTTTCAGCAACATAAAAACGGGGCCGGCACTGTGGGGAAGTGAGTTAAGCTGCCATCTGTAGTGCTAGATTCCCACATAGGTGCCAGTTCAAGTCCCAGATGCTCTACTTTGATCCAGCTCCCTAATAATTAGCCTGGGAAAGCAGTGGAAGTTGGCCCAAGTGCTTAGGCCTCTGAACCCAACCTCGGAAACTCAGAAGAAGCTTCTGGCTCCTGGCTTTGATCTGGCCCAGCCCCAGCCATTGCAAAAATTTTGGGAGAGAACCAGCAGATGGAAGATCTCTCTTCTTCTTCTTCTTCTTCTTCTTCTTCTTCTTCTTCTTCTTCTTCTTCTTCTCTCTCTCTCTCTCTCTCTCTCTGTAAGTATGGTTTTCAAATAAATAAACAAATCATTTTTAAAAATATATAAGAAAATATAAATGAAAAATTTAAAATTTGGTAATATTTATGTTTTATGTCACAGAGGACAGTCTATTTTGGTGAATGTTACCCGTGTGCTTGGGAAGAATGTGTGCTCTGCAGTTGTTGAGGTACTTGATAGATGTCAATTAATACAGCTGATTGGTGGTGAGACTGATTTAACTCAGTCTTTAATGATTTTTGCCCGCTGTATCCATCCCTTTTTGATAGAGTGATACTGAAGTCTCCATCAGTTCTAATGATTTTTGCCTTGCATTTTGAGGCTCTGTTATTAGATGTTCCTCAGATTAAAGACTGTTATGTTGTCTTGGAGTATGGGGCATTTTTATTATTACGTAACCCCTCTCTTTTTTGAAAAAAGATTTTATTTGTTTTATTTGAAAGCCAAGTTACAGAGAGGCAGAGGCAGAGAGAGAGGTCTTCCATCTGCTGGTTCATTCCCCAGTTGGCTGAAACAGCGAGAGCCATGCCGACCCAAAACAAGGAGTCAGGAGCTTCTTCCAGGTCTCCCAAGTGGATGCAGGGGACCAAGGACTTGGACCAACTTCTACTGCTTTCCCAGGCCACAGCAGAGAACTAGATCTGAAGTTAAGCAGCTGGCTCTCGAACTGGTGCCCATATGGGATGTCGGCACTGCAGGCAGCGGCTTTACCTGCTATGCCACAGCGCGGGCCCCCCCATACTTCACTTTTAATCTATATTTTTTCTTATGTTTAAAGAGAGGTTCTTGGCCGGCGCCGTGGCTCAACAGGCTAATCCTCCGCCTTGCAGCGCCGGCACACTGGGTTCTAGTCCCAGTCAGGGCGCCAGATTCTGTCCCGGTTGCCCCTCTTCCAGGCCAGCTCTCTGCTGTGGCCAGGGAGTGCAGTGCAGGATGGCCCAAGTGCTTGAGCCCTGCACCCCATGGGAGACCAGGAGAAGCACCTGGCTCCTGCCATCGGATGATCGTGGTGCGCCGGTCACAGCATGCCGGCTGTGGCGGCCATCGGAGGGTGAACCAACAGCAAAGGAAGACCTTTCTCTCTGTCTCTCTCTCTCACTGTCCACTCTGCCTGTCAGAAATAATAAAAGAAACAAAGAAAGAAAGTAAACATTCTAAAGAGAGGTTCTTATGGAATTAGGTCATTTTTAAAAAATATTTAAAAGGCAGAGTTACAGACAGAGATAGGGAGGGAGGGGGAGAGAGAGAGAGAGAGAAAGAGAGAGGTCTTCCATCTGCTAGTTCACTCCTAAATGGCCACAATGGCTGCAATGGCTGGAAGTGGGCTGGTTTGAAGCCAAGAGCCAGGAGCTTCCTCTGGGTCTCCCGCACGAGTGCAGGGGTCCAAGTATTTGTGCCATCCTCCATTGCGTTCCCAGGCACATTAGCAGGGAGCTGGATTGGAAGTGGAGCAGCTGGGACTCGAACCTGCACCCAAATGGAATGCCAGTGCTGCAGGTGGCAGCCCTGCCCACTAGCCACAATGCCGACCTCTTACTGGGTCATTTTTTTATTTCTTCTTTTTTTTTTTGTAATAAGGAGGTAAGATGAGCTCCTCTTTTTTTATTTTTATTTTATTTCATTTTTTTGACAGGCAGAGTTGGCAGTGAGAGAGAGAGACAGAGAGAAAGGTCTTCCTTTGCCGTTGGTTCACCCTCCAATGACTGCCACGGCCTGCGCTCGCTCACCACGCTGATCCAAAGCCAGGAGCCAGGTGCTTTTCCTGGTCTCCCATGCGGGTGCAGGGCCCAAGTACTTGGGCCATCCTCCACTGCACTCCCGGGCCACAGCAGAGAGCTGGACAGGAAGAGGGGCAACTGGGACAGAATCCGGTGCCCCAACGGGGACTAGAACCCGGGGTGCAGGTGCCGCAGGCGGAGGATTAGCCTATTAAGCCACAGCGCTGGCCCTATTGGGTCATTTTAAAAATTTCATTCTGGGAGCCTGTGTTGTGGCACAATGGGTTTAAGCCGTGGCTTGCAATACCAACATCCCATATCGGGGTGCCAGTTGGAGTTCTAGGTGTTCTACTTCTGACCCAGCTCCCTGCTCAAGTGCTTGGGAAGACAATGAAAGATGCCCTAACGGCTGGTGCCGCAGCTCACTAGGCTAATCCTCTGCCTGCGGCACCAGCACACTGGGTTCTAGTCCCGGTCAGGGCGCCGGATTCTGTCCCGGTTGCCCCTCTTCCAGTCCAGCCCTCTGCTGTGGCCAGGGAGTGCAGTGCAGGATGGCCCAAGTGCTTGGGCCCTGCACCCCATGGGAGACCAGGAGAAGCACCTGGCTCCTGCCATCGGATGAGCGCGGTGTGCTGGCCGCAGCACGCTGGCTGCAGCAGCCATTGGAGGGTGAACCAATGGCAAAAGGAAGACCTTTCTCTCTGTCTCTCTCTCTCACTGTCCACTCTGCCTGTCGGAAGGAAGGAAGGAAGGAAGGAAGGAAGGAAGGAAGAAAAGAAAGCCTAAGAACTTGGATGCGTACTACCCTTGTAGGAACTCCCATATGGAGTTCAAGGCTCCTGACTCCATTTGACCATGGCAGCCATTTGGGGAGTGAACAAGCAGATGGAAGATTTCTCTCTCTCTCTCTCTCTTCTGCACCAGATGTCCAACCTGAGTAACTTCTTTAAGATTTCTCTCACAGGCAGGTCTTCCATCTTGGTTTGTCAGAATCTTTATTTCTCCTTCACTTGTGAAAGTGTTGTGATGCAGTGGGTTAAGCTGCAAGTGGCAGCTTAACCCACTTGCAGATGCCGCCATCCAAAATGAGGGCTGGTGCTCTTCCTCATTGCTCCACTTCTCATCCTGTTCCCTGCTAACGCACCTGAGAAAGCAGCAGAAGATGGCCCCTGTACTTGGGTCCCTGTCACCCATGTTGGAGACCCAGAGGGAGTTCCAGGCTCTAGGCTTCGATCTAAAACAGCCCCAGCCATTCATCCACTTGGGGTGTGTACCAGCAGCTGGAATCTCTCTCTCTCTCTCTTTCTTTGTCTTTCAAATAAATAAATGAATCTTTTAAGAAAATAAGGTTACAGGATTCTATGTTGGTGATTTTTTTTTCTTTTAACATTTAAATATTTCACACGATTCCTTCGCTTGCATAGTTCCTGAGAAGAAATGAGATATAGTTATCATCTTTGTTCATCGATAGCTAAAGTGATTTTTCTACCTGGTTTTTCTCAAGATTATTTATTGCCTTTGATTTTATGAAATTGGAATAAGACAGGAGCAAGCAGAGTTTTCTTGGGCACTTATCCTGCTTGGTGATATCTGAGTTTCCTGAGTCTGTGGTTTGGTGTCTGACTTTAGTTTGGGGAAATTTTCAGTCACTAGCACTCCAACTATTGCATTGTTCCTTTCTCTCTTTCTTCTCTTCCTGGTATTCTCATCAAACATACTTACACTTTTGTGATCGTCCCATGGTTCTTAGAATTCTGTTCTAATTTTTTTCTATTAGCTCTTCATTTTTTAAAAAGATTTATTATTTATTTATTTCAAAGGCAGAGTTGGGGGTAGGGGGAGACACGGAGGTCTTCCATCTGCTGGTTCACTCCCCAGTGGCCTAAGGTGGGCCAGACCAAAGCCGGGAGCCAGGAGCTTCTTCCAGTTCTTTCACATGGGTTCAGAGTCCCAAACACTTGAGTCATCTTCTGCTGCTTTTCCAGGTGCATTAGTGGGGAGCTGGATCAGAAGTGGAGCAGCCAGGACTTGAATCGGTGCCCATAAGGGATAGCGTCACTGCAGGCAGAGACTTTGCTCTACCATAGGGCTGGCCCCTGCTCTTCACTTTTTGAAGTTTCTGTGTTTGTATCTTTAAGTTCAGAGATATCTGCAAAGGTTTCCAATCCATCAATGAGCCCATCAAAGGTGTTCTTCATTTGTTTTACAATGTGTTGACTTCCATAATTTCTTTTGATACTTTCTCTGTTTATATTATCCATCCATTATTGCATACTATCCACATTTTCCATTAAATCCCTTAGCATGCTGATCATATTTTTAATAAACTCCTTAGTCAACAGTGTTGTGACGTGGTGGCTTAAGCTGCTGCTTGAGATATTGACATTGCACATGGCTCTGGTTCGAGTCCTGATTGCTCCACTTGTAGTCCAGCTCCCTGCTAATGCATCTGGGAAAGCAGCAGAAGATGGCCCAAGTACCTGCACTGAGGTTCCAGCTCCCAGCTTTGGCCTGGCCCAGCCTTATCCATTGTGCGGATTTGAGGAGTGAACCATTGGATGGAAAGACCTCTCAAATAAAAGAGAGAGACAGAGAGACAGAAGGAAAGAAAGGGAGGAAGGAGGGATGGAAGGACTAGAATGTTCGCATGCATTTCAAAATGGTTTACTTTGTCTTCACTCTACCAGGAGGACCAGGTAATTTTCCTCCCATACTTACCATGAAGACTTAATAGAGATTCAATTCACAAGTCATGGGGGCTGCTTGGTGGTGGCTGGCCCCTCCTGGAGCTTCCCAGCATTTGTCCAATTACTGTTTAGGTTCTTCTATCATAGGACTATTTTCTCCGGGACAGTTCCTGCTTCTCATGGAGATTTCCAGGAGTTAAACTGTGGTTCTCTGGATGTGTCTGTCTCTTCAATCTGGGGACAGTGGATTGCCCTGTGACCTGGCTTCCCCAATGACTCTAAGAGCAATCATTATTTTTTTTTTTTTCAGTTTGTTCAGCCCTTTAGTTGTTGTTGGGACAGAGTGGCAACTTCTAAGCCCCTTACAGATGGGACCAGAGCTGCAAGTTCCTAGGTCTCCTTTGATGGGGACATCAAGAATTATCTCAATAATGTTTAAGGAGAAAAGGTCAAGTTTCTCTTTATCAAAGAGAAGTGTGAAATCTTTACAAAGACTTGCAGGCCTAATACAAAAGCAGATAGTTGAAAAGCTGCTAAATATTGTACGCACTTTTGGAATGTGGAGAATGTGTTGGTTGATAACCCTCAGGTGTAACTTCACTCCATTTGCAGGTACGATAGGCTGGTAGGGACTTCTCACTGTGGCCGGGCAGTTTTTCCAGTGTATCTTTTCCCTTCCCATTTGAGGCATAGTTGGATTCACTTCATTAATATAGAAATCACACAGTATTTGAGTGCATTTTTGCTACTATGTACATATTTTATGTAAAATTTTAATCATAATTTGATGTACACAGAAAAAAGTACATGGGCCATCAATGTACAGCTGAATGAATTCTCATAGAGTAATCACTCCAATTTGCACAGTCCCAGATCTGGAGAGGAAACATTACCGGAACCACAGCTCTCTTGTGTCTCCTTCCGCTTCCTGGGACACTCTCTTCTCCCCCTTATAAAAATAACCGCGACTTTGTATCCTGATAATTTTACATTCGTTATTGTGGATGTTTTCTGTATTTAGTCTTTTGTCTGACTTCTTTTTCTCAGTGTTACCTTTATGAGGTTCAAGTATGTAATTGTCATTCATCCATTTTCACTGCTTATAGAGTTCCATTGTAAAACCTGAGTAACGCCGGTGCCACAACTCAATAGGCTAATCCTCTGCCTGCGGCGCTGGCACCCTGAGTTCTAGTCCCAGTCGGGGTGCCGGATTCTGTCACGCTTGCCCCTCTTCCTGTCCAGCCCTCTGCTGTGGCCCGGGAGTGCAGTGGAGGATGGCCCAGGTGCTTGGGCCTTGCACCCCATGGGAGACCAGGAGAAGCACCTGGCTCCTGCCTTCGGATCAGCGCGGTGCACTGGCCGCGGCGGCCATTGGAGGGTGAACCAACGGCAAAGGAAGACCTTTCTCTCTGTCTCTCTCTCTCTCACTGTCCACTCTGCCTGTCAAAATAAATAAATAAATAAATAAATAAATAAATAAAAAACCCTTGAGTAACAAGGTTTATTCAATTATCTAAGTTGGATTTGGGAAGGTTCATGTTTGGGGCTACTCCAAATAGTGTTGCTATATTTATTGTATTACATGAATTTTTGGAATATATTTGTGAATTTTCATTAGATATCTATGTAGAAGTGACAAAGAAGATCATAGTCTGTGCCTATCCACTGTGCCCAGTCTTAGTAGATGTGAAGTACAATTTTTTGAACTTCCAAAAATTCTCCCTGAAAACAAAACACATTAATTAAGATGGTAAGAGAATCGCTGTGTTTAATATATTCAAAACCTAGGTAAGAGCGGCAAGATGGCGGACTAGGAAGGGAGCACACCGATAGTCTGGGGAGAGACAGTTTAATAAAAGTGGAGATACTGCAGGTTCAAGGAAGAGTAGGGGAAGAAACAGCAGAGGAAACCCTTCCAGAACTGGTGATCCACAGTGGACCTGCGTGGAGAGCGTGGGAGCCCGCAGTTTGGGACACCAGCAGCAGATTCAACACACCAGCGCTGGAACGCCAGGTGAGCCGAACCTCTATAGCCCGAGATACCAGAAGGGAAGCGGAAAGAGGAGACTAGAGCGAACAAGGATTGAAACCCTGCGGGGAAAAGTTCACCAGGCTAACTAGAAGAGAGAGAGAGAGAGAGAGAGAGAGAGGGAAAAAAAAAAGTGACCCATACGGACACGAGTTTCTCTCTCTCCGCTCACCTCTCAAAGGTGAGCAAGACAAAGAGCAGGCGCCATTTTGGAATATGTCATAAGCAGAGCGACCTCGGTTGGCACTGGCCCCGAGCCTAGCAGAAAAACCTGACTCTGGGTGGGAGGGGTGAAATAACAGGAGATTAGAACCTAATGAATGTGTGGTGCTAATGAACTGAGACTGTGAAAAAAGAGATGGTGGGGAGAGAACTCACGGAAATCACGAATTCATGTGAGTACTCTCCAGAGATGCTACAGTTCAGTAGCCTTGGCAGCCCAGTGGGAATCTGAGTGAGAATCTGAGCCCACAATAAGGGCCGAAAAGATTCCCTCTCTGGTCCTTGGGAAAGAGCTTCCGATCTCTGGCTCCTGTGGGTATATCATTTGCCTGCTAACCACCCCCAATTCCATTCAGCTGTGTGGAATTACTTCCCTTTTGAACCAAAAAAAAAAAAAAGTAACAGAGAGAGATTTACCACGCCTAACCAGGGAGTGTCTCCTTTGACACACCCTCAAACCAGAGGAACCAAACAGAGCTCTCAGGCCACACCCATCTCAAGCCTCTAAGGCTCCATCAAAAGCAGACAGTCTACTTAATCTAGAGTCATAGTATAACAAGAAAAAAAACCACAGTGAAGAAACCAATATGCCAAACAACAAACGCAAAAACCGAGGTAATAAGAACAAGGAAGACACTATGGAATCCCCAAATGAAAAAGACACCCCCATTTAAGATTACGAAGATGATGAGATAGAAGAAATGCAAGAAGCAGATCTCAAAAAATTGATAAGAACACTAAGAAGTACTCAAAAACAAATTCTTGAACTACAGAAATCCTTAATGGACAAGGTAGAAAATCTCTCTCGTGAAAATGAAATATTAAGGAGGAATCAAGCTGAAATGAAACAACTAGTAGAACATGAAACTGTGATAGTGACAAGAAATCATAATGAAGTGAAGAATTCAATAGATCAAATGAAAAACCCATTAGAGAGCCTTACAAACAGAATGGGTGAGGCAGAAGAGAGAATATCAGACTTAGAAGACAGAGCACAGGAAAATATACAGTCAAACCAAAGAAAAGAAGAGGAAATTAGAAATCTAAAAAATATTGTTGGGAATCTACAGGATACTATTAAAAAACCCAACATTCGAGTTCTAGGAGTTCCTGAAGGCATGGAGAGGGAGAAAGGATTAGAAGGCCTTTTTAGTGAGATAATAGCAGAAAATTTCCCAGGTTTGGAGAAGGACAGAGACATCCTAGTACAGGAAGCTCATAGAACCCCTAGTAAACATGACCAAAAGAGATCCTCATCACGACACATTGTAATTAAACTCACCACAGTGAAACAGAAAGAAAAGATCCTAAAATGTGCAAGAGAGAAAAGTCAGATTACTCTCAGAGGATCTCCAATTAGACTCACAGCAGACTTCTTATCAGAAACCCTACAAGCTAGAAGGGAATGGCGAGACATAGCTCAGGTACTAAGAGAGAAAAACTGCCAGCCCAGAATATTATATCCTGCAAAGCTCTCATTTGTGAATGAAGGTAAAATAAACACCTTTCATTGCAAACAGAAATTGAAAGAATTTGTTGCCACTCGTCCAGCCCTGCAAAAGATGCTTAAAGATGTGTTACACACAGAAACACAGAAACACGACCATCAACATGAAAGAAGGTAAACGAAGGGAACCTCACAGCAAAAGATCACAGGGAATTCAAAGCATACATTTGGATAAAGAAATTATGGGACATGTACTCTATAGAATACTATACAGCAGTCAAAAACAATGACATCCGGTCATTTGCAACAAGATGGAGGAATCTGGAAAACATCATTCTGAGTGAATTAAGCCAGTCCCAAAGGGACAAATATCATATGTTCTCCCTGATCGGTGACAACTAATTGAGCACCAAAGGGGAAACCTATTGAAGTGAAATGGACACTATGAGAAACAGTAACTTGATCAGCTCTTGTGTTGACTGTTGTTGTACAATGTAATACTTTATCCATTTTAGTATTTTTTTTATTCTAGTACTATAGGTTGAACTCTGTAATTAACAAACAATTATTCTTAGGTGTTTAAATTTTAACTGAAAAGTGATCCCTGTGAAATATAAGAGTGGGAATAAGAGAAGGAGGAGATGTACAATTTGGGACATGCTCAATCAGTCGTGCCCCAAATGATGGAGTTAGAAATGTGCCAGGGAATTCCAATACAATCCCATCAAGGTGGCATGTACCAAGGCCATCTCACTAGTCCAAGTGATCAATTTCAGTTCACAATTGATCACACTGATAGGTCTAAGAGTCAAAGGGATGACACAAACAAGACTAGTGTCTGCTAATACTAACTGATGGAATCAAAAAGGGAGAGAATGATCCAACATGGGAAGCGAGATACACAGCAGACTCATAGAATGGCAGATGTCCTAAACAGCACTCTGGCCTCAGAATCAGCCCTTAAGGCATTCAGATCTGGCTCACGAGCCCATGAGAATATTCTAGGCATGGAAAGCCAAGACAATCTGGGAAAAAAAAGAAGACCTAAATGAAAGATCTCTGTGAGTGAGATCCCAGTGGAACGAATGGGGCCATCAAAGAAGGAGGTATCTTTCTCTGAAGGGAGGAGAGAACCTCAACTTTGACTATGACCCTGTCGGAATAAGATTGAAGTCGGCGAACCCTAAAGGCTTCCATAGCCTCGGCAACTCATGACTGGAGCCTAGGGAGATTACTGACGCCATAAACAAGAGTGTCAACTTGTTAAATCAACTTCAGGAGTCACTGTGTACTTACGTCTCATCTGGGATCTGTCCTTAATGTGTTGTCCAAGGTGAAGTAATGCTATAACTAGCACTGAAACAGTATTTTACACTTTGTGTTTCTGTGTGGTTGCAAACTGATGAAATCTTTACTTAGCTATACTGAATCAATCTTCTGTATATAGATAATTAAAAATGAAAAAAAATCTTGGTGTTAAATTGGAAATTGCATAGAAAATTAATCAATTTAAAAAATATGTCATGTAGTATCTCTGTCCTTAATGTGCTATATATTGTGAATTAATACTATAACTAGTACTCCAACAGTATTTTTCACTTTGTGTTGCTATGTGAGGGCAAACTGTTGAAATCTTTTCTTAATATATAGTAAACTGATCTTCTGTATATGAAGAGAATTGAAAATGAATCTTGATGTGAAGCAAGGGGAGAGGGAGTGGGAAAGGGGAGGGTTGCGGGTGGGAGGGAAGTTATGGGGGGGAAGCCATTGTAATCTATAAGCTGTATTTTGGAAATTTATATTCTTTAAATAAAAGCGTTATAAAAAAAAAAAACCTAGGTAAAAGAGTTCTTACCCATTCCAAAATAGAGATGAGTATGGACAAAGCACTAAGGTCAATGACTGCATGAGAATGATAGGGAAATAAAAAGGGCATTTGGCAAAATTCCCTGCAAGCCAGGCAGACAAACATCAACACACACCCCTCAAAAGAAGGGACACAACCCTATCTGAGGGAAACATTTGACATCCAACAAAAGTGTGCAAAGTTCTCACAGGATTCAAGTTGGAGGTAAATGCAAAACCCTGCACACACCAGGGAAAATCCACGGTGCAGTGTCAGGCTAAGTCTTTCAGAACCTTAGCATAGCTGACAAATCTCCCTTCACAAGGCTTCCAGAGGAAACTGGGAGAATTAGAAACCAAACTGACTAGGACAGGAATGTTAGGGGCAAAATAAAGAGAAAAGCTTAAGGGAGCAGAGCGGGGTTATATTACAGTGGAAACAGATCCCAGAAAGCACCTTAAGAGAACAATACAAATCTAAAGTTGAAAATTCTGTCGAACTGAATTCATCTGGATTGCGGACTCTGGACCTGGCTAGGTCCTTAGCCAGATGCACCCTCGCAGAGAGTTACATTTCCTCTTTCACCCCTAGTTTGCAGTGAACACGTGAATAGGCTGCACCTCATGAAGTTGCAGTAACAATTTGATGTGATAAAACTTGTCAAGTGTCTGTACTTCGCAGAATGTAGCAAGCACTGTAATTCATGGCCATGCCTGCAATGGCTACCTCAGTATACTTATCTGCATTCTATGCTGTTGACCATTTTCTGCTCCTTGAACACTTGCTTCATCTAGTTTCTATAATTCCATTCTTTAGTCATTTTTTTATTTCTATGGTGCTGTGATTCTCTGATTTTCTTTTTTCATCACTAACCACAGCCCCAAGATCCCAGCTTCGGTCCTTCTTGATGGTGATTATCTTTTTTTTTTTTAAAGATGAATTTATATGAAAGGCAGAGTTACAAAGAGAGAGGGAGAGGGAGAAAGAGAGAGAGAGAAAAATCCTCCATCCTCTGGTTCACGCCTTCACTCTCCAAATACCTGCAACAGCTGGGGATCGGCCAGGCTGAAGTTAGGAGTCAAGAACTCCATCCAGGTCTCCCACGTGAGTGGTTGGGGCCCAGTAAATTGGGCCATCTTCTACTGCTTTCCCAGGTGCATTAGCTCAATCAGAAGTGGAGCAGCTGGGACTTGAACTGGCACCCCTCACAGGCAGTGGCTTAACCTGCTGTGCCACACTGCCAGCTCCAGTAGTTGATAATCTTGGGGGATCATTAAAATCACCAAGGAACTTTGCAAATCCTGATTCCCAGGCTGTACCTTAGGCCAACTAAATCAGATTCTCTGGGAAGGACAATCAATCTCAGTATTTCCCCCTCTTTCCAGGTGATTCCTCTATGTAGCCAAGGCTTAGAGGCTCTGCCTCAGAGTCTCTGAGAGAGCCCAGCCACTCAGTTCTGTCAGTTACCGCGTACAGCAGGGACCCCCCCAGCCCTGCCTGGGTAGTAGAATCACCGTAGGACAGCTGTAGGTTTTGTAAACCAGTGCCTTTGCACCCACTCCCAGAGCTTTGGGTTTACTTAGCTTGATGTGGAGCATGGGTAAGAATCCTCCAAAGTTCCCAGCATGCCTTGCATGTGTAGTCAAGGTCAAGAACCACTGACCCCGCAGTGGCCTGTCTCTGGTCCACATCCTCCTTATGAACAGCAGCCTGCATGTCTTCTTTCTACTAACCTTTACCCATGGTGATAATATGTGCCTGCAGAATTTCTGTTGTCCCAAGCTCCTCCTGAAGCCAAAAACCTTTCGATCCCCTGTGGCTACCCCCATTCTTATGAAGGTGAGAAACTATGGCTTTCCAAATCCTGTCCATTCTTCCTCCTGAAGAACTCAGAAGTCTGTCTTTTCCTTACCATCCCCAAAATCACTACTCAGTCATCTCAGAATTATGACAACAGCTTCTTTTTAAATTGTTAGTTATTTATTATTTATCTGAAAGTCAGTCACACACACAGAGGGCTGCCATTCCTGGTTTGCTTCTCAACTACTTGCAACAGCTGGGACAGGGCCAGGTTGAAACCAGGAAAACTCAATCCAGATCTCCCACGTGGGTGGCACAACCCAGTTACTTGAGCTATTGTCTGCTGCTTGGAACAGTGGGCATCAGCAGGAAGCTGGAAGCAGACATGGACATGGAACTCAAACCCAGGCACCCTAATATGGGACGTGGGCATCCAAGCAGCATCTTACCTTCTTTACTGAATAGACAGGTGATGCCGGGGCAGGAAGAGATAACACCGGAATGTGGCCTTGTCCGAAACCCATACAAACCTGTTCACCTCGACAGGCACCCAGCTGATGAACTTAGGGTTTTATTTAACCTTAGGAAATGTATGGTGAAAGTGACCCTTACCTGTTGTAAATCTTGCTAATAGCTGATGTTGTCTACGGGATTCCCCTGTTCCCTGGGTTCCCATGTGAAATATGTTCTACAGATTCTTCAAAGCCTTTGTGTGACTATAAAAAGCCGATGTGATTTGTACTCAGGGTCGCTCGCTCACATTTGTGACGCTGCGACCCCAGCATGCTGGTCAATAAAATACTCTTCTTGTGTTTTGCATAAGAGACTGTCTCTTGGTGTATTCTTTACTCCGGCACGGCCGTAACATAAGCTCTAAACTCTTTGGGGACAGAATTTGTGTAATTTATCAGGGTATCAGCCAAATGTTGTGAATGAATACACATAAATGAGTAAGTGCCTGCTGATTGAATGAGTGTATCTGAGTAGCTGTGGAAACCATGTTGCCAACTACATTAGAAATCAGTTTGAAGACCCTGAATGAGAATCTCAGGAATTCTCCAATAAGCACAATAAATGTGTTAACATCTGAATTTTCTGATATAATTTGGCTGCCAAGAGTGCTAACTTGCTTCCTTTCTGACCATTGTCTGGATGAGGTTGACAGTCGGAATGGGAGTAGGTGTTTCGCCTGAGGATTAGACCCCTGGAATTCTGTGTCCAAATATTTGGGTTTGAGACCTAGCTCCAGCTTCCTCCTAACACAGATTCTGGGAGGCAGCAGTGATGGTTGAAGTGATTGGGAGACTGGGCTGACTTCAAGGCTCCATGCTTTGGCCCCCAACCAAGTCTCAGTCACTGGGGACATTTAGGGGGAGAAGTAGCAGATGAGAGCCTCCTTAACCCCACCACCACTACCACCGCAGGTTCTCTGCCCGTTAAATTAAAAAAAAAAAATAGTGTGGATGAGTGAACACCAGGCTTTAAAGAAACTTTTAAAGTAACTTTGGACTCATAGGAAATTGCAAAATTAAGGTATAGAATGCTGTGCCCTCTCTGTGTAGTTCTCCCCAGTAGTGACATCTTACACAGCTGTAGTGAAAGATCAGAAGCAGGAAACTGACATGTGTACAAAACAGTTCAGTAGGTTGCAGACTCTGTTCAGTTTCCACATGAACCCATTTGTGTGTGGGTGTGTGTACTGTTCCGTGCAATTTTATTCCATGTATAGGTTTCTGTAACCACAACCACAATCAAGATACAGGACTATTCCAGCAACACAAAAGAATTCTCCAATGATACCCCTCTATGAGTCACCCCCACCTCCACCCCTATCCCTTGACAACCACTAATCTTGTCTGTCTTCATACTATGTTATTTCAACAATGTCATATAAACAGAATCATAAAGTATATAACCTTTTGAGGTTGGCTTTTTTCACATAACATAAAACCTTTGCAACCCATCCAAGTTGCATGTAATACCATGCTTTTTAAAAACCAGAAAATGCAAAAGAGATACAAATTGACTTTGAAATTTTGAAAAAAAAATCTTACCTAAGATATAATAACTTGGATTTTTAAAAAAGGCATCTGGATTTATTTATCCCAGTTAGTGATTAAAAGTACATTTCAAGATTTGGGCAAGATTAATTTTTACATTGTTGGAGAAATATTAATTAAGGTTTCGGGTATCATTTGGAAAGAAATATAAACTTTGGTTGTACAGCTTTGAAATTGTGCCCTGCAACTTGATACATACACTCAGTATAAATATTCACAAAGTAAACTCAATTTGCCACTGTGACAGACTACCAAGGACCAATAAGTATTTTATTGACTGTTATATTTGGTGGAAATACAACTCTGGTTAGACTGATTTGAGATTTTATTTAATTCTAGGACAGTTTTCTTAATTTTGCTATTCCTGAGATTCTTTTTCTTGTAGGCCCTAACTTTTTATTATTGTCACCTCTCTAGAAATGCTCTCATATTTCCCATATTCAAATGCATTTTCAATTTTATTCGTCTTTTTGAGCTACTGACAGCTATCAGTCTTGTGACAGGTAGTATTTATGGTAATATACTCACAAACTGAAAGAAAAGAAGTATGAGTGATTTATGTAGAGTTTAGGAGGTTAAATTTGATTTTATTGTAATCAGACACTTTGAGACTGACTTAGTTTTGCCGCTGTGAGCCTGCTGGAGGTATTATGCTGTATTAAGTAAAAGCTTTTATCCAAGTTTAGCCAAAAGACATATCTATTCTTAAAAGGAAACACCTCTGATATTGTTGAGAATTCACTTCTGAGTGGATTTGTGGGAGATGCTTTATTCTGCTAATATGTTGCTCATGTAATACAAATGTAGGGTGATTCCCCTCAAAGAGAGCCTAACCAGGAAGACACATTCCTCCCAGAATCTTCCCCTTCTTGATTGACACCAACTTCAGCTGTGTTTTTCAAATGTAGCTATGGTTAGGGTGGTATAGACTCCCTGTCAATTGCTTTGACCCTTGTTCTCCCACTTCCTTTCCACTTGTAAATATTCCTTCATGTAGATATGCATAGTTGGTCAAAAAACAAAAACAGTAACAAAAGAGGGAGGGTGTATGAAAAGTGTTAGTTTTAACATCCTAATTTATAAAAGTTCCTACACATTACATGAGTGTTTTACATTAAAAATAATACTGTAAATCTACATTGCTACATAGAAATATGTCCACAGAACATTATTGAGAGAAAAAACTCACTTAGCTGGTATGTATAATCCAAAATGTAGGATCTCAATTTCAGCCTCCAAGATGAGTACATAGTGAGAGGGAAAGACAGAAAAATCATATAAATTCTGAACAAAACATCAATAGTGGTCATCTATGTGCAGAGTACTAATGGTTGATTTTCCTATCTGTATCTGGCTCTATTATCCAAATTTTCTACAACATTTGAAGAGTCTTCAGAATAGTCATAGAAATTTTATACCAAAATTAATTTATCTCTTAGTTCCATTTTGCACTAACTTTTGAAATACCCTCATACATGATTTATTTAACAAGATAGAAAGGCAAAAATTATTTTGAAATGGTGATATGTATATTTTTATTTTTGTTGTTTTTTTCTTAAATTAATTTAGAATTTTTGTTAACATGTAATATTTGTATTTTATGGGGCACACAGCAATACTTCAATACATGTATAAACTGTAAATCAATTAAACCAGGCAACTAGTCTTTCCATTTCCTTATATTTCCTTTGTATTTGAAGCTCATAACATGCAGTATTTTAAATAGATAAGTGCAAAGGATTAAATGACAAAATGTACTGATATGTACCAAAAGGCCTAGCTGATTCATCTGTAATTAATTTTTGTGTATTGTATGAAATAGGAATCAAGGTTCACTTTTTCACATGGATATTCAAGTGATACTTTATAAAAAATTTTTTTAAAAGATTTATTTATTGAGAGGCACAGTTACAGAGAGACAGAGAGAGGGAGACTGAGAGAGACACAGAGACAGAGAGGTCTTCCATCCACTGGTTCATTTCCCAAATGGCCTCAATGGCCTGAGCCAGGAGCTTCCTTGGGGTCTCCCATGCAGGTGCAGGGACCCAAGCACTAAGGCCATCTTCACTGCTTTCCCAGGCCTCTGGCAGAAAGCTGGATTGAAACAGGAGCAGCTGGGACTTGGTGCTGCAGGCACAGGCCTAACCTACTATGCCACAGTGCTGGCCTGCAAATAATATTTTTCTTAGTTGCCTTTAGTCTTCTGTACACACTGTCCAGCATTCAATCAAAAATAATGGGGCATAAAAAAAAGTGAAATACGGTCTTATTGAAATAAAGCAGAAATAGCTCTCAGGACTGATGCAATAAAATCTGATTCAGAATTCTCCATACATTGATGGGATGTGTAGACAGGCACCATTGTGTGTATATTAGGTGGCTATTGGCATTTTTATGGGAACCCACAATGTCAGTCATTGTGTGCTTTTTCCAAGGAGATTCAGCTTGTGCTTTAAATAGTCTACTCACCCTCCAGTCTACTGGCTCAGTAAAAGGGAGTCAGCAACTTGTCTTCTCCACATACTTTTACTGTTTCAGTATGTGAAACCACTGTGAACGCAAGGCCATCCATGGACATTGTCCAGGTCTGCAGGGGCAAGGTGGGCTTGCTTGTCAGCAAGATTCCACTTGCAAAGATGTGGCAGATTTTCTGGGTTTGTCCACCACCTCTAACACTTAGCAGCTTTCTCAATAACTGCTTCACATTTGTCACTTATTGAATGGAGATACGGTTACCACACAGTGTTGTGAGATTAAAGGGATTAAATTATAGAACTTCCCTAATAATGCTTAGCATAATATGAGTGCTCAAAAATTCTTAACTATTATCAGATTTTTTTTCATTCAGTTTGTTCACTTATGACTCCATTTACTTTCATCTTCCAAAAATGCGTAAAGTCTTGTTCCCTATCTCTCCTCATGTTCTCTTTGTTCTTTTAAAATTTTTCTTGTAATACTTAACAAGATTCACCAAAGGATTCAAAATTAAAAGTCTAAAAATCAAAATTCACCCAATTGACAAATTTGAAACTTTAAATTCCTATATAGACTCTCGTGTTTTCAGACTGTGAGTGTATGACCATTGGCTTAGATGACTGCTAACTTTTGTCCAACTTGAACAGTTTATGAATTAATGACATAAAAAAAACATGTCCATTAGAATGGTGAATTCTATCTTGTTGATGAAAGCTCAAAATTCGTTTGTCTAATTTTCTCCTTTTTCCAGGATATTCAGCATATTCACTTTCCTACCTGATGGGATATTGGCTGAATGATTGACAGGTACAAAAAAGACATTGGGCAGCTCTTTGGAAAGGACATAAAGTGCTATACAAATTCTTTGATCACATTTAAATACCCTTAAGCAACCTCCATTAACCTTGAATACCCCAAGCTGTTGCCCCAGGCTCTACAACTTACTCAAAACCCAAACTATATTTAGTTTAAGAATGAGTCCATCCACAAAGAAATAGCAGTCAGTGTTGTTTCAATGAGTATGGAAAATGCTTGAATAAAATATTTTCTGTAACTATAATCATGGAATTAACATCATATTGTCTATATTATTTATAATGCATGAACTATATTAAACACTGTATTAAAAGATCACAAGATTTTATTCATGTGAAAGAAATATGATATTCATGCTAAATTGCAGCTTGAGAGACCTGTATCTGAGTAAGACTGCATGAGATCAAGTCCTACCTCTTATTCTGATCCATCTTCATTCTAATCTGCAGGCTGGGAGGCAGCAGACGATGGTTCAAGAAGTCGGGTCCCTGCCATCCATGTGGGCCACCCATAAAGCATTCTTGGCTCCAGGCTTCGACCTGGTCCAGCCTCTGCTGTTGTGGGCACTAGGTGGGTGAACCAGCAGTTGGAAGATGTCCCTGTCACTCAGCCTTTCAAATACGTAAAAAATAGATAAACTTAAAAATGAAACGCAATATTCCCAAAGCAAAATAATCTTTAGGTTTACTGGTTTGTGCCTCTTTATCATTTTTAAAGCAGTGGATTTGTGATTGCTTTACCAATGAATGGTCTGAAAGCTGAAGGTCTTTCTTAATTTTCTCAGAAGCACATGCACAGTGTAACATTTGTGTGGGTATGCATGTGAATATACGTGTGAGTGTATGATTATGTATGTTTCTTGTGTCCATATGCAGGTGTTTAAGCGTGTGGGGTGCTGTGTAGACAGAGGGAGCGATATTAACCAGTAGACAATAGCATTGAGACTCAGCCGGGTTTAATTATTTAAATGTGGATTGTACCCATTTAAAATTAAATTCAAATAATTTTAAGGTGGATTGGGTAATACAAAGCAGAATGATGGGAATAAGGCAAAGAAAAAATGTAGGGGGAGATGGATGCCCTAGCAGTTAGCTATTTTATACTGTAAAGTGATATCCCAAGAGAAGCCAAGGCGGCTCGATCACTTGAATCATTGAAAATTGGACTGGACTAAGCTAGGAAGAATGTACCACGGGGAGTAATCATGCTTTGACAGAGAAAGACTGAAAGAACTTTTCCAATTCTAATTGCCATGATCCTGTGTAATTCAATTTGAAATGGCCTCACTATTTTAATTCACAACGATCCTATTTTTACTCTTTCTTTTTTCGTAATCCTGCTTCTGATATCACTACTCCTCTAAAAGGAAAAAGAACCCCTCGAGCTTGCTTGCCAAGTATTCATTGAATTACACCCCCTATTTCCTTTTCTTCCTCCAGACGGGCTGGTGCTCGGACCCAGGCGGCGCGCTCAGGGCTGGGCAGACGTGATGATCATCGCCCCTGCTGTAGTCCATCAGAGCCGGGTGTTAGCAGGTAAGGGCGAGGGCTGACAAAGAGGTTTTCGAATCGAGTCAGCATAAATGCTTCCAGGAGGCCAATTCAGGATCATCTATTGAAATATGGATAGGAAAGACTGCCAGCCCAGGCTGCATACCTCTATCTGCTGCATTTACGCCTAGGCAGTAGAAGGCTTTCGAGGGGAAAAATAACAAAAGCCGTAGTTCCATGTGGGCAATTGTCTGTCCACGTCGTTCGGGGCTGATTTTGTGAAATGGTTGCCAGTCTGTCTGGGTCTGGTGCCTGTCTTAGCCACTTTATTTGTTTTGAGATGCTTCAGGGATAAGATCCCAGGAGGCTTGAGGTTCTGCTTTCCTGGAGCCAATTTGTGAAGAGATCAAAGGGGGTCCCAGTCCCCAGAGACTGAGTTACACTTTGGGATGTACTGGGATGTCTCATTTTCCACGGCACTCCGTTGCTTAGAAAGTATTGCAAAATAAATTTCAGTGAACTGAATTTTATTAACCCACTAGCATATCATAGTTTGCATTGGTATTGGGCCCAGGACTCTAATTTTTACTTTCCTTATCTAGTAATGAGTAATCAAAATTAAAGTGAAAATTGAAATGAAACTCTTTATAAGCTAAGAATGTTTTTGTGATACCAGTGTTTTATAGCAAGTTTCCCTTCCCATGTAATTTCTATTCAACAATTTGGGAAGTGGAGAACTAAAACAAAACAAAACAAAAGTCATTCAGAGAATGTGAAGTGAAATTTCCAAATACTCCCAATACAGCAATGATAATGCCTTAAAATTTAAATATTACATATAGATAATACTTAAATTATGATGTGATAATTTTCTCACCCTATATTAATTACTGTCTTTATTTTGAAATATTTCATATGACATTTGTTCTACATAACTCAGAATTTTAAAATGTGAACAGATTTTCATTATTGTTTTAGAAAGGAGGCAAACCCTTCCCATAGAGTTGAACTTTAAACTCCTCCCTGGCGTTATTTTTCTCTCACTCCAAGTAAGTTCTATTGTAAAGTAGGTTTGTACCCATCCATCTGTTGTCTGTATTTTTACTACATGTAGAAAGGTTCTTCAAAATTTCCTGGAAAATTCAATTAACAGATAAGTTTGTTTTGATACAAAAATATTTTGAAATCCATGCTTGGCTTATTCATAATATAGATTTTCCCATGAACGTTTCTGAATACACCTCACATATGATTCTATAGTTTGCATGTAATATTTGTTGTGAGTTCTTTTTTAAAAAATGATTTATTTACTTATTCGAAAGACAAAGTTGCAGACAGGGAGGGAGAGATGGGGTTGGGGAGGGAGGAAGAACTCCCCAAATGACCACAATGGCTGAGGTTGGGCCAGGCTGAAACTGGGAGCCTGGAACTCCATCTCAGTCTCCCATGGGGGTCTCAGAGCCCAGGAACTTGGGCTATCTTCCACTGCCTTGCCAGGCACATTAGCAGGGAGCTGGATTGGAAGTGGAGCTGCCAGGACTTGACCGAGCACCCATATGGGCTCTCATGCTGGCCTGCTATGAATTCTTAGAATGTCCGTGGTCAATATGGTATCGCACTACATCTCACATTTTCTACATTTTGTGTTTTTCATTCAATATTTTGTGTTTAAAGCCTATCCATATTTATACATGTAGATAAAATCCTAAATAAATTTTACAGGTGTGGAAAACTTCATCATTATTGACTTACCCATTCCTCCAAGGATAAGCATTTAGGTTGCTGCTAATTTTTCAAAACTATAATCTGTATGGCATGCCTCCTTATGCATAATGTTCAAGCGTCTTTAAGATCTATAGCAAGAATTGACATTCTAGATCTCAAATAGCTGCCTTGTCAGCTTCTCATGTGAGAGAGGATTTAGTTCGAGGCCCCTGGCTCCAGCCTGGTTCAGCCCCACGTGTTGGAGGCATTTGGGAAGTGAACCAGCAAATGGAAGACCTCACTCTGTCTGTTTCTCTTCGTCTCTCCCTCTTTATAAATAAAAATAAATAATTTTTAAAAAAGAAAATTGTTAAACTGGACTTTAAGAAAAAAATCCATTCTACTAATATCAAACCATGAAAATCTAATTTATTGATCATTAGTCAATTTTAAAGATACTCTACCACATCCTGACACTTAGCTCCTTTGGAAACTAAACTTACCGTTTTCCCTTGAAGCTATGGTATGTCGTTTCCATTCTATCACTTCATGGGCCACTGCCAGCACTCCTGCACCAAGTTTATAGAGCCCATCCTCCCACGGCTTCTGTCTTGGTCCTCCTCCCCAGTTCAGTCAAGTCTACAAGCACTTGCAGGGCAGTCTCCCTGTTGTTTTGGTCGCACCCCCTTTCTGCCCACAGATGTAGATTCCAATGTGTCCCAGGGCCTTAGTGACTGCCCAGGGCCACACCTCCTGCTTCTGGGCTGAGCCACTTGAGTTCAGGGAGGATGAGCAGCTCCCCACGTGTGGCATCCGCAACCCGGAGCAGTGAAGGAACCAGCCCGTGGTCACACAGCCTATAGTAGAACCCAGGGGTTTGGGAGACATCAGATCCTGGGAGTTTAGCACTTTGTTCTGAGCCTCCTGACTGCATTTAATTCTTTTTGGCTTTAGCCAATTCTTGAAGTCAATTGCACTCAATCCTAGCTGCTTTGGCTGTGGCACATTGGAAGGCTCGGCCTCCATGCTACACTATATCCACCTGCTGGGAACACAGGATCATGGGAGAGTTTCACACATTGGCCCTCACCTCTCAGAGCACCAGGGATGAGGCTTCTCCATGCCGGCCTCAGAATGATGAGGGTCTAATTAGTCTAGAGATTCCTTCTGACAACCAGCCAAGAAGCTTTCTATCCTGAAAAATTGCCATTGTGGCAAAGATTAAAGCAGGGATCGAGGGTTATTACGACGGGGTGAGTGGAATGCCAGCCTCTAAGAGAACAAATTTACTACATTTCAGCATAACAACTTGTTTGTTGTTGCATAAAGCCCAAGAAAAGCTGTCTGATTCCTCATGTTACCCAAGCTAACATTATACGCTGATAATTAGAAACAACTTCTGCCCATTATGGACGATATGTTGTAAACAATTGTGAGTGAATTTTATGTTAACAGTTCTTTTGTGAGGGGAAAATATAAACTTGTACAATTGCTGAAATACAGAAAGACCAAGTGTAATGTAGGCTGAGGTCTGCTATCTCTAGTGCTCAAATTGTATTTTCCAGAAGTTTAAATGATTGTTCCCAGGGGCTGGGCTTGGACCGGGAAAAAGTTCTGGCTAGTCTGCTTTGTCTGCAGTAATCGTCTTTCAGCAATGACAAGGAGTAAGCAGAGAGTGGTTCAATTCTAAAAACCTATTTATGTATTTATTTAAAGAGAGAGAGAGAGAGAGAGAGAGAGAGAGATCTTCATCCACTGGCTCACTCCCCAAATGCCTGCAACAGCAGGGGCTGAGTCAGGCTGAAGCCAGGAACCCAGGAGCCTGGAACTCCATCTGTGTCTCCTATGTGGAAGGCAGAGGCCCAAGCACTTGAACCATCATCTACTGCCAGGACTCAAACTAGGCGCTCTGCTATGAGATGAGAGAGTCCTAAGCAGCATCGTAGCTGCCTCTCTTAAGCAGAGCCTATTTCAAACATCCTTTCTTTAAAATGTATATTTATTTATTGTCAGCTCCTTGGAAGTCAGAGAGACAGAGGGCAGAGAAAGAGAGAGATCTTCCATGCTCACCCCTCAAACGTTGGCAACAGTGAGGACTGGGTCAGGGTGAAGCCAGGAGCCAGGAACTCTCCAGGTCTCCCAGATGGGTGACGGGGACCCAGGCACTTGAGCCATCATCTGCTGCCTCCCAGGGCACATTAGCAAGAAGCTGTATGAAAAGCAGAGTACCTGGGACTTGACCTTGCACTCTGATAGGAGTTGTGGGCATTCCGAGCAACAGTTAATTCCTTGTGCCATAATACCTGTCCCAAATGATACTTCTAAAGAATTTTGACATGGTTGTTCTTTTTTATTTTATTTTATTTTTTCAACTTTTATTTAATAAATATAAATTTCCAAAGTACAGTTTACGGATTACAATGGCTTTTTCGCCCCCATAACTTCCCTCCCACCCACAACCCTCCCATCTCCTGCTCCTTCTCCCATCCCATTCACATCAAGATTCATTTTCAATTATCTTTATATACAGAAGATCAATTTAGTATATACTAAGTAAAAATTTCAACAGTTTGCACCCACACTGAAACACAAAGTGTAAAATAATTTTTGAGTACTAGTTATAGCATTAATTCACATTGTACAACCCATTGACATAGTTGTTCTTTTTTCTTAAAAACAATTATTTATTTGAATGGGAGAGAGAAAGAGAGACAAAGATCTCCCATTCACTGGTTCACTACTCAAATGTCCACAACAGTATTTGAGTCCCAAAGGCAAGAGCTGGGAACTCAGCCTGGGTGTCCCACGTATGAGGCCGGGACTCAACCACTTGTCCTAGCACCGGCTGCCTCCCGGGGGTGCATGAGCAGGAAGCTGGACTTGGGAGCAGATCCGAGACTTGAACCCAGACCCCTTGATATAGGAGGCAGGCATCCTCAGCAGCGTCTTAGCTGCCACACCAAGTGCCTGCCTCTAGTGCTGGGTTTCTTTCGTGTGAAGTTTACAAATCAGATTGAAACATTAACTGTAATTTAAAAATTGTATTAATTTGTAACTAATGGCCTACTTTGGGGGGATTTTAGGTTTCCTGAAAAAGCGAGAGGTGTATACAGAGGTTCCTGCTCAGGCACCCCTGCCTCCTCTCACTGTTTCTCCTCCGAACACTGGTGCATTTGTTATAATCGATGAAACAATCTCTATGCGTTGTTGTGAACTAAAGCCAGAGATTGCATTAGGGTTGGCTCTTGGGTCACACATTTCACAGGTTTCCACCCTTGTGCACCGACACGGATCCACTATTCCAACGTCGTCCAACCAGATTTCCAGTTCACAACGTAGCTAAACAAGAAGATTAGAAGGTGTGTTTTTGAAACATCTAACTGCACTGAGCCAAGTTAAACTAAAACTCAACCCAAAAGTTAGGAGCTTACTCTTTATGGTTGCTTCCAAACAGAAAAGCGATATAGTAAAAACTAAGAAGTCTTTTCTTTGAAAGTTGTAGTTATTTTGATAAACAGTGCTGTCCAAACAGCAAATGTGAGAGCCACACTCTGCACCTCATTCTCTTTGTGCCCTGTCTTGGGGTTTGGTGTGAATACTTCATAGTTAAACTATGTCTTCCCCCGAGGACTCCACAGCCATCCCATTTCTGTCCTGGCATTTGGCCTATTGTGTTTAGGAGGTTCTATTGAGAAATGGAATTGATGATTTCTTCCATAACCACAAGGAAAAAATTGAGAGTTACTGATTTCAAACCACTATTATAACATTTCAAGTTCTTCTGTAGCTACGTTTCCCTTCCGAAGTGAAAAAAATAAATAAATAAAAATAAAAATAAGTCTTCCCGTGTGTAACTGGTATCACCCCATCTTTCAATACTACTCAGACTTGGCAGGGGCAGGCTGACGGCCCCATCTGTAGTTGGGAATCGACTAGGAGACGCGAGCACCTGGCCCAAGCTGTTGGATCCTAGGCTGCTGTCAAGGAGCAGAGTGGAATGGCTCCCACTGCACCCCACAGGTGCCCTGCCCCATAGCATGTTTCTGGGCCATATTCCCCCACTGCTCTCCCCTCAAAGACCTCACTCCTTGGCCCCCACAGGGCCCTGATGGCTGCAAGGGGTGGGGAACTTTTTCTCTGCCAAGGGCCATTTGGATATTTAGAACATCATTCACAAGCCATACGAAATCATCAACTTTAAAAAACGAGCCCGCTAGAACATATTGGATTTCAAGTCCCGCCTGCTGTTGTCTTGGCTGGGCCAGACCCAGTGATTTCATAGGCCTTCCGTGGCCCACAGGCTGGACGCTCCCCAGCCCTGGCTTAGAGGAAGTTGGGGCAGTGCGTTCCCTACTCTCTCTCCTCTTGTGTGATTTCCCATCTTAAAACTCGCTTGGGAAACCAAAATCCAAGATCGGATGCACACCAGCCCCTGTGGAGCAATCGCTCACTCCTGGGGACAAACGTGGCCCTGGGAGACATATGGTGACGCCTGATGGTACTTTCGGGTTGGTGCAAACAGCAGGTCGGGAGGGTCCTGCCGGCACTTGGAAGACACAGAGCAGCAATGTTGCTGAGCAGCACACGGGGCACGGGACGCCCCCCACCCTCACCCCCAGTCTCAAGATGATCTGATGCAAAGCGTCACCAGGACTGAAGCTGAAGCTCCCTCCTCCCGAGTTGTAGTCAGTCGCCCATGTTTGCCACCCTCAGAGGGAACACCTTGATTTCAGGCAAGGCATCAAGATTCCTTTATTCGCAGCTAATGTCCAGTAGGAGTGGAAAGGGATGTATTTTTCCTATCATCTTGCTCAAGAATAAAGCTACGGTATTTGCAAAACGGATCACGTTAGTTGTCACTCAAAATGTAAACTGTCATGAGATTAACTGGCTTCGCTGCCAACTTCTCAGGGTCATCATTTTCCCCTCTAACGACCTCCTCCATATCCTTGCTGACAAAGGCGTTTTAAAATGGAGAACAATTAGGGGCGTTTTGTTTATGAAAGATGAAGTGTGCTGGCAAAAAAAAGATGCACAGTGGGTCTCTTATGGGATGTTTAAAGCAGGCTTTCATTGTGGGATTGCTTAAGCGGCTGTTAGTCTCCTAATAGTTCCTGCCTTTATCACCCCTGTTGTTTTTGCGCATGCGCACACATATGCGGGTGTCTATAGATTTCCAGGAGCTTCTCTTGAATTTCACGCCACTGGACTTCAGGGTGGGTTTGCCTCGGATGATTTTTCAAAGTTAAAGTCACATTCCATGAAAGCTTGTCTGTGACCACACAGGAAGAGCCGTTGTAAACCGGAACCTGAAATTCTCCTCCCTGACAGGTCTTGTTTAATTGGGGTGGAATTTAAATCTGAAAGTAACTGCCTCTTTTACTCAGCTTCTTGTTACTATGATAAAATGCCTGAGACAAGCCATATGAGGAAGGAAATGGGAAAGGTAGCCGCAGGGCACCCGCTGGAGCCTCTTAAGGTACAGGGAATAGCTTCCCCCACCCCAAGACATGGTGTTCAGGTGCTTCGTGGAGGTTGGCCCGGTGGCCTGTGTCGTTCTTGGGCCTCACGCTGGGAAGCCGCTTGAGATCATAGATGTCACTGATCAAACAGGGCTTCGGTTGACGGACCCTGCTCTTGGCTAAGGAGCAGGCCATGCCTTTTCAATGCATGCAGCTGACTGGCATCATCTCAGGTTTCCACACAGTCCTGCCACAAATCTGTCCCCAAAGCCTGGGAGAAGGCACATATCAATACAAAATGGACAGCCACTAGGTGCGCCAAGAAGTTTGCAGCCAGAGAACGGAAAGCAAAGATGACAGATTTTGACTGCTTTAAAGTCACGCAAAGAAAAGGAAGAACAGAATGATCAAGCCTCAGAGGGCATCCATGCTGAAACTCCCCCCCCCAAAAAAAAGCACCTGTTGCTAAGGGTGCTGTAGCTGCTGCTACCATTACAATGGCTGCTGAGGTTCCAGGAGAAACCGTGACTGCGGGAGGCAAGAGGCGGCAGCCCAGACAGCCACAGGCCAGAGGCAGCACCTTCTCCTAAAACTCAAAGGGCCCGGGAGCCCCAGCCCAGAAAGCACCTGCTCCAGAGGCATCTGGCAAGAAAGCACGAGAGGCTCTTACGAAAGAGGCAAAGGTTCTTTCTAACAACAACAGCAAAATAATGATAAAGGGACATGGGCTCTCCAGCTCAGCCAGAGGTGCAGATCTCCTACCTGGGATGTCTCTTGGACCACAGAGAACGCCCCCTAACTGCGTAAATACTGCAGTTGCAAGTACGCTTCTTGGAGTGTAGGCTATAACCTACTGGACAGCCTCTCCCCGTAAGCATATGGTAACAGTTGCCCAAACTGCGAAGGAACTGCCACCACGGGTGTCTACCCCTAGATTGCAATCCGTGTTGGAGTGGCTGTCAGCTGCTCCCCGGCTTGCCCGCCTATCACTGCCTTACAGGGTGTCCAGTATGTCTACCTCTGCCTTCTTTCTGATGAATTATGTTTACTGTCTGTGACGATGCTGGTGGCTGGTCCCTTCCCCATGACAGGCAGTCACGATGCAGACTCTGGTGGGGAAGGTCTTTTCTAGGGGGGTGGGTCCCATGGTGAGCCAGGACGCAGGCTTTCATAACAACTGGCATCGTGAGAACACACTTTAAGCAAACCCAAAATGACTTAGGTGCCTGCTACTAGAGCACCCTCCCTAAATACCACAATTTGGTTAAGTTTTACCTTCAGTATCATTAGCTTCTACCTTTGGGGGTTAAATTCCCGCATGAGGCTCAGGGAATGTTTGAACCCTAGCACTGGGGCCAGTGCTGTGGCGTATCAGGTAAAGTCGCCGCCTGAAGTGCTAACATCCCATATGGGCGGCCAGTTTGAGAGACCCAGCTGCTCCACTTCTGATCCAGCTCTCTGCTATGGCCTGGGAAAGCAGTAGAAGATGGCCCAAGTCCTTGGGCTCCTGCACCTGCGTGGGAGACCTGGAGGAAGCTCCTGGCTCCTGGCTTTGGATTAGCGCAGCTCCAGCCATTGTGGCCATCTGGGGAGTGAACCAGTGGATGGGAGACCTCTCTCTCTCTCTCTCTCTCTCTCTCTCTCTCTCTCTCTCTTTCTTTCTCTCTCTCTCTCTTTCTCTCTCTCTTTCTCTCTCTCTCTCTCTCTTTCTCTCTGTGTGTAATTCTGCCTTTCAAATAAAAATAAATCTTTAAAAAAATAAACCTTAGCATTTTCTCATTTTAAAAACTTTGTAGCTTGCTCATAAGAATTGAGAGTTTTCTATTTTTTGAAAACCAGAAAGATCTAGCTCTTTGGGCTGGAATTATCTCATGATACGTCTTCTGTGGGAGACAACAACTGGATACTTCATACAGGGTAAGCGCATGCCAGCCTGTGCTAGTCCCTGCCTTGCCTAGGAGACAACTGTTGGGCTCTTCCCTGTAATCATCTGAGTTTGCAACCCCAGGCTGTGTTGCAATGGAGCTCTGTACACTCAAATGTTCGATAGTTAGTATAACCCCAATCTCTGGCTCATAAACTAAGTTGGCAGCTCCCCTGAGAAGGATCTGAGGTTGTGTAGGAGGGCGGGAGGAAAAGTGCTGAGGGTGGTTGATTGAAAGGGAAGGGGTGTAGGAAAGAGCCACACTTCGCAAAGGAAGCAGTCAGTCCCTTTCCTAAAATCACCCCTGCTGAGAGATCTGACTTTGGTAAGAAGAGGTGAGATCAGGTAGCACACAGGCGACTGCATTTCTGCCAATGGCAGGAGCCCTCTGCCATTGATTTGGCCTGAGTGTCATCGTTGCCGGGATGGTGGGCTCCTCCTCCTGGCCTGTGTTCATGAGGAATCACCACAATGAGAAAGTCAGGAAGGGCTTTGGGTTAGCACTCCCCCAGGGTGGGGGAGTCTACCATGTAGGAGTTAGGATGCCAGGCCACAGAGGAGCAGCTAGCAAACCCAGGACCAAACAGAAGGGGACCAGATGCAGGCATTAAAGGGTGGAATGTTGGGGACCCCAGCCAACAAGAAATGCCAGGCCAGGAAAGATCCAGGCCAGGGGAGACAAGGGATGGCCGTGTCTGGCCTCTGCTCACCTGGTAGGAAGTGTGTGATTCAGCTTACTCTAGAAGTTGCCTGGGTAACCTTGCTGTGCCATCCCTAGTGGTCTGGGGCCACGCTGTGCTCCGTCCCCACTTGACTGTGCAGGCTTCACTGGCCAGCGACGGCTCGCGTCCTGTGGACATGAGCATTTCTCTAGGCATCCAGAGTCCGCAGGAAAGCCGGGGCCAGGGTGGGGACGTGAGGTCCCACAGAGCTTCAGGACACTAAACTCAACAAAGCAGATAAAGTCTTTAAGCTGTAGCCTCCACCTGGACTCCAAAAGTGTGGAGGTGAATTGAAAAAAACTTCCTGGAATGTAGGGGTGGCGGGAGAGAGAGGAGGGCGTGGACTCCCTGCAGGGTGCTCAGCCTTAGCTGCTGGAAGGGAAAGAATGCAAAGACAGACGTCTGAGGTAGGAAAACGGTGACAGAATACTGCAGTTTATTACAGCTGTCGTTGGAAGAAATCCCGTGAAAATACTTAAACCATGGCTGGCTTCCCTTGTTTGATATGTACAGGGGGATCTTTGAAGAGTTCATGGAAAATGTGCATTGTGAAACCACTGTGCATAGATTTCAAGTTTTTTGCACCCTAGTAAATTTACATTTTTTTGACAGGCAGTGTTAGTGTGAGAGAGAGACAGAAAGGTCTTCCATCTGCTGGTTCACCCCCAAAATGGCCACTACGGCCAGCAGGCTGTGCAGATCCGAAGCCAGGAGCCAGGTGCTTCCCCCCAAGTACTTGAGCCATCACTTGCTTCCTCCCAGGGTTTGCTTTAGCTAATACTCAAGTTCTTGGGTCCCTGCAATCCATGTGGGTGATCTGGATTAACTTTCTGGCTCATGGCCTGGTCCAGCCCTGACTGTTGCAGGCATTTAGGGGAATGAACCAATAGATGGAAGATCTTTCACTCTCTTTTTCAAATCAAATGAAAATCAATAAATAATTTTTTTAGTTTAAAAATAAGATACCTTAAAAAGTGACAGATATGCTGGGTTGGAACTACTCTGGGCTGGGCCTAAACAAGGGCTTTCAATTTTTTTAAGCTTCCCAGCCATTTTAGGGTGCAGCTGCCCTGAACCCCCAGCTGTGCCCAGACTTATAGGAGATCTGTCTTCCCCTTCTCCTGTATTGTTGTAGGGGATACGCCCTGCAGGGTGCAGAGAAAATTTCCTCCCACAGGGCTGGGGCAACAGATATGGAGACTGCAGTAAAGTGAGCTTGTAGATGCAGGCTGAGAATATGCACGAAGAAGGCTTTGTAAAAAAGGGAATTAAAAGACACATGTAGGGGCCAGTGCTGTGGCACAGCAGGTTAAAGATCACCCATGATGCTGGCATCCCAAATGAGCACTGATTCAAGCCCTGACTGCTCCACTTCCTATCCAGCTCCCTACTAATACACCTGGGAAAGCAAAGAAACCCATGTGGGAGACCTGGATGGAGGTCCTGGCTCCTGGTTTTGGCCTGGCCCAGCCCCAGCCATTGTAGCCACTTGGGGCATGAATGGAGGTTGGAAAATCTCTCTATGTCTCTCTGTAAAGCTGGCTTTCAAATAATAAAATAAATAACTTTTTAAAAAATAGTTTATTTTGGTGAATGAAATTGTTGAAATCTATGAATTTGGGGGATAGTAAAAAATTCACTGGAGGGGACGACACTGCAGTGTAGTTGGCTAAGCTTCAGCCTGGCTCCTGGCTTTGGATCAGCTCAGCTCCAGCCATTGCAACCATTTGGGAAGTAAACCAGCAGATGGAAGATCTTTCTCTCTGCCTCTCCCTCTCTTTCTCTGTAACTCTACCTCTCAAATAAATGAATACATCTCTTAAAAAATCATTGGAGAATGACTATTATGAAAATATTATGCATGAAAATCAAAATTTTTTGTATCAAAACTAACTTATCTTTTGAATCCATTTCCCATGAACTTTTCGAATATCTTTGTAGTTTCTGCCCAATACAACGCAATATTTAAAGAAAAAAAACCCGAGCAAACCCATAAAGCTGTCTGTTATGGCACAGCCTCAATATCAGAGACATGAAGACGAAGGGTGCTCCGGGCAGTGCGTTGACTAAATCCACTGCTACCGGGCACAGGGTTCAGAGACACCGGCATCGCATCTACAGCGAGACCCATACGTTTTCATCGAACCCGTATTTACCCAGCACCTGCCAGGGAGAGGGTGCTGGGGACTGTCCCCGCCGCTGCGGGACAGCGAGGAATCTGGGGACAGTCCGCTGTTAGGATGAGGTCCAGCAGAAGCAGCCGAGAGAGGCGCTCAGTGCTGTCTCCTCGCAGCATCCAAGGGACGGCGTGTCCGCGGCATAGGGGACATGAGTGGAAAGCGTTTTGAATCCTCATTGCGGCCTCTCAAAACCGTCAGGGGATTAACACAAGCCTCAGCAAGGCTTCTTGGAACCTTCTTGCCTCCACTCAGTCTGCTCTCTTCTCTCTCAGCAGCCTCTCAGCCCTTATCAATATCTCAGTATTTCAATTCCATCTCAAATCTCAGGATCGCACGCAGCTCTCCATGGTAACTGCGCGCTGTTGACTTTCTCTGGCTCCACGCCCCCAAACCCGGATTCCTAACTGCTCCCGTAAGCCTTAGCTTCTGTCGCCTCCTCCTCCAGAGACTGCTTTCTAGGGCCAGGGCTCTGCTACCCTGCAGAGGAGACTCCTGCAAATCGGGAGGACACGAGTCCAAGCCTGGAGTTGCAAGGCAGCAAGACTGCTGCTCAGGAGCCTGGAGGTGGAAGGGGTGGGGGTGGGGAATGTTATGACGCCTCCAAAATGAACACACTTGATCTCCCATTCATGCACCTATGTGGGGGTTGCAAAAGGTGCGTGGAGAAATAGAATTAAAAGATAAGTTTGGGTGCAAATATTTTTTGAAAGCCATGAGTAGCTTTTTCTTTTCTGTAAGATTTATTTAATTGAAAGTCAGTATTACACACACAGAGAGAAGGAGAGGCAGAGAGAGAGAGGTCTTCCATCTATTGGTTCACCCCCCAATTGGCTGCTACAGCTGGAACTGCACCGAACCGAAGCTGGGGTGAGGAACTTCCTCCAGGTCTCCCACAAGGGTGTAGGGGCCCAAACACTTGGGCCATCCTCCACTGCCTTCCCGGCCCACAGCAGAGAGCTGGACTGGAAGAGGAGCAACCAGGACTAGAACCCGGCGCCCATTTGGGGTGCCGGAGCCGCAGTGAGCCACGGCGCCAACTACCATAAACCTTTTGATGCACCCTGGCATACAGGTGTCACTTCAGAGAGGGTCCAGGATAAGTGCCACAAATATTCCAGAATTCAGGCAGGACTGTGTCTGAGAAGGATGCAAGTGATACAGAAATAAAAGCCAGATGAGAGCTTCCAGATTAATTTTCATTACAGAATTCTTCAGTATTTCACTAAGCGAAGTTTGCCCAAGAAACTGCACCTCCTTTCAACATCCCACTGCCACTAATTTTTCATAAGAGCTGAACAGAAACTTTATTTTCTAAAAAAATTTTTAACTTTTTTTATTTGAGACGCACACACACGCGTGCACACACACACACACACACACACACACAGTCTCCCATCTACTGGTTCACTTCCCAGGTGCTTGCAACAGCTGGGGCTAGGCCAGCCCGAAGTCAAGGGCTAGGAACTTAACGTAGGCCACCCACGTGGACAGCAAGCACCAGGAATTTGAGCCAAGGCCTGCTACCTCCCAGGGGGCTCCTTAGCAGGAAGCTGGAATCTGGAGGGGACCTGTTCGCTCAGGCACTCTGGCATAGGATACAGGCAGGTGCCCCAAGCACCATCTTAACTGAGGCCCCAAGGCTTGCCCCTATTTATTCTTCTAAAGAGTAAGATATGAAAGGTTTTCACAAATCCTTTAAAGAAAATGAAAATGTAGCATCTTTCAGGTTTGTTAACCTAACATGAAAT
This sequence comes from Sylvilagus floridanus, assembly GCA_949820135.1. NCBI lineage: Eukaryota > Metazoa > Chordata > Mammalia > Lagomorpha > Leporidae > Sylvilagus > Sylvilagus floridanus. The sequence goes on along the minus strand of OX463246.1, from coordinate 29,077,544 downwards.
AGATAACTTTGCAACTTTTTTTTTCCTGTTTTATTCCTGATTGGACTGGAAGCTGTAGCACTTAATATAGTGTCTGAAATATGAGAAGTCATTACCACATCAAGAAACACTACTGGCTGGTTTTCACTAAGCACTTGCTAAGAACCTGGCCTTGTGTTGCTCTAAACTCAGCCTCTGAGTCTCTTAGATTTTCTGCCATTGGTGTTGTACACAGATAGGATGATTCCACTACTAAGAATTTTTACGAAAGACTTATTTATTTACTTAAAAGGCAGAGTTACAGAGAGAAACATTTTTATTTATTAGCGTGGCAAAGAGACAGAGACAGAGAGAGAAAGAGATCTTCCTACTGGTTCACTCTCCCAAATGGCTACAATGGCTGGGGTTGGTCCAGGTTAAAGCCACGAACCAAGAACTCCATCTCCATCCCAAGTGCTTGGGCCACTTTCCACTGCCTTCACAGGCGTGTTAGCAGACAGCTGGATTGGGAGTGGAACAGTCGGGATTCGAACCAGGGCTCCAAAACGGAATGCTGGCATCCCAGGCTGCAGCTTAACCATCTGTGCCATAGTGCCAATCCCTTTAAGGGCTTCTGGTTCTTGAAGATTGTTTTCCTGTCTTCCCTCCCTCCCCTCCTGTCTCCATTGGTCTGTCCTCCTCTTTGTTATGTTTATATTTAGACCAGGGTTGCCTGATAGAAACAGACTCACAATGCTGACACAAATGGGAGCAACCACATTTTAATTTTTCTAGTAGCCACATTAAAAAAATTAAAAGAGATGACATTCATTTTTGTAATATATTTTATTTAAACCGAAACAAACATTATCATGTCAACTTGTAATCAGTATAAAACATTCTTCCTCTTTTCTTTGCATACCTCCAAATGACTCATTTATTTATGCTCTGATGTCTTTGATGTATGTGTGGCACTCAATAGGTGTTGGTAGAATGAATGACTGTTAGGAGGACTTTATGATGTGTTTGAGAAGGGTGAGATAGAAGGAACTTCAGCAAGAGGAGGGCTTACTGTAACAGGATGCACAGTATGGAACACAGGTCGCATCCCAGACACTGGCCCTGATGCTTAATCAACATCTCCTGTTCTGCTTGCAGCATATTTTACGATACTGATATGATTAGCTCAATAACACAAAGAAATTGACGTTTAGCGATAATTAGTACCTTGCCTAAGGTTAGACTGATACGAAATCACAGAGCCAGATATGAAATTACGCCTGTTTGATTCCAGACCGGACTCTTCCCACGACATCATACTTCCTGTGGAACAGAAGACCACGAAGTTAAAGACACAGCAGAGAGAGTTCACCATGTCAAGTGAGACAACAGACCATCGCTGCCTGGACTGTCATTTTACTGTTATTCACAGAGTAGCACATACTCTGCCATTGTGTGGAAACAGATGTTTCCATTTATTTCTAGAGCATTTATTGCAAAAATGTATATTCCCTTAAGGACAGACAGGTGCGTGTGTGTGCACCTCCTATATTATATGGTTCAAAATAAAGAAGGTGACTAGTTTCCCAGAGGGTTAGTGTACACCAAGAAGTCACTGTTCATACACCCTGCTTCTGAACCTCCTGCAGCCAACAACAACAAAAACTCTTCATTCGATTGAGATTACAAACAAGTGTGCTGAATTGGGTACGTCTCTTCTTTACCCCTGCTGCCTGTTGAAAGAAAATAATGCATTCCTGTGCATATGTAATTGGACTGATAATTGCCTCTATCATTTAAAAATATCATTTGCCAACGTGGTGTCTTTGATTAATTATGCACATTTATCATTGAGTCGACTCGGGGACGTTGTAAAATCCTCTCCCTAAGCTCATGCATCTTTCCTCCCTTCTTGTTGCTTTTGGTCTCAGTCATTTAGCAATTTGAAATCTTTTGTGACTCCTTAAGCCATAATTCACCTGCACGGGAATGAGTAACCGAGTTCCTCTGTGGCTGCACAGGGCATTGCTTTTTGACAGGACGTCCAGGAACCAGGGCAACGTTGGAAATGTGAAAATGACCTCTTGTGTTCCACGGACACTCGTGGGGAAAGGACCATTCGAGGATAGTCCAGAATCTCCCTTACCATCTACTCAGCCCCACGCTTCCCGATCTTCCTGGATTTCAAGTTAGTCTCAGTCCTTGCAGGTGTTTATGTGGCTGGGGGCTCCAGCTCCACCTTGTCACCTTCCTCCTTCTCTGTGGCCTCACACTGTGCTTGTGTCTTGTGGGCACCCTCCCCAAAAAGAGCCCTGGGCTTGCAGCTCCCTCTGCACACCGCTATCCTGCCCCCTATGAGTTTGGCTGCTTCCCCAAAAATCATCTTCTCAGCAAAGCCTTCCTTGCCTGTTCCTTGCTAACTGGCAGCCCTCCTGCCCAGGGCTCCCGGTGATGGGTTTCCTTTGTATTGACCTCCTCTATTAATTTCTCCCTCTACTGGGAAGCTACCTCTATAGGGGAGATTTGCTCTATTTGGTTTGCTCTACTGATGAATCCTCAGCCCTTGGCATAGCTCTTGGAATATACGAGGTGCTCACTGTTTGTTGATTGGATGCATGATGGTGTCTTATGTTTGTATTTGTTGTATCTGCTGACCCTACTCCTTGGAGTAAGAAAGTTGGTTGTGTGGCCAGTGTTGTGGCATAGTAGGTAAAGCTGCTGCCTGCAATGCCAGAATCCCATACGGGTGCCGGTTTGAGTCCTGGCTGCTCCACTTCTGATCCAACTCCCTGCTAATGGCGTGGGAAAGCAGCAGAAGATGGCCTGGGTACTTGGGCCCCTGCACCTGCTTAGGAGAACCGGAAGAAGCTCCTGGCTCCTGACTTCAGCCTGGTCCAGCCCTGAGTGTTGTAACCTTTTGGGGAGTGAACCAGAGATTGGAAGACGTCTCTGTCTCTTCCTCTCTCTGCAACTCTGCTTTTCAAATAAATGAAATAAATCTTTTAAAAAGAAAGAAGGCAAGCTAGCTGCTGGCAACCCACAACTGATATCCACATAACTCAAAATCCCACGAGAAGACAAGTTCTCTCCATCCCAGCTCCTTTTCCAGGTCTCAGCAAGGGCACCAGGGGTCTCTTCAGTTGTACACCCTCCGCATAGTGGCGGCAGGGCCAGAGGGCCACTGCAAGGAGTGGGGTCATGGCAACACAGAGCTTGTCCAGCGTCAGGAGGAGAAAGGAGACGTTCTCCAGCGAGGGACCTGGCAGGCAGGCAGCATCAGTCCCCTCCAGGGTCCAGCACTTTCATGGGAAACTGCTTTAAAAACTGATCACTCAGCAGGAGCTCTCAGCCTTGCTCCCCACACTGTCATCAAGGCAGGGTGCTGAAGGCCTGGGAAAGGGGGCGGAGTGGGGGGACCGCTTCCCTGCTCATCAGAAAGATCCTCAAGAGACACCCGGGAAGGAAATACAGGCTAGCAAGGGAAAAGTGTGAGCAGTGATGGAGCCTTCAGACTGAAGCCTGCCAGCCCCGGGATGGAGTATCCATGTCCATGCTTAGGTCTGGTGAGCCAGGGACGGCCATGGAGAAAAACGACTGGTCCTAAAGAGCGTAGGATCTGAGTCGCAGACCGAGGGGACACCTGTCTCTTCAGGTGCTTCTGGGCCTCTCTGGGCAGCTGTCCTACCTTCCTGGCATGGCACATGACCCCTCTGGAATGAGAGGTCTTATTTCTTTATGGCCAGCAGCTAGACAGAAAGGCGGGCCTGGCTTCACAGAAAAGGGGTTCTAGTTTATGACCTGTTATAGGGACAAGGAGTCCTGATGTCTGTGGCTTGCCTAGGGGCCAGTGGGAGACAGGAGGGCAGGAGAGGGGCAGAGGGAAGCTTTGTCTCTGAGGATTTTGTGTTGGAGAATTGCTTTCTGAGCCCAGCAGCACATATTAGGTGCTCAGTAAATTTCTGAATGAAAGAACAGCATGCTACATGGTAGGCAGATGAGTAACGGGTTGTTTGGTGGCGTTATGTGACCCAAATGTTTAAGAGGGGATAGTATGTGACTTAAATGGTACTGAGCTGAGACAGCATGGTGTACTTTGTGATGTTTTTAAGTTTATTTTTCTTTATTTAAAAGATTATATATAGATTATATATACATATTATATATAATATATGATATTATATTTGGCCAGCGCCATGGCTCAATAGACTAATCCTCCACCTTGTGGCGCCGGCACCCCGGGTTCTAGTCCCGGTCGGAGCACTGGATTCTGTCCCAGTTGCTCCTCTTCCAGGCCAGCCCTCTGCTGTGGTCTGAGAGTGCAGTGGAGGATGGCCCAAGTGCTTGGGCCCTGCACCCCATGGGAGACCAGGAGAAGCACCTGGCTCCTGCCTTTGGATCAACGCAGTGCGCTGGCTGCAGCAGCCATTGGAGGGTGAACCAACGGTAAAAGGAAGACCTTTCTCTCTGTCTCTCGCTGTCCACTCTGCCTGTCAAAAAAATTATATTTATGTATTATTTATTATTTTATTTGCACATTATATGTTATATAATATATGCGTTATATAATATATAATGCATGTATATTATATAAATAATAAATAATATAATATCACATAATTATACATGTTATATGCATATATAATACAGTTATATGTATTATATAATATATATTATATATAGAGATTATATATAGAGAGATTATCAAGAAACTGGAACGGAAGTGGAGGCAGGACTTGAACCCAAGCCCCCCCCCCCCCCAGTATGGGATGAGCTGGCTTAATGTGTGGTGCCACAGTGCCCGTCTCTGGTTGTAATTTGGATTTGTCTGTGGACCTGGCCAGGCATCACCTTCCCTGGAGGAATTCCCAGGAATTAGCACCGCATTGCATTTCTGCTGCTCCATTCCTGACTGGCTTCCTTGGAGGTGGCTACATGGAAGACCAGGAGGTCTCCTGGCTCCTGGCTTCGGATTGGTGCAGCGCCGGCCGTAGCTGCCATTTGGGGGGTGAACCAACGGAAGGAAGACCTTTCTCTCTGTCTCTCTCTCACTGTCTAACTCTGCCTATCCAAAAAAAAAGAAAAAAGATAAGAAAAGAAATGGGAATTTGGGAAGTTAATTTTGACACCCCCTAACCTAAATCAGGGTCCTCCACGTTGTCAAATTTGTCAGCAGTAAGTTCTCAGCAACAAGGACTTTCCTGGGACCTTAGCACCCTGGAGAACAGCAGTACCCGCAAGGGACGGCTGGGTCTGTCATCCGAATTGATGCACATTTTGGACTTGCTGCCTTGAGGTGTGAGAGTACCGTCATGCGGAAAAGTGTACGGGAAGGCTGGGCATGTGGGTGTGAAGGTGGCGAGCAGTACCTCCTCCGGCAACAGCCTTGGACACAGAGAGATTCTAGGGGGCGCTGTGAGCGCGGCTGCCCTGGTTAAAGAACATCACGCCAGCAAAGAACGAAAGGAGATCTAAACGAAACCATGCACAGTAAAGCGATGGGTATCATGCTCCCCCCCGGGGCCACCAGGGCTTGTCGAGTGCTGGCGACTGTGCCCAGCGTTGGGCTGCGGGGCATGGATGAGTGGGCAACCCGTGCCGGAGGAAGAGGAAGGTTCGGGAAGGAAGTGGGCCACTGGTGCCACTGCTGTAGAGGAAAAAAGTGTGATGGATGCTTCCATCCAAGACAATGTGAGCTCTGGGATTCCACTCCACCCTAGGTGGTGTCTGTTGTTAGCCAGGTAAGTGATCACTCTTGGGCCGGCAGTGCACCGGGGAGCCTGACCGAACACTTAACCCATCTGAGACCTTTAACTCTAGGAAGGTGAGTCTCAGTATATAGAATGCCACTTTGTATCTCACCTCCTTGACATGCATCTGCCCCATCTAGGGAGACAGAGCTGCCTGCACCTGGCCTGCTCTCCCGTCACCCAAGAGGAGGTGACGGCCAGATGACCCTTCCAGGATCATGCCGGGTTCTGTTTCCTGGCAGATGCTCCTGCTGACATAGGGAGGGGCCGTGATGTGAAATCAATAGTGCTGAGCCATGCGCAGCTTGGAGGGGAAGCTAAACACGGCTTCCTCCCGTGTTCCCATTTCATTTTTCTTGCTGGACACCGTGTTACATGAAGATTCACCTCTGGATAAATCACCTGCTCAGGTTTGCTCCTCTAACCAGATGACAGTATCCAGAGGGGATCAGAGAGGCCTGAGTGTGACAGAGTTTATTTAGCGTTCCATGGAAGGTTTTGGGGGAAGAAGACGACTCCCTTGATGAGATTTATAGATCAGCAGGAACAAACGTTTTCATTAGAAATATTCAGAAAAGTGATGATTGCTAACTACAGAGTTGACACCAAGTAGCTAAGTAATAAAAATTAACCAGTGCTGTGGCAGAGCCGGTAAAGCTGCAACCTACAATGTGGGCATCCCATATGGGCGGCGGTTCATGTCCCCTTTGCTCCATTTCCGATCCAGCTCCCTGCTAATGCGCCTGCATTGGAGGATGGCCCAAGTGCTCAGACCCTGCACCTACATGGGAGACCTGGATGAAGCTCCTGGCTCCTGGCTTTGGATTGGTCCAGCTCCGGCCACTGCAGCCAGCCGATGGAAGGTCTTTCTTTCTTTTTGCCTCTGCCTTTGCCTCTGTGTCTCTGTAATTCTGCATTTCAAATAAATAAAGAAATCTTTAAAAAAAAAAAAAAAGAAAATTAACATTGAGAAAGAATACATTGGAGTGGAATGATATTCAAATTTTTATTTTTAATAATTTCAGGAGCTCTACCTATCATCTGTGGTTGTCAAAAAAAGCCTTAAAATAAGAAGCATTCCTTTAGCTCAGGATCTTGGGAGGGGGCTGTAGGGCTGGCAACTTGGGCTGGGCTCAGTTGCACCAATCCCCCAGTCTTAAGCAGATTTCCTCAGGCCTCCGCAGGCATCTAGCTAGCTCTGCTTCTGGGACTGGTGGTGGCCAAGGGAGCAAGAATTAGGTGCCTTGTCTCCTAGCAGTCAGAAAGCAACAGAGCAGGGCTCTAGGGAGGGATGAAGCTTGAAGATCTCTCGAGATCGCATTGGCCACATTCCGTTAGGCAAAGCAGTCACAAGGTCAGCTCAGCCCAGATTTGCAGGGTGGAAAAAAGAGACCCCGTTCATGGATGGGAGAGGCTAAGAGCAAAGCTACACTGCAAGAGAGCTCTTTGGGCCAGCCTGCTGTTTCCCACAGTTGATGCATCATTTGTACCTGGGTTGATTCACATAGTGGTAGATCAAATATACAATATCTAAAAGCTAATGTTGGAAGAGAAAACATTTTTAGTCTTTTCCATGATGGCTGTTTCAAACTAAGACAACCCTGAAAGCAACCACATAGGATGGGATTGTGCTAACAGAATCATTTTCTCTTCATTTTGCTTCTGTAACTGTGAGGAAGTATCTACATGTTTTAGTGGCTGTTAACCTAGGTCTATGTGACAGACACAAAGCAGAGCTTCTTACTGGCAAGAAACAATATCTAGCTGTTGGTGATCTTGTATACAATTTCAGACTTGCCAATGGGAAAGGGACATTTTCTTGATAAATGAAGAGATTTCCATTTTTTTTTTTTTTTTGCCTGCCTGATTTTAAACTCTCTTTTTTACCAGAATGGCTGATTCAGGTCCCAGAAAGTATTGAGCAAATGAGACATGTAACTGGAACACACCCCACCACTTCACTCTGTAGCCTGCAGACTTCTTATGGATGCAAGGACATTTCACGGAAAAGATGTTTTTAAATGATTTTGTATGAGTATAGAGAAAATAAAACTTTTTGATGTCTTGGCTCAAACTGAATAGGATCTCACCTAATAGCCCATGTAGTACTTTAAGATGATTTATTATTATGCTAATATTGTAATGTAATATTTATTAAGCACTGGAAGTGTGCAGAATACTAGATAGCCCACATAAAAGATCCTGATGGATTTTAAGGAAAAAGGGCTAAGAAATGCACTCTCCTAATCCACAGGAAAAGTGGGTAATTCAGAATCTAGCTGAACCAATAAATCCTATTTAATTTAGCATACATCATATGCCAAAAAGGGGGGACTAATGGAAATGGAGAGTGATAATCTCTGATTAAAGCACAGTCTTTTAAGAGCACACTCTGCTCCCATCCTTGAGTTCTGCAAGAGTCAATTCAGTAAAATATTTCTCCTTGCACAAACGTTTCGGCCAATAATCCTCTGCATTATTATCTGACGTTCAAAACCCTAAGTTCCAGTAGTTTCTATAGAGGCCAGCTTTCTAATATAACTATTATTCAAAACTACAAGATGGAATGCTTTTTAAAAAATTATACCTTAAGTATCACTTCACAGCATCGCAATGAAATTTACAATGTTGGCACAGCACACTGGGAAGTTTCACAGTAAACTTATAAATCTGCAGTCAGAGAGCAGTTTTTCTGAGAAAACAGAATGCTACATTTTACATGATCGTCCCTACTTCAACCAAGTAAAGTGAAAGGGAAAAAAAATTGAGACAACTATTTAGATGACTAAGACAAACAAGAAAAAAAATCCAGTCTTGAAAAAAATTCCCAAGACCCAAATCCCCCTAAAGAAGCCTTGTTTCTGAAAAAAAAAAAAAAAATCCGCACATAATTTGAGGAAAGAATATCTCAGTTTGCCGTAACTCTGCACTTCACTTTGCTTAGCCAGTTTTGATCTGGGGGGTAAAAAGCAAAACCAAAGCTAAAAAGAGGCTTAGAAACAGCCTTTCCTATTTTATATAATCATGCGTCCTGACTAAGGGTTCTATCCTCTGCTCATCTTTAAATAGAATTCGCACAGAAGTTGATGGAAATCTCTGGTGAAAACTGATTGGCAAGCATGTTCTCTCCCTCTCGCTCTCCCTCTCTGGGTCGCTGCGTATATGCTCACATTTATATTATGGGTGGATGTGCCTCTGTGTATATAACGGTGTCAAAGACACAAACAAAAATCTAGTTTTTTGTATCTAAGTACGTAGAAAAATTTTTAAACATGCACACATATGCTTTTGTGGGTGGACATACATAAAAATATCCTAATGATTAGACTGAATATGCAAAAAAACACAAGTTAACTTTACTGATTAATATAATGGCTACTTATATTCCTTTTATTTGCAAAAAAAAAAAAAATTCAGTACGTGTCCATGATCACCATTGTACTAAAATAAGGCACAGATTTTTATTTTCTTGGTAAAATACATTTAGGATAATAAGTGTTCTTTTAAGCAAAGACTATAGGGTGTTATTTAATAATTCACAAAGAATATTTTAGGACAGTATACATTATGCTAATTGACTGGACTTCTAAATGCAGAAAATTTTATTTGATAACTTTTATTTAAAAATTTGAAGAGGGGATGCAAAGTAAAAGATACATACATATTCACATAGTAAGGGACAGCATGAAATTGCTTATGGGAATAAAATCACTTACCAATTTCTGCCTTGTATTTCAAAACTAGTTGTGTAACTGTGATATATACAAAGTTACTTAAAAAAATTCACAGGAAATATGAAGCATGGAAAACTACTCTGGATTTCAAATTTTTTGCACCAAAATAAACTTATCTCTTAATTCCATTTTCATGAACTTTTTGAAATAACCACACGTACCTAAATCGGGAGACTGAGGAGTGACATGGAATTTGGTTGGATCCATCAGCTCTTATTTGCTTCTTTTAGAATTACATAGGTGCACACCGCCCAATTGTAACAGAGACACATCTTTGCCTATGGGCCTGTGTGGCTTCGTTGTTTACCAAAATGACTGCTGACACTCGTGTATGTTTCCAAAGTTCGCTATGTTGTTGTCCAAGTACGTCTGAAGTGGGCAAAGCCGTGGCCAACACACTGTTCCTTCCTAAATAAAGACATTTTAAAACGCAGCCACTTGCGAAACTGCTTCTGTCCCCCAGCTTTGCGGGAAGGGATGTTGCGAATCCGTTTCAGGGAAGGGAGGAAGCTCAGGGGGAAGCCGAGGAGCACAGACTAGGAGGCAGACTTACTACTCTATTTGGGAGCCCTCGTTTCCCGCAGCGCTCAGGTTGCACACTGAAGAGACAGCTGGATCAGAAATAGAAAAGGAGCATTTCTGAAAGTCTCCAAGGACAGAAAAGCTAGCAACCAGTGAGTTATTTGTGCAGGTTCTGAGAACCCTGTTACAAAAGCCGGTGGGGGAGACAGAGGGTGCCTCCTGGGTAACTTGCACCATCTGTGGGCAGGGCATCTGAGTGACAGTTTGGGGACGGGACCTGGGCTTCTTGGGACTTTGCAATGAATTCTGGAAAACACCCGCGTTAACTTCAACACCTCTGAGGTGGTCTTCTGCTAGGAAATGTTGTGTTTTGCTGCGATTTCTTTCATCTTTACAGTGTATTTCCTTGATTATCTCTCCTGGGTGTCAGGCCTCATACAACTGGTCCATGAAGAGCTGATCAGTCTGTGGGCTGTGGCCATCGTGTCTTAATTTACCAACTTGTTTCGATCATTTTCCTGGACAACTGGCCCAATAGCACTCCAATTCTATCTGGTGGCAGCTCCTTCCAGTGAGATTAACCCTCCAACTCCTGCCTCTGCTTTTTTAAAATAAGCTTTGCCCATTCTACATCCTGGAGATGGCTCTCATGGACACCTTTGTGCCATGTGCAAATTCTTGAAAAGCACACTTTGTTTTAATAGAACGTTGACATTCGCTTCTCTCAGGAATCAACGTTCCTGCCTTAATGGTGAGCGCAGGTGTTCTCCAAATTAACAAACAGTAGTTAAGATAAAAATAAATGACCTGAACCAGTAGTTCTCAGTCCTCCGTGCTCAACAGAATTCCCTGGGAAGCCTTTGGAAATGACAAACCCAGGTCTCCACCTCTAACCAACTGAGAGGTGGATCTACTCCCTGGCACCTTCTGAGCAGAGCCCCCCCAGGGGTGATTCTAGCTCCCTAGGTCCAAACAATTAAATAAATAAGTAAATCTGCGTTAGTGCCTCAATTTGAGGTATACAGATGACTGATTCAATGTCACTTGTTTTGAAATTACCAGTGCCTGGGGTTGCCTGTAATTCTGACAGTCCCACAGCACCTTGTTTTTCAGGTCTCCCTACAACACAGCTTCCCGTCAAACTCCTGGCATCTGGGCACCCCCTGTACAGCCACTCCTCCAGGTTTTCAGGGTCTGGCTTATATTCTTCCTCAAAACATCCCTCTGCACTTGGCCAAGGGCTACCATCCTGTAAAGGCCAGTTTACAAGTCACTGCCTCCGTGACATCGGGCAAATCATATTGCAATTATTTTATGCAGTGTGGATCTGGCTATATTTAAATCACGTGACTGTGTCCGGAGGGGGCAAGGATTCAGGGCATGTCTCTTCCAACTCCACCGGTTGATGTATGTATCTAGCGTATTACAGCTTTGGAAACCCCAATATCGGTAATTGCTTCGGCATCCCAGCCCAGAACGAGGCATCTGATTTAGGGTTATGAATGACCTCACGTAGACACTGGATTTATGTTCTGAACAGTGCCCATATCTTATTCCTTCCCCTTGAATCATTTTAAGGAAGAGCACGATGCACGATTTTTTTTTCTATTTAAAATGAGGGTGTTCGGACTCTAAGCACATTACAGACATTTACAAGAGCTCTACTGTGTTGACTTTTTTACATTCTGTGCAGCGTGTACTTCAAATGGGAAATAAGTGAGTATCATTCCCTTTTCCTTACCCCTGGTGGTGTCTAAGTCCTGGGAAGCCACACGAGTCATGAACCCTCTGCGTCCCAAAGCTGCACGAATCCTGTAAAAGGGTTCAGATTATTTGCTGCCAACGCTGAGGCTGCCACACCAGCGCCTATTCCAGCTCCTACCCGGAAGGCAGAGGGAGGAAATCCATCCTTCCCGGGATAGAAAACACCGACGCACCCTGAAATAGGCCACGAACTTGAACTGATGACGGACTGGGGAGGGGCAATTAAATAGCTTTTTTAATGTAAGTTTGATTTTAAGAAATTAAAAGCGTGAGTTTTGGTCCTCTGGCTAAAGTTTCCCTACTTCTTTCTCAAGGCTGGAATTTTGTGCAGATGATAGAGGAGCACTACTGTTAATACTGGGAATTAATTAAAATTTGCTTAAATTAGGAAGGTGGCTGGTAGGTTTGGTTATTTTGTCTCGCAGTCCCTACTACACGGATTGCGATTTATATCTGGGCATAATACAGAACAGTTAGCTTTCCTAGGGTAACTGCTGGTGAGAAGCGACGCCACTCTTGGGCAGGAGCCCACACCATGCAGGCAGCCCCATGCCCAGACGGACGGGTTGCGTCCTCGCCCGGGAGCCCCGGTTCTCCTCCCACAGTCGGGTCCGCGCTGCAGGGTGCGGACCCCGCGCTCGCCACTGGAGGGCGTCTGGACGCTTCCAAACAGCTCCGAAGCGCCTGGAAATCCCGAGGCCAGCGCTGAAGAGCGAGAACGTGATGGATGCTTTCGTTCGGCTCCTAAGCAAAAGCGAATCCAGGCAGCTTTGGAGCAAACCTAAACCGCCTGCCTTCTTGGGATCGGCCCATTCCACCGAGGCTGCGAACTCCCCGGAAAGCAGCACCGGGGCGGGTCTCCAGGGGCCCGTGGCTCCGCAGCGCGGGAATGGGGCCGGCTCGCAGGCTCGGGACGCCTGGGGACGTGCCCGGAGGCGCGGGAGCGCGCGGCCGCCCGGCGCTCGCGCCCCGGTGGCTGCCGAGGACCGAGGCGTGCGACCTGCTCCAGGAGTCCGGCAACGCGAGGCCTTTTCCCCTAAGCAAGGAGCTCCTGTCCCCTCCACCCGCACCGGGCTCGCTCGAGGCTTTTACTGTGCGGGCGGCCCGTGCGCCCAGCCTCGGGGTTGCGGTGAAAACGGTGCAAGGTGTCCCGGAGGGGCCGGGCTGCGATCCCAGCACGCCGCGATGTCCCTGGTTGTTCAAAATCGTGTCCGCACGACAGTGTAAGGGGCAGCGCTACCTCCCGCCGCGCGCCCCTGGGGTCCCCTCCCCGGTAGACAGAGGGGTGTTGCAGGGCGCGGGAGCGAGGCTCGGGCTTCCAGGTACCCCGGCGCGGGCGCTGCGCGGACCAGGCGGGGACACACCGCACCGGGCGCGCCATCGGGGACCTGGGAGCCCCTGGGGACCTCCACGGGAGAGGATTCCGCGCGCCGGCCACGGGCTGGGAGGCCACTTTTCCAGGGACACAGATGTCACGCCATTCCTCGGCCCCGGACGGAATTCAGCCTCCAAAGGGTTACACGTGGCTGCGGGGCTCGGGCGCCGCGGCACTCGCAGTAATTCAATTAGTCAGGTTTCTGGAAGGTGGGGCGGGGGGGGGCGCAGGAGGAGGGGAGCAGGGAGGAGGCAGAGGAAAACGCCTCTCTCCCCAGGAGCGGACCAATCGGGTGGGAGGGAAAAGAGAGAGAGAGAGAGAGAGAGAGAGAGAGAGAGAGAGAGAGAGAGAGAGAGAGAGAGAGAGAGAGAAAACCCGAGCAGTGAGCAAACAGCAGGCCGGTCCCTGACTGGCTGCTCCAGCCACCCCCCTACCCTCCCCAAGTAAACTGCTTGGGGGAGGAATTTAAAAAAAAAAAAAAAACGCAGCCACATGACCTGGGCCGCGGCGGCCGCGCAGGCTGGGCGGGCCGGCGGCGCCTCCCCCGCGCGGTCCGGCGCTCGCAGCCGCGCCCCGCGCGCCCCGGCGCAGCCCCCGCCCCCTCCGCGGTCGCGCGCGCGGCCCCGCGCTCCGGAGAGGCCGCTGCCGCCGGGTCGCCGCCGCCGCCGCCGCCGGCTTTACACGCAGGTCATTAACGAGGGGGCGTGCCCGAGGAGATTTTTCCCATAAAGCATTTTTTCTCCTTTTTTTTTTTTCCCTCCTTCTTTTGCAAAACTGACTTTTACCCCTGCCCACTTCTCGCCAGTCGTTTCCACCCCTCCAGGGCTGTGCTGCCGCCGCCGCCGCCGCCGCCGCCGCACTCAAGTTTATTTATTTTCCCGCCTGGGCAGGGGCTTGAGGATTCGGGTGGTGGCTTCCCCCTCCAGTCGCGGCCGCGCGTGAGGAGGGAGCGAGGAGCCGCGGCAGGAGGCCCGGGCAGGTTTTTCTGATGTAGTCTTCGGGGAGGTGCCGCTCGCTCGTGCGCGCTCCCCCCGCTTCGTCTCCGGCCATTTCCCACTGATTGATGCCTCTCTACAAGTTGCTGGGCTTGGGGCCGGACGCGCCCGAGTCGCAGGGCCACTTGTGAGCGCTCGCCCGCGGCTCCCGGGCACCGCGCGTGGGGCCCCGGCTCGCGCCCGGAGACTGACAGCCGCCCGTCCAGGAGTTGAGGACCCGCTGAAAGTGACTGTTCCCCGCGGGCCGCCCTGCAGCACCGCCGCGCGGGGCTTTGGCGTCGTCCTGCGGGCTCGGGCAGCCCCGCTCCGCCAGGCCAGCCGGTTCGCAGCCTCTGCCCTCCGCTCGCGCGGGTGCGCCCGCCGCCCGCCACGGGAAGCGCGCCCGCGAGATCCCCGCGGCTCGCCCGCCGCCGCCGCCGCCGCCCGACTCCGCCAGGGGACCTGCGGGCAGACGCGCAGAGCCAAACTTTTCTTTGAGGCTTTCGAGACAGGACCGCTCCTCGCCAGCGCCAGCTGCCGCCGGAGCAGCCGCTCTCGGACGCGGCGTGGGATCCCCGCCCTGCTCGGCGCACCGCACCACCTACCACTTCTCCGAGATCCCCCGGGGGTCGCCCGGCTCCGGCACAGAGGAGGCTGCGGAAGAGAGAGAAGAGAGGGGGGTCTCGCTCGCTCGCTCTCGTGGACTCCCGGGGCCAGAAGGCGCCCTCGTCCTCCCGCACTTTCCCATCGGCCGCCAAAGTAACTTGGAGCGAAGCGGGGCGCGGTGCCAGGGCCCCGGGCGGCGGCGGAGCCGTACGCAGCCCGCGGCGCCGACGCTGAGCCGGGCCCGGCGGGCCGGTGTATGTCTCCCCTCGGCCGCGGCGCGCAACTCCCGGTGACTGTGCAGCGCGCGCCGCCGCCCGCCTCGACCTGCGCCGCCTGCGCCGCCGCCGCCCGGCCCGGCACTCACCTCCCTCTCCCGGGCTGACCAGCCCGCCGCCGCCGCCGCCGCTGCCGCTGCCGCCGCCCGAGACTCCGCGCAGCACCCCTTCCCCCGCCTTCGCCGCCGCCACCGCACAGACACCACACACACACACACGCGCGCACGCTTCTCTCCATCTTGCGAGTCCTTTTTCCTCCCCAGCCCTCCAGTGGGGGTGCGAGTTTGTCTGGATCCCCCACCCCCGCCACTTCACCGCCTTTTCTTCTCGGTCCCTCACCCCTCCCCAGCCTGGTGTGCGCCCCTGTCCTACCTCGCCCCCTTCATTTTTATTTATTCATATTTATTTGGAGTCCGCTCGCTCGATCCCTCGCTCGCTCCGTCCCCTTCCCTCCTCCCGCCGGCCCTCGCTCCCTCCCTCCCTCCGGATCCCTGCTCTCTCCCCGGAGTGGCGCGTCGGGGGCTCCACCGCTGGCCAGGCGTGATGTTGCACGTGGAGATGTTGACGCTGCTGTTTCTGGTGCTCTGGATGTGTGTGCTCTGCCAGGACCCGGGCTCCAAGGCCGTCGCCGACCGCTACGCAGTCTACTGGAACAGCAGCAACCCCAGGTAAGGCGGTGGGGGACGGAGAGTCGGGGCTACCCGGGCTCGGGGCCCTGCGGAAGGAGCGGCGGCGACGGGGACCAGCGCGCACCAGCCGCCGGCGGCGCGCACCCCGGAGCCTGCCTCACCCGGGCGCAGTTGGCGTGGAGCCGCCGTGGGAAGCGCACCCGTCGCGCCCCTCTTTGTTAAGCAAGCCACCGCGGAAAGGCCGGGTGCCCCTGGGTGTCCCCGAGGCTGCCCGGAGTCGCTGTCTGTTAGGGCGCAGGGAGGTTCGGAAAAGGGCGGGAGCCGAGGAGTTGGGACTTCGGCACTTCCCCGCACGGGCAGGCTGGCCGGCCGGCGGCATCAGCATCCCAGTGCCGGGCTTGGGCGCCGGGAGCCCCGGGTCTGCTCCGCCACAGCTCCCGCCCGGAGCGTGCGTGCGCCTGGGCTGCGGGGAGAACCCGCCAAACATCCCCAAAGTTTTATTTTTTGTCTTTGTGTGTGTGTGCGTATGTGTGTATGTTTTAATGTTTCCCCTGTCTTTTCCCGGTGCGCGCAGAGAGCGCACGGGCTGGGGGAAGTGCGGGGGGCTGGGAAGCGGAAGCTTTAGGTTTTTATTTTCCTCTTTAACTGCGAGGAATTCATTCGGCCCCGAGTCTGTGTGGGCCTGGCGCGCTTGGCAGCAGAGGGGATTCCGCCACCTCCGGCTCTGCCTCCCCCCGCCCCACCCGGTGGGTTCAAGGTGCCAGAAAGTTTGAGCTAATGCCGGGTTACGTCATGGGTGCGGAGCGAGCTGCAGAGTTGGCCGAGCCGGGCGGTGGGAGCCCTGCGCCCGCGGCCTGGCGGTGCGGAGCCGGAGAACGCTGTGCGGTTACCTGGCACCCTTCTGCCGGCGTCCCCGAAGCCCGCCGGGTACACGGGAGGCCAGAGATGGGCGCCCGGGGCGGCCCAGGCGCGCGTGCTGGACCCCGGCCAGCCGCGGACGTGCAGTGTTCTCGGACCCTGGAAGTGGGGTGGACAGAGGTTATCCCCGCCGTCGGCGGACCCCTCGCGGCTCGGAGCACTTCTGTGCGCAGCGGGCGGCCCCCCGGGCCCGGATCGCTCGGCTTCCCCGGGACAGAGGCCGGTTTTCCAGCTGCGGGCTGCTCTGGGGGGCCCGCCTAGGAGGGAAATAGTGTGGCCGTCCCTACCCTCCCAGGTTTTTCCCCCGGACTGGAGTGGAAGGTGGGAGGAGAGAGGCTGGAGGCCGAGAGGTGAGCCTGTGGTGGCCGCGCGCCCTGCGCGCCTGGGCGCCTCCGGTCCTGCCGTCCCCTATGGCCCCCGGCGCTGGCCTCCAGCCTCTGCTCGGTTTGCGGGCGCGCAATGCCCGCCCGGATGAAGGTTTTCCCCGGGAGCGGTCCCCGAGCTGTCGACCCGAGAGGGAGCAGCCCCCGGCTCTGGCTGTTAGGGCAGTCAACCCGGGTCGCCCTGGTCCCAAACGCAGGCGCCTGGCAGGAGTGGAGCGGTTCCTTCTAGTTTGGCGTACAAAAAAAAAAGCAAAAAACAAAAAACAAAAAAAAACAAACCCCAAAGTGTCCTGGAGGTGGGTGGCAGGGAGCGGGAAGCCCTTTCTTTCCTCTTTGACCTGCCACTTACTACTATTAGGGAGAGAGAAGAGAACCCGGGCTGCCGGGGGAGATGTCTTTTATTAAAGCTGACAGAGCAAATAGAGCAAGCTTTCCAGTTGTGATGGTGTTAAAAGCAAGGCTCATTATGTCGGTTGGTTTTTATTCCCTTTTGGGCATTATTAGACAGCATATATGAAACAGAGGAATGTCTGTTTCTAAACTTGAGCGCCGGTCGAATAAAGCAATGGTGAACCGCGCGGTTGCATTTGGGACTTTGCTCTTGTCTGCGCTCCCACCCCGAACTTGTCCCATTGTCATCTCTCCTCGTGGTGTTTTCTGCTTGGGCGTTCAGTCTCTCTTGGGTTACAACAGAACCAGCCTCACGGGCTGCCTTAACACCCAAACCCCCGTAACCTGTAGTGCTAGAGTCTGAGTGAGTTCGTGGATGTCTTATCTGAGGTTATCTCTATTTTATGCTTTTGATACTGTTGTTTGCTTTGAGATTAGCTCATTGATTTTTGTCACAGGTCATGTTTTTCATAAATCTGCCCTGCAGAACACCCTCCTGCTCAGGGTGCCCCCGTGGCTCCCAACCTGCCCAGGCAAAGTTCATCTACAGAATTTTAAAAACTCCAAACACATAGCCTTAAGTCAGTATTCTCACTTGAGCTTTGTCAAGATGCTTTACTGTGTGATCATTATCACTTTCATAATAACCAAAAGACCTTCCTCACCCCCCAGAGACTCAGTTCTGATATTTCATACTCTTTGAAGGCATTTTAGCTCGGTGGTATCACAAACTTATACTTTCAAAGTAGATAGTGACAGGCAGTTTTACCCCTGAAATGTTGAATTAAATGATACTTTCTTGATGGATTAAGAAAAAAAAGTAAACTTGGAATTAATTTAAAAGAGGCCAAATGAAAAGTAAGTCACTTAAAAATAAAAGTTGTTCCCAAAAGATAGGGAGTATTTCAGAAAACTTACCCTACATGTGTTTACTGAATTTGACCAATTCAGAGTTCCACATTGTCCCCTCAGCATGCACGTTATCATTTTGTAAAGTGAGTTAGCTGTGCCTTTTGGTTTTAAGTAGGGACCTGTGGAGATTTTCCTAGTAATAAGGTCAAAGGACTTAAGTCTTTTGAAAACAAGTAGCCAACTTTAATTGCAACTTAAACAGACTTTCTGTTTTTCTCAGAAGAAAACCTCAGTAGCTACATAAAGCTGATAGATACTAATGGGATCTGTAGCTAAATGAAGTGAAGGTGCTTTACTGGGTACTAATAAATTAAGTTTGAGATTCTACTTGGGTAACACTGGAATTACATATACCTGCGTCACGGGGTATTTTCCTGTGTAACTTGTGTTCCAAGTGGCTTCTGCAGCCCATAGGAGTTTTTCTGCCACCCTGAGTTGCTTTATTGCATCTCTTTTGACACCTTAAGCACCTAGATATCTAAATTCACAGGAAAAAAATTAAACTGACTTGCTGTCAGAATAGCTTTATATTAGGAACATTAGATTCTATGTTCCTAGGTATTCACTTCTGGGAAGTGGATATTCAGTTTTTAAATGCTGGTAGCTTTTTAGTTCTCACCAGTACATATTGGGTGGTGGACCCCAGTGATTTTATGGTTTGAGTTGGGATGAGTTGGTGAAATAGCAACTGAGAACTATCAGACCAAATGGAACTCCTGGATGATAACGTTTGCCTCAAGGCGTCCGCCGTATTTCTAAATTTGAAAACTTGTGTTTCACCTGGAAGTGTGGATACTTGAAAGCTCCTTTTTAGGTTAGGCTGCATTCTGAACTGAAATATCAGTACCAGCGAGACATGAACAAGAAGATCCAAGGAAAATATACTTATTTGTCCTTAATTTCTTTAAGGATACAAAAAGCTTTTCAGTAGCAACAATGAAGACTTTTAGTTAGGAACTGCTGTTACATTCTCCTGCATAGCTCTGCCTGTAGAGATTGGGACTGAGTGTTAAGAGCATGTCTCTTCACTGAAGCTTGCTAGAACAGTCTGGTTCTCCCCAGAAGAGCCTTTCTGCACTGTGTGGTGTGTATACTGAAAAGCGCTTCTTGGATTCTTTTCACCATTTGCCAAAATGGTCCTAGCGTAATTAAACATGTCTCCTACTGGTTGGCGTTATGGGGACAATAATAAAATAATCCCGAGGCAAGTGCACGTATAGCCAACATGCTTTTAGGAAGGTTGTGTCTGCTCCTTGGTGCTTCTTTCTCTGATAAGGTTTCTATACCATCATTTTAAAAGTCTGTTTTCTTAAGGGGGAAAATATCTGTGTCATTCATCAAGGATTTATTAAACTTTAACCTAATGAGATGTTTTCCTTGGACTTTTTCAATTCTTGTAGGGACCTGAAATGAAACATTTCATTTTGGAGTAGTGGGTAATTGCCACCACTTAGTTGTGTTAACATGTAATCTTGGAGTTGTGAAAGTAAGTTGAGTTCTAGGTCACCACCCCCAAATCCTCTAGCAGAGCGGGTCATCTGTATTCAGCTAAGTAGAGAGAAATCTTAACATTTTTCCCCCTGATCATATTCCCTTGAGTGTTTTTCTTCTTTCAAAATTCACTGGCTTCATTTTTAAAAGTCTGAACCATCATCATTTTGATATCTGTATACCAGTATATCGACACCGTGCCTTTCCACTGACAAATACATGATACCCATATGATTTAGATGCAAAAACAAATTGTTGTGAGGCAAGATGGCAAGGGAAGCTTGGGGGTTGCATTATCACCAAACCTGTAAAGGATTTTCTTTCATTGTGAAAGTTTAAGCATTTATTTTAGATTTTGGAAGCAGAAGTGTTCTCTAAGTAAAAGATACTCTGTAGCATCTGAACTCCACTCACTCTGAGCCTCACAGTAATGTGTTTATCAGATATATTAGGGTTGATGTTATTATTTTGATGTCTATTTATTTGATTTTATTATTTTGATATTTTAAAATCCTAGTGTTTGTAAACACCGGGATAATGGTACAGCAGTGTGACTGAGATTTAGAGCCTGTGTTTTCATGCTTATCCATCTACAGAAAACCTAGAGTGAACTTCCCCTTTTTTAGAAATCTAGAAATGTGTAAAAGAGAAACACGGTTCATATTTTTTGACCAGTGCTCCGTAGCGTTTTGGAAAGTAGGCTTGGTTATTGAGATGTTACATTCTAGCCACTTCATGTATTTATAAGAAACTCCATGCGTTTTAGGTGCTTGGAACATCAGTGCTGTCCCAGGCGCACGTGCCTGGGACAGTTCGGTCTAATTTGGCATTTCCAGTATGAGACCAGCATCAGTAAAGGACTTGTAACTAAAAGCATCAGAGAGAGTCTGTAGAAGTTCTACTGCAGTGTTTGGTGACTTCCACGGTATTAAGGAAACCGTGGGCTCAGTGAGCAGATACCTTGTCCCGTGCGTTGGAGCTGATGGTCAGTGGCTTTGAAGACTTTTGCCTTTGAAGGCTGAGAGGGGTCAGGATTGGAAGGCACTCTTAGTTCCCCAGGGACAAATTAACCTCCTGCCTTTCCTGCCGTTGAATCTTGCCCAGTGCCCCTGCACAGGCATTTCAGTGCGTTCTGTCCCCCCTGGCCTGATGTCCTGTTGGGTAGGGACAGCCCAAGAGAAGCACCTCCTTCTTCCCCTTGGCTGCCTTGGAAAGTGAGTGGATACAGTCATTCCTGCAGGAGGCCTGGCCTTTGCTAGCCTGGGAGAAGTGGATGCCAAAAGAATCTACCCTTGAGGGAGAGAACACATTGGAATATGAACTGTACATGGCACAGCAGTGTGTTAAAGATGAATGATCTGTGTATGATAGCATTTGGCTTATTGCTTAGTGGTCCCCTCCTCCCCCAATAAAACTCATTTGCTTAATACTTTCTTAGAAAGGTATAACTCGACCTTCTATATTTTGAGTTTGCTTTGAGTAATTCTGTAGCATTGGGACTTAAGAAGGTAAGCAGCGCTCAGGAACCAGCTACACTGTGATGACTGATTGTATCTTATCGACTTATATTTTAGAAGTAAGGTACAAACTGTCTTGATTGGAATGGCCGTGTTGAGAAGGGAGCCTGGATTTCTCGAAATACAGAGAGGTAGAGCCTTGCCTGTTTCCATCTTGCCCTTTGATCGTTGGTGAGAGATTACACCTGCATGTTCTGGGAGAGGAACCTCACAGAGGAGGATGAGGAGTGAGGTCCTCGTGGCCGCTTTAAATACTCTGTCTAATGGTGGTGATCCTAGCCAGCCAGGCATCAATAAATTGTCATCTCTTTTAACGAACTGATTTCTATGATTAGATTTATATTTGAGTCTGCTTTTTCAACCTATGTCCCGAGCTGTTGTGTTGCAAAGCTTCTTGTGATTAATGTGAACCTTCCAGTGTTTCCGAATGGGATATTACTCACCACCAGGAGACCTGTTTCCTCTTCGATTTGTCTACATTTATGTTTTCAAAATTTAATCAGTCACACACAACCACCTAGCTTCAAATTACATAGTTGGGAGAAAGAAGTGTTGGTGTGCTGTTGCACAGTAGGGTGACTATAGATAATGATAATGCATTGAAAGCTCTATTTTTCTTGAGAAAAAACTAAAAGAAGGGATTTTTGCAAGTCCTCATAGTATGTAAGTGATAGATATTTGAGTAGGTAGATAGGTTTGCCATGATTTGACACATGTACATGTGTGGAAGTGTCACATGGTACTCATAAATAGGTATACTTTTTATGCATCAGTTAAAAATTTTTAAAAAAATGCAACTTGTCTGTGCTAGGACCTGCTCTGCATCATTTTGAGCAAGGAACGTTCCCTGTGTCTTGGCACTGACAGCCTGTGTTCCTCCTATTGCTCCCTAAAGGATTTATTGTAAACCACGAAAATCTGTGGCCTCTTTTCTAATCACAAATTTGTATGGGTGCACACTCTTGCTTTTTGAGGCTGCTGAAGAGAGTTTTCAAACAGTGAGCCCTGTATTGCTGTAAAAACATTATTTTAAAATATTAACGACTCCCACTTAAGTTGGCGAGTTGCTGAGAGACAGCAGTGTGCCCGCCAGACTGATGGTTAGCTCGGCTTTCATTCAGGTAGAATTCTATCATTTTCAATAGGGAAAAATAAACCTTTGTCATCCTTAGAAACATCCTTCGTACAATTGACAGTTGACAGGTTGAAGAAAATGTTACTGTCAGGTCTTATTTTCCACTCAAGTGAGGAATAAAAATAGGTTGGAGTGATTTTTTTTTTATGTATTTAAAAATTATTTCAAAATGGAGGGAAATGTTTAAAATTTTTATAGGTAGGACCTCAAATTAATCTGTCATTTGCTTCTGGGAAGGTCAGCAAAGTGCATTTCTAAGAGAGACTAACAGTGAGGCTCCTATGATTTTTCCTTTGAAGCAGTCAGATACAGTTGATTTGATTGTAATATGATATTACTGTATGTTGTATGGTTGGATTCTTCATAGATACGAGGTGTCAATATTAGTCCCATTACTTATCAGATGGGCTGATTTTCATGACGAACGCTGGTGGTTTGGGTGTGAGGTCTAAGTGGGAATTTGTCCCAATGTGTGGAGGGGGCTTGTGGACCAGCACATGTGAATGCATGCACTGGACAACCGTGTCATTAACGTGCAAAGATTAGACCTTGGACCTTGCTATTAATTTGAAATAACAGATGTGGAAGATGGAGATCAGAAAAATACATGACAAAATTCTCATTTCCCAATTTAGAAAAGCAAGATTTTTGGCTTTCAGTTAAATCAGCGTCCCTCCCCCCCCCCCCCCCCCCGAAGCAGCCATCTTGTTTTAAGACCGATTTTATTTCTTTCGTGAAAATGGTCCGGAAATGAATATGGACGATAGAAAAGGAGACTAAACCACTTTGTGATTGTGTTGGTGGGATCCGCTGTTGAAAGCTCCATCTCAGGTTATTTGTGAAGGGGCTCAAATGCTATCTTCATGTATTTAGTTGTGAAAAAAGAAAGATTAAACTTAGTAATCATGTATTTAAACACAGGCATATGATACTTTCATGTTATGGACTGTACCAAGTTCCCGTACGTATGTTTCTCTGAAGCTTGTAATTTAGGATTAATTTCAGAGCAATACTTTTATACAGCTCCTGTTGTCACCCTTACCAGTATGCTGTTTGTGACTATTCTAAGTTCATTTTCTTTGTTGGTAGAATTTTTTTTTTGTTTTTGGGTCCAAATTTTCTGTGTTACCAGCAGTCTTTCTCCGGTAAGAGGTACCGGTAAAAATGTAAGTTTCTCTCCCCAGATTTGGATGATTTAAGAATTCTGTGAAGTCAGACTTTTTTTTTGTCCCTAAAATGTAACCTTTTATTTCCTCCTAAGCAGACACTTTCTTCGGATTCTGCAATTAATTTAGAAGCAAATTCCTATTTGTTGCTAGAAGTTAGGAGACTGAATCAACTGAGTCTGCCAGGGTTTCCACCATGTTTCGCGTATTCTGGATACATTTGGAAGAACGGTTGGCCTGTAAATTGTTCCAGAAATTTATACTACCCTCCTTGGTGCTGGCTGGGACAGTGGTCTCTGGGTCTGCAATGAAAGCAGACCTTCCTCAGGACACAGCTGAGCAGTGCCTGAATCCGCTGGTCTCGGGGACCCACTCACGGTGGGGGCGATCACCCCAAGATTGCTTCAGCTCCTTACAAGTCAGGATTTGGGTGCTTGGAGACGAGTAAAAGCAATAAAGAAAATGCATGTGTTGAGAACATCCCATGGTTCAAGTTTGGGTAGGAGTGGGCAGTTTTTGCACAGAAAGGCCTTCCTCTGATACCTGTCATCCGTTCTTTGAGTGGCTGCTGGACTTGCCTGAAATAACTTGACTGCTCAAAGTGACCTTGGCAATGAACTAACATATACCTTTTGGTTTTTTTCTTGCTGCTTCCAAGCTGTCGGAGTTTCCATTTTAACTTTTATTCGTGACTTAGAGGCATATATGTAAAAGTCATAATTAACAATTAGTTCTTGCCTCTTCTAGATGATGAAAGTGTGTTTGTATTAAAAAATGCAGTGTTGTGGGTTGAATAAAATCGAGTTATGGCTTAGTTTGTTGGATAATTACAGTACAAATTGTTATCTAGATTTTGATGATTGCTGTTTCATACATGTCAGTGGGACATACAAGTTTGTAGCATTTACTGAACTTAATAACGTGTAGAAAAATATCTGTTTAATTTAAGAAACACCAACAAGTATGGACAGAAAAGCTAAACTAAATCTAAATATGGGGACGTTCTCTTTTGTGTTTAATAATCAGGTTAAACAAAGTGGGAGCTAATAAACACAGTTCCCCTTCTGTTGTGGCGGGGCAGGAAAATAGAGACAGATGCCGGAATGTGAGAGTTGTGATCTGTGACTTCCAAGCCTGGCCACTGCCCGGGCACACAGGTGTCCTGAGCCACCATCGTGGCAAGGATGCATTTTTGAAGTGACCGACACTTTGAGATGGAGGTCATGAAACTGATTCTGTAGCAGTCTGCAGCTCTGCAAAGGATCCATCTGGCCAGCTTCAATGTCAAGTCCCTCACCCAGGCAGAGAGAGAGCTCTGGTGGCTTCTACCTGGGACCTGGATCTGGGGGTCGCTGTGGAGCTTCTGTGTCCCAATAGTTTTATTCACTGGTTTGGAATAATGGAGGAGGCTGAGGAGGGCTCAGATGGACGGTCTGCTTTGGCTGAGTGTTTGCCTGCTTTATTTAGCTAATACTTTTTTTTTTTTTTAAGAAGACAGATGAAAGCAGTGGCTCTGTTAAAGACCCTTTCTTTCACTCCTGCTCTCTAATCTCGCCAATAACCCCTGGGTTCAGACAGACCATTAATGTTTTAGATACTGTGGCATTCAGTGTTTTCTTCATATATTTGTTTACTGTTACTGCTTCAATAAACTTTTATGCCTATTTCTGTGGTTTTCTGGCCGAGGCTCCATTTGTTACAATGTAGTGACCAAGCACTAAGAGGGGTACAGTTCAAATAGTCGTGCTTCTGCGGGGGTTTTGTGTCCAACTGGAGAAAATAATAGGGAAATGAAAGCTGCCAAAATGTGTCTCCCAATTACTAATTAATCAGGCGAGAAAGGACCCGGGCGATGGATCTGGTCGCACTCAGGGATGCTTTATTCAAAATACTGCATGAAACAAATTAAAGCAGGCCCCAGGGAATGTAGCACCCAGATATTTGATATCACGAGTATGTTTTTTTTTGTTTTGTTTTGTTTTTTGTTTTTTTTGTAGTGTGTGTCAGCCAAGGCCAAAAACAAAATTTGCCACTGCATCTTTGTGCACTTCCCTGATAGCATCAAAACATGAAGCTATTCTAAAGAGTATTTCCCTTATTAATAAGCAATGCCTTTATTCTGATTAATATTTTAGCACAGAGATGATAGTATTCTTGGTTTTAGTATTGCTGGAGCATCGTAGTTGTACTTCAGCATCCACAGAGACTCGGGGGAAAAATGTAGAACTTTTTCCACCGCATGCCTGTCATCAATATTTTGAGGATTGCTATAATTGAGAACACTCCCCCCTCCACACATATCCATCCACACAAATACACTTTTTTTTTTTCTTTGCTATCCCAGAGATTCCAATCTTTTCTGGCAGTGTTCCCATTGTGGTTGCTGGACCCATAATTAAATGCTTGTTATTAGTGTATTTTTTTTTCTATAGCATTTACAACATAAAAAGCAAAAGGTCTTGTGTGAAGCTATAGCTGTCGGGGGAACAATGAAAACTAATTACACACTCTGCTATCACCATTGTCAACTATACTCATGGGAAGACAACAACATGACAGGGTGTGTTGTGGGGGTGTGTGTATGTGTACATGGGAAGGTCCATGTGGATGTGTGCTCATGGGGTACTCAACACGTGCTTTCACTTTAACCTCTGCATTCTCTGAAGCAAACAGCTAAAGTAAAAAGGACGTAGTTCATGAAATTGAAAAATACATGCAGTTCTTTGTTGGAGGAAGGCTTCCTACGTTTGTAATCCCAACCAACCCTACTTAGGAGTTTGAATGTCTAATTATTTTGAATATTATTTCAGGGTGGTCTTGTTATCAGTACACCTATGCTATTAATGTATCTGGTTACAATTGTCTTATAATTATCTCCTTTGCAAATGGTTATTTTTTAGTCCTGTATTTTTATGTTGATATCTAGTTATTTGACAACTAATCTCTTAATTCACTTACTATTCAGATCTTTCTATTGCTTTCATGGTCTCTGAGCCTGTCCAGTGGCAAATGTGTTTGAGAAAAAACAGAACTAAAGAGATGGTATGTATCAGACTTATAGCAACTGTAGTCTAAGACTTGGTAAGAAAAGACTTTGAAGCTATCACATGAGGTTTTAAAATCAGTTTTCAGTTTCAATCATTCATGCCATCCTGTTCTTGGCTTCCACAGAGAAGCAGGGCTTGGCTCTTTGTAATGTTTTTCATGACTATTTTCATTCTTTGCATGCATGAATTTTCTTTACAGTATCTAAAACCAAATCCAAATGGGTGAATTTAGGGATTACTCATTGATTTGAACTTATTTTTTTTTCCAAAATCTTTCTGTTAAAGAAATAGAACTAATATTCATTAGAATACTGTATTCATGTACTGCATACATAAAAGTTCTAATTAATAAGCTGTTTGTTGAGTGATAGCACATGCAGAACACGAGGAGGCATACAGAGGATTTAGAGATGAGTGAGACATCTGCACCTGCGAGGAAGGTCAGCGGTTTATGCAGATGGAAGAATTTCACTCACAAAATCAGAGCACAAGGTAGAAAGCACTTTCAGAAATCTTCACATACTGATTTGTTTGACAGGGATTTATCAGGTGCTGTTTCCAGCACTGGAGCTACTGCCACCGGTTAGTGATGTCCACATCACTGCTTCTCATGCTTCGAGCTGCACCCACGACTCCCTGGGCTCTTGTCAAAATGCAGATTGGAATTCAGTAGGTGCTGGAGAGAGCCTTAACATTCTGCATTTCCATCAAGCACTCCCCGTGGTTTTGACACTGCCGGCCTTTGAACTGTAGTTTGAACAGGGGTTCTTGATAACACACAGTGGCAAGAGCCATTTTTCAAGAACTCTTTGGCTGTCCTTGTCCTGAATGTTCTATACTGTTCTGCAGTGGCTCAGAATTTACATGAGTGAAAATAGTTATTTAAAAAGCTTGGAAACCTTAGTAGCCTTCTTTTCTAGCCCCTTTCTTCCAAATATCAAATAAAATGGTTTGGTTTTAATATTTAAAGATTTATTAACTCATTTGAAAGACTGTTACAGAGAGAAAGATAGAGACAGACAGACAAAGAGAGATCTTCATCCACTGGTTCATTCCCTCAGTGGCCATAACCGCCAGGGCTGGGCTAGGCCGTTGTTAGGATCCTGGAATTCCATCCGGGTCTTCCTCATGGGTGGTAGGGCCCCAGCTAAGTGGGCCATCTTCTGCTGCTTTCTCAGTTGCATTAGCAGGGAGCTGGATGGGAAGTGGAGCAGCCAGGATTAGAACTGGTGCTAATATGAGATGCCACTGTTGCAAGTGGCAGTTTTACTTAATGTGCTACAATGCCAGCCTTTTAAACTGTTTTTTTTTAAGCTTTTATTTATTTATTTGAAAGTTAGAGTGACAGAGAGAGAGAGAAGAGGAGACAGAAAGAAAGGTTTCTATCTGCTGGTTCGCTCCCCAAATGGCCTCAACGGCCAGAGCTGGGCTGATATGGAGCCAGGAGCTTCTTCCAGGTGTCCCATGCAGGTACAGGGCCCCAAGCACTTGGGCCATCCTCTACTGCTTTCCCAGGCCATCGCAGAGAGCTGGATCAGAAGAGCAGCCAGATACAAACAAGAGCCCATATGGGACGCGGGCACCACAGGTAGAGGCTTCATCTACTACTCCACAGCGCCAGCCCCTGAAGTGGGATTTTTACATTGAAGTTCATGTTTCATTAAGAACTACACCACTCACAAAAGTAGTAGGCCAGGGGTTTTGTTCTAAGTGTTGCTCTTCATAAAGAAATTCTACTGGAGTGAAAAATCCTGCTCTGGTCCAAAAGGTTTCAGAAGATCTGTGCATAACTGTCTAAGGGTATTTATTTGCAAACCCTCCCCAGTGGTAGAGCTGGAATTATACCTCAGAAGCAGATTCGTAACATTGTCTAATTTCAGTCGGTATGGTTAGATGAACCCATGATGTTCCTTTTACATTGAGCACAAAGATGACTCATGGTTCTCTGCTTCCCCTAGCTGGGTGTCTTGTGGGCGGCTCTGAGCAGCCTGTCCTTCCACTGGAGTTATAACAGACATGCAGGAAAACGCGCTCCTGCCCTAAAATTCTGTGCCGCCAGCATCCCTGGTGAGAAATCTCCGTTCGGATCCTGTGGAAGTCACGTCAGATCCCTAACTACTGTGCTTGCACGCCCTCTTCATGGTGCCTATCACATTGGCTTTGCCAAGCAAGGATTGCATGATGCTTGGATGGACAGGTCAAGAACGGAACTAGTTAAATTCAGATTTCTCTGTCTGTGTGTCCTCCACTTTGTGAGCATAAATGCAATATTATAACCTAAGTGAACTTGAACGACTTCGAAAGTGTGGATAGGTAGACCCACTTAGTGTTCTACTGTGGACCAACCGTGGAAAGATGAGACTGTTCCTACTGTGAATCAGATATATTTTTATGAAAACAAACAAAAAAGGTGGTGAGCACTCAATTTAAGCCTCCTTTTGTTTTTGTAACAGTTTTACCAACACTTTTGTATAGTTAATCATAAAACAGAAACAAGTATTTTCTTTTTAAAATTCCTGGCAACACGAATTAGAACATTGGGTACCATTTCATAAGAGCTGTGAACTCTGTTAAGATTAATATGTGAAATCATTACTGTTTTCTTTTTGTCAGTTTGTGGGTTTATGGTCATGTTCATCATAGTGTAAATCAGGGTTCTAATTCCATGATTCCTATAGATTGAGAAATGCAAGAATCTTCTGTGACAGTGTGTGTACCTCAGTGGCTCCTAAAAGGGAGGTATACTGTCTGTCTGGAATACTGTTACATTTAGACTAACCATTGATTACAATGACGTCATTTGCTTATCACTGTGAAATGACTTTATTCAGAGTAGAATTAAGATTTATAGTGTTTCCCATGTGCGAGGGAATAGTAGAAGGTGCTCAATAGTTTTACTACTTTTTGTTCCTTTTTAAATTTTATTTATTTATTTCAGAGGTAGAGTTAACAGAGAGAGAGAGACAGAGAGAAAGGTCTTCCATCCACTGGTTTACTTCCCAAATGACCGCAATGGCCAGAGCTGGGCCGATCCGAAGCCAGGAGCTAGGGGCTTCTTTCTTGTCTCCCATGCAGGTGCAGGGGCCCACATGCTTGGGCTGTCTTTCACTGCTTTCCCAGCACAGAGCTGGATCAGAAGAGGAGCAGCCAGGACTTGAACTGGTGCCCATGTGGGATGCCAGCTCTGCAGGCTGAGGCTTAGCCTAGTAGGCCACAGTGGCAACCGCATTTTGCTTCATTTTTTTTTTAAAAAGAAAAGTAATACATTAAATAGTTTTATTTAATTCAGAGTCATTAACAATGATCTGTCACCATATTAATAAATTTCTAACCAAGTTCTTAGGTACACTTATATGGGTCCATGTACAGATAATTATGACAGCATAGGGTAAAAGCATGAAATTCAAGTCAGTTTTTTTTTGTTGTTGTTTGTTTGTTTGTTTGAGTTCTTGTAAGGGCAACTGGTTTGGATCAAAACATCAAATACTCTTGGGTATTGAATAAGCAGGTGCCCAGAGAGTCGGCTTTTAAGAATCTACAACAGATTAGTCAGTTGTTCTTTGTTAACATTTTTGGTTATATTTCAGCTCTAGAAAAATGTCAGTTCTGGCTGAGTCATGAGTGTACCCTTCCAAGTGATGCCCTGAGCCTGTTTCTTCACCCTACCAAACCAGTGGGCCTAATACAGTAATGTCTCCTTGACATTTGTGAACATGTGCAGGGAAGTGTGCACAGGAGAGGACTTTTGAAAGTGGCAACTGTACCCCATGAAAGAGAAGAACAGAGAAGAAGAGAATCATTTCCCAAGTCCATGGTAATCTTGCTTTATAATTCAGTATATTCTTGGAGGTTGCAAAAAAATGGGTTCTTACAAATCAAAAGTTACTTTCAAAGCATCATGGAAGAGTTGATTTTTTTTTTTAAGTCTGAGTTGATTACTTTGCTGTATAGGTGGTCTTGAGAGACAGCATTTGGGATTTAGGTTGTCTTTTAAAGCAACTCCTGCTTTGGGCTCCGTCTTGTGATTCCTTCCCTGTGTGGAGACTGACACATGGGAGGCCAGTCTGCTAGCACTTTCTGCTTGGGCAGGTAGGAGCTGTGGATCTCCTCCGGAAAATCGCTCAAGGTTCTCTGTGATGTCTCCTCTGCCCCTCTCAGTTTGTCCCTTCTGTTTTGTTTTCCTCCACTTTGGGCTTCATAGGTTGAAGGAGACGTCTCCATCTCAACCGAGAAATTAATGAATGCAGACACCCTCTTGGAGAATGCTTGTATTTCCAATGAGGAGCTTGTTGAAACAAATCAATTCCTGTCTGAGGCTTCTCCTCGAAGGCAGCCAGGCTGTTCCCGGGATCCTTGAGTTTTTCTGACTCCTACTGCCAGAATACTGGAGGTTAGCCTCTTGACGCCTCTCTGCTTAAGAACTGTGCTGCGGACTACTTTTAAACTTCGTACATATTCATTATACACACCTTGATGTTAGGAGCATAAATAGAGCATAACAGCCTCTGGCCGGGAAAGGAAACAGAATGTGTCAAGGAACACATCTTTGAATGCATTGAAACCTGAGCAGCACATAGCTGTCAAAGGGCCACTTTGCTGTGGAATAGCCTGGTGCTGATTCAAAGCAGGTTTGACATCATGTGTTTATAGTGATTTAGGTGAGTACCAGATAGGCCCATTACTTGTTTGAAAATTGCAGTGTGTACTTACATAATTATTTTTTTAACATTGTTTTACTCATGAATGTATAAACCTCATGTAGGCCAAAAGATAAAAAAATTAAAATCGATAAGACAGTCCCTAAGAGAAATGGTCAACGATCCTCAGGTTCTCTACCCAGCAATCGAGTGAGTGTTGAGGGAAGAGCTTGTCCGGTAGCAATAAAAATGTTGTGTTAGTAGCAACAAATCCACAGTTAACTTGGAAGGGCACTGCAAACGTGACACTGGTCCCTCCAAGGTCATGTGTTCGTATTTGGAATGGCTACGCTCACAGTCACAGCCCCTCACTTTTGTGGCTCTCATATCATTTCATGCAAAGGCATGTTGCTTTTGTCCTGCTAAATTGGAAGTTGAGATCTGTCAAGGGAAGGAGCTTGCTGGGAGTTTATTTCAACTTTCAAACTTTGTAATTTCATGTTCCTTGCCTCCCTGGCTGATGAATGATTAATGGCTACAATTTCTCCCCCTTTGCAGGCTTTTTTTTTTTTTTCCCACGGCAGAAGGGTAGTCAGGAAGTTTAAATTTTGAATGACTGACTTATTGACACTTTGTATTATTAAAAAGTTAATTCCTCAGACTCTTGTACATCAGTTTAAAAACATCAGCCAGGGACTTCATCTCCGGCAGGCTTAGTACTTTCTCTCCGTGAGAGCATGTTGATTGATCAAATTGAATGTATAGCAGCCCAGGCATTCCTTCAGATGTGAGATGATTGGATTGAGTTACATTTTAATTATTTAGCTTTTATTAACGTGGTAAATAATGTAGAAAAAATTCGAGCTGCACATACTCCAGTGCATTTGATGAATTTAGCCAAACACAGGAGAACAGGCCAGTTCCAGTGCACTGCGTTTCACATGGTGTTTTGAAGGGAGGGGCAGTCTGAGTTCTCGTTTCTCCTTGTGAAAGGCTAAATCGTGCCACTGTGTTTTGCATATTCAGCATATAGCACAAGGTGACGTGTCCATTATTATGAAGGTTGCCATAAAGTAGCATTTTTAACTTGGAACACTTGATAACCCTTTTCAATTTCTCTCTTATTAAACTTCTCATATCATTTGGCTTTGTTTATATTGTTATAAAATGTGGTTGGAGTATACCATTTATTTTTTTCTTAAAGAGAACCAAGTCTTATTGATTTGAATGGAATAATGAGCATTGTGATTGGTTATAGCAGAAAACTATGAATTTCTTTCCTTAGAAATCTTTATATGGCCCTTACTGTTTTAGTAAAATTTCCCAATGGCCACCTCAGATTGATTTTAGGATAATTGACCTTTTTTTGTTTGTTTTTAAAAATAGTTTTATACCAACTGGGCAAATGCAAAACCTCTTTGATGTTAGGTAGTTTTATTTCTAATAGACAATATAAGGCGATGAAAAGCCATGGGAAAAATCCATTGACTAATCCAATGCTATCTCCCAGGCGCTGTCTCTAGTTGAGCCCCTGTCACTGGTGGGAAGAGAGAGTGTGCGTGACTCTCCCCTCTGTCTTCTCTTTGAAGGCCTCTGTCAGCCTGCCGAGGGATGGCCAGGACAGCAGTCACGCTGCCTGACGTTTGTTGTGGCACACAACATCCATGGGTCTGGTGATGGCACTTCCCGTGAGGGCACACGGGCTTGAGAAGAAAGCTGAGCTCTGATTTGGAAGTCAGTCTTGGAGCTTGGGTTGGCTCCCCGTGGCCCTTGCTGGCCACTCTGGGCAGGAGAGGCCCCCACTGGCAAGTTCCAGGTGCTTGGGTGGATGAGGCCTGCTCAGGAGCCATCCAGGGGTCGCCGTCAGTGGATTCGCACTGCATTCTGGTACAGAGTTTTAAGACTGTGCTAATCAGTGTTGGAAGACGATCGGTTTTTCTCGTTATAAACTGCTAATTAGTATGGAAAGTCTAACTTGTTTTGTTGAACATCCTCCCTTACTTTCTCTGAGAAAGTGATTTAGACTGTAATCTATTTACTCTCTCTTCACCCCTTCTTCTCTCTTGTTAAAATAAAATCTGGAACCCCCTGGGGACTCCCCACTGTTGAGATCGGCTTGGAAGGAGCTTTAAACATTGGCTCCAAACTGCAGTCAATATTGACTGGGTCTAGGGTTGAGCCCGGCTCAAAGCCTCCTTTTGTTCATCCCTCGCCGGCACTCCGGATCGAGCTGGAGTGGGGAGTCCGATGAACAGGGCTCGCAGCTGAACTCGGAAATGAGCCCTGGCCAGGGAGGAGAAGCCGACTGCACAGCTGCTCAGGAGTACACGAGGCTGAAGTGCAAACCCGCTGGCCCTCAAGTTCAAGGCGTGCGCTGCTGCACTTTGCGCCCACCTCGGTGGGACCTGCTGGGCCCTGAGGGCGACCTCCCCTGCCCCGTGGGGATGCTGCCTTCTCCAGGGTACTTGCAGGGGAGCTCAAAGCAAAGAGAAGGGGTAAACCTCGATTCCAGAAGAGTGTTGCTCCCGCCCTGATACCTGTTCCGCAGCTGCTGTTAGCCGCGCCTCTGTCAGCTGTCACGTTGGATTAGACACTCTCCTGGGTCTCCTAAGTGCTCTGGCCCCCCTGGGGTACGGGATGGGTGAGAGAGAACCATCTGCCGTTGGAGATGAAAATTCTGAAGTTCTGACGAGGAGGTGCTCCTAATCCTTAAAACATTTCAACTTTTCTTTTTAAAAAGAAAATTAAATCATTTAAATATGGAACAGACTCTCTTGTTTCAAGTGGAGCACTTTGAGTAAAAGCTGCCTGTATTTCTGCCATTTCATTCAAAAACCCAAACAAACAGCTGGCGGACTTATGTTTTAGTGCAAACCATCGCGGTCCATTTACTAACTGGAAAAGTAAACATCCTTAAAAAGGATTTCTCATGTGTCTTGACTGCAAAGTGAGTTTTAATAAATACTCAGTAAAACCAAGAGCATCCTCTTTGGAGTGTTATTCTTCTCCACTGATCTTGTAAGCCTCGCTGGAAAGCCGTACACTCTGCTGTGATATTTGATGTGAACCCATCTGTGCTGAAGGCTGCATTCAGACAAATACCAGGACCATTAAAATATTCATTAATTTCCCAGGCAGTCACCAAACTATTCTGTTTTACTCAAGCCTCTAATCTATTAGAACAGATAATGTCCCGATACAGCATCGTGTTCTACAGGCAGAGAGAACACGTGTGTTGAGCAGTATCAACAATTACTTCCTGGGAGAAGAGTCATTTAGTCCAGGCCCTGAATAATGGGTATGATTTGAATAGAGAGGGGAGGGTATTAGGAGGATATTCCAGGGACTCTTAGCAACAGTGGCAAGGGCCTGCTGGATGTGGTTGTGTAGACGGATTTGGGAAATGTATGAGAGGTTGTTTATGTAGGGCGAGGGGAATCTGGTGAAAGTGTTTGAAGCATGAGTGGGAAGAGAGGGAAATGGCCACATCACAGGATGTCAACACAAGATGGTGTTTTGCCTTTTGTCTTTTCAAAGTGCAGTTTCTGTAAGAGAAGTGTTATAGCAAAATTGAGAAAGGTACACAGAGAGAGATCCCATCTGTTTCCTGTCCCCACCCATACATGAGACTGCATTAATATTAGGAGATTGGATCATTATGTGTTATTCTTTATAGTAGATGGATTAACACAGTTACTAATGTGTATTGTAATTATTTTGCATTATTGCATATCCTAGCCAGCGGTCAGTTACTTTGAAACTGTGGCTGAATCCTGGTAAATGTTGAAGATCTTCAAATGAGGCTTGGTTTATCATTGGTTGAGTGGTAGGATAAAAAAAATCAGGGCAATTTTAATATTTCCAGATGAAACCTGGGATGACCCATTATATCTGAAATAGTTGTTTCTAAATCTTTTTTCTTTTAGTCAACAACCCGTTGTTCACAAAAAAATGGTCAGTAGAACCTTAATGTAGAACACAGAGGAAACAAACCTAAAAGCATGGAGCAAACATCAGGTGTGTTTCGGAGGGGAGGGGCCGAGCTCTGCTCACCTCTTGCCCCGGGCTCCTGAGAAGAGCCTGGCCGGGTCTGAGTCAGATTTTGAAAGCAGCCCCTGTTCCGTCTGGCAGGGTGGAGTGGTGCTGTGGAAGAGGTGCACCTTAGCTTATGTAGGCCGTGGAGTCATTGAGTGCCCTGTGAGAGCTGACTTGAGTCGGTTGCATTTATTGAGCACTTACAGTATACCTAGCACAGTGCCTTACAGACGGGCCAGTCATCATCACTGATTTAATCTGGACAGAAATCCCAGTGAAGGAGGTCTTTTTGTGACCCTTGCAGTACAGGTGAGGAGACCTGAGTTTTTGCCTATTTTATACCAGCCCAAGGTGGCTTGGCCAGTAAGTGGCCCTTAATGGATCAGCTGGGCAGTAGTCCAGTGACATCTTCTGTCTAATAGTACTCGGTGAGATGTCCATGGGTGACCTTGGGGCAGGATTTCCGAAGAGGGCCAGTGGTGGAGAAGAAGAGGAGCTATAGGTCCTTAGGAAAGGCGTGTTAAAAATGCACACTTCTCTTCCTCCTTGTTGAGCATGGGATGGCCTGAGGGAGCAAGCCGCAACTGTAGTGCCACAGCAGCCATTAGGATAAGCAGAGGTCCGATGACTCATGGACTCTGGAGCTGTTGTGGGCCATAGGCATGTGCGATCAAACCACTGGGAAGTTACACGCGGCCCCTCCCACCCCCGCCCCCACCGCCGTGCACCCCTAAGCCTGTTTCCTAGGAGCTGGCCAGATTTTCAGGTCCTGGCTATGCCTTGAATAAATGTTCCAGAATTTGGCAGTCATACAATCAAAAACATTCCCCATACATTTAATCAGTTGCTACTGGTTAGTATATTAACACTATAGATTTTCTTAACCATTTAAATGTAGAGTGTGCCTACTCTACTCTACCATAAACACACTTGAAGCAAGAAATAATAAGTTTTTTTTTTTTTTTTGAAGAGACAGGGAACAGCATCTGGATGCTTGAATTGATTTTGTTCTTTTGTGTCCCAGATAACTCCACCCTACCTTTTTTTTTTCAATCCTATTGTTTCCTTTTCAGACGTTTTTTGCCCCACAGCTAAACAGCCAGTAAATTATTCCTGATCAGTTTCAAAGGCCGAAGACTCCCAACAGGATGTGAGTGGATTAAGTTCCTACCTCATCCCCAGAGACAAGGCAAAGAGGAGGAAGAGAGACTTGGCACCTTATCCATTGCATCTGCCTGCTTTGCCAGAAGGTCTTGAATGTTCTTGCATCCTGGGCCTGGGGATGTAGGCACTCCATCCGTCATGCCTGATCTCTGAGCTCCTGCAGTGGAGGGCCTGAGCCCAGCTTCTAAGAGAGTCACTTTCTAGCCTGGACTGTGAATTGAAGTCTTTGCATGTGCTCCATGCCCCTTACAAGATTCTTGAGATCAAAGAAGGTGGATCACAAGCAAAAACACGGTGCACAGGGTTAGCCTGGGACAGACGTGAGCTTCCAGTCGGCTCTGGGTGCACTTGGCTGTTTGCTGTCACCAAACCTTTCTGTGTGTCGTCTCCCTCATCCACAGCGTGTTTGTCTGAAAGACTTACTGTGATTAGATGAGGTATATGAGTGTACTATGAAAATTCATGGGAAACAGTATTAAAAGCATGAATTAATTTTGTTAGAGAAAATATTTTTTTTGTACTATGTGGAAAACATGTATTGTAAAAAAAGAAGTCCATGGACTTAAATTTTTTTTGCACCAAAATAAACTTGTCCTTTTTTTATTATTATATATTTACTTAAAAGACAGAGAAAGTGTGTGGCGAGGGGCAAGCGATTGAGCAAGCCAGCCAGCACTCACCTCTGGTTCACTCTCCAAGCGGCTGTCTCCTTCAGAGCAGAGCCTGCTGGGGCCATGTGGAAGCCAGCGCTGGGAACTCAATCCAGGTCTCCCGTGTGGGATGGCAGGAAGCCAGCTACCGAGCCATCAACTACTGCTTCCCAGGGTGCTCCTGAGCAGGAAGCATCATACTTTTATTTCCAGTTTTTTCTATGAACTTTCTCGAGTGCCCCCATATTATTACATAGAAAATTTAGAACGATGCCTGGCACATCTGACCTATGCAGATTAGCTATTAATACTCTTGAATGCATTCCTGAAGTTTTCGTTACCCCCCTTTTTTTTTGAACAAGAATTCTTACAGTAAATCACAATGAGAGTATAGTCTAACTTTGGGGCCAGGGGACCGGGGTTCAGATGTTGCTGCTTTTCTCCAATCTTCAGTTTTTACTTATGCAAAATAGGGAAGAGGGCAAATGTGTAAAGTGCCTGGTGTGCACTCTTCGCTCTGTGACATCTGGGTGTTCCTGTTATTTTAATTCATTAATTTGGAACATCAATCATTTGAGTATTAACCTATAAGATATATTGTCTGTTCATAAATTTTCTGTCTCCGTTTCATTTTCTTGCCTGCCTATTCCCAAATGTTTTGATAACCTAGCTGAACTCATGTGCTCGTTGTGTGAAAATTCTCCTTTCTGATTTTGTCAGTTTGCAGGATGAAGTATTAGCTTTTTAACAACCACCAGGTGCGGGAGTCAGCTGAAGGGGGTACCACTTTTTCTTTTCTACCAGCGAGATGTTTGACCCTGAGCAGGTCATCAGATGCGCTCTCTTTTTCATCTTTACAAGGGGATTGAGCCAGTTGCTGTCTTAGGCGAGAGCTGCAGTGTGGTGAGGCCTTGACCTTGTGTGACCTTGGCTGAGTCACTTAACCTTGGTGGAGTTGAGTTTCTTCATCTGTGAAATGAGGGGGGTGGTTGTCCTTGGAGGTCATTTTTGGCTTCAGAAACCTCTCGACTTTGTTCACTTTCTTGGTTGGAGCATATCATTTCTGTATTAGGTACAATGCAGAGGAATAGCTTCACTTACATCTACAATGTGGATAAACTTGTAAAGAGAAATAGCTTGTTGTTTTTACATATAAGATTCTAAGGATGTTTTTAAAGTTTTTAATTTTTTCTTCTGTTTACTTCCAAACATGACTTTAAGGATTTATCTCTGGAAAGCCAGACTGGAGTTACGTTGATTGGTAAGAAAAATAATGTAGGACCTGTGTTCAGCTCCCCAAATTATTCTACTGTCCTTTTTGAAGTCACTGAGTTAAATCCTCAGCTCCCACCTAGGGGTCTCAAGTGCACTGTATCTGACTCAACTTGCAGCTTAGGGCTAAAAAGTAATAGTTTTTTTTTTTTTTTTTTAAATTAAAGTGCTTCAAAAGAAGAACATAGAATACAGAAAAAAAATTCAATTCACAGCTATAAAATCTGCGAGTTGATTTACTGAAGCTAATGTTCATTTGCCTTCACTTTGCCGTTGTGAGGAGATAAGATGCAGAATTAAGAAAAATTTTTGAAAGGTAAATGGGTAAGTGTTGGAGTTCAGCATGCACTGGTACAGTGTATTATAGTTACACCAGTCTGACTCCACTGTCACACTCTTTTATCCCAATTATTGATACAGCTCATCTAATTCTGCACATTGCTTTTCCAAATAGGAAAACTTTATCATGAAATGGATGTTTTAGAAATTGCTTTAATGATCAGTGAAAACCTGGGTGAACCAGACCTACCAAATCTCTCAGTTCCAAGGGGATAATTTTCTATGCAAGAAAGAACGATTCGGGCAGAAAATCAGTTAACTTCTGTGAAACGCATTTGCATGGACATGATGGTCAGTGTAGAGATAGGTATGTAAACAGTGACGGCTAATCATTGCCTGGATCACCTGCTCTGTGCCTTCCTTGCCGCCTTTTAAAGCTCGTTTATTTGGTGATGTCTGGCCGGCCTCAGGTTCTATTTTTCTAGGTAGTTTTGGTCAAATCATTCCTAATCAGTTGCATGTGCAGATTGGGCTTGACTCACCCCACTTCCGGTGCGGGTGTTCAGGGGACTAACCACAGTCCTGGAACCCCAGGATGTGTCTTCTCAGAGAGGAGAGTTGTTCTCATCTGGGTGGATTGATTTGTGGAGCAGCAGCGTTACCAACAGCAGACTGTCTTTGCTTGTGTGTTTCTGCGTTGAGTCGTTTGTTGGACATGAACTTCATGGTTTTCATTTTCTTGTTATCTATGAAAAGCTAACTGCCTAGACTTGAGAATCCAAGTTTAACTTTGTGGAAGCTGTTTTTCCTCCACTGGTTTATAATTCTGTAATTTGATTTTTTAGCTGTCAGAACAAATATTAAAGTAAGCTTATTTTACTGATATTTATTTCCCATTACTGATACAGTAATTCTCATTGAAAGGTATTCGTTTAAAATGATCTCATAATATTAACAATATTAATTATAGCACTGTGATTTTAAAGTATATTTCTCTTTTACAGAAACTGAGTTACTATTAACCTATTATAAATAATCTTACCCATAATATAATTGTGAGATGCTGAAGAAAGTGTATATAATAGCCATGTATTTACACTGCAACATTTAGATTTCTGTTTTCTAAGTTTACAGATTGAATAAGATAGAAATGTGCTGATATTAGTTAAGATGCAAAATAAGTCATTTTATTTCAATAGATAAATATACTGCTTTCTCCATTATTTTATTTACTAAATGTCATTTGCTTGTGTTTTATATTTTTATCTGGGTTACAACATCACAAAGTCCATAATTTGTATTATAAGAGCCTTAAGCATGTCATAACTCTTTTTAAAAGTTTATGTATTTGTTAACGAATTTGTATTTATTTGAAAGGCGGAAAGATAGAACCAGATAAAGAGATCTTCCCTCTGCTGGTTTACTTCCAAGTGACCACAATAGCTGGATTTGGGCCAGGCCAAAACCAGGAGCCTGGATCCCAGGCTGGGTCTCCCACATGGGTGGCAGGGATCCAAGTAATTGAGTCATTACCTGCTGCCTCCTATAATGTACATTAGTAGGAAGCTGGGTTTGGGAGCAGAGCCAGGACTCAAACCCAGGCACTCAGATATGGACTGTGGGTGTCCCAAGTGGTGCCTAATCACTATCCCAAGTGCCTGTCTCTTATATCCTTTTGAAACATGCTTGCTAATTTCCCCCCCAGTGTGCTGGTGTTCGTATTCAAAAATCCGTATTCCAGTAGAATTTACATAATAAAATTCTATTTCTGGTGGACTTGGAGAAATGATCCTGAATGTCAATATGGTATACAAAAAAAAAAAAAAAATCCAAATGAAGGTTTTTCAGCATTTTTTTTTTAAATCAAGGAAATTGCATCTTCAGAACCACTTTCCATGGCAGTAGCCACTGGAAGCAAAGCAGAGGTGCCTCCCTCGTTAAATATTTGTTGGAAGCAGTTTACCCATCTCTCAGCATCTCCCCTTTGAGTATGATCTGCAGATCATGCGTGAAGCATCCATGCTGCATAGGGAGGCTCAGGGTCTCAGCCTGTTTGACCAGGGTCCTCTCCATTACCTTTTGGATCCTTCAGTGGTAACCTCACCTCACTGAAGCCGTTAGCACCTGATACTCACCAGCTGCTGGGTGTCGGGGGTATGACTTGTTAATGACTTGTAGTTACAGTACTTTCATACAGTACTTGGCATACACAGTAGGCACCATGTGAGAATGATGATGCTTTGAAACATGTCTGGTTTTTATTGTGTAAGCTTCAGGTGTTTTGATCTACACATGCAAGAGCAAGGGAACTTTGAAAGGTTTGCAGAAAACAGATTAACAAATAAGTTTATTTTGGTGCAAGAAATCTTGAAATCTGTATGCTGTGGGGGTCTTCAGAAAGTTCATGGAAATACATTTTATGAAAAACTGCATGGATTTCAACTATTTTGCATAAAGTAAACTTAATTTTAAAACTCTACTTTCCACAAACGTTTTTTTAAACACAAGCTTTTTTTTTTTTTGGTCAAGGCAGAGTTACAGATAGAGATATTATCTATCCTGGTTCACTCCCCAAATGTTTGCAATGGCCAGAGCTGAGCTGATCTGAGTTGATCGGAAGCCAGGAGCCAGAGAGAGGCTTCTTCTAGGTCTTCCACGCGGGTTCAGGGGCCCAAGGACTTGGGCCATCTTTCACTACTTTCCCAAGCCATAGCCGGGAGCTAGAGCGGAAATGGTGCAGCTGGGATGCGAACCGGCACTCATATGGGATGTCGGTACTGAAGGCAGCGACTTTACCCTCTGCACCACAGTGCTGGCCCTTCCACAGACTTTTGGAAGTCCAATCATACATATTGTGAAATGATTATTATCCTCAAGCAAGTGAGCACATCCAGTCTACTCTTAGCAAATCTTGATACAGCACAATAGGCACTGTTCTCATGCTTGCTATTAAATCCCTAGACCTATTCATTCTGGATAACTGCAACTTTGTATCCTCATCTTTGATAATGGTTGTTCCCATTCAGTGTCCGTTGAGATTGTGTTTGCCTTTCATTCCATAGAAAAGGAGCCATGCTTTCCTTAACCATTTTGTATTTGCTAATTGGAAGCCACAGCCTAACCTGTGATTAGTCTTCACTGTGGAAGTGTAAATGCATCCTGACTTCGTCAATTTTCTCAGCTGCTTGGTTTGGTCTCAGTGTCTTAGGTACTTGGAAAGATGGATTGATGATGGCAAACCAGGTGACGGGCGTCAGGCCACAGGGAATGTGTGGTCTGATGAGCTTGGTGCTCTTCGTGTTACAGAATTCTCCACATTTTTCTAGAGAAAACGGTAGTAACTAAAGACCTCATCTGGTCAAGGTTTAGAATGAGCCTTTTATGGTGGTGGTTTCTGTTTTAGCAGTCTTTAAATCAACAGCTGCATCTGCAGAAATGCCCACACTTTTGAACAGGTGGGGACACATTGACAAGACTTGCTGACCCCAGTTATATGTAATGTCTGTCGGGTATGAGTCGAGTAAAAATGACCCATACCCCCTAAAAAGACCCTTCTGAAATGACATTGAGACAAATAGGTTTATTTGGTCTGGGGTTTTGGAGTAAGTGTAGTAATAGAACCAGACAGAATATTAAATCTGATTCGGAGTAGTGTGGATAAATTGATTAAAATCGCACTACAAAGAATCTGTTACACAAAGATTGGACAGAAATAAATTTGGTGGAATTATTAACATATGAATAGGAATGCTACTGAGAGACACTTTTAAACAAAATATCATGAATGGTAGTACAAATTTAATTCAGGCAGCTGGGAGAGATACTTTGGGTAAAATATAAATGAACTGTTTAGTGTTATGCAAATTCAAAGGTGGCCAGGAAAATCTTTCAGCTCCTTGGAGGCACCTTGACTCATCTTTCTGGCCCTTCGTTCGCAGCTTTTCCTATATGAGATATTTTGTTCCTGGATGAATTTAACTTACGCCTAAACAGTGGAAAACATTGCAAGTCATGATATCATATAGCTGAGTTTTTTTTTTTTCCTCTTTAAAATAAACGAAGTCATTTACAATTTGTGGAGGAAATGACTGACTCTTGATCATGCATCCCTCTTTGTCAGGTACTAGCCAGGTAAGTAACATGTTTTCTGAAGACAGACACTGGGCAGGGAAAAGTAACTGGATTTACCTGCTTGTATGGCCCGAGAGCAGACAGTACACGTTTCTGTTTCCATAGGAGACTTCTGTGGCTGAAATTCCTTGTCTCTTTATGCAACCTCAATTCCTATAGATCATGTTTTGTTCACTCATTTGAACAAAACACTTTTTGCAATGGAGCAAAATGTTCTCCTTGGAGTTGTGTTCTAAATAATGTTTCCATGTCTTTCCCTTTTTGTAAGTAAGCCCGAGAGCGTTTCAGAAGGTACAAGGGGCCCAGTGGCAATATTAGTGTTTGAGGGACCAGTCCAGGTGACTGTTTGTCTCCACTGGAGGGTGACAACGGTGGATTTCAGAAGTCACCCCCTTCCTGTCCCCAGCAGAGGAACCTCTGC
The DNA here is from genome assembly GCA_949820135.1 of Sylvilagus floridanus. Lineage (NCBI taxonomy): Eukaryota > Metazoa > Chordata > Mammalia > Lagomorpha > Leporidae > Sylvilagus > Sylvilagus floridanus. Next base: position 29,034,412 of record OX463246.1, on the reverse strand, counting down.
CTGTGTCTTTAAGCTGGCATTGCCACTTCTAAAGAATCCACAGCAAACTGCCGCATTTTTATTAATCAGCTTAACTTAATGAGATGAAAAGACCTTCTCAAAAGAATGGGGAAGGGAGAGGCAGACACTGAGAGCTACTCTCATTCTTGTCCATGAAAAAGCAAGCCATTTTCCTCCCTAATTTTTTAGGGAAGACACATTCAGTTGTTTCCAAGTAACTCATCTGGCCAGTCTTTCCAATTTTCACACACTCACGGACTTTGTCTAGCCTTGTGCTGCTTTTTATTATTATTATTATTTAAAGAAAGTAGACAGCCATAAAGAAGAATTAATGAGAGTTGAGCTGGGAGTACCTTTGGGACAGGAGGCAGGAACGCTTAAGCCGATAAAACATGACTCTTGGTGGAGGGGGTTCTGTTTGGATAACTCGCCCTTGTCTAAATTCCTCTCTCTTCCCAGCCCGCCTGCTTGCCCTGTGACGACCCCCTCTTGTCAAGCCTACTTCATAAACGGTAGCAGCTGGACATCTTTCAGTGGCATTTGGGGATTACTTCCCTTTGGGGTTTTAAGAAGCTCTGATGCTAGAAACACAGGGATGGCGCCTCTGCAGACAGTCACCACCACGCAGCCTGGGACTGTGGGACCCAGATGGTCGGATCCAGGCAGTACCCCAGGATGTACCCAAGATGGGAGAGCACCAAGGCTGGACAACAGAAGCCCAAAGGGTTAGCTCAGCTCAGCTCAGGACACGGTCAACAGAGAGATGGGTTTCTGAGCCCTGCATAAAGATCGCTTCCTGCCGGCATGATCTGTCCACCCTTTTGTGGCTGGATTTGAATCTCTGACCAGCCAGAACGTCTGCCCACTGCAATTATGTAGTCCGGGGCTTATCTGAACCCCGTGGTGGGGACCCCTCCTCCATAGCAGGGACCCTGGCATAGCAAGATGCCGACCTAATTACTAAGTGTACTCAGGTATTACTGAAAGGGGCTAAGCCTGGAGGAAGTCATGTGACTCTGGGTGCACTGATGTTACAAGAGACATGTGTTGCTGCCCCCACCCCACTTTTGAGGGTCTCCTAGTAGTTTCCTTATGTTTCCTAGTTGTTTATCCCAATGTGTGGCGACTGAGAGTTCTCAGTGGATTAGGAAAACCCCATAAAAGATGGCATCGCATGAGGTCTTCAGGATCATCTAGATTGGAGTTTTCTTCCCAGGTGGGGAAAATAGAAGACAAAATGACGTTTTAGATGTCACACAGGTCTCTTTACTCCTCCTCCCGCCCCCACCCCTGTGGAATTCTTTGTTTGGAGTGCTCCTTTGCATCCCGTGTTAGAGTACCTGAGTTCACACCCTGGCCCCACTTCTAATTCCAGCTTCCTGCTGGTGTGCACACAGGGAGGCAGCAGTGACGGCTTGTGTTCTTGGGTCCTGACTCACACACACATGGGAGACCTGGAATGAGTTCCAGGCTCCTGGCTTCAGCCTGGCCCTATCCCAGTTGTTGTAGGCATTTGGGAAATGAACCAGCAGATGGAAGATCTGTCTGTCTCTGTCTCTGCCTTTCAAATTAAAATAAATAAGTAGATAAAGTGGTCCCTGAATGGACTCCTAAAATATCCTAGTGTGCCAAGAGCTTCCTTTATTTATTTATTTTTAAGATTTATTTTATTTACTTGAAGGAGTTGCAGAGAGAGGTAGAGAGAGAGAGAGAGGTCTTCCATCGCTGGTTCACTCCCCAAATGGCTGCAACGGCCAGAGCTGCGCCAATCTGAAGCCCTGAACCAGCAGCTTCTTCCAGGTCTCCCACACGGATGCAGGGGCCCAAGGACTTGGCCATCTTCTACTGCTTTCCCAGGCCACAGCAGAGAGCTGGATTGGAAGTGGAGCTGCTGGGACACGAATTGGCACCCATGTAGGATGCCGGCACCACAAGTGGTGCTATAACCCGCTGCACCACAGCGCCGGCCCCAAGAGCCTCCTTTAAAAGCCATGTCCATGCCCCAATCCCTTTTACTTTCCATTTTGCTAACAGATTACTTTTCCTTCTCGCTCTGTAACCTGTTGGCATCGTGTCTTCCAGGAAAGCGAAAGCACCTGGATTTCAGAGAAGGTTGTTAACTGCCTGATGAGATGTAGATCTCCTGCTGTCTGGGACTTTATTGGAGTTCACAGAGGTCCCGGCCCGTGAGCTGCTGCCTTAGAGGGTTGGAACTGTGGCCCCTTCTTTTTCAAGTAAAATTGGTACTTGTTTCTATCCAAACAGTGATTTTTTTTAAAAAAGATTTTGTTTATTTATTTGAAAGTTAGAGTTACAAAGAGAGAAGAGAGGCAGAGAAAGAGAGAGGTCTTCCATCCACTGCTTTCCTTCCCAACTGGCTGCAATGGCTGGAGCTATGCTGATTTGAAGCCAGGAGCCAGGAGCTTCTTCCAGGTCTTCCACATGGGTGCAGGGGCCCAAGGACTTGGGCCATCTTCTGCTGTTTTCCCAGGCCATAGCAGAGAGTGGGATCGGAAGAGGAGCAGCCGGGACTTGAACCAGCACCCATATGGGATGCCGGCACTGCAGGCGGCAGATTTACCTGCTACGCCACGGCGCTGGTCCCCAAACAATGATGTTTGATGTTTGTAAACAATGTGGAATGGCTAAAGCAAGCTATTTAACATGTGCCTTGCCTCACCTGCCTGTTTTTTTGAGATGAGGATCAGGGATCTTGGTATCAGCTTGCATGCCAGGCAGGATACACAGTTGGTTTCCCAAACTTCTCTGAACTGAAATTTTCTATCTTTGGACCAGCGCTTCCCCAATCCCTCTACTGTGACACAAATGGGTAGATTGTCCCAAGGAGTAGACTTCTGGATGCAGGAAATCAGACTGGAGTTTTTCTAAGTCACTGAGTGATGTGGTAGAAGGGGACTCTGCTAGTGCCATCTGTTTGGGTCAGGCCCACTCCACTGAGTTCCCACGGAATCCCGTTCATGGCTTTCAGCTAGTGTCCTGCTCTGATGTTTTGCGCTGGGGAAGATGAGAGTGGGGGCAGTTTTAGACTAGTCATTGGGTTGAGTGTGGGCTCAGTGTGGAGCTGGAATATTAGGAAACAGCTGTTCTTTGTCTGGGTGGACAGTCATTGATTTTTAAGTACTTGGGCCTCCTGATGGCATAAAAACCCATTTGTGCCTCTTTAGATTAAGGTTAATTTTTGCGGTAGTGAGTGCAGATGCAATGAACAGATGCTGCACCTTGCTTTGTCTTTTATACACACTCTTTATACTTTAAAATTCAAAGTAATTAAAAATTAAATGCATCGTTAGGTCACAAAAAGAAGAGCATAATCCTTACATAGAATGCACTGCCCTAAATAAAACCATAACCCCGGTAAGCCATAGGCGTTGATATCATAATAAGGTTCAGCAAAGGTGAACTCTGCACTATTGATTAAGGTTTTTGTTTCTCCCTCTATAGTTCCTAGCGTACCAGCTCTTGTAGAGTTTTTTTGTGAACTGTAATCGCTTTAATCAGGTAATTAGAAGGGTTGGAAACTGATATTTATTATTTCCAACACAATGAAAATAGTTTTCAAAGTCTGTGTGAACTTCAATTTAGTTAAATATACATTTTACTTATTTATATAGAAGGAAGTATAAATAGGATGCTAAAACTTAAAGTTAGAGATAAAAAATTTGTGGAAAAATGGATTTAAAAGGTAAGTTTTTGGGGGGTGCAGAGGTTTTTTTGAAATTCAATAGTTATTTTATAATATGCATTTCTGTGACCTTTTGAAGAATCTTTGTATGCATAGATTTCACCTTCTTTTTGACACTCAAATGTATCTTTTTTTGAAAGGTTTGTTTATTTATTTGAAAGGCAGAATTACAGGGAGAAAGAGAGAGAGAGAGAGAAAGGGAGAGAGATCTCATTACAAAGAGAGAGAGAAGGAGAGACAGAAAAAGAGAAGTCTTCTATCCGCTGGTTCACCCCAGATGGCTGCAATGGCCAGGCCAAAGCCAGAAGTCAGGAGCTTCATCCAGGTCTCCTAGGTGGGTGGCAGGGGACCTAGCACTTGGGCCATTTCCCGTTCCTTTCCTAGGCACATTAGCAAGGAGCTGGTTGGGAAGTGGAACGTGATACGGCACCCAAATGGGATGCTGGCATAGAGGGTGGAGGCTTGGGGCCGGCGCCCTGGCTCACTTGGTTAATCCTCCGCCTGCAGCGCGCCGGCATCCCATATGGGCGCCCGGTTCTAGTCCCGGTTGCTCCTCTTCCAGTCCAGCTCTCTGCTGTGGCCCGGGAGGGCAGTGGAGGATAGCCCAAGTGCTGCGCCTGCACATACATCAGAGACCAGGAAGAAGTACCTGGCTCCTGGCTTCGGATCGGTGTAGCTCTGGCCGTAGTGGCCATTTGGGGAGTGAACCAATGGAAGGAAGACCTTTCTCTCTGTCTCTCTCTCACTGTCTGTCCAAAAAAAAAAAAAAAAGGTGGAGGCTTTACCTACCCGCTGTGCCACAATGCTGGCCTCAGATAAACATATCTGCTGATTCCACTTTCCACAACCTTTTTGTCTGCCTCTCCTGTGAGGGAAGTGGTTGTGGTGAGGTCAGTTCTGTTGTCTTTTCTAGGGAAAGAAGGGACACCAGGTCGTGGGACGTTTGTGCCTCACCTCGCATGTGGCCGCGCTGGTATTTGCCTCTCCAGGTCTTTGCATGGTGGTTGCCTCTGGGGTTAGGAAATCATCTGTAGCTCGGAGTTGCCATGCTGCGAGACCGGCTCACCTGCAGATAATGCTTCATTAGCCTCTTTGAAATGGACAGGGCTGGCCGCTCGGTGTGCGGAGTGTTCCTATGCTGCAGCCCAGTGATGGTGAACGAAGTGTGTTTCTGCTCTCTCGTTCCGGGTCACTTTCAGTTCGGATTCTCCCCTCAGGCCCTATTAAAAGAACAACCAGTTAAGCAAACTGGATTTGCAGATCAGGAAGACGGGCGATGGCAGTTGCTGTCACTAAGTCACACTGGTTTTGTTCTAATTATGAACGTGATCTCACCGGAGGAGCAGCATCACCTTGCAGAACCATGTGCTCATCATTCTGCGGCTCATGTTGGGAGATTTTTTTCTGCGCTTTTATCCTGTGCTTGGCTATTAATGAAATGATTGCACCCAGCCCTTTTCTCTCTCAATATGGTAACTATTTTTCTCAGGTTGCTGGAAGCAGACTGTGGGATACGGAAAACTGCCCGTCGATTCCATTGATACTGTGGGAGAGATCCTATCCTCAAAATGCTCTCTGTCACCCACCTGACCCCTGCTTTCCCATCCTGTCCCATGGTAGTTCAATGGCAGATCCCCCTGCCCCTAAAGTTTGCATTACAACATGTTGGGGAGATGCTGGCTAAAGAAATGGCATCAGGGGGCTGGTGCTGTGGTGTAGCGGGTAAACCAATAGGCCTGCAGCTCTGACATCCTATATAGGTGCTGGTTCAAGTCCTGGCTGCTCCACTTCTGCTCCAGCTTCCTGCCAATGCTCTTGGGAAAGCAGCGGACAATGGTCCAAGTCCTTGGGCCCCTGCACACACATGAGAGACCTGGAAGAAGCTCCTGGCTCCTGGCTTCAGATTAGCTCAGCCTTGGTGTTGTGGCCATCCGGGGAGTGAACCAGCTGTTGGAAGACCTCTCTTTCTTGCTTTTTCTGTCTCTCCTCCTCTATATATAATTCTGCCTTTCAAATAAATAAATAAATCTTTTAAAAAATAAGAAATGGCATTAAGTCTGAGCCTCTGAGTGCCTTTAATATATGAATAACTACTCTTGGGCCAGGGTGGTGAGGAACCTACTTATTTGTTGCGTATCTCAAACCTGCTGACCATTTTAAAAAAAATGGACTTACTGTTGTTTATTGCCAGACATCTGAGTTGTCTTCAGTTTTCATCAACATAAGCGACACATAAGTATCTTAAAAAGCATGTTTTTCTCACTTTTTTTTTATTCTGTAGATTAGAGTGAGTGGATCGTAGGGTGCAATAGGATTCACACCATATAATTCTTGGTGATACTGTCAGATTGCTTTATAGTTTCATTACACTCTTACCGTGAGCGCTGGGGATTCTCTTTCCCCCACGATCTCATTTAGCAAACAAGAAAGGACTGCGGCTTTCCTCCACGTTTCTTTGATAATGAGTAAGAGAAATGAGATGCTTGTTTATGTGTTCCCTGTTGATCAAGGCACTGATAATTGGTAAAGCTTGCTCCTGGTAACCTGTGCTATGAGAACAGAAATACTGCTACTGGCGCCCACTCTGCTGAGTTGAGTCCTGCCCTGAGCAAGTGCGTGACTTGCTTGCGTGCTCTGCTTCAAAGCCTTAGGATAAAACATGCCCTAGGTCTTACTCCCTGCTCACCTCCTCGCAGGCTCTGTGTGTGTGTGTGTGTGTGTGTGTGTCAGGATGTATCATTTGCATGGTGACCCTATGACGTTAGCACTGTTCCTGCTGTCTTTTTTTTTTTTTTTTTTTTTGCGATGAACAAACCGAAGCAGAGTGAGATGACATGAACTGGCGGAAGTTAAGCCTTCGGTATTGGCGGACACTGGCAGTCGGATCCAGAGTCGGTGCTCTTGTCCATTTCTCCCCATGCCCCCGCTATGACCCTGTTTAATAAGTTACCGCTTCCCCACCTTTCCCCTGCCATGCGCAAAGCAGTTGCATTCTGGGAAATGTGAATTCTAACCTCATACCTTAAGATTCTAATTTCTGTAGGTTGTTGTGTGTAAGGATGGAGCTCCTCTGGGAAGTGGGTGTTGTCTGGTGGCCCCACATCGGAGTACCTGGCTTCAGCTCCCAGTGCTGGCTCCGGACGCCAGCTTCCTGCCGGTGCAGATCCTGGGAGGCAGCAGGCCATGGCTCCAGTGATAGGGTTCCTGTCGCCCATGTGTGAGACCTGGATTGTGTTCTGGGCTCCCAGCTTTGGCCCTGGGCTGCTTTTGGCTGTTGCAGGCATTTGTGGGCCTGAGCCAGGGGATGGAAGTTCTCTGTCTTTCTCTCTGTCTCTCTGCCACTCATGTAAATAAAAAGATAAGAAAAATTTTAAATGAAACACCTTTACAGTTGAAACATCTGAATTCTTACTACCATTAGTGGCATCTATGTTATTCTATAATTCTATCCATTGTACCACATCTAAGTGTCTTACACCCCTGTTTTTCTGAAATATTTTCATTACTCTTTAATTAACAAGTAGACATTGTATATGTTCATAGTGTACCGTCTGATGTTTGGATATATGTATTCATTGTGGAATGGCTAAATCGAGTTATTTAACACCTGTCTCAGCAGGAGTATTTACTTTTTCTTGGTCAGTAAGAATCCATACAATCTACTCTTGGAAGTTCCGTGAACAGTGTCCTGTTCCTAACTGCAGTCACCATGCATCACCTCTCACTGCCTGCACCCCCAGCCTCTGCTAACCACCATTTTACTCTGTCTTCCCGTAAGTTCCATTTTTTTGTACTTTGCATGTTAGATTCTGAGGTGTGTGTGTGTGTTGCCAGGCAGTGAGAGAGACAGAGAGAGACTTATAGACAATGAGAGAGAGAGGGAAAGGTCTTCCTTCTGTTGGGTCACCCCCCCAAATGGCTGCTACTGCCGGCGCGCTGCGCTGATCCGAAGCCAGGAGCCAGGTGCTTCTCCTGGTCTCCCATGCAGGTGCAGGGCCCAAGCACTTGGGCCATCCTCCACTGCACTCCCTGACCACAGCAGAGAGCTAGACTGGAAGAGGAGCAGTCGGGACAGAATCCGGCGCCCCAACCGGGACTAGAACCCAGGGTGCTGCCGCCGCAGTTGGAGGATTAGCCTAGTGAGCTGTAGCACCGGCCATTGTATGTTTGTTAAGACCTCTGGTCGCAATTGGAAAACAGAAGCCATTAGGTTTGATTTTCTGGTTAAGAATAGTTGAGTTGCAAAAGTGACCTAAAAAAAGTAAACTGCTAGCTTAGGTTCTTTTTTTTTCTCTCTCTCTCTAGAGGCTTTGTAATTTTACACTAATTATGAGTGCATCATGTGAAGATATTCTGAAAAGTTCATCAAAAAGACATAACTGGGAAAATACAAAAACTATGGATGCATTTTGAAAATGTTTTAACCAAAATAAACTTACTTTTTCATTCCATCTCTCCATGAACTTTTTGAAGTATCCTTGTATATCTTCATGTGTTACACACACACACACACACACACACACACACACAAGAATCTACTTTCCTTGTTAAAGCAAGTGTATGTCATGTTATTGCATTTACCAAAAAAGAATGTCACCACTTTACTGCCTCTCCCCTGCCATTTGCAAAGTAGGAATATTCTGGAAAATGTGAATTACAACCTCATCTCTAAATCCCAATTTATGCGGGTTATAAATATACATATATATTTCTCTTCGATTTTGAAGGCTTTCAACTAAAAATAGCTTGTTCTTCATCTATATTTTTTAATTCAGTAACTCACACTTGAATAGCAAAAAAGAAAAAGGAGAAAAAAAAGTGCCTCACTGCTCTGTGTGAGTATTTGGTCTTGAACCTTTCTAATAATATGCTCTCTCCCTCTGAAGCATTATTCATCTCCTGTTAGCGCTCTCCCATGAACTGAGAGTTAGGTCTGTGATTTTCTTGACAGATGCTAGAAGTAGGCTGGAGCCACAGGACTTCTCTTGTCATTCTAAATATCGCAGATTGAAAGGACTTACTTTAACCAAAAAATCTTTTTGGGGTGTAAAGAGTCGAGAGGATATGGCTATAGTCGTATTTTTTTCCCAGACTTTTTATTCTCCTTAAAATTCTGTAGGGATTTTATTTTTTGGTTAGGGTTTATCTAGAAAAAAGTGACCAATAATGACCCCGTTTACTCTGTTGGCTTTATAGAAGAAATTTAAGCCTCTCTCACAGAATGCTGGGCTAGAATCTTTGCTTCGTTCAGCATTTAGGTATTTGTCGTGGTCATTATTGGCCTGAGTAAAATAAAATAAACAAAAGCAGGCAAATTTTAGAAAGATTTATGGTAGGATGTTCTTATAACTCCAGAAAGTTTCAGATCGGGTTGATTTAAACCAGAAATGCTTGCATTGCCCTCAAATATTTATAAAACACTGAATACTTTTTATGCTCTTTTTTGATGCTTTACGGCTTATTGCCCCATGTCATCGCACCACTCCCCAGCCCCCAGAGCCTGGATTTCCACATTCCCAGCTGGAAATTGTGGGAGCCAATGCTCATGCGTCCTCCTTTGTCTTGTAGACACTTCATGGGCTTAGCTCTAGAAGAGGAAGTGTTGTTATGCAAGATACGTGACCCTTATCCTTATTCTGTTCTCCTGGAGAAGAAATTGATTAAGATATTCCAAGTTGTTTTAGCTGTAATAAGTAATATCATGGAATTTGGCAACTCTTCGGGAAGCATATATCTTAAGCAAATGGGTAAATCAAATAAACCCTTTATCTTAGGTTTTCCATTCCATGAATAGCTTGAAGGTGCCCAAAAGAAATGTACACGTTGTTTGGTTAAAAGTTGCCATGGCTTCTTGAAGTTTCTCACCAGCTTGGATTATTAATCTATAAAGGACAAGATAAAGCATTTCCTTGTATTGAATGAGAGCATGCTCTGTGCTCCATGAAATATTAAAATCTGTTGGCCATCTTAGCAGGCGAGCTGGGCAGGCAAACTTTTGCACGCACATTGGGGGTGGGGATTTGGAAGAGGAGTGAAAGTCATGGTGTCTTGGTGGAAGGACTGATCTATTTTTTTTCTCAGTATCCTTTATCTGGAATATGTTTTAAGAGTCTCAAATGCATGTGGAAAACATGTATGTGTACACACGTGTATGCAGCATGTTTTCACGGTAAGAACTTCCAATCGCCTTTGTGTGAATCTGTGACTTCAATATATAGAATCTTTAATGTGGTAGCTTAACACACACACACACACACACACACACATATTTAAAGTGATAAAACAGGTAAGAAGAAGAGATTGGCATTTTAAGCATTGGTGCTCTTACTATTTCCAGCCAATGTCCCTTCAGTTAAAGTGTCCCTGGGAAGTTTCATTTGCACACCATCTGGGCGAACGAGCTTGACCTTGCTGAGCTGCTGGCCTGCTCCTGAGATCATGCGTCCCAAGGATGCGTGCTTTCCCAAGCTGGACTTCACTGTCAATGTCTGCACAGCCCTGAGTTGATACATCTCCATTTCTTAATGAGGAGTTTGGTCTTAAATGCAGTGAACCCTCTCACTGTGAGGCTGTCTGTTACCTAAGGCTCAAAATCTATCCTAATTACCATTTCTCTTAAACACCCATCATTAAGGAGTGCACAGAACACTTGCCTTAAAAGGATAGCTTCATGGAGATTGCTTCTTGGGTATGTGTCAGCACAAAGTGAAATCCCGGGGGTTAAGGAAAAAAGAAGCACTTACACACTGAAGAGTGGTGGAAAACCTACAAATTCAAATGCTACCGACCCAAGGCACTTAGTGGGTTGCACGTTAGCGCAACCACGGGGTCGCCGGCTCTGTCTCCTGTGAGTGGTGAGGGGACAATTTCCGTCGCTGGTGGTGGGTTGACATGGAAAAGCACGACCTCCCCATTATGTGAGAGGTAGCTTGTTTTGCCTAGACAATGCTAGACATGTAACTTTGGGCTAAAAAGTGTAAGGAGTTGGCTCAAAGCAGAAAAATAAGAGCAGTCATCCATTTAAATAAAAAGCCTGCATCATGATTTATTGACTTTGGCCGTATCAATTTGCTAAATCATATGGATGCGATTTAAGAAGAATGTTATTTTAGGAAGCTTTGCTCCCCTTTAATTTGACATGACTAAACCCGAAGCCTTCTGGAAACCACAGTTCAAAATGGTTTTTCCCCCTAGAGTTTTTGTCAATTTGCATTTGGAAATGTAATATTAGCTCTCATGAAGACTAAGGATTAATTTTGGAATATTTCTAGATAATGGAAGTTTCATTCCTGAAAAATAGAGGCTCATTTAACGTGAATTAATCGCTGTGCGTCTGCATGTTCACATGCGTTTGATTTAGCAACGTCCCTCCAGGTGTCTAGATTGCATTCCGTCTCTTTTCACTCTTGGTGTCTGGTGGGATTCTTCTTTCTTTTTGGAGCGTGAGCGATGTCGCATATGTCTTGGGAATTATCTCCTGAAAGGAGATCCCTGGACTGGTGTGGTTATCTGGAATTTTTTCAATTGCAAATACGGTCTGTTTGCCCGGGTTTGGGTGTCCTTGTTCATGATCCAGTGTACAGCTTATTTCCCCAAGTGGATAAGGAACCAGCATCCCCCCGACATCCAGAGCCTGTCGGAGCTGCTGACTTTGGAGCTGCTCCTCTTGTCTGTGCAGTTTTTGAGCAGATCAAAGTTCTTCTGTGTGATGATTTTTTTTTTTTTTCAAATCACAGATTAACACACAGGCAGCTAACGGAGATGGATGGAGAAGCAGAGTTGAAAGACCCGTACTGCCTCCATAAGCCGCTGCCAGCTCGTGGGTGCACGAGATCCTTAAACAAAAATGTGTGTGTGTGTGTGTGTGTGTGTGTGTGACCTCGTGTGGGTAAGGGCCAGGCTTAGGTTTCCCTACAGTTGGAATAAAGTCATGGAAAGAGTATACCTTTAAAATCTTTCATGTATGAAATTATTTACTATTTACTGAAAGATAAAAGATGCCACCCGCCACGACACTGTTATTCTCTGCTCTCCCTGGGCTGATTCCAGGGCCAGGAATGAATTGCTGGCTGTGCGCCTTCGTGCAGGTGCTGGGTCGGTGAGCGGGTCCCCAGAGATCACGGGTGGGTGTGCGCTCTGCTCTCCCACACCTCGCGGGCTGCTGCTGGGGTTGAACTCCAGGGTGCCTCACGGTCCCGTGGCCTCCTATCACTGGTAAAAGGAACATGGCACGCAGGTGTTTAAATTATTTATCGTCATAATCGGCCTTTATGTTACACTGCCTGGCCAGGCCTCTGTTATTCTAGTGCATAATTGATGGTGCTCAGAAGTGGAAAAGTTAGAAAAGCGGAAGTAATGCGGCGCAGCAGTGCAGTGAGGCGGCGGGGTCCGCGGGGCTGGGGCGCGTCCCCCTGCGCGCCCTGCCCTGCGGAAGGGGACGGGAAGGTGGAGAGTCAGCACACACCTTACGGCCGCAGCCTCGTCGCGTGTCGGAGCCTGGCCCCGGAGCGGACCTGGGCCCTGCAGGTGGAATTCATCTTGGAAGCCGCACACAGAAGGGTTTTGGGGCGGCAGCTCCACCCCCTGGCCTGATTAGTTTTAGAATAACAAATGACTCACCAATAAAGAAGGCAGATCACCGTTTTAAACTTGAGCCCTTTGCCAGATTAGGGAAGGACTTCTCTGTTGGTGACCTCTCTGTGCCATGGGTTGGAGAGCAAAGGCGTGAGAGAGACTGCTTGGTGCACAGGAACGCTCCTGCAGTGAGTTTAGTGCAGACGGGTTGCATGGAAGGGAGAAGAAAATACTGAATGATGAGGGGACTTGTAAAATCTAATGTCAGCCAGATCATTTCGGAAGGACAATTTTGAAACAAAATACTTTTGAGTACGTGGGTAGATAAGAAAATATTTTCAAAGAGCATTTCCTATGATGGGTGAAAATATTATTTCCAACCTGGGAGCGAGTTCATTTGAAACAAATCCTCCCAATGTTCTGCTATAGGCGAGCTGAGGAGATGGCAATGGATGAAACAGAATGTTCCCGCGATAAACTCTGGTGAGATTTTCATGCGTGTTCAGAGGGAGAGGTTTGGAGCACTCGGCTAGTTACGAAAGAGTGTATTCAAACAGGAGTAAGAGTGGAAGTCAAGCACAAAGTTGAGGGAGAGCCGATGTTAGAGGACAGATAGACCAGAAAGAAGGTAGAGAACAGTGGGTAAAGAGGAGAAAAAGTGGGTTATGGACGAGACGGTGGCTTGCAGGGCAGCGAACAGAGCCATGAAAGATGCTGCTTTGCTGGTCTTGCCTGTCTACTGGGTCTCCATTTTTCTCTGCTGGAATTTTGCCAGAGTGTTAGAATTTTTTGTGTGCTCCTGCAAGGATGTTAGGCTTTTTGTGCAGAAGGGTAGGGTACAAAAAGAAGAGAAGTATGGGGGAGAGGAGAAAAAACCAGAAGGGAGTCGTGGAGAGTGATGCAACGAGGGAAATGAGATAAGATGGGGAAAGATTCTGCAGAGAGCAGAGAGCGGAGGGGAGCGGTCCAGGGAGGAGGGGAGAGACCGGAAATCAGAGAGGTGGTTTCTAACTTGCTGTGCTTTAGGTCCCCTGCCTGTCCTTCCTTCTGGGTAGGGCTGGGTGTCAGGAGGCTGCTAGTGAGCTCCTGGGGAATGGGCTGCAGGGGCTTGTTTTTGGGTGGCTGGACAGCTCGTTTCCTTTACACATCGCCAGCCGTCCCGAGCAGTGGAGTGCAGAAAATCAGGTTGATCCTGAGAATTTCAGGTAGATACACAGTATGCAAATGCTGTGTGGAGTCTGAGAGCAGACCCCAGCGAAGCCCCATCAGGCTCCTCAGATGATTCATGCCCCAGCCCCTCCATTTTCTCTTTTGAAAAATTATTACCCCGTGTCAATTCTTTCCTTATTGAAGATAGTTAGAATATTTTGGATCAAAGAGATGAATTTAAGAGAGTGTACAAAAACACAGACCTTTTATTTTCCATTAGGAAAATAGACATGACTCTATATCCACATTTGAGTTCATCTGTATAAAAAAAAGTAGGTTGACAGTAAACATTTTGATAGCAACCACTTATTTTATGCCCATCAATATTCCGTGGTGAGAATTTCTCCTGTATTTCCATGTAAAATCATAATTTTTTATATTTAGAAGGATGGTGTTTGCTGTGTGTATGCAAATGTAGCCCTTCAGTTTTAGCATGGGCACACTTTTTTACTGTGTGTGTTTATAAAGAAAACACATATGCATACATATGAGTATACATGAATAAATATGTATATGCATTCTTGTGTGTATATATTCCATGTACACATATGTGAAAAGGACAGGATACACATATACTCACACACACACACACTCACACACACACAGGAGAGGATTCCAAAGGTTCATGCCATGAACCAGACTTGATGCCACAAAATAGATTTAATTTCTTTCATATGTTAACTTATTTTCCTCTACTGGAAAGGCAGAGTGACAGAGAGAGAGAGATAAAGAGAGAGAGAAAGAGATCGAGCTGGGCCAGGCTGAAACCAGGAGCCCACAGGCCCAGGCCCTTTGATTATTATTGGCTGCCCCTCTGGCTGCATTAGCAGAAAGCTGGACAGGACTTGAACCGCAGGCAGGACTTGAACCGCTCCTCTGATAGGGGGTGGGAATCCCAAGCAGTGAACTCACTGCACACAACGCCTGCCCCTAGGTTTTGTTTTCTGAAAGCAGTTTTAGGTTCACAGCAGACTGAACACAAGGTATGGAGATGCCGCATAGATCCCTTGTGTCCACACCTGCACGGCCTCTCCCGTTATCAGTGCCTGACCAGAGTGGTCAGGCAGCAATGTCGCCGTGATGAAGCTGCGCTGACACCACATCATCCCTCAAAGTCTGCAGCTGCCATTAGGTTCACTCTGGGCGTGGTGGCTTCTGTGGGTCTGGAGAAAATCACTGTGACTTATGTCTGTTAGGCAGTCACAGATGGTAGTTCCGCTGTCCTGCCATGCTGTATGTGAGTATGTGTGTATGTATACGAATACACACACATACACATATATACTCTGTAAGAGTATTGGTAAGGATAGAGCTAGATGTATTTTTTTTTGAAGATTTACTTATTTATTTGAAAGTCAGAGTTTTTTTTTTAATAATGCTTTTATTTAAAGTGTATAAATTTCCGAAATACAGCTTATAGATTACAATGGCTTACCCCCCCATAATTTCCCTCCCACCCGCAACCCTCCCCTTTCCCACTCCCTCTCCCCTTGCATTCACATCAAGATTCATTTTCAATTCTCTTTATATACAGAAGATCAGTTTAGTATATATTAAGTAAAGATTTCAAGTTTGCCCTCACATAGCAACACAAAGTGAAAAATACTGTTGAAGTACTAGTTATAGTATAGTATAGTATATAGTATATAGTATATAGTATAGTATAGTATAATTAATGTGTATAGCACATTAAGGACAGAGATCCTACATGGTATATTTTTTAATTGATTAATTTTCTATGCAATTTCCAATTTAACACCAAGTTTTTTTTCATTTTTAATTATCTTTTTTTATAACGCTTTTATTTAAAGAATATAAATTTCCAAAGTACAGCTTATAGATTACAGTGGCTTCCCCCCCCCCATAATTTCCCTCCCACCCGCAACCCTCCCCTTTCCCACTCCCTCTCCCCTTGCATTCACATCAAGATTCATTTTCAATTCTCTTTATATACAGAAGATCAGTTTAGTATATATTAACTAAAGATTTCAACAGTTTGCCCTCACATAGCAACACAAAGTGAAAAATACTGTTGGAGTACTAGTTATAGTATTAATTCACAATGTATAGCACATTAAGGACAGAGATCTTACATGATATATTTTTTTAAATTGATTAATTTTCTATGCAATTTCCAATTTAACACCAAGATTTTTTTTTCATTTTTAATTATCTATATACAGAAGATTGATTCAGTATATACTATGTATATACTATGTAAAGATTTTATCAGTTTGCACCCACACAGAAACATAAAGTGTAAAATACTGTTTCAGTACTAGTTATAGCATTACTTGAAAGTCAGAGTTACACAGAGAGACGAGAGGCAGAGAGAGAGGTCTTCCGTCTGTTGGTTCACTCCCCAGATGGCCGCAACAGACAAAGCTGCGTCAATCCAAAGTCATGAGCCAGGAGCCTCTTCCAGGTCTCCCATGCGGGCGCAGGGGCCCAAGCACTTGGGCCATCTTCTGCTGCTTTCCCAGGCCATAGCAGAGAGCTGGATCAGAAGAGGAGCAGCCGGGACTTGAACCGACATCCACATGGGATGCCAGCACTTCAGGCGAGGGCATTAACCCACTGCACCACAGCACCAGCCCCAGGGCTAGATGTATTTTTTTTTGACAGGCAGAGTGGACAGTGAGAGAGAGAGAGAGAGAGAGAGAGAGAGAAAGGTCTTCCTTTGCCATTGGTTCACCCTCCAATGGCCGCGATGGCCGGCTCGCTGCAGCCAGCGCACCACGCTGATCCGATGGCAGGAGCCAGGTGCTTCTCCTGGTCTCCCATGGGTGCAGGGCCCAAGCACTTGGGCCATCCCTCATTGCACCACCTGGCCACAGCAGAGAGCTGGCCTGGAAGAGGGGCAACCGGGACAGAATCCGGCGCGCCGACTGGGACTAGAACCCGGTGTGCTGGCGCTGCAAGGTAGATGTATTTTTACAACATGGTTTTCTATTTTCTTCTTGGCTTCTTGCTTTACGTGAAAGTATTCAGAATTAATTACCAATCATTTATTAATATTTAGTATACTGAAGTAGAATTTACTCAATCAAGAGTGCAGGTGAAGGCTGACAATTAAATTTTGAGTTCTAAAATAATAGGTAAATATATGTAATGTTAGTTTCCAGACAGTACAGAAGCAAATCAAAGGTGTAGGATGAAAACATTTACTTCCTTCTTACACATATTCTCGTTTGAGGCAAACAAACTAAACTTTTGATAATCGCTTAGGGTGCCTAAGAGCTGCAGTTTCAGAGAACCCACTAGCCCTTTGCCACCGGCTTTCTGTCTGCAGCAATGCAGTAACTGCATGAGCTAGCTTGTCCGTCCTGCCGTTTGCCTGTCCTCCTTCTGCGATTTGGTTTTCCTAGGGTAGTAACAACCAGACGTGGTGTCTTTATCTCTCCCAGACCTCCAAAACACTGCCTTCCTTTGTCCTCACTAACGTTCTCTCCCTTCACAGCCTTTCCCCGATGGACGGGCAGCTTGGACAGGACTCACATCCACTATTTTGGCTTCGTATTTCATCTTTGAGTTACATTGTGATTTTGTGTTCAGTTGCCATTACTCATTGTCAGTGTAATATTTAGTATTTATCACAGGCTTTCTGGGTACAGTATGCTGTGGCGTTGTCCATAATGTGTAGATGAGTTGCGCTTTCAGATCATGAATAGTTTGTAGGGAACCAAAAGAAATACTTTCAATTTTTAAGCTGTACCTAGTGGCAAATGTTCCTGTTGGGTTGGGGGAAGTGGAGGAAGAGGTACTTAACATATGCAAAATGCTTCTTCTAAACAGTCAAGTTCCTTTGTGCTCCTGGTTAGGAAGAGGCTGGTTGATTTGCAACCAGCAAACTACTGGAACTACTTAACTGCCATTTACTAGCTGTGTCATCTTCAGCGTGTTTTAACTTCTTGATACACCACTCTGCTCTCTGATAACAGCACCTGCCTCACGGTGTACTTTTTATCCATGACATTGAGTTACGTACACGAAGTACTTAGTTTCGAGTATGGCACAAAGAAAGAAATTAATACGCATTAATTTTTATTATTGGGATGATGGATTGCTGTAGATGTAGCCCGGTTAATATTAATGCTTTATTTTAATTCGCTCTAATTGAATAATGACATATATTTTGAAACTGGGACTCGTGTAGTTCTAATGGTGAAAGTAAATGAATCTCATAATTGACAGTGAGCAGTGCTAATGAGCAGGACCTGTTCTCCTCTGGTGGAAACAAATGTTTGCAGCTTGTGTAAATACCATTGCGGGAACTGCACTTGCAATGCATCGCCGTAGAAAATACATGGTTCAAGAAATAAGCATTTGTACTTAAATATATGTACACGTAGAGAGAGCTGTGTATTAGTGCCTTAGGACACAGGAACAGTGGCTTCAGGCTCTAGTGTGTTCTCTGTGTAGGGAGCACCCTCGGTTAGCCTTGGCGTGTGTATTCTAAAAGACCAGGCCGGATTGCATGAAGCCTCTCTTGCGTTCTTTGAGGAAGAAGATGGTTCTGATACAGGCACGTGCGTGCTAAGCGCTCCCCTGGGGACGGTTCCTCAGGTGATAACATGTCTCATAACATGTATTATCACGTTGGCGTGGCAAAAATGAGCGTTTCACCTCTGTTAGGTGGGAGGATAGAATTGGGAGCTCGTGTTAGTTCATGTCACCAGTGTTAACAAACAGAACATGAAAAGTGGAAAGCAGCGCTGATGACGATAAGACCCCAAAGTTCTTGGCAAAATGGAATGAAAAGGTCACTTTATTTCGGTGCCAAAATGTTTTGCAGCTTAAAGCACAGTGTATTTCCGGTGAGCTTTTCGAATTCCCCTCGAATCTGACTATGCTGTGTAAAATCTTCTCGTAACACTGTGTCTAACAAAAGGCAGCAAGAGCGCTATTCTGCAGCTCTGGGTTGGGGAGCAGGACCAGTGGTCTGGGGTTCTGGGGTTCCCTGGTGGCCACTCTTTTTTTTTTTCTCCCATATCCACCACCTGTGATTGTCAAGAAAAGCTGTTAAGGAACACTTTTCTCTTAAATTAAGAATATGAAAACCAAATGCACATCTGAGGATGTTGAAGTACTACTGAACCAGTCTGAGTTTAGTGTGTTTTTGGAGCCTGTTTATTATGTATAAGGCAAAAAGATTATGGAGAACTAAGTTTATTTTTTGTGCAAAAAGTGTTAAAAAACATGCAGTTTTTTTTAAAAAATAATACTCATTTCCTATGGACTTTTCTAAGAACCCTTGTTTAAAACTCCAAGGAGAAGTTTTCTCCATAGGCACCAGTTCCAAAGAGGCAGCTGTCCACAGCATGGACACCTCATTTCAGAAAATTTACAGAAAATACACTGTGTGCCTTCCGCTCATTTTAGAAGGATGACATGTGGACCTGAATTTGGTAATTCTGCTTTTACTAAAGCTGTTGACCACCATTTACACACAGCAGCACACTTCAATTGCACTGGACTTGTTTTTCATTCCAGGTCCCTGGCGTAACCTATGCTCAGTTCAGTCACACTGCTCATCAGTTGGTAAGCTCAGTGAGTGATCATCTGTCATGCCAAACCCGAAAACAGGTGTTTCAGACATGAAATTATCATTTTGCTGAAGCTAGAAAATAAATTGACTTTCACTGTGTCTGTAGCTTTAGTGTCGAGGTATTCAAAAAGTCTGCACTTAATTTCCTATATTGTAATTTCAGAAAACCTTCTTTACTATGGACAACTGAATTGTACATTTCATTAAAATTTGAAAATCACAGTAACAAGACAGGGATTTCTGAGTTATAATCAATAAAACTAATTTAATTTAGGGGTAGCTGAGGAGAAAGACGAAAATCAAGTACTGTAGTTTGAATTATGGAAAGTGTCACATTTAATTTCACAATTGGTTCTGGTGTGTTTGGGGATTTAGAATAATTTTATACCTTAACATTCAATCTTTATTTTACAGTGAATAAGCTAATTTTAGTTGACTGCTCAACCTGTGTCTGCTTGCTGTTATAGAATATTAGCTTTGGAATAATCTGGTAATTCTTACTTAACACCAATTAATAAGGAATTAAAATTATAATTTTGTATGTGAATAAATTGCTTCCAATTAGACCCTGTTATGTAGTTTATATAAATCGGTATTAGTGATATGAAAAGAATCAGGGAGGCGTGCTGCTCCTGGTGACTTTCTTCTACTTGTCTTGGGCCTACTTTGTACCCATGAGGATATTTCAAAATGTTCATGGAAAATGGAATTAAGATGCATTTGTTTGAGTGCAAAAAAAAAAAAAGTTGAAATCCATGCATCCCATTTTCATGTTATCCATTTTCCGTGAACTTTTTGAAGACTGTTCTCATGTATGTCTTTTCAAAAGTTTTTGCGTCAAAATGAATTTAGGTTCTCATTCTATTTTTCCTTGAACTCTTGGACATAACCTCATGTATGCTGGACGAAATTCATCAAATGTGAATTTAATCATCTTGTTCACTTTGTGGTGGTTGCTAAATACAGCAGTGCACGTGAGACAGTCTCTTACTATGCCAGACATCAAATTGGAGCACCTTACCGCAGAACGGCCAACTAGATTTCATCAGACTGAGTGAAAAAATAATCATAAAAATATAAACTTCCTTATTTATTAGCTCTGAGTAGGATTTTAAAAGTGAGTTGCTCCAGTGTAAGCGTAGACATTATTTCAGGGAGTGTTTTTCTTCTCTCAATGGAGAAAGCTCTCAGCCACGTTCAGATGTTCACATCCCAAGTTGTGTTTGGCTGGCACGTGCATGAGGATATATGTGCACAATGTTTAGGGGAACAATAAAATTAAGCCAACAAAAATCACTGAAATTATTTTCGAATTGTTTTCTTGTAACTATATATTAAGTGGTGACAAATAAATGTTGATGTATAAAACATAGTCTTTATGAAAACTGTATTTTTGCCTTAATAATCAGAAAGGAAATTTTAGGTAAACAAACATCAGCTCACATAGGGTTCCACAGAAAGTTCATTGAAAAAGCAGATAATGGAAAAATCTGCACGGGTTCCTAAATCTTTTTGCACCAAAATAAAATGAACTTTTAATCTCATTTTTCCATGAACATTTTGAAATACTTTTATATAGCAGACACTGATTTTGTGACTTATGTGTAAGAACACTCTATAGTGAATTAGCTAAGATGATTTGTGAGTATGGTGAGTTGCCTTCCAAAATGGCTACTGTTTGAGGTGACATCAATCTCATAAATTTGTTTGTATACACAAAGTGGGTATATCTGCTGTGGGTATTTACCACCAAGTTGTTGAAGTTTGTGGAGAGAATATTTTTCTAGTCAACAAAGTTAGTAAAAAATATCCAGAGAATTTGGCAAAGGAATACAAACACCTGTGTTGGACCACATGTCTAGAGAGAGAGGAAAAATAGCAATTGTTTAAGCTAAGCAAAAACCAAATAAATGATCTACTTTATAAAGTAAAACTTGTGCTGTCAGCATAGTTATTCAGTGCCCTGGTAGTTAAAACTTTCGAATTCGATTAAGTCTGCCGTCCTACGGTGAAAGAATGAAAACCATGAACGGTCCGTGATATTCCTGGCTTTTGGTCAGCTTGTTCTAAAGAAAATACATGAGGGGCATTTCTTGTGTAGGGGAGAATGCTGAACTTTGACCATTGATGTTCATCCTTGTAATTGAGTCTGTGGTCTCTTTAAGGAAACATTCACATTGTCTTTTAAGTACAGCATGTATCAGTGTTCTAATTTTACTTATTAAGGCGGGATTGATGTGTGACAGATAGTGATACTGTAGGAAAAAAGCTGTGTTCTGGGTGAAGGCTTCTTTAAGACCTGGACTCTTTACACACTTTGGGAGCAAAAGAAATTCTGCTTTAGGGATGTGAGCCTGAATCAGACGACCCCTCCACCGCCAACTTGTGTAATGGACACATAAACGTCCATATTTCAGGGGGATGTGTTTTTACTGATGACCTTTGGAATCTGGGGAGGGGGTGAGTTGAAAACAGCACAGCCTTGTTCTAGTAAGTGAACTCGGGGAATCCTTAAAGGCTCTGCCACCGAAGCTCTTTCCTTGCCTTGTTAGGTGACTGGAGAGAGCATGAACACATCCTAAAGATGATGAAATATTTCTGCCTTATTGATTTATTAGGCACAGTAGGAAAAAGCCCCCTCCCCTCCTTTGGGGGGGCAATACATGACTGGCCCCCCTCCTCTTTTGGAAAAAAATTGTTTTGGGAAGTAATAAAACAAAATTACCAATGATAAATTGTCACAGCAGTGCCTTTTCAGCAGCCTGCCCACCCATTCGTACTGTACAGTACTTCATGGAAAGTTATGTTTAATGTCACTTAATGAGGCCTTAGGACTACTGTGCTCCTGGACACTTTGATGGGCTGTTAAAATGACAAATATTCTATGGCCATAAATTATCATCAAACTTAGGAAAGAAAGAGGGTTTTTTTTTTTTTTTTTTCTGTGTGTCTCACGTGATACACTGCAACTGCTGCACAAGGAAGCTGCAGATCGGAGAGGGCTTGATGCTTCTGCTCACAATTTGGAATTCAGTCTGAACCTGGTGCATTTCTAGATTTAGGTCAGAGAGAAGTCTGCGTGAAAACACATGTTAACTCTGTGTAAGCAGCTGCACGTGATGGGTACACGGCAGTCGTTTTCTGTTAGGTCCGTTGTTGGACAAGCAAATGCCGTATATGAAAAGGAAGGTTTAACTCCCAGTTTCTCAGGGAGGTGAGTCTTCAGTATTACCAGTGCCCTTGTCTTCCTCCTCCCTGCTCTGCCATCTCACTAGGCAGTACCACTTCCTGGCACCTGGAGAAGAGATAGTAGGATGGGAGACACCTCCAGACTGGAGACTGGTCCTGGACTCAGTTAATTCTGGGTTTGAATACTGACTGCCTAGTCCTTTATTGAAAGTCAGTCCACTTTAGTTTTCTAAGTAAAGGAATAGTAATGTTGACATCAGGGAGTTGTTATAAGGATAGAATTAGAAGATGTAGAAAAATTAACTTGCAAGGCCTAATGGAGACAGTCAATAAGTGGTAGCCATTATTCTTGTTGTATTAGTCATGCCATGCTAACATAATTATTCATAGAAGAAGATGCCAAATAACATAAGAGGATGAGAATGATGTGTGTAAGTAAGTGAGTTTTGCATCTAGTTTCACACATATATCCACCTGTGGAGCTCCTCATACCCTAATATCCATGTGTTGGTCCCAACTAAGCAATTAAGTCAGAATATGTGATGGTGGGGGCATCAGTGATTTATTAAAAGCTTCCTAGTTGGCTCTGGGCAGCCAAGGCGTTAGCAGAGCACTTGAGAACCCTGACTGCCACTCTGTTGCTCTTTAGGGTGTGGTCTGTTCCCACCTGGTGCTAAGCCTCCATCATCAGAATCAGCTGGGGTAGAAAAGGAGCATGTCGCCTCCCTCTGATAGGTGCCATACAGACTTCTACCATGCTGGTCAATGAATAAAGCTGCACGGGTCAGGAGGAGGCTCTAAAATGGAGTACTTGGTTGTTTTTAGGTCTCTGAGCATTCAGTTACAAATTGGGAGAATGATCCAGGGGTACATTAGTAGTTCTGGAAACTGCGTAACAAATCAAGGCAAAGGCTTGTGTTGGGAGGCCGTTGTTTCTTCCTTTGTATTAATATCAACTAAAATCTACCAAACATGTGTCCTGGTGACATCCTCCTCTCCCTGCCCATTGTTTTTTCCACTGTTGTTTAATAATAGTGATGGTAATCATGTATCTTTGCATTTATTGTTCATTTAACCCACATAACAAACCAAGGCATTAGGTACCATTGCCATCTTACACAGTAGAAAGCAGACAGGTGACTCCCTCGCTGTCAGGAACAGAGGGAGGAGTACAGCCAGGACACAGATCCAGGTTTTGCCGACCCCAAAACATGTACTCTGCACCTGTGTACCCTGCGGCCTCCCACACGTAATCTGTTACTGAATTTCCTTGACTTGACCTTAACCAGGCCACTGTGTTTTAGTTGGGTTCTTCAGGTTGAAAAGACCAGAGTGGAAAGTCTTTCACCCCTGAATCTGGCAACCACCCCCAGTGTGGAGAGATCAAGGCCCCGCCGTGCTTCCTGGGGGCGGGACCCTTGACAATGCAGCAGGATTGGGAACAGACCTGGATTTCCCAACCCTGGACCCTCTTGTTCGTCTCTTTATGTGACTTCGTTCCCAATCCGTTTCTGCTAGAAATTTCTGCTCCTTACCTCTCAATAATGTCAGCCTGGTCACCTCTCTTGTTTGGCTGAAACCTTTGGGTAGCTCCACATTTCCTAAAGAGGGTGACAGCTGGAGCTGTTTCCCCCGGCCCTCCCACCCACCATTCTCTAGGCATCCCAACTCCCCAGCCCTTCCTCATGCGACTGCCTTCTCCCCCTCTTTCACAAGAGGTGATCCCAGTACGGAGTCCCTTTTTCCTTCTGCTCCACCTTCTGGGGTCCCATCCATTCTTTGGTGCCCAGGCCACATCAGTTATTCTTGCATCTACCAAGTTTTACACCCAAAACTCTACTAGAGTGTTATTTTACATTTTAATTATTTTCCTTTCTCTTTGCCCTTCAGCCTGCAAGTTAGTAGTGGAGATTGTCTAAGTCTATTTTCTTCCACTCAGTTTCCTTCACCACACATAGTAGGGGGCATGCCAGTTCACTACTCACTGAGGAGTAGACTCCTGAAATGATTGACTAACAATAGCGTAGAGTAAGGGTCCTTGGCAGGGTTTTCTTCTATTACAGGATACTGCATTTGCTCGGTATAATAATAATAATAAAGACCTTGCTTCTTTGAAAAGGAGAAAGAAGTGAAGCCATGCTGAAAATACAGAACCCATATTAAGTTGGATAAAAATATATTTCTTAATTCTTAACTATCTTCATGTAATTGACTTGGTTCTTCTCTCACGTTGTTGACTAGATGTATAGATTTAGGCAATAAAGAAATGATTTTTCGCTTTCTTTCAGTGCATAACATTCATAAATATGTAAATGTATAATTAGTTTGCAATAAGTAAATCAGAGTATTTGGTAATTTATGCTACGAATATTGACAGATTGCTACTGAATTGGTGGTGAAAGTAAATGAAACGTGGCCAGCACAATTAGGAGATGCCCGAATGGGGATCCTGCTTTTGTTCTTTAGAAAATGAGACATGCCAACATTCTTGATTGCTGCAGATTTGTGCAAGTCCATTTATAAATGAAAGTCGGATGAAGGTTGACAGCGCTGGAATCGTTAGCGGGCCTGGAAGGAACATGTGTGAATGAGCGTCCATCTCTCCCATCTGGGCAGCTGTGGAGGGCTCCCACAGAGGTCCACAGCCATTGAGCATTCTCCAGCGGGTTTCTGTTGGAGATCTGCTGCAAATGGGACATTGAGGAGTCAGAGTCTTGCAGCCAGGGATAGAAACACGGGTCTTGGTTCCTTGGGATGCCTCTTGGAGAATGAAGGTCTATTTGTAGAGTATGATGCCATGAGTGTGGGTGCCTGTGATGGAGATGAAAGAGCGAGGAAGTCCAGCTCAGGTCGAATTCCGAGGGGAGCATGATCTGGATTAGAATTTGCCTTCATGGGTTTTAATTTGCTTTCATTAAAAAAAAAGTTGAGTGGCTAAGACATGCAAGGCACAATAGAGATATGTCATTTCATAGGTCTAGTGGAGTTTTGGTTTTCTAGCCTTTCCACTCCATGCTGTTGGTTCATTCACCTGTTTGATGCACACTTAATCAAGTCCCCAGTTGGCAAGGAAGTGCGTCGGGGATGTGAAGAGGAGAGGAGCTGTGCACGTCCCCCGAGGAACAGGCAGGATGGTTTTCATAAGCAGAAATACTGAAAGACACCTTAATCCTGTTAATTTTAGTGGACATGTTCCAAGCTGTGTGTTTCATTAATTAGGCAGTCAGGCATCTTATAACATCTCTGTCAGAGCGTTAAGTGGCATGTGAGACGTTCCCTCCTCTGTGTAGTGCTTTCCTCCAAAATAGCAGACAAAAGTGAATTTTTCTCCCTCGTCACTCTAACTTGGACTCTGAAACTTTGGTGTGCTAAAACTGTCAGGAAAACCGTGCCTGTCCTGTCATCGCCAAACCTGACATTTCTGAAGATTATGCCAAATGTATTTTCTGACACATTTCAGTTGATTCAAGCTGAGAGGTACTTCTTATCTTTGGATTTGTCAGTCTGCTGGCCCGAGGACTCTTGCTGCAGTCCCTGGAATCATGACACGTGGAAGCTGAATCACTCTTCTCAAGTGCTGTCAATTAGGGTTTGGAATTGGGGGGGGGGGAGACAGTGCAGGAGAATGTCACAAGTTCATTTAATGAATTTTGCTTAAAATGAATTTCATGCTCACACAATTTCGTACCAATATAAAGTAACTGGAATGCATCAAAAATCTGTTATTAAATTAGCACTGAAAGACTTTTAAATGTTCCTTCTGTGGCTTGACTTGTTCAGAAGAAACAGAGAACTGCTGACCAAGCCTGGATTGGGAAATCTCTGCTTATATGTTATACACGTAAGGCCATCGTGCTTGGAATTGGTATGGACATAGTAGAAAGCCAGCAAACCTTTGTTTAGTAACCGAATGAGAGATTCTGTATGGTGTGTTGGTGGACCACCTTTTTATCCTTTTGAAATGCATGCATTTTAACCTAAATATTTCATAGGTCCATTTCCTTTAAGCAGATGTCTTCCTGTAAGGCATAAAAATAAACTAGTTTTTTTTTTAATTTTTATTTGAACGTCACAGTGGTCCCAGCAGAGTCCACATCCTGCCCAGCCCGTGTCAGTTTTCCCAGTAGAACATAGAAAAGAAGAATGGTCCCAGTTTTATTAGTGGTTTGTAGTTCTCTTAACTTTTGCAAAAAAAAAAAAAATGCAAGCTCTTTGGCTCCAACATGCCTCTCGCTATGATGATTTCTCTCTTCACTGTCTTTTCCTTCCCTTCCCCCCTGCGAGGGCCAGGGCCAAAGCTGCAGGTAGAGGCAGTGGGGCCAGATGTTGGGGGTGTTGGGTGCTGGTGCTGAGGGTGATGCCGCCTGCTTCTCTGGTTGGACAGTCATCTTGGGCAGAGCGGCCAGAGCCCAGTGCTGCTGATTTGGACCTGTCTCCCAGCTTCTGGCGCAGTGACCAGCATCTGCGTGGTGCTGAGTGGAAGTTCCTGCAGTGAATGGTTGGTTGGAGGAATGGAGGGCGCTGCCCAGTTCCATGCTCTGTTATTCCTGGAGACTCTTTGATGTGTGTGAGTGTGTGTGTGTGTGTGTGTGTGTGTGATGGTGGGTGCACTTTCTTACAGATTAAAGTTTGATGGTAAAGGTAGGGTAAGAGGAGCGCTGCTGGCCAAGTCCCAGTTCATGTTCACTGGGTTAAAGCTGAGAGATGAGGTGTGCAGAAGCCTTTGCGTTTGGCTCTTGGTTTTCCGTCCATCAAAGTGAAGGAAAGGTGGGCCAGGGTTCCCCCTCCACGGCTACGGCAGTGCGGTCAGCCCTTGGACACTGAGATCAGGCAGAGGGATAGAAATTGACCTTAATGGCTCTTTTAAGAAAATGAGAACGTGTGACCTGGTTAGTCTCAGATGTGGTCAAAGCTATTTGAATTTACCCAAGTTAATATTTAGATTTTTTTAATGTGATTTCTTTTTTGGTTAGTGGTGGGAGTCGTGGTTGAATCAGAAGGACTGGCCCCTAAAGGGCTTCTTTCTCACAGTGGCTTTTCTAGGACTGCAATTTGCAGTGAATAGAGTTGTTACGTAAAGGAGCCCTTCCCGTCACTACCAACACAACATGGAACTACTGTTCAGATACTTCATTGGCAAGAGACTTGGTATTCACAACTGACGAAAAACATGGCTCTTGCATTCTTTTTTTTAACTTATAAACTCCAGAGCTTCTTATTTTAATTTTATTTTGTTTTTTTAGAAGTATGTGTGTGGACTCTGTTCGTGGATTCTTCCTGTGCTGCATCGGCTGCCGGTTACCCACATGTGGTCTCTTCAGCCTTGGGATTTATCTGCAGAAATTTTTCAAATCCCAGACTGCTCTCTGCTGTCCTCATTTGTGTGAATTATGTTAGTGTCATCCGTGTAGGCTGCGGTAGTGCAGCCTAAACCAAGCATGGCTGGGAAGACAAATCAACCCAGACCCCCTCTACTATATTCTAAAGCAAAATATGTATCAGTTTTGTCAACCTTTTCCCCTTTGAAATCATCTTACCCATTATTAGCACTGCCTGCTTTGAATTATACCGTATGTGCTCTGATTAAAGATAGAACAACCCGTAAAATTTAAAATCTCTCAATTCACCTTCATTCTCCAAACTTTCTTGGTGAACTTAAATCATTTTGCCCTGATCAAAGGTGCTACATGAAGGAGTGATTGAACTTGGGTTACCGGATTCCGTATAAGACTTACTAAATCCAAACATACTTTTTCTAATGACCTCTCTAATGACCTCTCTAACCACTTACTTATATAAAATATTGGATCCCGGAGTAAAGTAGTATTTGAAGAACAGTTTACAAACAGAAATTTACTTTATTCTTTGTCGTTTGGATATTCTCTGTCTTTGGGCTTTTACTATGTTCTATTATCTTATTCAGTAAATAAGGTAAGGCGTGTCTAGCTTCTGATCCACTCATTCAGTGTGAAGCATAGCTTTGGCGCAACTGGGTGGAAGGAAAGATGGGTGAGACACTCTCTCCCACCTGTCCGTGATGATTATATCTCCAGCTGGCTGACGGCTCTGATCACGGGCAAGGAAGAGTGATTAGGCAGATTTGAAGTGAAGCCAGCATTCCGAGTGCAAGAGAATTTTTTTTTGTTTGTTTTTCGATCTGCTCTCTAGAAACCCGAGAGGAAAGGATGCATAATGGGATGCCGTTCTTGTGCATTTCGGCAAAGATCTAATCTTTTTGAATTCATTGCTTGTGAGTTATTATTTCTAATCATACGCTTGATTGACTCCGGCTAAATGACTGTCTGACTGCAGAGGCAGGGGTGTTAAATCCAAAACCATAAGTGCGCATTTTAACTGAAAATAGGGATCATCATGGAATGCCTTCTCAATCAGTACTGCCTGACACTGCCCCCCTCCCGGAATGTATTTTTAAATAGAAATTCTCTCGCATCCTCGTGTAGGAACGGAGCATCACAGAGCATGATTGAGCTCCAAGAGAGAAGATTGAAACCCTGGAGGGGATATCAAAATGATAAAAACTGAGTTCCCGTGGTGCCACCGTGAGTGTAGTTAATATGCTACTTTAGTCTGACAAGGCAGGCAGGTGCCCCTCAAAACTCCAATTTAAGATTAGCTTGTCATTTTAAGGATTTTTTTTTCCTAAAGAAAGACTGGAAGAAAAAAAAAAGAGGGTAGTGATAATATTTTTCTAGAAACAAGACATGGCCATTTTTCTCATTGCATTTTGCATGAAGACCTTGTAAATACATGATTTTCTTTTGGCTGTTCATGCATTTTCCAATAGTATCACACTGTGGCTCCTAATTAATTTTGTGCTCATTTAAAATAGAATAAGATGAAGTAAAATCCCATGTAGAAAGAAATGAAGTAGAGTTAACACATGAGCTGTCCCTTCACAGGGTCAAATTTTTTGGTGTCTTTTTTTTTTTTTTCAAGTTGTTAACATGCTCTTTGAACATTTAACTCTTGGTCATCATGTTATCACGACTTACTGATAGGGTGTGTTGATTATATATTCCTTAGATGTTTGCTGCTCTTGCTTTAGTGTCCTGCAGATACTCCAGTGTTCGCTCTGGAATTTAGAGAGAAAGTCGATGCAGCCAGGAGTCTTAGAGGAAGTTCGCGTGGGTGTATCTGTGAGCCTTATCCAGACGCAGCTGCAGGTGCTCCGAGTACGTTGTCTGTGTGTGGCCTTCAAAATAAACAGCGTTACAAATGGACACATGATTAATAGCCTGAATACCTTCACCTGGGAGGAAGCCAGTTTGAGCTAAGTCTTTCCACATATGTCTAGCTTATTTAAAAAAAAAAAATACTTGAGAGGGAGAGAGAGAGGGAGCGAGCCAGCCTATCCTCTGGTCTGCTCCCCAAATGCCTCAAAAGGCCTAGGCTCGGGTTGAAGCTGGGACCTAGGGATGCCATCTAGGTCTCCTGTATGTAGATAGCAAGGATCCAATTACTTGAGCCATCACCACTGCCTCCCAGGATCCGCACTGAGAGAAAACTGGACTCGAGGAGGCGGGAGCCAGAAGTGGAACCCAGGTACTTGGGAGATGCAAGGTGCTGGACTAAACACCCATCTCATCTAGCTTACACCCATCTCATCTAGCTTACTGCTTTATCAATAAATTCTAGTTGTAATTTTTAAATGTTGCAAACGTTTGTTAGGTCCTACTTTGTATATGATTGGAGACGCTTTGAAACACTGCTGGGGCATGGGCTCTGCACAGGGGTTTGAGCTGCAGCTTGTCACACACATATCCCTTCTTAGACTGCTGGTTTGAGTCCTCCTCTGCTTCTGCTTCGCCTTCCTGCTGAAGCCCCTGGGAAGGCAGAGGAGGATGGCCCAAGTAGTCGGACCCCTGGCACCCATGTAGGAGATCAGGCACGGCCCAGCCCTGCCTGTTGGGGGCATTTGGAGAGAGAACCAGCAGAGGGAAGATGTCTCTTTTTCTTCTCCACTCTCCACCCCAGTCTGATGCTCTTTCAAATAACTAAATAAAACACGACCTGTTTTTATGAAATTACTTGAAATTTAGCACTGTCAACACTGTGTTCAGTATATATTCAGAATTTCGTGGTTTAACAACTTTTAAAAATTGTAAATCTTTTTTTTTTTTTTTAAGGTTTGCTTCTTTATTCAAAAGGCAAAGTGACAGAGAGGCAGAGGCAGACATCTTCCATCTGCTGGTTCACTCCCCAAATGACCAGAGCTGCCTGGGATGAGCCAGGCCAAAGCCAGGACTCTGGAACTCCATCAGGGTCTCCCATGTGGGTGCTGGGGCCCAAGCACTTGGGCTACCTACCATCTGCTGCCCTCCTGGGTGCATTAGCAGGGAGCTGGATCGAAACTGGAACTGGCACTCCCATACGGAAGGTGGTGTCCTAAGCTACAGTTTAACCCAGTGAGCCATGTCACTGGCCCCTAAATTGGTTTTAATTTTTGATATCTGGAGAAGAGCCGGAAGTTGCCATGAGACGATTCCAGCAGGAAGCTGACTCTGCTGCATACAGACCCGGGGAGGTGGACTGTGTGTGTGAACTATACAGGGGTGAGGGCTGGGTGTTAATCTTTTTATGAAGGTCACTGGGTGGTGAGAAGGAACAGGTGCTGGGATGGTTATGAGTCTTCTGAGGATCAAAAGGTTAGATAAACTGCTTTTAGGATTTATGCAGGGTAGTGATTTTCATGTCAGTTTAATTGTCCTTATGTTTTACACAACTGTCAATCAGGATGCCTGGAAATCCTTCCGAATGGGCGGCTCTGAAAACTTGGGAGTCTTTTCTGATTGGGTTTATTTGATAATCATTCATTCCGTGATGACCTTAGCTGAAATGAGGAGCTGTTAGAGACACAAGGCCTGCTTTAGTGGCAGGAGGAGATTTAATCAGGAGTCTCTCATCCAGGGAGAAAAATGCTTTGCATTCTCTTTTCATTTATTTGAAATTACTTAGTGATTCAGAAATCTCGTATTGGGGTCATTACTTTGATTTTTAACTTAGCGATGTAACTCTTGAGATACTTTATGTAAATGATTTCCTTCAAGGTGCACTGTGTTTCAAAAGCTATCAATCAGTTGAAAATTGCTTTTAATTTATTTCTCTCTAGAAGCATGATCTGTCAGGAAGAAGTGGGGAGAGAACAGAGTTCGTACGGCAAGGGTCAGGCTGTGACATCTGATTGCCAATTTTTAACAAATTTCCCATGTTTTCTTCCTGCTTACTATTCTGAAGCCATCTTCCAGATTATGTTTATTTTAATGTGGGGGTAGTGATAACACTGGCCACATCACAGTTAATAACTTGCATATTATTTCTTCAACTCCAAAAGCATGAAAAATAAAAAGAAACTTCTATGATATTAAGAAATACTCTCAGCAATTTTTCCAGACCCGCTACTTTTATAAAACACTTGAGATTTTATTTTTATTAATCTAAGACACTTAGAAATGAGTAACTAGCAAATAAACTTAGCGATATAATTCGTTTATATTGCTTAGCTAATAAAGTGAACAAAATCAAGCCTTTCCCAAGGTTTTCCTTCATTATTTTTACTTTTTATTGCAAAAGAAAATTGTTAAAGTTATAGTTTCGAGCCTTTTAGGAAATTATCTTCCATCGCTTGTGTTGCTTTATCACTGTTTGTAGCCCATGAAGTACCTCTTGTGGGTTTGACCAAAGCCATGAGTCTTTCAGAAATTATTTATTTTACTTCCTATTTTGCTACGAGTTTGTTTCTCTGGAAGGTTGTTTCCTTTAACTTTTTATTCCTCTAAGAGGATTCTGGGATCTGATTGCAGATTTTACAGTCTGGTAAACACGAAATGTATTCTCTTGGTGTCTCGGTTCTGTTCTCAGCAATTCATTAAGTAGGTTTCCCTGTATTAATACAGTGACTGAGAGGAGGCCACAGCCCTGTCTTTCTGGTGCAGGCTGCTGTCAGTTTGCTCCCAGCTCCTCCCTTGTAGGGCAGCAATAGGCTGTGCTGTGCAGCCATCTCCTCATTCTACATGGAACATACTCTCCCCATAACTCGTCTGTACCGCTTCTCCGTGAGCCAAGACAGTTGCCGATTAGGTTTAGGATTTAAGCAAGAGAGATATTTTGGATGAGCTTTTATTTTTGTACATGGATTTAAATTACATTTTGCAAAGAGAATGTTCGCTTAGTCGGCTGTTTGCTTTTTAGACTGTTGATGATTGCACAGTCTTATAACAAATGGGCTCCTGGTTGTAACCTGCCTTGCTGTACGAGTTCAGAGTCCTCAGGAAGACGGCCTTAGATCCTGAGAGGGTCATCTGGCTTCCTGATTCTTCATCATTTCTTCATATTATTTTCAAAAAACTCATTATAAATTGCACGGAAGATATAATTAATCAAGTTTACATATGCAGAGTTTGTCAAAAATGGTAGTGAAAGATAAGTTTATTTTAGTACAAAAAAAAAATCTTGAAATCCATGCCTGTGTAGTTCTTTCAAAAAATCATGGAAAAATGCATATTTCAGAAAATTTCTGAGACCTCTTGTATGCATGCATTTCAACTTTTTACACCAAAATTTTCTTTTAATCCCATTTTCCCACCAACTTTTTGCGGGATTTTCATATTTATCACTAAAATTTACCCCCTCAGAAACATTAGAAAAGAATAAGAGAAATAGTACCATTATAATGACCTGGGATAATTTTCATGAAGATGCTTAAAGATAAAATAACCACAGCAAAAAATAGCTAGAAGTTTCTACTGAATGATAATACTTAAGAAATGTAGAGTTTACGTTAGACTCTTTGGTTAACTTCTTAGGCAAGTGGATACATTTGAAGGCTTCTGTTAACTCCCACTTTCTCTCCCGTGTTAATGTCATGTTGTCCTAATTGATGCAGAGTGGGGAACAGAAGCAGTTACCCATCTAGTTGCCTTACATGAAATCCAGAAAAGAAAATGACTTGAAATGAATACTCCTCGCATAACACTCACTCATTCCTTTATTGCCACAAATGTGAACGTACTTTCTGTTGCTGATCAAGTCAAGGACCTGGGTTCAGTTTGCATTAGACTAGCTAATTTAATTGCCTCCCAATCTAGAAATAGAATTGCCTGGTCTGTCCCCCCACTAGTATTTATCTCTGACAGCAGTTAAAATACCTGTGTGGCTGTAGTGGCACAGGCATATATCCTCTCTGGAAAGCAAACAAACAAAAAAACTTACAAGCTTATTTTATTTTCTGTCGTATTCAGATAGCTGCAGTTAGAACCTTGAATCCCTAGAGAGGAGAGAGGAGAAAGGAGAGAGGAGAGAGGAGAGAGGAGAAGAGAGGAGAGGAGAGGAGAGGAGAGAGAGAGAGAGAGAGAGAGAGAGAGAGAGAGAGAGAGAGAATACCCTGTGGCTAAAGTTCGTGGAAAGATGGAATGAGGGGATAGATAATGCACATTTTCCATGAACTTCTTAAAGCACCCTTGATCATGTAAGTTAGTGAAATTGACTAAAGGAGACTCAGAAACATTTCCAGACAAAATGTGAATGAGCCCTAAAGTAACCTGCAGCTTCCATTTGCTGCCTTGAGGACCAAGCCACGTGAAGGCTTGAGCAAAGTGTTGTATCTTAGCTGTGCCAAATGTATGTTTTTGAAGATGTTGGGTGATTTTGCAGTAACCAAGAAGGTGTAGGGGCACACAGGACCTGAGTCATTGCCAGTTATACTCTTTACTGATGATTCATTTGTAATCACTGAATATTAAAAAAAATAATAACTTTCCCACATTGTCCTCTGTGATGGGGTTTTTGTAGCCCTTCTTCAACTCTTAACATTTCCACCTTGGTTTTCATGTCGTCTCTGCCGGTGGACTGCGGCTCGCCTGCATGGTGGAGATAGAGCTGTGTTGCTAGGCAGACTTCTTGCAGGCAGCTCACGCTGGGCTTCGTACCTGTCACTGCCTCGCTTTCATGTTTCTATGAGGATGGAAATGATTTGAGACAGAATCTCATTGGGAATAGGCGTAGAGCTAAGTGCCCAGGTCTCCTGATTCTCCATTGAGTCATCAGGAGTGTCTCTGAACAGTGCCAGTGGTATTCTTGGCACGCGAGGCTCAGCGGGAATAACACTGAAATAGCAGAAATCGAAACCTGTGGTGCTAGAAAATTCTCTGCTTGCTGTATGACCTTCGCACATGTACCTACGTCTTAGTGCTGCTGTGGAAGACTTGGGGCAGCCCACAGAAGTACCAGGGAGAAGGCAGGAAAGAGGTGGCTAAAGTGAACAGCTGGTGATGTGATTGCATTCATTTTTTCCAATCTTCCTGGAATTTAAATCAGCCACTTGGGACTTTGACACCCTGTGCATTGGAAAAGAATCAAAAGGCAATTCTAGTATTTCAGTAGAAAAGGATTAAAAAAAGACCCCTTTTGTGATGACTCAATGATAACGTGATGAGTCTATCATCCTGTAAATTCTCTATAAAAGGAACAGAGTGGCCCCAAATAGTCAGTCTTCAAATAGACATGGTGTCTTATGTTGGGTCTTGATAATTGACAAAGGTAACGGTCCCTTGCCTTTCTTCACAAAAAAACATTTGGCCACATGCATGTAGAATTCACCAAGCTCTTGCGGCGGATGCAGTGTTTGGCCAGATGTGTGTGTGAACGACCGAGCTCGTGCAGGGGACCAAGCGTTTGGCTGGCCGTGTGCACATGGAAGTCGCTAGGAACTTGCAGTGGATACGCTTTTTGTTGCTGCGGCTTTTCAAGATGTCTGCCTGGCCGTGGGACCTGGTACAGGGGGGCAGGTGCAGCAGGAGGCCGGGCTGCTCAGCACTGCTCTCTCTGTAAATGCTCTTCTCATGACATGCCTGAAAACCTTCAATATTATAATAATGCTAATAAAAATGGAAAACTCTGAGTTCTTTATAGATGCATAAAGAAGTGTAATTTCTCTGTGACCTGAATAACTCTTCCAACCGCTGCCCTGGCCCCTTTGAAAGAAGCGTGCTCTCCTAT
Source organism: Sylvilagus floridanus (assembly GCA_949820135.1). Taxonomy (NCBI): domain Eukaryota; kingdom Metazoa; phylum Chordata; class Mammalia; order Lagomorpha; family Leporidae; genus Sylvilagus; species Sylvilagus floridanus. The sequence continues at coordinate 28,999,175 of OX463246.1, read as the reverse complement.
GGTGCTTTGTGTTCCTTTGAACGTCTTTCTATCTGAGTATTTTAAGGATGGAAATAATAGAAGAGAATTTAACTGGTGGGGGGAGGCTATACCTCGAAGGACAGGTGGGATTCCCTCCCTCCCACCCATCCTATTCTATTGAAAGTTGCTATCTTAAATGAGAGGTGATCTTGTTGATGACTAAAATTAAACGATAATACATTTTTTCACTTATTCGGACTCCTCCACCTTTTGGTTTTGTCCCTTTGAGAATCGTAAATTGGATTTGTTATCGCGACCTTTCAAGAGGCACTGTGCTGGCATCTTATTTGAGTCAGCGGCGGGCTGGGGCGCGGGTGTCTGGAGGAGGCTGAGGTGGAAGGAAGGCGGAAGGACCTTGAACTTGGAAGCCTGTGGTCTTGGGAGGCAGGGCGAGTGCAGCACAGGTAAACATGGGCAGAAAAGACTCCCGCGGCGCTGGTACCATAGTGGCAGACACCGGGCGGAGCACAGCCCTCGATCCTAGATGGGCTCGGAGCCGATTTGCTTCCCGGCTTGGCGTCCATCAGCATCGGGGGTGCGCTGGCTTCGTCGTAAGCCCTCTTCTGCTTAGCAATCATTTTTTCCCCCTCATTTTGACGTGGATCTACTATTCCTGCCACTAATAATGTTAATAACCAGGGGAGAAAGATCAAAGGCACCCGAGCCAGGGGCAGGTGGGGAGGAGGGCAGCAGGACTGGCATGGCAGGCAGTTTTACCTCCGAGTTTTATATTGAGTTTTCATAATGACAGATCTCAGTTGTTGTTTAAGTGGATGGAGATGATTGATAGTAAATTTCCACTGTTTTTGTTTTTATGTGTGTGATGTGGAAGGCTAGGGCAAAATCCATACCAATCATACCCAATGAGAACCACAGTGCATTTTATTAGGATTTAGGAGAAAGTGCATTTATAATTACATTGTTACATTTTTTATTGGTTTCTTCCGATTTCCTCCTTATTTTCTGTAAAAGCCACACTTGCTTGTTGAGCTTTTCTTCTTTTGTGAATTGTAGCTGCAAATCGATGTGTATGGAATATATAAACTCCGTGTAACACAATATTACACTCAGATTTCCATGTGTGGGGAAGAAACCTTGAAGTGCCCCGTGTATCGAACATACACAATTGGAAGCAATGGATGAAGGTTAATTAAAAAACCTCCAGTCCTCCCAATTCTCACAAAATGTTCTTTCGGCTGCGAGTTCGGGCAGTCCCAGAAACGGATCTCTTTGGCTCAGCTTCTGGAAGGAGCCTGCTCAGGCTGTCGTTAGCGCCATTGTGGACAAAGAGCAAAAGCCGGGGCCACGAGGGGCTGTGCTGCCGCTTTGTGGAGGGTGAGCCTGGCTTGGCGAGGTGGCCGTGCTGACTCCCTCAGGGAGGTGAGGCACAGCCACGGGGTTGCCGTGGCCCTGGTGCCTCCGTCTCCAACTCTCTCAGGAACCCGGGGCTGCTCATGATGTGCAGGGACAAAGAACGCTTTGCAAAGAACATCAGTAGCTCGGATTGGCAGGCGGGAAGACCTGCCTGTGTGGGACACAGTATTTGAACGTATCAGGAGTCTTCAAAAGCATCATGGAAAATGTATAAGGATTTCAGGGGGTTGTTTTTGCACCTGAAATAAACTTATCTTTTAATTTAATTTTCCATGAACTTCTCGAAACTCCCGCATTTGGCGAGAGGGAAACCTCGGGTGTGAGCCGTGTGCTTCTGTGGCTCACAGCCTGGCTCCTTGTGGTTGCATCCATGGCTGGATCAGGTCTCCTAATACAACTGTCGAGAGGGGGGAATTATGTGAACCCCATGGCGGGTCCAGGACAAGTGGAGCCACTTGGGGACTGAACTGAGAGAGCAGGCATTCCGAATGGCACACCAGACACCTAGCGGCTGCCCTCCATCCGCTAGTGTTTGCAGCCTCTGCTGTTGGAAGGTTGCACGTTTGTGCCGTGAGCAGCCGGGATGCAGCAGCGGGTGCTGCAATGTTGCGGGTCTGCTTCTGAGATCCTCTGGACGGCACTGGGCATCATTTGCCTCGTCCGGTGCTGAATGTTTAAAACTCCCTGCAGTTTGGGAGCAGATGGGGAGATCAGGGGACGACAAGGTTTATTGCATGTTGTTGTGAAGGTGGCCATTTTTCCCAATGGGGCGAGCAGAAAGGGTTAGGGACGGGAAGCCGTGACAGGTGGAACAAGTTTGTCTGGCGCAGGTGTTTTTGTGGATGTGGACTAAGCAAGATGAGGCCCCCATGACCTTGACGATACTTTTCTCCTGTGGCCACACATTCCCCCCCCCCCCCCAGTCAAGTCTTTGGTAAACTTTGTTGTCAAGAAGTAAAAGAAGACAAGCTGTATTTTTAGCTGAAAAGATCCAAGTTCACCGACTCAATACCATAGTCTTCTTCATGATGATTGCTGATTTAAAATGTAGCAAAAGATTTTTTTATTGTTTTAATGCAGGTTAATGAAACCTGAAATTCATGGAAAAAATAGTATAAATGGCTTGTACATTAAATGGAAAGAAGGCAAAATAGACAGTGTTGTCATAACATCTTTTTCTAAGATATTGATTAGTGGGGCTCAGACTTGACGTGCACGTGTTTGGGGCAGGAGAAGAATTGAGGGTGGGTGCCCACACTGTCTTACCTGAACGTTTGAGGGAGAAGACGGATCACACCCTTCTCCCCTTTTTATCCTGACGTGTTGAAATATGTCGGTTCTCCTAGCAGTCTGGTTCAGAAATGCTTTCATTTGTGTGTATAGACCATCTCTTTGAGGACATTGGTCTTCTAGGGGCTTTAACAGCATTTTCATGCTTAGCATCTTAAACACAGCTTTAAAAGACTCAAGGCTGATGGCAGGATGAGTCTGGCTGAGGCTTTGTTTCAATGGGATATCTATTATTGATACTGTTACATTCAATCTCTTTACCTTTGAGAAAGGTTGGGAAGAGAAACAAAGAGAATGTCAATCCATTTAAGATAGGAGAATTCGGATTTATGAAAGGAGTAAGAAGCCTACAAGAAGCTGACAACAAAGAAAAAAAATGGGACTATTCCCAGCATCAGTGAACTCGAGGAAAAAAACCCTTTCCTGTTCATTCATCTGTAGAGTCCACACTGAAAGGATATTAGAGAGCATTGTGCATGGGGAGGGGCGCAGAGGGAACTAATATTTACAGAGTGGCTCTGCCTGTGATTTGGTAGCCCTCTGAGGCAGGAAGTATCATCTTGATTTGATGGAAGAGGAAATTGAGGTTTGGAGATGCTATGCAACTTGCCAGAGTCATTCACGCAGTAAAAATTCTGCCGTGCCACGTTACTAGCTGTGTGTCAGAGTGTATGTTGTACACACACGTGTGTGCACGCGATTGGGTGGAGCAGCAGGGGGGCAAGCAACACAGCAATTAAAACAGCACAGGACAGGTGGACAGATGGAAGGGAAAGCAGAGAGAATTAAGTTTCTTTTTGCAAATTAAATGGGCTCATTTATTCGTTCACACAGTAGCGAGAGGAACTATTTTTATTTAAGTTTTTTATTAGAGAGAGAGAGAGAGAGCCCTCCCACCCTATGATTCACTCCCCAAGTATCCGCAGTAGGGTCTCAGACTGGAGCCAAAGCCAGGATCCAGGAACTCAGTCCCGGTCTCGCACATGGGTGGCAGGAGCACAGTTACTTGAGAGAGCACTGCTGGCTCCCAGGGTGTGCATCAGTGGGAATCTTGAGTCAGGAGTCAGAGCTGGGAATCGAACCCCGGCAGGGAAACATGCACCCAAGAGAAAAGCTATTTAAGAGTTAGGTTCACTGGTAGTCTAGTCTTCTGATGCTCTGAAGTGTGAGCAAATCAGACGAGTCAGAGAAAAACAACTTTGGTCTTCCTTATGTTACAGGTGCTCGTACCTGAGTGTGGGAAAGGACTTTAAAAAAAATGAAATAGGACGTGGCTTCATTGGTTTAGGTATTTGCAACGTGTCTTTGTGTAAGCACGTGGAACTGTGGCATCTGAGGGGCTGGCAGAGGGCTCACCTGTCCTGATGCCCTGCAGCATGGGCCCTGTTGAATACCAGCCACCAGTACAGTCCCCTGTTCTTGCCTCTGGGTCTGATCACTTTCTTCCCTGGAAGCTGTGACCTGAGTGATCTTATGTAGGAAACCGGGGTTTTATTAAAATGAGAGCAATCCTCCATGCTTTACAAAACCATTTATTCAGTGCCAAGAGCAACAGAAATACTTCCCTTCCCCCTGCTTCCTCTCCATGCCCCATATTGGCTTTCCAGGGTGGGAAGAAAGCCCGTTATTGAGGACAATATTGAAGGGAAGCGAGGTCAGGGCAGGCAGGGGAGAGGAAGGCTCTTGTGAGAACAGTACTTTCTCTGTGTTATTTAAAATAGTATGTGACTCTTAGCTCCCAGTTAAAGCCCAAAGTCAAACCTCTTGCAATATGTATGGATTAACAGAACCACTTTTGCACCCCAGACAAGGAGAGAGGAGCTGGCAGGGAGCCATCTTGAAATCTCAGGCTGAGAGTTGGAAGGTGGAATTGCTGGCCGTGAGGGTCGAAGGTCACAGGGCCACAGGATGTAACATGTGCAGTCGGGCGAGTCCGCCCAGACTCTCCAGTGCGCTGTGGCTCCCGTGGGGTTTCGGCTCTGGGGGCGGTGCTCTGTGAACCCTGCGGGTTTCCCCTGTCTTAGTGTGTTGCGATAAAAGGGGGTTTGGGACAATTATCAACTAACGGTTTGCAGCACTTCACCTTGCTCTCCTAGCAGGTAACTTTCATCTCCCACAGGCTGAGTTACGGTCTGTAAGCCTCGTGCGGAGTCCAGAGAGCTGATTGCTTCTCCACTGGGGCACACTTCTGCTTCCCTCCCTAAAGTCCATAAGAGGCTTTGGGGGCAAGGGGAAGAACATAAACACAGAAACCACATCCTAACAGCTGCCACTGCTTAGCTCTGTTCCCCCTAGCCCCCACCCCCCCAGCTTTGAAATCTTAACAGCAGCACCTAATTTGTCCCACATGGCTTCCCTCCGGGTAGAGCCCCTGTCCCTTCCCCTCGCAGCCCTGTTTGATGAGGTGCAAACCATTGGGAAGGCACAACTAGTTGAACTAGTTTAGGTCCCTGCCCTGAGGCTGCTGGTTTGCAGGTGCTGGTTAAGTAGGCAGGAGATAACCATTGGTCGACAAGGGAGAGACTGAGACCAGGCCGAACGACTTGGGTGCAGGTGGACCTAGGAGGACATCCCCAGTTAAGCACTCCATGAAATTAGCCGACCAAATAACAGACTGTGAACCAGGGAGCAGACAACTGGGATTTGAACAGGCGTGTGGTTTTGATCTACTGAAGCACATCAGTATCATGCAGGGTGCGGAGACGCTGCAAACACGTGCAAGGGCTCCTTGCATTTCCATCCTGCCTCTCTATTTTAATAAGCCCAGGAGTGAGGAATGCAGAGCTGGCTGAAGTCTGTGCGCCAGTGCGTCCCCATGGGAAGCACACTGAAACTTGCACAGTCATTTTTTAAAAGTTCTAATTATTTGTTTTTTTCTCGAATGTGGTACTCGGGCTTCCATTCCCTTTCCTATGTTATTATTATTATTTTTTATACAGTAAGGCCAAGGACAGATGTGGATCGGGCAGGCAGAATACTGAATTAAGTTATTTCCCTCACTGAGCTAGTGTTCTGTTCCCCCTTCCAGCTCCCATTTATTTCTTATTGCTGCTGAGAAGACAGGAAATGCACCCAGCCAGCATCCTTTTCTTGGGAGTTCTAAGAAATAGGATTAGTCTGAATTTTTTTTTTTAAAAGCAGGCTAGTACTGGTGACAGGAGAACAGCCGTTCTCTCACAGATACTTGGCTGTCATGTAATTTATCGTTCAAGATTTGTTGATTGTCTGAATTTCATTGCACGTGGGTGGAATACTACCCATTCACGTCCTCTACGATTTGAGAAGTATATGTACTTCACCTTGGGGAAGGAGGACCCAAGAGAAGCCTTACAAATCGCCTTGTCCTGGCGGCGCCCCTGAAGAACTGATACTGTATTTTTTTTTTTTTTTTTTGTACAGTAAGGCACAGAGAGATCACCGCTTGCTTTTAAAAGGGTCGTTGTCTCCTGCGAAGGAGATGAGCTCACTGTGTTCTCTGGGCAGGAACCACGCTGCAGATCTGTAAAACTAAACATAGAAGGCACGTTTCTGCCATCGTTTGGGCCTCCTCTTGCAGAGGGAATTTCATGCCTACCAGTTGTCGCAGCGCCTCGCAGGTAGGCCGGCAGGGCAGACGGGAGCCGTGTCGGCAGTGTGCTCCACTTCCGATGCTTCTGGGCTCTAAGCAAATGCAGCGCTCAGCCCAGGCAACACGGATGAAAGCACTAATGACACATTTGGTGACTGAATCTTTCTGGCGTTGTTGGGGCTGGTTGTTAGTCGGCGAGCCACCGGAGGAATTGGAATGAACTTGCCTTTTATGGGAGTGAATGACTAAGATGAGCCTTCCCTCCGTGGGTGCAGATGTATCATTCAGAATGCGACTGCGTTCTCCCGGGGTGTGGCCTATTAATCCCTGTTAACTGCAAATCCTTGTGTACCAGAGAGAGAGAGATTTATTCCAACACCTAGAAAAGGCTTCACATTTATACGAAAGGAGGCTACAAATGGCCATGATACATTCTTGGAGAACTCTCATGAATTCCATAAGTTCTAAGCGGAGAGTGGAATAGGGGAGGATTCTGTTGGAAGGAATGGGGACCCTGTTGCACCTGAACACGGCAGCCTCCCTCCCGGGAGCCCGTTCAGTGGAAGCTGGTGTGTGCTGAAGTCAGCGTCATCCTCGCAGCAGTGACGCACTTGGGGCGACCGGTTCTGAAATGTCACAGTCCTTTCGAGGCGTGGTCCATCAGTGACCCAGGCCTCTCACTGAGAAGGCCAGTTACTGACCTCCGGGGATGCTGGCCTGCACCTGGAGCCTTTGACGTCCCTGGGTTTACCTGTGGCTGGTTCCCCTGCCCTGCCCCCTCCTAGGACTTCTTATCCCGAAGCCCAGGGCCTCCAGTCCCTGTCCTCTTCGAATCAGTGGGGTTTTTCTTCCTTTTTTGCACCCTCGTGCTAATTTCTATTCTTTCCTGCAACTCTTAACTACCAGGACTCCCAGGTTCCCAAATTGGCATCTCTTCTCTTTCTCCTTGTGTAACCTAGGACCACTTTGAGGACTCTGGTTCGCTGTAGTCCTGTTGAGTCAAGCACCAGGACTTTGTCAGGGTGTTTCATCTTGTCGGAAGGTTCCCTAATCTTGTTCCTGATGTGCATGTTGTTCAAAGATGAGAAGTCATTCCCCTTTCCCTTCCCAAGGCCGTTAGTAGATTCTGACTTCTGTCTTTGCTCTGTAGTCTCTGTGACTTTTTCTGTCTTGGAATGGTTATTTCTAGGGACTGTACATCAACACTACATTAAGAGGCCTAGTTAGGGACCGGGGCTGTGGCATAGCAGGTTAAGCTGCTGCTTGGAGCACCAGCATCCCATATGGGCTCCGGGTTGGGTACCAGCTGCTCCTCTTCCAATCCAACTCCCTGCTAATGTGCCTAGGAAAAATAGTGGAAGAAGATCCAAGTGCTTGGACCCCTGCACCCACCTGGGAAACCTGGGTGAAGCTCCTGGCTTCAGCTTGACCCAGCCCTGGCTGCTGCAGCCATTTGGGGAGTGAACCAGCAGAGGGAAGCATGCTCGCTCGCTCATGCTCTCTTTCTCCCTAACTCTGCCTTTCAAACAAATAAAAATAAATCTTAAAAAAGAATAGGCTTGTTCAGAGATAATGAAGTTCCATACCCTGGCCACAACCCCTCAACACTGTTCAGGATTGATTATAAACATTTTATCAAGATCTGTGTTTTAGATAGTTAAGTGTCTGTCGATTTTTCAGATTTAACTCCTGTGTTCAGTAGAGGAGGCTGTGAGAAGGACAACCCGTATTGAACTTTTTTTTTCTTTTGGTGTAGAATCCCATTAGTCCTGTGCACATTTCCTCAGTGATTTGACATTGCCACCCCATCTTTGCCTCCTCTGTGAGTGCCTGTCTCTTTCCCAAGATTAACGAGAGTGTTACATCCAAAGTAATGCTCATTGTTAGCATTCAGCAAATTAAGGAAAATGTAAATACCTGCATTGAGGCTAGAAAGAGGAAAATAGTTGGTTCCTAGAAAGCCTGCTGTGTCCAAAACCCTAGATTTGCGGGAAGATATGTAAGCTGTTTGCGTATTCTAGCATGCATAGTGTATTGTCACCCTGAGTCATCATCACACCAGCAGACTACAAGACTCCATGATCACCTCCACAGATTGCCTAGTCTGTCTTGTTTCTGTAAAGATAACAACCGAAAATAAAAGGAGGACGTGTGAGTTAGAACTGCAAGCCCATGCACCGTGTCAGGCAATGAATAAGTGCTCAGTTAATGTACCAACCCTGAGAAAGTGTCTTCAATGTCAGAGTCTCTCTTCTTTTAAGTCTTATAGACTCTTTTATTTTCTTGAAAAAGATGGCCGTTGCTTATCTAAAAAATCAGCTGTGAATTTTTCCATATTTTGCTGTCCTCATGGGATTAAATCATGGTTTCCCAACTGTGTTTGCTTTCATGGGGTTCACTCATTTGGTGTGTGTGTGTGTGTGTGTGTGTGTGTGTGTCAGAGTGACACCGACAGGCCTGTGATGGTGCAGTGCTGATCAGTGGCGAGCAGGCACCAGTGGTGGATCACCTTGATGTCACTGGCATTTCCCTAGCGCTGTCCTGGTGGTGGTGGTGGTGGTGGTGGTGATGGTGGGGGGCCATACCTTCCTGTGAGGTTTCCCCACGGCCTGTCCTGCCTGCAGAGCTGCAGTCGGGTGGCATTGCACGTGAGTGCTTTGCCTTGCCTGTGGGACCCAAAGACTATTACATTGTGAATGTATAAGTTACCTTAAGATTCAGCCTCTCTCATCTCTGGGGAAAGACGTTCTCCAAGTTTGCTTCATATCACATTTACCTAGTTTGAAGGTAGGAAGGGCTTGGTCACCACTTTACTCAGTTTCTCTTGTTCCAGCCGCAGGGTTCCAGTCTGCAGAGCCCTTCTGGGCTAAGTCTTGATCCATGCACTCGTCCTCCTCTGGGCTGTCTTTAGCTCTGGAGGCGGTGGGTTCCAGGTTGAAGATGGGACATACTGTCAATGTGTATGTTAAGAGGGAAATCTTTTTTTATGACTTATCTGGCTATTATCGCTTGATTGCTGGCTATAGCAATTGGCTGATTGGAGCCACAGCAGTTTATTAGGGTCTTCTGGGATTGGAACTGCCCCCTTGCACCCAGTGATCGTCCCCCGGGTGCAATTTATATTCATTTCCCAGAAGTGCTTGCGGTGGCCCACAGTGGGGCCTCTGTGCTGCCTGCTGTCTGTTCACACCGCCCCGTGCCACCTGCCCGCAGCCAGTCCATCTCTTGTCGGACACTTGGCGTTCATTTCCCTTTTGTCACCTTTGACCTTGGCTCAATTTCATTTTCTCTGGGAAACAGCCCGTGATTCACCCCACTGACACTGATCACCTATCTTCGACATCTGGGTTCTCTGTTGTGGCGGGTTTGTTGCGATGATCATTTCTGGGGTCCATCCGTCTGTTTTCAGAGACCTTCGTACTGAGTTTGGAAGGCACGGTGAGGTTGAGAAGGGAAGCTGCTGTGGTTTGGCCCAGAGCAGACACTCACAGGGCTCTCCGGTGCCTTCCCCGAGGCGCTGCGAGTGTGTGGGAGGCATGCCCTTGGAGGTGCGTCTCTGAAAATGAGCGTTCTCACTGGTCTCTCTGTAGCAGCATCAGCTACAGTCAGATTTTCCTGGAAATGTACTCTGGCAGTTCCTCCTCGTTCCTCATCAAGTCTCTGAAGCTTTGTCGTATGCCTTGTAGGTAGCTGCTTTTCATAAAACACTTGATAACCCTTTTGAGATTGCAGTAATATGAGGTCTTCAGAAATGTTTATGGAAATGTAAATTATGAAGAGACTGCATGAGTCCCAACATTTTTGGTACCATATCACTTTTTAATTTCATTTTCTATGTACTTTTAAAAATAAGATTTATTTTATTTATTTGAGAGGCAAAGAGACAGAGAGAGAGAGAGAGAGAGACAGAGAAAGAGACTTTCCATCTGCTAGTTTGCTCCCCAAATGGTTGCAACAGCTGGAGCTGTTCCAGACTGAAGCCAGGAGCCTGGAACTCTATCCACGTCCCCCAGGTGGGTGGCAAGGGCCCGAATACTTGGGTCATCATCTTCTGCTTTCCCAGGTGCATTAGCAGGGAGCTGGATCAGAATCAGAGCAGCCTGGACTCGAACCAGCACAGTGTGGGCCCTTCCATGAACTTTTTGATGTACCCTCATGTTTATGATCGGAACAACTCATCGAAACTTTTCTATCAATTTTTAATTATCCTCAGGTGTACTTTATTTGCCTTTTTAATCATTCATACATTCAGAAGGCTCGGAAACTAACATGCATTAAAGAGGTCACGTGCTGAGTAGTGTTGCTTTTCAGCCCTGGCCTTGGCCCCAGCTATCCCATCTAATCTAGGGAACCACTTGGATTGGTTTTTTTGAGTGTGATATTTTTGTTCAAGCACATACAAATAAATTTTTTTTAATGATCCCTACTTTCTTACCCAAGGCACATCCGACTCTGAGTCTGTTATATATTCTGTTCTGTACCTGGCTTTTCAGATCGGAGACCCTTGTATATTGGCGTAAAAGAAGCGTCCCCATTATTCTGCCGGCCGTCACACTGTTTAGTGGTGTGGATGTGCTGTGGTGAAGGCGCCTTGGGTTGCTTGTAGCATTTTGCTATGTAAACAATGCTGTAATGAGTAACCTTGCACACACATTACTGCAAATAGGTGCCTGCTGATCTTTATCGTGTTTCCTTGCCCATTTCCTTGTAGGCCACTTAAGGACAGGCACACTGAGCATGCATGTTTTTATCTCCCTTGAAATAATTCACAATGACTTCCTGACGGGAGAGGCTAGACTTTGAACTGCAGGATGCCCCCAGTGCAGACTTCACGTTTCCTTTGAGTCTCAGTCTTGGCCTCTTTGGGCCTCTTTGGCTCAGCGACTCGAGCTGAAAGAGAATGGATGTGATGCAGAATAAGTATCCCGCAGTCAAATGCAAAGGGCTCAACTTTGTGAAATTTTCCCATCCAGTGAAATAGTAAAATTGCAATCAGGTTATTGTCTGCTTTAGAGAAAAAGAAAAAAAGATGTTTTGTTGAGATTTTTTAAGAGTAGAAAATTTATTTATTTTAAGGCATGCACATTTCCTGTATTTGAAATATACAGATTTAGAGGCATAGTGATACAACCCTCCCGCCTACCCATGCTCCCACTCTAGCTCCTCCTTCCTCTCTTATTCCCTCACTTAATTCTTTACAGTGTTCTACTTTCAGTTTGCTTTATACTCATATTAACGTACACTAAATAAAGAGTTCAACAGACAGGAAGAAGAATAAAACATTGTTCCGCAGCAGTAGACAAGGGCTATAAAGAGTAGAAAATTTAAATATAACTGAATATACACCAAATTAACATCATCTGGTCTGGGTTCAGGATTCTGATTCCGAATTCCACCTTTATAAGCCCACTTATATGTTGATTTGTGTGCATTTATGGGTCCAGAAATTGCTTTATAATGCACAGCCTCCCAAAGGAAAGAGCATAAACTTTTCAAACTAATAGTTCTCTTTTCATCTTGCATATTTTCTTTCCTTTGTGTTTCCCATCCCATCTCGGTTTTGCAGAGAGTCTGTGGTCCACTATGAACCTTGATCCTTCTGTATTGAAGCATAACCAGTCTTTTTCAAGAAATCTAATTTCCTCCATTCACAGATAATCTCAGTTCATCGTTGCTCTTCTGTCCTTTGGAGTACTTGCCACCCAAGCCTGTTAGGTGTCAGAGCCAGTTACTATGGATAAGACATTCAAAATAGTGCAGACTCCAGAGCAGAACCCCAGGACGAGAAGCGTTTAAGTCGCCTGATTCTTTGTCAGGGAAATGTGGGTAGCAGCACTGTGTGGTGTCCTGTTTGCTGTTGACAGAGGGGTTAGTGATGAGGGATGTGAGAGACCTGGCACCGTGTCTGATTTGTGGCAGGGGCACAAAAAAAATAGTAGATGCTTTACATTATCCCCTACGTGTGCCTGTAGCACTTTATGATTTTCCATTATCTTTGAGCCCTCTTAGGATTATTGGAGATGATTGAATAAATTATTCAAATAATCTATAATGATGATCTCATTCAGAAATAGAAAAATGCCTATAGCAATTGTTAGAGATCTGTGTCGCTGTCCTTCTATGTCATTATTTGGGCTTTCTGATTTGTTTAATCCTTGCCCGTTTTTCTGGCAGTTCATTAGGAATTCTGTCTGGGGATGCGTTTCTATCAGCACATTATCAGCAGCTGAAGAATTTTCAGTTTTCTGCTCACTCAGTGCTTGTAAAAATTGAATATATATCGTTTCCCCTTTATCATGTTGAAAATCTCTGGTTCACGCTCTGTTGAAATTCATCTTGTTATATTCCAAATGCATCTCCTAGAAGCAGCAACAATGCACAAGGCTTGAGAAGATGTCGTTTGCCCCGCGTTTGCTTCAATTCCTCTTCTACCCTTTGCACTTGGAGACACTTTGTGTCCGTCTCCGCCAGGCCCTCTCTTTTCCAGGCAACCTTTTTGTTTATGAAAAGTCACAGTGGCCCAAGCCGTGCTCGGTGTGACACGGGCTGCCATGTCACTCCTGCACCCGGCCACTGATTCAGTCCTCTGAAAAAGTCACTAATGTTTGTGGCGATGGGGCAGTGCCAGCAACAGGAAATCATTTTGTGGGAGATGAAGCTGTTTCCAAGGCATGTGGGCTGAGTAGGAGCTTATGTTGGAATTCTGTAGGTTGCCCGATAGAAGCCAGACTTGACCAGATGAGACCATCCGCGCTGTCTGCCTTTGCCTACTCATGGATACCTCATGGTGTGTATGGATTCAGGAGATAATTTCACTTGGATGGTTAAGTTTGGGCTTTAAAGGGGCTAAAATGATTTTCATTCCCCTTACTATAAATCCTTTTTTAGGTGGATCTTTAAAAAATATTTGAAAATGATGAGCTGTTTTCCACAGTGATTTTTGTGTGCTTGGCTGTTTCGCTGTATTAACTCATGGAACCTCTGCACCAGCCCTGAAGTGAGTGCTGTTAACCCCAATTTACAGGTGAGCAAATAAGCTCAGAGAGGCAGAGTAATTGACCGCAGGCCACACAGCTATTAGGTACCAGAGCCAGATGTGGAGTGTTGGGCTCCGGATATGTCTGATTCAGTCTGTTATTAATTTTTCTGCTCTGGGTCGTGAAATGCATGTGAGATTGCCCTTTAGGGTAATGAGTAGAATCCTCAGTGTTTTTTTTACCCCAACTGTGTGGAACATGAACGATGAAGTAGCTTTCTTGAAAGCTGCTTGGCCCGTAGCCGTTTATCCTATTGCTGGCAGATTGAGAAATCTCAATTTTCCAAGCTAAATAACTTCCAAACATTTTTGAAGCCCAAACCGTACTTCGGCTCTTTCCTGAATGATTAAAGTTATTAATACATCACTTACAAAAAAATAAAAGTTCTTGCTACCACATTCTATTAAGAAAATTAGCACATGCATGTTCACGGCAGCATTTATACCTAGAGGTGCAAGCAACCGACTTGTCCATCTATGGGTGAATGGATAAAGAAAATGCGGTGTATTACAGCCGAATATTAGCCAGCTTTAAAAACAAGGCAGTCCTGTCACATGCTACGGTGTAAATGAACCTTGAGGACATTATTCTAAGTGAAATAAGCCAGTCACAAGACTTATAGAGAGAATGATCCTGCACCTGACAACTTCTAGAAACAGAAAGAAGAAAGGTGTCTGCTAGGGCGGGTGGGGGAGGAGTTGTCCTGGGGATGCAGAATTTAGGCTGTGCAAGATTAAAATGTTGCCAAGATGTGTTGCAGGCAGTGTGCATAGACTTATTGTACATTTCAAAATGATTAGCTTAGTAAGTCTTATGATATGTGTTCTTGCCACAGTAGAAAACTGGAAAAAATATTAAATTTTCATTGAGCAAAATAATTTTTAGTAAAATTTTTGCTTTACTGAATACCCTTGAATTTCATTTTTCAATCTTGTATTGAAAAAGTAGTTGTAAAAAGAAGGAAATGCTTTTTCTTTTTTAATGATTTATTTGAATATTAAAGTTATGGAGAGAGAGGGAGAGACAGAGAGATCTTCCAACCGCTGGTTCACTCGTCAGATGGCTGCAATGACCAGGGCTGGGCAAGCTGAAGCCAGGAGCCAGAGGCTTCTTGCAGGTCTCCTATGTATCTGGCAGGGGCCCAAGAACCTGGACTATCTTCTGCTGTTTTTCCCTGCCATTAGCAGGGAGCTGGATGGGAAGTGGAATAGCCGAGACATGACCCGGCACTCATGTGGATGCCACCATTGCTGGCAAAGCATCTGTATTGTTTGTTGTAGATGAGTTCCTGGATTCTGGCTTTGGCCCTTCCCCAACTGTTGCAGGCATTTGAGGAGTGAACCTGTGGATGGGATCTCTCACTCGCTCTGTCTTTAAAAAAAATGTTTATTTTAAAAGAAGTTGTTTATTTTGATCCAAACACATTTGAAGTCCATGTGTCCTGAGATCTTCAAAAAGTTCACGGTGAAAACATGAGAAAAAGAAACTGAAAAAAAAAAAAACTATGCATGGTTTTCAAAACTTTGTGGTTTATTTCTTTCTTTATTTATTTTTGCTTCACAATAAACTCGACTTTCAACTCCATTTTCCACAAACTTTTTGAAGTACCCTTGTGTGTGCCAGAGACTAATAAGTGCCTATTGTAATCCCCAATTTAGAGATTAGGAAGTTAAGGATTGGAAGATTTCATTGATTTGCCTGTGGCACACAGCTGGAAGTAGCAAAACCGGGGAGAAATCTCGGGGTTCTTGGAGACTCTTGCTGGGCGGGGAGCCTGCACTAGGCAGGTGTTAACCCTGGCGACGCAGGGAGGCCACCCCAGCACGCCCTCCCCTAAGTTTTGTGATTTCGGAAACAGTCTAAAGTTGAGTGCATAGTAAATTAATTTTATCTTTCCCTTTCCCAGCTTCTCCTGAATGAATTATTGCTTCTTTTTCTGTAAAGGATATGTATTAAATAATGAATGTAAAAGGGTACATGGTGATATATAACAACTGACTTCATGTTAATGGTATATTTAAGCTTTATATGATAGGGTGAAGTGATTTTAATTATTGGGGCTTATATCAAACATACCCATTTCATAATGAGCCCCCAGTCGCCTGGTGAGCTGAGCCTTTATTAAATTGTACAGAGAAATTCCTTTGTAAAGTGTGACTGACTTTTTTTCCTCTTAGGAAGACAGATTAATAATATTTCACTATTAATTAGGTTCCATCTGCTCATTCCGCCTTCCATTCTAAAGGTTATACTTATTACCATATTCACAAACCAGCCCAACTGTGTAATCGAAGTTTAAAAAAAAAAAAAAAAGAGAACTGAAACCACAGGTTCGATCTTGGTTTTTATAGTGTACTCTCTTGGCTACCAGGAGGGGGATGAATGACTCTGCTTCCTTCTTCCATGTTTTCTTTGATTCCATTTTGTTTCTTCTTGTAATGCAGCCATAGGCCACAAATGACACAAAATGAAACTCTCTGATATGAGATACAGTCGTAAAAGACGTGGCACACCCAGCGTTCCCACTGCCTTGGCCAGAAGTCGACTTTGGTATCCAGGTCACCAAACAATGGAACAGTAGAAAGCCTCTCGGTTTTCCGTGCCTGGGGACAGCGGTTAGGGTTTCATGCTTCTGTGCTGCCCTGGTTTCAGACAGAGCCCCCAGTGGACACAGCACCAGGCGGGGGGCTCTGGGCTGCCCCGCCTGCGGGGCACGTCCCTGGAAGGCTGTGTGCTGGGGGGGGAAGGATGAGAAAATGGTTGGAAGAGAGCAGGCCCTGACTTGGTAGCTAAAAATATGAAGAAATGAAGTTCCATACCACAAATTGAGCAAAATTTGATGATAGGGGATTACTGGAACATTTTATTAACTTGGGTTTTGCTCTAAAAAATTAACTTTTGCAAAAAGTTGAGTCTCTGCACGTATGTGTAAAGGTTTGGCTTGTGGATGGTGGTGATTACGGCCGCTGGCACAGATCCCCAGACCCTTGCTGTCGCACCCTGCAGTGACCTGCCTCAGTTTTTCCTCTCTCCTTCTCACCTCCTGCCCCCTCCCACCTCTGCCTTTGGATGTTGGCCTGCCCTCCTGTCTTCCTCCCTGCCCCACCCACCCTGTGTCCCTTGTAGTACCACCGCCTGGGAGCCTTCTGCTACAGCCCACGTGATAAACCTGGGCTAGCTTTGGTGGCTTATCCAATTACAGCCTTACCTAGAAGGTTATTGCAAATGAATGTATTATGTGAAGATTTTACCGGTCCTGGGCTAGCATTGTAGTGCAGTGGATAGAGCTGCCACCTGCAACCCAGCCTCCCATGCCAGAGCGCTGATTCGTGTCCACCCTGCTCTGGTTCTGATCCAGCTTCCTGTTAATGCACCTGGGAAAGCAGTCTTCAAATTGCAGCCTCCTGGCTTCAAGCCATTGGCATCGTCTGGAGAGTGAATCAGCGGATGGAAGACTTCTCTCTCTGTTTTCCCCTCTTTCTCTGTCACTCTGCCTTTCAAATGAATAAAATCAATCTTAAAAAAAAAAAAAAAAACTTTCTCTTAACCTTCTGAGATGGTGTTTAGTAAAAGAGCCCCATAATTTCCAACATTGCTGTGGATGTTGGTGTTTTCTGAGCAGACCCAGAGGTTGTGTAGGTGAGGCAAGAGTTTCTCCAAGAGTTCACAGACTGCGAGTTTATGAAAAATTCATAGATGGATTTCAAAGGATTTTTTTTGCCTAAATTGATCTTCGAATTCCATTTGTCCTTGAACTTCCTGAGAGCCTTTGCATAGCCCAATATTGTGTATTTGAAGCAACATCCCATTTCATCCCTTTTCTCCATTAACATTTTTAATTTTGTAAAGAGCCAGAAATGAAAAGGAGAGGACATTGAGGCACAGCTTCCTCTGTCGTTTTTTTTTTTAAAGATTTTATTTATTTTTATTTAGAATTAGAGTTACAGACAATGAGAGGGAGATACAGAGAGAAAGGTATTCCTTCCATTGGTTCACTCCCCAAATGGCTGCAACAGCTGGAGCTGCGCTGATCCGAAGCCAGGAGCCAGGTGCTTCTTCCTGGTCTCCCACGTGGATGCAGGGGCCTGAGCACTTGGGCCATCTTCTACTGCATTCCCAGGCCACAGCAGAGACCTGGACTGGAAATGGAACAGCTGGGACCAGAACCGGCTGCCATATGGGATGCCAACGCCGCAAGTGGAGGATTAACCTACTATACCATGGCGCTGACCCCAGCTTCCTGTCTTACTTCTTCAACTCATTACATACCCTTTCCATGAGAAGCAAGTATTCTCTGGAAGCCAGAAGGTAAGTCTAGTTTGGTAGCCATAACCAAAAAAAAAAAAAAAAAAAAAAAAAAAAGAAGAAGAAGAAGAAGAAGGAGGAGGGGAAGGAGGATTTTGAATAGCAGAAGGATTTCCAAGTGGAAAGAGGATGCCAGCTGGGAAAAGAGAGGAATTAGATGCATGCAGTCCTGGGAGATGGGGGGAGGGGGTGAGTCCTTTTGTAGTGACATCCTGTCTTCCTTACTCTGCCTTTTTCTTTCAAGTTAGAATGTCCTTTGTGGTTCTGTTTCATTTTGCACTGACCCTTCCAGAAGCGTGGGCCACTGCTGGCTGCACACTGGGAGATCACCTTGGCCGGCCGTGCCGCTGGGACCCACCCCTGGAGAGTCCCAGTTGATTTGAGTCAGGAGAGCCCAGAGTCTTGGTAGCTTCCAGGGCCCCCAGGTGATCCTGCTCTGTGGCCAGGGTTGAGCACCTGTGCTCCAGAGGTTTCAAAATCTCTGACAAAACCAGGCATCTCCTGGGAGCCATGAGGACTTGGACTTAAGTTCAGAAGCAGTGCAGCTCCCCAGTGTGGTCTTGGCATCCCGGGCCCCGTGAGCGTAAGCAAACATTTGGCTGGAAATAGCCTCTCCTTCCAGAAAGAACAGATTGGTTCTCCCATGCACAGCCATGCAGTGACTTGAAGCTGATGGCCGTGGTGTGCTGGGCCGGCACTGTCTCCTGGGAGCGCTCAGGCCCTGTTTCCCTAGACCCTGATGGAGTGGATGACTGACAGTGAGGGGTGCACAGCGCAGCCGGGGCTCTGCACCTTCTCCCAGCCGGGGCTCCCTCAGCTACTCAGGGAGATTTTTGAAGCAGATGCTAATGTCCATCCCTGGACACAGCAGCTGCCCAGTCAGGGCCCAGACTGAGGTCTCACGCCCTCCGTCCTTTCTGGAAGGGAGTTCTCACGTCTCCTCCAGTGTTTTTCACTGTTGCTTCTGTGAAACATGAACCTTGACAGATTTTGCTTCATCCGTGCTTCCTTGTGGCTGCTCAGGAAAATTAGGCAAAAGAAGCTGGGGTTTTCCTATCTCTGACTCAGCTGTGAGCCCAATCCATTGCGGAATAAAATGGCAGAGACCCCCGGCTTACCCGTTACAGTGGATACCTTGGGAGGGTGGCAGCTTGGTCGCAGTCACAGACTTGAGTATGCCTCTATCTTGGGGGTGCAAGGACTGCTCCAGGTGCCATCTGTTCCTGGTGACAGGCCACATGCCAGCCTCTGGGGGGCCCTGCCTTCAGCCATTCAGCCCCCTAACGTCCATGGGATAAATCTAAAGCTACCTAAAAGGAATCTATGGCTGATTTGCTTCATCACCTCCACATGGGGGCCAGTATGTCATAACTCTTAAGTGAGGTCGATTTTTTGAAATAAACAGAAAAAGACAATATGCAGTATTTAAAGCGTGCTCATGCTACAGATACTACTATGATCTTGGCTTTGGCTTTCTCAAAAACATGAGCTGTGGTGGCATCCACTGCAAGACTTCTTGGTGGATTGGTGGAGCAAATGTGGTTTAGTGGAGGTTGAAACTTGGTATAATTGAAGTTGACTCTCTACTTTTTTTTTAATGTTGGAAAGCCATTTGAAAATATACTTTAGTACTTCTATAAAGTTGACTGCACCAAAAGCAACTGCCTTGACCAATAGACTAGACTCTATTTCAGGCTTGCCTGCTGTGATACTCTTTAATGTTTGATTCTTCCTTGAGTCTTTTGGTTCAATGAGTCTTTAGTAAATATCTACCGTGTGTTAAACACCTTGATCTACATCAGGGGCTTGACAATGGCCGATAGAGTCCGAGCGGATAGCACACAGCAGTGAAGTGAGCGTGCTGAAGGAAGGCCAGGGAGAGGTGGGGTTCGTAGTCAGCTGGAAATTGCGGGTCCCACGTCCAGGGGTGCCTGCCGTTTAGCGCTAGCGCTGGGCGTGAGTGTTAATATGAGCCGCATTGCCAGATGTTCCTGTATTTTTATGAGAAGCTGGTTGTCCAGATTTTTAGGTCACTTCCCACACTGACTTCTAAGCGTTAGCTCAAGTTAAAAACGAGAAATGCTGTACCCTCCTAGTAAAAACTCTGGGTGTGTAAGCTGAGGGCCCTTGGTGACCTTTGATCTTGGAGCTCAGTTCCCTGCTCCCCGTCTCACCTCACCCCATCCTCAACACATGGAAACCATTAGTTTGGGGAAGCTTACTTGCAAATAGATTCTCAGCACTGAGAATTCCATGTTAAGTAATTAAAAATTATTGAAACAACAGATGGTGGTGAAATATGTACAACGATAGCTTCATTTCACACATACACTCCCCTTTTGACCCGCCCACACAACTGTTAAAATTTGTGTATTAAGGACCAAACTGGTTACAAGCGCCTGTGATTACTGGTGTGGAACAAGCCCATAAATACGGGCACATAAAGTATCCAAATGACCGAATGAGTGCTGGTCCCGTTATTTCTCAAAACCATTTCGGAAAGCAGCTGTGGTTGCGGTGAGCTGGATCCAGCCCCAGCCCTGTGACTCTGGAAACTGTGAGTTGCTTCCTGCCTTATGTGTGTGCATCGTTTACCTTCAAGATCAAACCATGCCTGCGAGTAGCCAGCCTCAGTCGCTGACATTTGACACAGACTATAAATTCTCCTCTCTCTGGATGGGGCTCACTGGGAAGCATGTCAAGAATGTCATTCTTTATTGGGTTGCTGTTGGGATGGCAGAGTTTAGATGCAGGAGGGAACCACCTCCACCCAGGAGGAGTTGACTGTGCCTGTTTTCTTTGCCTGTTTTTTGAGTAAGGTCTTCCAAGCTGCCTTGAGCCAGTTGCATGGATCCTTATGTGGTTATTGGTACTTTGGTCATTCAGGTGAGAAATCAAGATAAGGAAGTACAAAGATACCTGTTTGAATGTTCATGGAAAAATGCAATGAGAAGATGTTTATTTTGATGCAATAAATTTGAAATCATGAACTTTTTTTTTTATTAGACAGTGAGAGAGAGACAGAGAGAAAGGTCTTCCCTCTGTTGGTTCACCCCTCAAATGGCCGCTATGGCCGGAGCTATGCTGATCCAAAGCCAGGAGCCAGGTGCTTCTCCTGGTCTCCCATGGGGTGCAGGGCCCAAGCACTTGGGCCATCCTCCACTGCCCTCCTGGGCCACAGCAGAGAGCTGGACTGGAAGAGGAGCAGCCAGGACTAGAACCCGGTGCCCACATGGGATGCCGGCGCTACAGGCGGAGGATTAACCAAGTGAGCCATGACACCGGCCCCTGAAATCATGAACTTTTTAAGACTCCCCCGTGCCTAGTTTTCAAACAGTTTTTGTGCCAAAAAAATTTGTCTTTTCATTCTCTTTTCTGTTACCTTTTTTTGAAGTGCCTCTCTGTGTGTGACTTACCGGTTTCAGTTGCCACCTCCAGTGAGAGCCGTGGACAAGACACAGCTGGATTTTCTGTTCCTGTTGAGGAGGACATCATGGCATTAGAAGACGTCAAACATTTTGAAATCCCTGCATAATTTCCCACAATGCATATGTCCCAGGAACTTCTTGAAGCTCCTTTGTAAACAAGAGCACCTTATCTTCACTCTGCGGGTGGGGAGGCAGGAGCAGAGCGAATGCTCCTCCTGGCAGGGTTTCTAGAAGGAGAAATTTTGCAGTTAGAAACTGTAAGGCGAAGAAGAAAAACCCAAATTCTTTGAGTTGACTTCATCTGCCAAGGGGTCAAGCACAAGCACGTGGACACTTAGTGCCTTCTAGAACAGTTGCTTGTGCCCAAAACCCTCTCTTCTCCAGAGTCACCAACAGAAAGCAAGAGAGAAAGGAGGCAGAGAGGGGTACATTATATCTTCTGGACTTGATTTCTTTTGATAAAATAACAATGAAAACAGCCCATAGCCACCTTTCATTCTGAGTTGCGCTGTGGGAGATACAGAGAAGCAGGTTGGCAGGTGCTCTATTGATTAATCTCCTCCTGGATGTCGTTGTCATCCCACAGTTTTTAAATACTTAACTTTGGTGAAAAACATTTATTCTCTTTCCTGGGGTGTGTGCATGTACAGGTGTATTTATGGTCAGAATTTAGGGTTCTGGAAGCTACTTAATTCATTGGTGGATCAGCAGAGCTCTTGGTGATACATTTCTCTCCCCTTTCTTGTTTTAGATCTCTCCATGACATCTATCTATCTATCTATCTATCTATCACCTGAACAGAAAAGGTCTGGGAGTTAAACTCAAATGACTGATTCTGGTTCATTAACCACTTTGGGGCTTAGTGTGTGTGTGTGTGTGTGTGTGTGTGTGTGTTTAAAATGTATTTATTTGGAAGATAGGACAACAGAATGTGGAAGAAAGAAAAGAATCTTCCATCTACTGGTTCACTCCCCAAGTGGCCAAAATAGCTAATCCTGGGTCAAAAGACGAAGTCAAGAGCCAGAATCCATCCAGGTCTCCCACGTAGGTAGCAGGAGCCCAGGTGCTTGGACCATCCTCTGCTGCCTTCCCAGGCACATTAGCTGGGAGCTGGAGCAGAAGCAGAGAAGCCAAGACTCAAATTGCGCTTATGTGGGATGCTGTCAGCGCACGGAACTGTCAGCTTAACCCACTGCTCCACAACGCTGGCCCTGAGCTTAGTCTCTGAACCCATTAAATCTATTGCTTATATTTAAAGTTGGTTATCTTAATGCAGACATCCTTGTCAAGTGTCATTCAGTTGGCTTTCCATAAGTAAATTTGTGTCTCCATGCATAATTTTCCTTTGCATTTTGTTCCCACACATTTGCAGCCTCCTGGCATGGCAAAGCTCTAGCCTGGGTTTCCCTCACTCGCATGCTGCCGCATACCTGGTAGGGCTTGGCTTCAACGGTAGGTAATGACAGTGCCCGGATATGTTGGAAATCTTTTTTAGAGCAAGTTGAGGACCCTTGGTGCCTTTCTCAGAAGCCAGAGTGGTGTGCACGCTTTTCGCTTTGCACTGCAGCCAGAGCACCTGTTCAGCGAGAGGAATCAGCTAAATTACTAGACGTAATTGATGTTTGTGCAAAACATAGAACATTTGTTTTTCTCTCCTTGTGGTTAATGCTCAGCTTGATAATTTAAATGAGTCTTTTCCCTCTCCTCATCTCTCTCCACATTCTATTACAAATGTTTTTTTTCTCCTTAGCCTCTGTCTCCTGGGCACTAACAGTTGCTAAATGTTTCTTATGGAGGAGAATAGATTTAGGAAACAATTTCCAGTCCACATTGCAATGCTATCTGGTCCCCTTCTACAACGCAGCAATGAGATGCAGACATAATACAGTTATCTTTCCCACGTTGAGTCATCTTAAAGTGTATGCACGTAATATATAGTTTTTAATAAGCTCTCTGCTGTGGAGCATCAACTGGTCTATGAACAGGATGGCCTGGTGAAACTCACTTCCCTGTAAACATGGCTCGAGCAGAATCAGCCAATTTCAAGGCAGATTAGTGTCAGTGCAGAGACCAGGATAAATAGGCAATGAACATCACTTGAAGAAGAAGAGAAATTGTGAGGATACAGCCGAGGTGTCTAGGACAGTCTCACAGCTACATATTCAAAGTGTGGAACAATTTGCCTCCAGTGTTTATTATTTTTTATTGTGTTTGTTTGAAAGACTAATTCAGACCACATAGTCAGTGAGTAGCTTTGGAGCACTCTTCCTAGACAGTGGTTTGGTTTGTCGGGTTCATTTCTTGCCAGCCCATGTTTTCAAAGCAACCGGGGAGAGGATTGTTGTGTTTAGCTCCATCCGGGCACATGTTAAGGTATGTGATCTTCCCTGTTTGATTACTTCCTTTTGAGCATGTAGGTTTTTTTTTTTAAAGATTTATTTATTTATTTGCAAATCAGAGTTACACAGAGAGAGGAGAGGCAGGAAGAGAGAGAGAGATGTCTTCTATCTGATGGTTCACTCCCCAGTTGGCCGCAATGGCTGGAGCTACGCCAAACCGAAGCCAGAAGCCAGGAGCCTCCTCTGGGTGTCCCATGTGGTTGCAGAGTCCCCAGGACTTGGACCATCTTCCACTGCTTTCCCAGGCCATAGCAGAGAGCTGGATTGGAAGTGAAGCAGCCGGATCTTGAATCAGCACCCATATGGGATGCCAGCACTGCAGGCCAGGGCGTTAACCCACTGTGCCACAGCACCGGCCCCCGTAGGTTTGCAGCCTGGTGCTTGGCATCTTAGCGCTTGCAGTTGCCGTATTGGCTCACGGTGGGTCCTGGATCCTCTTTTAGCATCTTCTGCTGCCTGCATCGTTTTGCTAGTCAGAAGAGTGTGACCATCTTGGAAGACAAGGACAGACATGGTGTCTTATACTGGGAGGTTGCAAAGATCAGGGGAGAACTGATAACGTTGCCTTAGAGAGTGTTCTCTACAGTTCAAGTTTAAGTGTGTGGGTTCCATAACTTTAAACACTTTACCTATTATTTCTGCCACTTTCCCTCCCCTCCTCTTTTTTCCCCAGCATACAAGTAGGTCAAGAAGTCTTCTGAGAGTCCGGAAATAACTTTCAGGTTTCTTTGGAGGCTAAGAGGCTTCCACTTTTACTACTTCCCTAATTTTCCATCAAAAGAAGGAGGAGATGAGGATAGAAGGGGGGGAGGGGAAAGGGGGTCTGATTTTATTGAGAGTGTAAACGGTGCTTTCAGCTTCTTGCATGGTAAGCATCTAAGTGGGTTTTGGATGCTGTTGTGATTATGCTTAAGAAATTAACCCGTGTCCCCTTATTTTTCTTTGCTTTCAACATTTTGCTGAGATTTAGGTGGAAATCAATGCAATCTCTCTGTCCATTTGTTCTACATTGATCTGTAGAGGAAGTAATCTAGTGGATCTTCCTGTGTTCACGTAGGATACCCCTAGTCCTATCAGACGGGCAGCTGCTAACTCTTAACTCTCAATGTTTTGCAATATTTTTTGGTAAGGCATTGATGTGTCTAAAAGCTCAAAACCTCTGATGATAAAATGATCTCTGACTTATTTAACTGGATTCTTCCCAAAGGTAACCATCTTTGGGGAGCTCCTTGCCTTCTTACTAAACAGAGTGCCTTCACTGGGCAAAGGAAGCATGTTCCTTTAAGATTGGTGTCTTTCTGTAAATGCAAGGCCATTGAAACTATTTTCCCTTTGACTTGTGTCATAAAATTGAAAGCCACGTTTAAGCCACTCCTTGAATTTTAAATGCACACATTAATGGATAATAATCATTTTAGATAGCGCGGTAATAAAAGCTGCTAGCAAATAAAAGCACCCCAGGGATGCCTGGAGTCCAAGGTGCGAGGTTCCTGCAGTGTGCCCTGTGTTTTCATCCTGTGTTCCTGGTACTGGGTCCCTTCCCCATCTCAGGTGTTTACCTGTGCTTCCTGAAGGTGGATTTATGAGGTTGGCTGTGTTCACTACTTACTGAATAGCCCTGATTATGGCTGGGGATGTGTTTGTTTATGGTCTTTTGTCTGTGTTGTTTTTTCTTTTTATGGGAAAGGACACCTTACTTTTTCTGATTTCTTGATTTGAGGTTCCTTTACACACTGTGACTGTGAGCGATTATTTCCATAATTGCAGATCTTTATGTAGTGAGTTTTATTTAGGCAGGCTCTAGTCTTAATTGAGCATGATTGCATAAAACAAAAATACCTGAGTTTGAGCAATCCCATGAGTCACGCAGAGAATTCTGAAACAAAAGAGAACATTGTAAACACACTATTTTTCAGGCCGGCGGCATGAGAAGTCACATTAAAAAAAAAAGAAATCGCTCCCACTGAAGCCTCGGTTTGATGGGGATTTTGATGTCAGTCTGATTTTTCTCTTTGACTGATCAGCTTTGCATACTAGCCTTCATTTCAGCAGTTTTACTCACTGTGCTATCCAAAGCATTAAACATACCAGTGAACTAAACTGTCCCCGAAATGTAATTTCATTTTATACCATATAATGTCTTCCACTGATTTATCACCATCCAGATGTTCTTATGTAACTTAACTTCTAACCACAGCTCTGCAACAGTCGGGGCTAATTTCTGTGATGGCACTGTCTCAACTTCTCTCCTGGAAAGAGAATTATCTTTCCCATATTTGGGGCTTGACTTGCTTTAACAGGATTCACTAATTCAATAAAGTTACCTCTTGTCTCCTGCTGTTTCATATTTATGTTCACCTGTCTTGGATAGTGAATGTCATGTCTGACCTCACTGTTTGATTTATCCCAGGTTCTTTATGAAAACTTTTTTTTTCAATTTGTACTTTCCAAGTAAGAAATGGATGCTGTTCCTAGGTTTGCCTCTTGCTGTATATAGCCTAGTGTTCCTTGGAATCCATCAGCATCATGCTTTAGCTCTCAGCTTCTGGAAGAATTCCTCTCTCCAGATCCCAAAAATGCTTCTCTGCTTGCTGCTCCCTGGCTGTTGCTGCTGGTGGAACTGGCAGGAAACTCGAGGTGCGAGGGAAGCCCTCTTTGCCCTTGATGTGGTGCACCAAGAATGAACCAGCCGTGGCGGGGTGGGGCTGGGGGGACTACGAGGGTCCTTGGCTTTCCTGTATGGTGGAAGTTAACCTAGAGTTTCCATTCAGGAGCTCTTATTATTCGAAGGGAGAAGCAGAAAATTGTCCTCCCCTCCTATTGCATGGATATTGCCGGAAACTGTTTTCTGCGAACGCTAACGTGTTTTCTGTCCACGTGCGCTGGAGGGGCAGGAGGGATGGGTGCCTGGGTGGATTTTCACATCATTTTGTAGCCCAGGGGGACCGCCCAGTAGGTCATGATCTTCACCATAATACCGGCAACTGCCTTTTCCTCTTGACCTGGGAACAGCCCCCTCTGACCCGCCTTCCCCACCGCATTAGAATGAGCAGAAGAAGATGTGCTTCTGTGGGACCACTCTGGTGTCCTCCGGCTCCCACCATGGCTGCTGCTTCTCTGCGCTCAGAACTGCAGAGGCCCACGAAGGGCCAGTCTCCTTCGTACATATACTCCTTGTGCCCATTCACTCGTTCCTCAAATGTTTACTGCATTCCTACTGTGTACCAGGGAATTCACAGAAGGTCCCCTGTGGTCCCAGCTATGAAAATGGATAACACATTGTTTGTCAGCAATAACTCTTAATAAATGCTGTCAGTTGTGAAGGAAAACAAATTGGAAACATTAGTGGTGCCCATTAAATGACTTAATGGTTGAGTCTTAACACAAGAACAGGGAGACTGGCGGTATTCAGAAGGTGGTGAAAGACCCAAATAATATTTGTGATAGGAAGCTGCAGTTACTGGGTTTGAAGGCCACTTAGGCTAAAAGATTAAATGTAGGGATATATGAATTTCAGAGGCAGGTGCCTGGACTGTGCTGCTTTCTATGAAAGGACTGCTTTGGGGGTGCCAGCTTTATCAGGAGGATGTCTAGATGGAGTTCATTGAGCCTGACTCCCTTGGACTTATGGCCGCTGGTTTAGGCAGATGCGGCTGCTTCTGGGTTCCAGTCACCATGCAAGGTGGATATTGCATCAGAGGACAATTCAAGCTGTGTTCTGGGCTTGTTGCCCGATCTGTGGGTCTCTTAAGGACAGAGGTCTGTGTTGTAGATTTCCTTAGGGGATTCTGATTGGTTCTGTGGGGAGAATCTTGATGCTCCCAGAGCAGCCTGGGCCCCTCTGGGTTCCCCTGGAGCTAATTGGGACAGCTGGGAATGGTGTATCTGGTCTTCCCCGAGAGGTGTGTAAAGCCCCATGGACACTGAGGCTGCCTGGATCCACTGGGGCCTCTTCTGGAATCATCAGCTGGGAGTGGGGCCCACATCTTGGCTCTGAGGTGTGCAGGTCACGGGTACCAGGTACCCCAACTCTATCTGACCTGTAGTGATTCTGTCTGGTTTGCTGTGGGTCCCTTCCAGGATTGGTAGTCAAGAGAATGGAAGTACTCAGCTCATCTGTGCCTCATTGGAAGACCAATAAACCACATGCTCCCGTCTATTGGATGAGAGCTGTTCTCTTCCTAATAAAATACCTGTTTGAAATAAGCGGTCTGCTTTTGCGGTACATACTCTGTGTGTGTGTGTGTGTGTGTGTGTGTGTGTGTGTGTGTGTGTGTGTGTCTGGCAATGCTGATGTCCCTTACACAGAGCTCTTCTCCTCCTGGTATCCACTCTTCCCTTGCTCTGCAGCCATAGTGAATCATACAGGTGCTCCTGCAGGGTGACCTGGTTATTCACCGTGCCCTCTCTGTTCTTGTCATCGAAGTTGTCATCTAAGGGCCTGCATGGTGGCACCAGCAGGTTAAGCCGCTTCCCCTACCACCAGCATCCCTTATGAGCGCGGGTGTGAATCCCTGCTGCTTTACTTCTGATCCAGCTCCCTGCTCATGCACCTGGGAAAGCAGCAGCAGATGGTCCAAGTGCTTGGACCCCTGCCATGTACACAGGAGACCCTGATGGAGTTCCAGGTTCTTGGCTTCAGCCTGGCTGTCGTGACCATTTGGGAGGTAAACCAGGGTATGGAAGACTTCTCTCTGTCTATCTCTCTCTGAATAAATAAATCTTTTTTAAAAAATTGTCATTCAGTGGGAAGGTGTTTGAAGAAGCGAGTTCACATTTGCCAGAGGTGCTACTTAATAGTGCACCATTAGCATTTTTATACCCAAATTATTTGGTTCCGTTAAAACTTGATATGTTCGTATTTCCTTTTTTAGTTACTGCAGTGTATAAAATTGTGGCCTGAATACATTACTCCCACTTCATCTTGAGTTGTTTTGAATTGAGTCAGATTTATTTGGGTATTCTCTTAGGAGGCCATATTTCTCAGGGAAGGAGGGCCACATTCAGCACGCAAAATAGTATTAGACACTAAGCTACCTTTCTTCTCACTCGTTCTCAGAAAATATTTAGTTATGAGACTCTTGGATCTTTGTGTACCTAAATTTTATAGGATTAAAATCCTTTATCCTAGTTCTTTATTACTGGTTCATGTATATAAGTGTTACACACATGACCTTGCTTTTGAACTTTAGAACATAGCCTGTTGTTTCCCTCTAGGAGGGAATTAAAGTTTTTGATCAGGGAAATTTTGGACTCCTGTTGTTATAACCTTTCAAGCCATAAAGGAATCCTGGTAACTAGATTATAGTTATTTACAGCTGTTTCCTTGAAAAGCTAATCTCCTATTCATCTGCTGCTGGAGATGGAATGTGGAGCTACTGACATCCGTCTGCCCAGGGACTGCAAGAGGAGAGGGACCGAGGAGCAGAGCAGAGAAGGGGCTCCTTTATTTTTCACTTTTATTCTTTTGTACAAGATCTTCAGTGACACCCTAGAAATCATGCTCAGTTTCACCCTAAATCGTTCACTTTGGGGGCCTGTATGAAAATAAAAATTAACATTTAAGAATTAGCTCAAAGGAATATCATTGAAAGAATCAAAGAAGACTTGCTTCATGCTCCAAAATGTGACACACCGGGGCCATACAGAATGCAGTGGAAATTGTCTCTGATTGCCTGCGTTGAACACTTTTGCTTAGCTTCCTAAATGACAAAAAAAAAAAAATATATATATATATGGCACTTACAGATCTTTAACAGAAGGCCCATATTGTGGTCTCCAAACACTGAATCATTTACTATTTGTCATGTTCTGGTTTATATTTGCTGAAGTGAACAAAGCGTAATCTTGGTCCTGACTGAGGTTCATTTCCTGCGTAAATGTGTTGAAAAATTCATGAATAGGAGTACAGGTTAAGCATCCCTAATCCGAATCCCTGAAATGCAGAATGCCCTAAATCTGAAACTTTTTAAGCATCACCATGATGCCACATGTGATGGGACTGTGTCCTTGGTTACCCTGACTACGAGTTGTTTCACTGTCGCCTATTTTTGTGTAGCTCCTTAGGTATGAATAAATGAAAGGAAATGATGCCTCGTGGGTAGCATATACATTCGGAGTCAGGAATGATGGTGATTGTCCACACTGGAGCCAGGGTGCTGGCGCCTGTCCTTTCTGATGATTCAGTGAACATAACTTTGTTTCCCAGAATTACTGAAAAAACTGGGCAGAGTGTCCTTGAGGCCATGTGCATATAAGGTGTATTTGAAACATAAGGGTTTCACATTTAGACGTGGGCCCCGTTCCAAAAGTGTTTGATTTGTGTTGGAGAGCACTGTGGGAGATAGAATGGGAGGGTAACAATTTGGTGCCCCGAAATTTCAAAATCCAGGACAGGCATTCGGCACGTGGGTTCAGTTTCCGGCACTGGCTCCTGACTCCAGCTTCCTGCTGATGCGAACCTGGGAGACAGCAGTGATGGCCCAAGTAGTTGGATTCCTGCCACCCATATATGAGACCTGGATTGCATTTCCAACTCTGGCTTTATCCCCTCCTGGCTCTTGTATGCCATGGTGAGTGGGGCTGGGAGGTGGAGGGATATGGAACCTGCAAATGGGAATTCTGCCTTTCACTGTTTATCTGCTTCTCAAATAAAACATATATAAAAGTAAAAAAAAAAAAATTCTTGAAATCAATGCATATGAGGAGTCTCCAAATCCATGTTTATGAAAAATGTGTGTTATGAAAAAACTAGGCAAGGATTCCAAAAATGTTTGCCCTAAAATTAACTCATCTTTTAATCTCATTTTTGCATGGACTTCATATATGCAAATATTCCAATTCCCAAAATATTTGTGGCCCCAAGCATTTCAGAGAAGGGATATACAAACTAGTTTAAAAATATCTGTTCAATCTACCAATGTTTATTGAGTGCCTGCTATATGCTAAACTGGATACTTGCTGGATACTTTAGGGCATAAAAATGTTTAAGACTACACTAACGAGGAAGTGAAAATTGACTTGTAGATAATATTGTATCATTCCTCTAGAGCTCCTAGGAATTCATCTTTGTAAAGGTCTTCTTTCTCTTTCTCTTTAATTTGAAAGGTAGAAACACACGCACCCACAGAGAGAGACAGAGAGAGAGAGAGAGAGAGAGAGACAGGCTGACGGACAGATATCCTCCATCCTCTGGTTCATTCTTCGAATGCCCACTATAGCTGGGATTGGGTCAGACCGAAGCTGGCAACTCTCAAGGTCTCGCTTGTAGGTGGCAGGAACTCAAGGGCTTTGGCCATCGTCACCTGCTGCCTCCCAGGGAGCACTTTAGCAGGAAGCTGGAGCTGGGCCTCAAATCAAGGCACTCTGATATGGGATGCGGGCGCCCTAAATTGTGGCGTAACCACTGAGCCCCTTGTCTTTGTTCACAGTCAGCTTCCTCTTGAGCCTGATTGATGTGTACCGCTGTCCTTGGAGAGAGGCTTTGCGATGGCTGCCTGGGAGTTGTCAACCGGCTTTGTGTGAAAGCAGTTCTTCTTTTCCTGCCTTGGCCGGGACAGGATCCATGGTCTCTGATTCTCCTTTGTCTGTTTGCAGGGACCTCGGCTGATGTCATGTCTGAGAGTACCCCCAGCACGGGGCCTGTGAATATTGAGCAGACATTTTTTTTTTTTTTGGCTGCTAAAATGCTGTCAGGGTTGTGCTTCCCAGGGGGCCCGAGATAGCGAGTTTGTCTCTGAAGATAGACAAGGATCATTTTCCTGGCACTGGGGACTTCGCCTGTACTCGCTTCCCATCGCCACACGAAGGCAGGCAGCTGGACAAGTGGAACTTGAGTCTAAATCACAGGGTCTTATAACATAGGAAACCTGAACATGGCAACTGTTAGGGTCCGCGCTAGGGAACTGTCTGGGGAAATTCAGACAGCCTGAGCCCGGCTGCGGGGGCTCCTGCAGGCACTGGGCTGCTAGCTTGGTTGGCTTTGGAACGGATTGTAACCACTTCTCAATGGATCTAACGTGCAGTTGAGGCCTGCAGCTTCCTTACGTCTTGGAGGTGCTCTGGACTAGTGGAATTTTTTACTGGTTTTGGCTGCCGCCTCCCTACAGGCACCATGTGTGTCTCCGTTGCTCTTTGTTATTCCTCTGTGCATCTCAGGGGGAAAGGGAGCAAGTTAATGAATAATCCCTCCGGAATCCTAGCACGGGGGAACAGAACGTTCGCCAGTGGCGATCCAGGTAGACGAAATTATTTCTGAAGTCACTTTCAGAGTCTGTGGAACAGTTTAGCCCATACTGGCTGGTTCTAAGGTGGAAAACGTGATGTTTCGGGAAGTTCTGAATGCAGTTTTGGCAGACAACATGTCGGGAAGGAGGGAACCAGTTCTGAATGATGCAGGCTGGCCCGCAGTGCTGTTCACAGCCCTGAAGAGCCCAGCTTGGAGATCTTGCCACCACCGCAGAATATGTTTTGTATACATAGGCACATCTTTAAAAAGTTCTCATGCTAAGTCATTTTTCCACTTCCCTGCAAAGCGTACATTCACAGGAAAAATTGTTCTCGATGTCTTAGCTACGTGCTGAGTTCAGTTTTTGGGCACATGGTGCTTTTCTGGTCAGAGAGGACTATTTGACGCTGCTGATGGAGTGGTATGATGGGAGCCATGTGCCCACGCTTTTGTAGTGACTTTCTGTCTGTCTTCCCCCACTGCCTGTGGAAGGGGTGTGGGTATCAGCTTCCATTTGCTCCCCGAACTCCCCATCTTTGCAGGTGCTCACCAGGTGGAGAAGGTCCCTGCCAGAGAACATACAGAGCCCCTTCTTATGCAGATGTCCCTAATTTGTAAGTGGCGGCATAGAGTCCAGTGTCTTACTGGAATTGTCTCCAAGTGGAGCATTCTCCCCCGTGTTGTGAGGGCTGGCCAGGGATTGCACTTTGAGTATTAAGTATCTCCAATTGCGGTAGCAGTTGCTAACTGAAAAGAGTTCTTTAAATTGTAATTTCTGTGCCACTATATAGACCTGTCAAGTACCTTTAGAAGTGTGATTATGGAGTCCACTAATATACCTTTCTGAAGGGCTAAATTATTATGAAAATCTTCACTGAAAGCAGATGAAAATCAGCCTTGGAAGTCTGGAAATGGGGGGACTATTAACTTTGAAGAGATGGACGGATAAAGACTATTATAAATATTCTGCCTTGGAGTTGATTAAACATTCTCCATCTGGCTTACACAAGGATGCTTGGGAAAGTTTGTGGCAAATGGAATTCAGAGGTGGGTTCATTTGGTGCAAAAAATTCTGAAATCCGTGCACAGGAGGTATCTTCAAAAAGTTGTCAAAAGGTGCGGATTGTGAAAACACTGAATAGATTTCACAAATTGTTTGCACCATGATAAGCTTACCTTTTAATTTCATTTTTCCATGAGCGTTTTCAAGTGCCCAAGTATAATAAAAACACTGGGGACAACCAGAGTTTAATTGGCCAACAAGTGACATCCATGAAGGACTCAGGTGCCTGGCCCCTGGCAGTGAGTCGTTTGTGGAGGAGCCAGAATGCTAGCCCACTGTGTTGCTGCCCATCATCCAAGTTGCACCTGATTTTTGAAGCTGTTTGCACTGCTGTGTCTGTGTGTGACACGGGGACACTGTTGATGTTAACCTCCAGAGAAGTTGGGAAGAACAGCGAGGGGATGTAGGCCTCATGTTCCTGGTACGCAGGCAGAAGGAGGCCCAGTGCTATTGGAGAGACCCCATGTGCTTTGTCTTCGTGAGCCCGTTCCTCCATTAAAAAAAAAAATGAATACTCTTTCCCATGATTGTATTCATTTAAAGACACATGTCATGGCTGCACTTACTCATTATTTGCTTTTAATTTTAGAAGAAATTACAATACTGCAAGAGCCCTAGCCTCAGGACCTCCAGTGTTCAATGTACGAGGTTACATCAGAAAGTTTGTGGAAAATGAAATTAAAAGATAAGCTTATTTTGAGACAAAAAAAAAAAACCTTCGAAATCCCTCACGTACATGTTTTCTTAAAAATTCATGGAAAATGTATCTTGTGAAAAAAACAGCGTGAGTTTGTGAAATTTTTTGCAGCAAAATAAGCTTGTCTTTTAATTTCATTTTCCTTACAATCTGTGAACTACTTATTTATTCAAAAGCAAAGAGATAGAAAAACAGATAGAAAGATAGCTCGCATCCATGAGTTCAGCTCCCAGTTGCCCACAATGGCTCGGTCAGGGCCAGGCCAAATCCAAGAGCCAGGAATTCAATCCAGAGCTCCCATGGTGGTAGAAAGCCAGTCACTAGTGTCATCACCAGTATCTCCCAGGGTCGGCACTGGCAGGAAGCTGGAGCCAGGAGCCAGAGCCAAGAATTGAACCCAGGTCCTCTGATAAGGTGCTCAGCCAGCACCTTAACTGCCAAGCTAAATGCCTGCCCTATCCACGCACGTTCTGAAGTGCCCTCATGTGATCTGGCACACATCATTCACGGTGGGCTCACTACCAGGTTCTCAGTAGTGTCTCCTGTGAGCCGTGCTGCTGCTAGGTCCTCTATGCTGGACTAGCTCTTCTCCTGGGCCCATGTCCATAGGTGTGAACTTGTGCTGGGGAGACAGAACCAGACAGGTGACCTTGACGGAGCCTGGGAGGGGGTCTTTCTAAGTGGGGCTCTACTGCGACTTATGCCATCTGTCACTTATTTTTCCAGTATTCTTTGATGTTTATTGCCACTTCCAGACCACTCAACAGTCATCCTGGAAGTTACCTGTAGAAAAGTGGGGAGCAATTTCTCTCTGTTTTTCTACTGATTAGAACTAGCAGCTGGTTTTGGTCCCTGCAGTCCCTTCTGGGGCCTCCCGGGGTCAGGCCCTGGTGTCTCCTTGCTTGTACCCTTTATATCCACAACCCAAACCTGATTGTAATCAACAGCTCTCAGCTCTGAGAGTCAAACCCTCATGGTTTCCTCAGCCACCGTGGATTTTGGTCTGGTCTATGTGCGTAACCAGTTTGGTGGACTCATAACTGGTTTAATTGCTTGATCGCAGACTTCTCCAAAGAGAACCACTCTTTTCGCATCTTCTCAACACCTAAGCGTTTTATGAATTCTTGAGAATTGAAAAGAAGGACTGACTGGCTCCATTATGTGAATGGGGGCCAATCTAACTATGCATAGACTCAATCCATTAAAAACTCAACTGTTCGGAAGCAGAGCAGGGGCCCTCGGCAGAAGTTGCGACTTTGAGCGAAACCTATTATAATCTTATGAGGATCCGGGCTATGTTCTTTGATCAGTTAAGGAAAAAAATAGCAAGTGTCAGGCATAACCCAGGATTTCAGGAAGCCTTCCTCGCCACGTCTGAACCCCAGTCCTCCGCAAAAGGTCTTATCCCCCCTGTGGACGCCAGAACAATATGCCTGCTGATGCAGCCGGTGATATAATTAAACTTTTGACCATATGCATGACTTTAAGCAAAAAAGTGGCTAAAGCTCTGTGTCTAACGTGATTGAAGGGTGGAATCCAATGCTGAGGCTCCCCTGCTAATCTCTCCTTTCAAAGTTCTCTAGCAGCAGGCCTTCTGGGGGTCCCGAGTGTACAATAAGACCCTTTTATACTTAAAATGTCAGCAAAACACTAAGACGAGCTCTTCCCGAAACACGAAGGGGTGAGCCTGTGCATTCTTCCCTCTTGACATTTGGTCTAATTCTAGCTCAGATAAGTGGGGCTTGGATGTAATCCTGCTGGAGTGGGCCATTTTTAAATTTCCTCCAGGTCCAGGGTGCCTTTTGGAGGTAACCCTCATAGCCCGACCTTGCCTGGGCTTTCTCTTGTCTGAAAGGGCGAGAAGCGCCTCCCTGCTATCGGCCCCCAGTAGTATCTGATATTTAGATTTCGCAGGAACCATGAAATGTTGTTCAGAGACAACAGCAGCCCAGCCGAGAGAGAAACCGAGTTCACCTGGGAACGGCCCCTTTCCCATTTTCCCAGGCGGCTTTCTCATGCAAGGTGTGGGTTTTACATTCACAATGAAAGTTTCAGAGTGACCAGGTGGCCTATGCAAGCCCCCTCAGGGCCTGGAGGAAATCTGTATTGGCATTTCTGTTAGTCATTTTGCAGGTGAAAGGTATTCTGATTTACGTTGCACAATCTGATCTCCTGCCAGCCAGGGGTGAGAAACGGGTGCGCTTGGCCACTAGATCTTTCCCAGCTAAGAGTGAGCCTGGAGAGGCTCACTCTCAGGGCAGGGTTAGCTCGGTGGACAGGTTGTAACAGACGCCCGTGCTTGGGGTGGGAGATAACCTGGAATGTTCACCTTCTCGGGCTGGAGGGAGTTGGCGCGTGCACCCGTGAAACTGTCAGAACTTGGATTAGAGGAAGGGTTTCATCAAACACCTTAGAGTTAACACAGCCTCAGCTGTCGTCCTGCCTGGATTCTAAAGGAAGAAGGCTCAGCATCTGTGGAGTTAAGGTACAGGCAGGCAAATTGAAGAACTGGGGCTGTGCACAGCCCTGTAGGAATCCTGATAAACAACCACAGTTGTGTTTTCCCCTGCGTAAACAGAGTGTGAGTGGAGAAAGGCATATAACCACTCTTACTTTCCAGAGTAAATGTGTGGTCAGGAGAAGATCCGAATTAGTCTCGTTCAAGACAATTGAAAGAAATGTCAGCGCGGTTCCTGGTGATGGATTTTTTCATGTAATTCTTTTGTATTTGGCATGTCTCAAAATTGATTTTATGAATAGGGCTGCAGATTAACCTTTCTGGAACAAGCTGGAAAAATGATCCCTTGAAAACATGGTGCCCCTAATAGCATTCTTTGTAGCAATCAGAGCTAATCTGCTTGTGCACAGTCATCTTATTAGCTCATTTCCTTAAGCTGTTTCCTAAACTTGTTATCTGATTGCCATGATGGGCCCAGTTATTGGGTTGGGGGGTAGTTCCTTTACTGGAAGGATCTTTTTTCTCACTTAAAATGTGGATGATAATGAAAGCAAAAGCGGGTATTTGTGAGAACGCTGCAGTGAGAGTAGAAGACTAGGGAACATCCATTCGGAAGCAGGCGTGAGGCAGGATGTGTTCTGCTTGGTCGAGTTTGGGGCTCTTAGCATGTACAGCCTCCTCTGGTGAGTGTCTAATACGACCATTTAAGTCACTGTGCCCAGCATTGCCTACTTTAGGAAACGAGGCAGTTTGCAGAAAAGAAATTAAATAAATCTTGCCTTTCCGTATTGCCTTTTGAGATTTCCATGAAAACTTTTGTTTCTGGGGACTTCTAAGTATATTTGCTGTCGGCAAATGCTGATGGTCTCTTAACTAAATAATTCTGGAAACTCGTAGAAATAGGTCATGCTAAACAGGTAGACTGCTAGATACTGCGTCTTCTTTTTTTCATGTTTAATCGCTTATTGATATCTTGAATTTTCACTGAAACTTTTAATGTCTGTAATCCAGTTTTACTGAAGGGGTGTAGGCTCCTCCAAGCGGGGGGGCTCTGCTGTATTATTTGCTATCCTTGTGTATGGCAACGCTATAACAGATTATTATAGAGGCAGCTCCGTGATCGTCACTATAACTTGTGTGAAAACAGACATCCAGGCAAAGTCTTGCATTATTACCAGTTGGTGAAAATGTTAACAGAAATATTAAAAGCTGCCCCCAAAGTGTCTCTGGCATGTTTTACGAGCTAAGTGGCATAAAAAGCTGTCTCTGTGTTTCAAGGATTTCTAGAAGCAATTGATACCTTCAGCAAACGAGCTTTTCCTTCTTGGGTATAGATGATGTGTGACTTGGTGACTATGAAATGGGCCAAACATTTTGGGAAGGAGTCTACTTAGCTTTTTGGATTTTCAGTGCAGTTGAATGTACTTTAAAGTTTTAGTAGGGTTCATCTGTTTATGAAGTGTGACATTTTCCCCCCAATTATTCCAAGATCACTTCCTATATGTTGGGAAGAATTGCTTACATACCAAATGCTGTTTGTCATCTCTGGGTTCTCTTTGATTAACCACTTGTTATATTTATACCTCCCGAACAGGACCAAAGAAAAATTCCTTTTTTCTTCCGCGTTAACATCTGAAGAATTAATGTGAGAGAACCTTGTGTGTTGTCAGGAAATAATTTTTTATGCACCAGCAGAGCAGAGTAAATGCCCTCTGCTGTGGTTTCTTTTTCTTTTCTTTTCTTCTTCTTCTTCTTTTTTTTTTTTTTTTTTACCATATTAAACAGGGATGCCCTTCAACATCTTCAGTGATGACGGGCATAAATCAAATTGAAAACGGTGGTATGTAGTGAATTTAGCACAACTGCCTTTTTTAATATGTAAGTAGGCTTAGGTTTTATCTTCCTTATCTTAAGCCCCATCAAGATCAAACTCAAGCAAGCCTTCACATCCACAATTGAATCTCCCCAGCCTTTTTCTTTAAGTTAACATTGGTTCAAACTCTCCCCACTGCTTCTGTCAATAGATCTTTTAAAGGCAGGCATTAGAGTTGAGTTTGCCTTACTCTTTTCTACCCCCTTCCATGGCTTCAAGCCCAAGGGCTTCTTTTAATAGGCATTAGTTAAGGCCTAGAATTGAGTAGACGTTTGTGAAGGAGACTTGAAGTTTGGAACAGAATTGGCCTTTATAGTTTTTCCATGGGGGGAAAAAAATCTTCTTAGGAGAATAAAGGCTGTCTACTAATCTGCTACCATCTGGAGAATGGAGAAGCCAGAGGTTGTTGGCACCAGGTCACATCCCTTATGTAAACTGTCAAATTCTTTTCATATTAATGGCATATTGAGTTTAATCTAAGGGGGTATCAGTCAGAGCTTATTTATTGATTTTTTGGGGGGGAGGGTGGGCTCTTAGTATTGTCCAGCAGTAGGAGTGAAATACACTGAGTACCCCAAACAGGGTTTTGGGGTCACATTGCTCGCCATGTGGTGATGCTGGAAGCCATGGGTAAAAATCCTCGAGAGTTCTTCCAGACAACTGTTCTTCCTCTGATTTGATTGAGAAAAGCTTGCCTATGTCTTAAATTCATTAGGAAAGGCAGTTGATAGCTATCATACTTTTGAAATAAAGCAGTGATGAGCCTAAGATTCTGTTTTTCTTCCAGAAGATTTTGCACATATGTGCATGTATGTGTACATATAGTTGTGCATTTTGGTGCTTTAGGATATAATAGAAGAGCTAAGATCACACCAGGTGTTACGAGGCTCCTACTACCCAAGAAATAAAGAATAAAAATCCCTGACTTTTTGATTATGGAACCTTTACCCTCCTGCGGAACCAGGGCCAAACAGATTGCCAGTGTCCTGACAGCTCTATCTGAAGCAGGAGCTTATTCCCAATACTGGTGCAGATTGATTTCGTTCATTTGAAAGCTATTCTGTTGCCCTCTTACAAATACAAGTAGAGCCACACACTCACTTGAAGACCTTTTGATAGGTAAAGGCTGAACTCTCTACATCACAGCATGGAAACCTAAATAATTGTGTTACTCCCCGGGGAAAGACATCTAGGGTATAAGCCAAAAGAAGGGGTGAATAAAAGCCACTGTTATGTTATATATTGTCTACGTGGGGTATTTTGGCAAAAAAATCAGGTCTAACATTCAGTAAATGGTTCTTGAACAAAAGTAACTACAAGAATGCCTACAAACTCCTGGTTTACCTGGACAGTCTTTGAGTTGCACAAGGAACATAAAGAGATGAAACCTAACTAGTTCAGCAAAAGAGAATGAAATAAACAAGCCCTGAGATGCACAGCTTTGGAAAATTCTCCTGAAATTCTGCAATGACAGCATTTGTGCTTGGGGGCTGTATTCCTTTGGTGCTTCTCACCCACCCTCCACCCCCCACCCCATGTGGGTTTCGTCTGTAAACCAGAAAATGAAAACCAGACCCAGTGACCCAAAGGAGATGAAGCGTGTTTGCTTTGCCCATTATGTTTCTCTCACGCCTAGATGGGTTGTCTTCCCTGTGCCCTGTGTTTGAAGTTGGGAGCTGGGAACAGACAGAAGCCTGAAGTCCCAGGGAGAAGCCAAGTTCAGCCTGAAGTGTGAACTCTCGGGGACTAGGGACACACAGCGTGCGCTCGCAATACTCAAGTGTGACATTCGTACCGGGAGAAGAGAGAGCCGCTGCGCCTTTACAAACAGCTTGCTTTCGGGTTGGGATGGTGGATGGCGCCCGGCTGAATGTCTTGGTGGTTTTCCCTAAGTGAGTGTCTCCAATTGGTGATGATGGGAGTGAGTTTGCACGTAAGCCCATGTTGCATGGGTTTCCTGCTGGAGACTTGGAATATTATGATTCTGGGGGAAATCATAGGGCACAGTGGGCAGATATCCCAGAGCTCCAGCACGATTTTGCAAGAGCCCCAAAGCGAAAGAAATGAAAAATGAATTGGGTGAAAGGAAAGGGAATAAAAATGGAGTGAAAGGTGAAAGGAACAGGAAAATGTGCCTGTGTGTAAAGATACCATAGACAGACCAAACAGTGAGCATGCAAAGCCGACTGGAGTCTTTTATTTTGTTGGCAATATACTCCTGCCCTGATGTTTTAGCCTGTTGGAGCTGCATGCTACAGTGTTGCAGGCTAAGGAGTTAACACTATCAACACCATGATAAACCTCAATAACTTTTCAAAGGGCGAGCAAGATGCCTCGCCAGTGATCCAGCACACAGGGCATGTGAGTGACTTAGGAATCTTATACTGCGAGTTCTCTTTGGGGCTCGCCCTTCTCCCCAGACTTCTGAACTCCTCACCTGAAAAGCAGCAACCAGCTTCGCGTTCCTTCTTTTTCAGCGTGCTTGGAATGTTATCTGACTGCAGAGAACCCTGACTGAACGGGAGTGGTGGTTTTGGGCGGGGACTGTGACAACGGGCACCTTGCCGGTAACAAGGAACACCCTCTTCCCCAGCTGCCGGCACTCCCGCTTCCTGGGAGTGTCTGGAGACCTGCTGGCTGCCCGGAGCTGGACCAAGCGGCGGAGTTCAGCGCCGCGGCCAGCAGGGGGTGCCCTTGCCAGATGAGAGCAGGTTTCTCGGCGTCCCGAGCAACTCCTGTCGCATCCCAGCCAGCCTGTCCTTTGGCGGCCCTGCGGCTGCCGTTTCGGCCTCAGAATCATATCCTGTCTCCGCTCGGATCCCGGCGCACACCTGTGGTGCTGCTCGGCCAAAGCAGCCGTGTCGGGTTCCTTTGTGGTGTTTGCAATGGGCTGCGCCTCCCGTGCCTGCAGCCCGGTCGCCTGGTCCCCAGAGCCGCTTTCTTGTCCCCTCTCCCTGAACCCCGCAGGTCAGGTGGAAGGGCCCAGTCACCTGCAGGGAGCAGGCCCAGGCGTGTGGGCTGGGCTTTTTGCTGTTTAACATGACCTCGCAGCAAAGGAATGTCTCCACGGGAAGGAAAGAACCTGTTTCATAATGGAGAGCAGGCTTTGTTTTCGCGTGGGGGTGACAGCCCTTTGGCAGCTGCCGGGGCCTGCCGGGAAAGGTGGGGTAGCTGGACCAGGGGGATGCCTGGCTGGTGGCTGCCCAGCCAGGTCCCAACTGTGGCTTGGTACAGTGTTTAATGAATTCAGAGCCCACACTTCTGCGATTGGCATTTTATTCCCTAAAAGGAAAAAGGAGGACCACCCCTGGTGGTGCATATAATTCTTTCTTTCTTTCTTTCTTTCTTTCTTTCTTTCTTTCTTTCTTTCTTTCTTTCTTTCTTTCTTTCTTTCTTTCTTTCTTTCTCTTCCCTCCCTCCCTCCCTCCCTCCCTCCCTCCCTCCCTCCCTCCCTCCCTTCTTATTTGAAAGGCAGAAAGAGAAGGAGAGACAGTGAGAGAGAGGTCTTCCATCCACTGGTTCACTCCACAGATGACCTAGGCTGGGCTGATCTGAAGCCACGAGCCAGGAGCTTTTTCATGTGGGTGCAGGGGCCCAAGGACTTGGGCCATCATCCACTGCTTTCCCAGGCCATAACAGAGAGCCGGATTGAAGTGGTGCAGCCAGGACTAGAACTGGCGCCCATATGGGGATGCCAGCGCTGCAGGTGGTGGCTTTACCTGCTACGCCACAGTGCCGGCACCCCTTGGGGGTTTCTGAGCAGCTTCTGCAGAGGCTGGTGGGAAGGGCAGTGATGGAGGCAAGAGTTGTGCCTTCAGAAACTTGGATCCAGGGGACTTGCTGACCAGGCCATCGTCTGCCTGGGAGAAGCCCAGGGCACACACCTGCGGCTTGTCACCATACTGTGTTGCTTCTTGGACGCCCGAGCCTCTGGCTTCCCAGACCCTGTGCACTATATTCGGCCATGGAGAACGATGCCCACGCTGGCTGGGGCAGCAGCCAGAGCAGAAACCCTGCAGCAGGTGCTAATGCTCCAGCCTCTTCCCCACTGACTGGGACTCCCCAGCCCCTGCGGCCCTGGGCTCCAGCCTTGGCATGGTCCCCAGCGGCTGCTGATACTGGGGTGCTGCCACCTGTTAGAGGCCCCGCGACAGGAGCAGTGTGAAGTCACTGAGCAGATCTCAGAAGCCTTTTGCAAGTCTGCATGCGGGGAGTTTGTTTTGCTTTGCTTACAGCAGAACCCGCTTGTTTAACAGCATTGGAGTTTCTTTGTTTTCAAAGCCCTTAGAAGTAACCGTGGCATTTCAGCTACTTTAGGATATAATATCAGAACTCTTTGGGATCCGCTAGTTCTTATTTTGCTCACATAAAGGGGTCTGTTTAAGCCAGTCACGTGTAAAATATGGCTCTAAAATTGAATTTTTTGGGGAAGCTGCTGGTTATTTTTTTGCCCTCTCTTCCTATTATTAACGAATTATTTAAAGCCTGTCCATCCCATCCCTCCCCCAATGCCTTTTTGCTTTAAAAGTCATCTTTACAAGCTGTCTTTCCCAGAGCCTCATTGTTCATGAATTATATTGTGACTCCATTTGGACACCGACCAGGAACTTGCTATAATTGCTCACATGCAAGTAAAAGCCTTCTCTGTGTATTAATTAGTTGATACAAGGGATTAAGATGATGACATGAAAGGCAGTGCTGCTTCCCTCTGAATAGTGAGACCAAGGTGGGTGCCAAGCCATCATTTGATCCCATTTTCTCAGCATGTTCCCTTGATAGAGGCACAGAACTCAAACAGGGAGGTTTCCCAAGGCACCAGAACTCGGAGAGCATTCGGATTCGCTGTTTCTGTTGATGCGAAGTGCGGGATATTAATCACGGCTAATTACATGCACTGGGTTTGGAACAAACTGAAGGCCAGTTCGGGGCATGGTTCTCTCTGTAATTATGGACTTGAAGGTACCAGGGTAATTACTGGAAACCAGAGGCCTTTGCTTGATGGCTCTTGCCTCTCAAAACATGGAAACAGCGTCTCTCACCGTGAAGAGGTTACTCTCTCTGTTAAACAGACACAGTCAGCTTTTAAGTAGGCCCTGGATATGCCACGTCAAGTTTCTGGTGTGTGAGCACAATAACCCGAATAATTCGAGCCTGCTTTTTTCCCTATTAGGGATCTTCTGGTGTTTGGACTTCAAATCAGAATTGTTGTACACTTGGTTAGGGAGTGGAATATAAAACTGTGGGTTTCGGGAATCCTGGGATTTCCTGTGGCAGTGTAGTATTTTTAAAAGGGAATCTGCCATCTTTCGATTAATTTAATACCACACTTCTGGCTTGGAGTGTGTATAGTTGCTTCACAGTGTCAGTGTGTAAGTGTTTTTTTTTTTTTAATTTTTTTTTTATGGGCAGAGTAGATGGTGAGAGAGAGACAGAGAGAAAGGTCTTCTTTTTCTGTTGGTTCACCCCACAATGGCCACTGCGGCTGGCACACCACGCTGATCCGAAGCCAGGAGCCAGGTGCTTCCTCCTGGTCTCCCATGGGGTGAAGGGCCCAAGCACTTGGGCCATCCTCCACTGCACTCCCGGGCCACAGCAGAGAGCTG
Source organism: Sylvilagus floridanus (assembly GCA_949820135.1). Classification (NCBI taxonomy): domain Eukaryota; kingdom Metazoa; phylum Chordata; class Mammalia; order Lagomorpha; family Leporidae; genus Sylvilagus; species Sylvilagus floridanus. The sequence goes on along the minus strand of OX463246.1, from coordinate 28,955,832 downwards.
CACTGGAAGAGGAGCAACCGGGATAGAATTCGGCGCCGCAAGGCGGAGGATTAGCCTGTTGAGCCACGGCGCCGGCCCAAGGCCAGGTTCTTGTTCTCTGTTCATCTCCAGCAGTTGGGGCACAGGCCCGATGGCCAGAACTTGTGGGAGAGTCAGTGACCCCCTAGGGAATATTTGAGCGTGGCCAGGGCTGCCATATTAAAATGGAGACCATTTACTTCCTTCTCACCTTCCAGGAGGTTGTGTGAGAGACTGGATTTTTCCTAGAGGGAATGCCATCTCTGGAGTTGGCCTGTGCTGTCCACAGTGAGATCTCGGTGTGGCAAGAGCACGGTCCAACGTCTTTGTCCACCGTGGAGTTAATGTGCTGAGAAGCCATCTGGTTGCTTGTGCGAGACCACATGTCTGTTGCTATAGAAGACACACGTGGACTTTGCGTGTGGATCTTCATGCGTGTATTGTATGCTGGTGGCAGGATGTGGCCACCATGCTAACAAGAATCGGATCTGGAAAAACTGGTGTTTTTTATAATTCTTACTCCAGGTTGTCCTGATGTTGTCCTAGGGATTTTCAGCACCAATCCCCATTGTGGCATCTGGAAACTGAGATGGGTAAAACCAGTTTTATCCTTGTATGTGTAACACAGACTCCATACTACCCAATTATTTAAAAAATATATATTTATCTATTTGAAAGACAGAGTTACAGAGAGGCGGGGCGGGGGGTCCCTCCATGTGCTGATTCACTCCCCAAATGGCCTCAGTGGTGGAGCTGTGCCGATCTGAAGCCAGGAGCCAGGAGCTTCTTCTGGGTCTCCCATGCAGGTGCAGGGGCCCAAGGACCTGGGCCATCTTTCACTGCTTTCCCAGGCCACAGCAGAGAGCTGGATGGGAAGTGGAGCAGCTGGGACTAGAACCAGCACCCATATGGGATGCCAGCACTGCGGGCAACGGCTTTACCCTCTGTGCCGCAGCGCCGGCCCCTCCGTGCTACCCAGTTCCCAGAGCTGGGTTTTCCCGGAGGCCTGCACCTCTGTTTGGGATGGCAGCCGTCGCAGCTCAGTGCTCGCCTTCTTGCTTACTTATGGTGTTGCCTTTGCATAGTGTCATCAGGTCAAGGTTAACCCGGTGCTACTGGGGCACCATTCTGCCTCTCCTTACCCCTGCTGCCTGCCTCTGGGGGTCTCCTCTGTGAGGGCTTGCCGGTCTGGATTCTCTCCCTGGGCTTCCCCTGGCAATTGCTTCCTGACCTCTCCTCTTTCTCCTCCACCTTCGCTCCCCGCAAGAGCTCCTTGTGCTCTTCCCCGTGGGTGTCTCCGGCTGTAATTGCAGAGCAGTGTGTGTGTGCGTTTGCATAAAATTTGAATCTACAAGGGCTTGTCCAGAAGTCCTAGGAAAACGTGTATTATGGAAACAGGATGCATGGAGTCCAACTTTTTTTATACCATAATACAGTTATCTTTAAATTTCATTTCCCACAGAGTCCCTGGCATAAAAGTATTAGAAGCACACTCTTCCGTCCAAGCCCCATGCTGCTTTGTCTCCCAGTTCCTGCGCCCAGTGCCACACCCTGTAATTTCTTCCAGTCCTAGAAACCAGACAGAAGCCCCTATCTAGGCGTTTCCTTCCCATGTTCTTCAGGGAACCTGCCTGGCTGTTGGTGTTTTAAGGTTATTGGTCCTGAGATCAGAGAGGATGTGACTGTCATGGTGGTGGCAATGCACACCCTCCTCCTCCCTTTCTTGGGGTCTTGGTTTCAGGTCCATTGCCATTGTCCTAGCATGGCGATCTCTCACCTTGCTGAGTAGAGGGATGGCTGGTTTAGGGGATTCACCCATACACATGTGCACACACGTGTGCTCTGCCCCTAGCTCAAGGGTAAGCCCACGTTCATCCACATAAACGTGCAGAATTAGAAGCCAGGATGTTCATTCTTTACTTCACTCCTTGTGGGCTCCCTGGTATACTTTGGGAGAACTCGTATTTTTTTTCTCCTTTGCACTTTCAAGATTTATTTCCTCCTTGGAGTATAGAAAGGAAGTAGAATTTGGTCTCTGGGGACTTTTTTGGTACAGAATACCTGTGACATCGTGGGATGACCAGAATCCTGCTTTTTCATTAAAGGACATAAGGCAGGTGTGCTTACACGTAGGACACTTGCCTCTCATCTTGCTTATTTCAAATATTGTGCGTTTAGCATCACATTCTTTGAAACATTTTGTAAAAATGAATGGACATTGGTGGATTTTTTTATTTTAAAAAGTAAATATTAACTTAGAAAATTCAAAGGAGACCCTAAAAAGAGAAACTGTAGTAAGAAGATTAGTGTATAAGCACTGAGTTTTTTGCTATCATATCATTATTCTTTAAGGATTACCCCCAGATTAACAAAGGACATGGAAAAGGACTGCGTTTACAAGGCTGTTTGGAAGTACTTTTTTTAAGGATTTTTTTTTCATTCTTTATTTGAGAGGCAGATTTACAGACTGTGAGAGGGAGAGACAGAAAGGTCTTCCATCTGCTGGTTCACTGCACAAATGGCTGCAACAGCCAGGACTGGGTCGATCCGAAGCCGGGAGCCAGGAGCCAGGTGTTTCTTCCAGGTCTCCCACAAGGGTGCAGGGCCCCACGCAGTAGGGCCGTCTTCTATTGCTTTTCTCAGGCCAAAGCAGAGAGCTGGATCAGAAGAGGAGCAGCTGAGACTCAAACCAGCCTCCATATGGGATGCTGGCTCCGCAGGCGGAGGATTAGCCTACTCAGCCACAGCGCCGGCCGCTGTTTGGAAGTATTCATTGTGTTGTTGGAATCAGGAACTTTAGAACTTTCACACTTTTTTGCAAACTTAACTGGAAAAGACCCAAAACCTAAAACTAATATTGCAGGGAGTATTTATCATCGCTTGCTTCCCCCACTGGTTCAGAAAGGCTGACTGATGGGATTTGAAAGGAACCTAGGTCAATTTTGGTCTGAGTGTTGAGTCTGGGAAACTACAGGCATGCTGGCACTCCCTCTTGTGAGCATCTGTCTACCTTCCCGTGACAAGGAATACGCCATCTAGGGATTTGCTTTCCTGTTTCTAAAATACCCTTAACGATAGCATTGGAAATGATAGCGGTTTCTTTCTCTCTCTCTCTTTTTTTTAATTGTGTTTTGTTCTGTGCTTCTTTCAGCTCCAGGGAAGCCGTCACTGACAGAGCCTCTTCCTTTGCCTTTGAACTTTCCTGGCTGGAGTGGCTTGTGCATAGAGTCCCAGCTAGTTCATTCCCTTTGTGTGTAGGGAATCAGACCCATGAATGCCACAAATTAATCAAATCCTAGGGCAGAATAGAAGGCTCTCGCTCACTACCATGACTGTGACGCCTGCTTTGAATCAGGGGAAAGGATCCCATCAAACAGACATGAAATAGTGGGGGCTCCTGCAGGCCGATGCGTCCTTCCAGCTGGACCAGACCTGTGCGCCACCCCTGAGAGCCCTGCCAGAGCAGACAAGGGGGGGACCACCAGCCCCGGAGCTGGGCCCCGTCTTTTTCAAATGATCTTCCATTGAGAGGAACTTCTGGGCATATCAATGAGCCCCTGCGGAGGCAGGGTTGGAGGTCAAAGTGCAGGGCCAGCTGCCAGCCTCCCCAAGGGACAATAGCCAGAGCCCTTCTGTGTGTGTGACCCACGGGGGGATTCCAGAACAATGTTTTTAGACACTGAATGAAACAGCAGTTAAATGAGAATTACGCAGCATCATGTAAAATTAACCTTTTCTCCTCCTTTTTCTTTCTTATACTTGCAAGTTGATTGATTGGAGTCTTTTTTTTTTTTTTTTTTGGCTTCTCCTACTAGTTTGTTTTTATTTACAGAATTTTAATTATTTAGCTACTTAAGTTTAAAAATCTTTCTGACCCTCCCCCTTAACATTTAGATTTGAATGTGACGAAAGAAAAAGTTATTCTGTGGGTTTTCACATTTAACACACCTGGCATTTATTTGGCTCTTGCTGATTGGAAAAATAGGTATTGTAAATGGACATAAAATATGTCTTTGCTCTTGCAGGTTTTGTCATGTGAAGCTTGAAAACGTAATGTAGTTGAATTAAATTGACACACACAGGTATTATTTCCCAGAGAGACGTTAAAAATCAGAAGCAGAACTCTTAGGAAAATATTAGTAAAAGTTACTCAAGTATTTATTCTGAGATGCTTCGAATCTGGATTTGATAGAAGATAATTTATGTAAACATAAACAGAGATGAAATATGAGAAGTCTTAATATTAGTAGAAAGTAAAACGAAAGCTTGACATCTGTACCACATAGCATAGCTATGCTGCTCTTTTCCCGAGTCTATCTTGATAAAATTGAAAGTTACCCATAAAAATACGACTCTGCGGCTTTTCAGCCCATATTTTTTGTTCCTGGTATGGTTTAAATTTCATAATGTGTTTATTTTTCTTCCTTCTCTTTGTCCTCACCCTGAAACCACAGAAGGTTTTCAATGGAAGGGAGAGTATTGTATCACACTTCCTGGCCACTAACAGTTAGTTCCAGCGTGGCTTTCTCTCCAAATGATATCATATTATTGGTCTGCACGTTTTCCCCAAATAGTTCCAGTTCTCTGACTTCTGGCAAGAAGATCACCTCCCACTTACCTAAGGAACCAGGCAGACAGGCTGAGGGCCGCTGGGGGTCTCGGTAAGCCGAGTAAGCGTGGAAAGTCGGGGCTTGTCAAGTGTAGTCCTTAGAGACAGGGCCCATGGAAAGAAACCCTTCTAGTTAGTTTCAGAGGTCTTCCATGAGATACTGAGGGGCAAGGCGCATGGGACATTTCTTCCCATGCAGCCCTGGCACATCCGTAATTTTAGAGAAAGTACTGTAGAGAAAACCAGGCATGGATAGCGAACAGGCAGGGTGGCCCTCCAGGGACCCGTCCCTACTCCGTTACTGATGGGGCTCTTAGGGAACCTGTGACTATGAGCTTAGGTGGAGAAAACCCACAGCAAAGCCGAAGTATCCCAGCTGTGGTTTGAGGCGTCTTTTCTTCAGTATCTTGTGACTTGACAAACATTCGTTGGGTGCCTATGAAAATGTGAGTTAGGTACTTTTGGGAATACAGTACAGTTCGTGCCCTAACCATGGAATCAGGGCACACAGACTATTATCCACTAATAACAGGGAAAATTACAACTAAGAGCATCAGCCTCGGAAAGGGTCACATGCCATGGAAGCCCCATGTGACCCGGAGGTCAGGAATAATTCGACTGCAGAATTTCTTGGCAGAGAGTGGTGTAAAATGGGAGGGTTTCAAATGCAGAATGGAGAGAAGCTTCGAGGTTCTGCCTTTAACGGGAATTGGCAGGCCACTTGGCCTGGAGCATGTTCGTGCAGGTTATTTATGCTGGACACTCGGGTAAATAGAGACACCTGCTCCGGGCTGTGATGGAAGAGGCCCCACAAAGAATCCCTCCCCAACGGCCCACCGGCCGCTGCAGCCCCAGCCCCAGCCCCTCTCTGTCTCGCGTACTCCTGGTACCTTTCGGAGCAGTAAGGAACTCTGGGTAGAGGCTGGTGGAGGTGAACAGTGGACCCCGTAAGGGGAGTTCTTCTGTGAAAAACCCAAGAAGGTCCCAGGATGGTAGAGGGGGCAAGCCTTCTGCGCCCAGACTGGGACAGATGGTCAGTAACACTTTAGACAGAGTAATCCCACAAGATAGAAAATACAAATGTGAGTACAATGGACTCTTGGAAAGAGCAAGAACCTACATGTCCCAAGGCCTGGAGGAGAGAGCCTCTGCCCACAGGAGGAAACTCAGGAGCCGGAGGTGACACCGGGTGTTAGGGCTAGGGGCAGGGAAGAGTGGGAGGGTGGAACAAGATGACTTCAGCTGGGACCTGGGAATGATGCGTTAGTGTGGAATGATCCAAAGACAGAAAGTCAAAGAAGTCATCTCTACTTAAAATTTTCATCTGTAAAAAGAATCCACTGCTAATGAAGCCCTGCTCTTGCCAAAGGAGTTTTTCCAGAGTTGGGTATGGCTTTAAGAAAACATTTGCATCCGCCCATGACGTCATGGTAGGAGCTGCAGAGCCAGGGAGCGATTATATTTCCATCCCACTGACTTTCATGTTGGTTCGCGAATCCACTGAAAATGAGGCCCTTCCCCTCACATTGTATAACACAAACAGCCAGCCCAGTAATTTAATGCCGGTTCTTCCAATACAAATATTACATTATGAGTATAATTTCCCATTATTACCGCAAGAAATTATCTGGATACTAAGAATAATTCGGCTTTATAAGGTCATAGACTAGTCTATTCTTTCCAGACCCCAACGCCAAACACACAAAAACAGGTTCGCCTTCCAGTTTTAGTTCTTGCACTACATGAAAAATTGTTTGATGGAGGATTCGCTCTTCTGGATGGTGACTGCTCAGCGAAGGTTGTAACTCGGGAGGGGCTGGTGAGTTTACTACAGAATTGGGAGCTCAGTTATGGTGGGCATTTGGTGCCATGGTTAAGAAGCCTCGTTGGGACGCTCCCTCCAGTGTTGTTGGAGTACCTGGGTGACAGTGCATGGTGTGAATCAAGCAGTTGGGTCAAAGTAGATTGAGCTCCAGGCTCCTGACTTTAGCCTGGCCCGGTAGGCATTTGGGGAGTGAACCTACAGATGGAAGATCTATCTCTGTCTCTTCTTACTTTCACTGTCTCTCTCTCTCTGCCTAATTAAATGTTATTTCAATATGGAGGCTTATCTACCACAGGATCTTTCATTGTTGTAACTCCAATTCCAGTTTGTAGGAACCATGGACCCTGCTAGAAGACACCAGTCCAACTACATTCAAAGGTTGATTTCAAGTCAACATTGTTACAAAAATATTGTACCTGTGTATGCAAATGAACTAACAATAACTTCTAACCCATTTCACAAAAAGTCACTTAGTGTGTTGATTTAGAAAAAAATGCAGGCTCAAAAATGAAGACCCCTGGTGTGTGTGTTGGGGAGGGGAGCGGGTAGTGTGGGATGGGAAAGTAGGGTGGAGCAAGAACAAGATACAAGGATAAGTGGAAATTTTAAAAGACAGGCTTCAATTTATTGGTATTAGTGAATTATCTGTAATTTATTAGAGCTTGTAAACACGGTGGCAGAACTTTTTGCCCTGTTGGTGACGTATTGCTATGTCCAGATGTGTGTATTTGGGTCTAAGGTGTGGTGTGGTTAATGTGGCTCTGAGGGAAGCCACACGGCTGACTCTTGCTATGGAGAACCCATCCTCACGAGTGGCCTGGCCACAGCTGCCACACGTGGTGGACTTGCTGACCTCCCTGGGAAGGAGGCTGTGTGGCTGGCACTGCCTTGGCCTTTTGCTGTCCCCTGTGACACTGGCCTTGGCCATCAGGATGAATGTCCACATTCTGCTAAGGGATTCCTATATACTTACCTGTTCTCCTACTTCCGCTTCTACTTGAAGCAATCAATGAAAGACCCATATTTTAAAAATCAGTTCCAGGGGCCAGCACTGTAATGCAGTAGGTTAATCCTCCACCTGTAGCACCAGCATCCCATATGGGCGCTGATTCTGGTCCCAGCTGCTCCTCTTCCAATCCAGCTCTCTGCTATGGCCTAGGAGAGCAGTAGAAGATGGCCCAGGCGCTTGGGCCCCTGCACCTGCATGGGAGACCTGGGGGAACCTTCTGGCTTCTGGCTTTGGATTGGCGCAGCTCTGGCTGTTGTGGCCATTTGGGGAGTGAACCAGCGGATGGAAGATCTTTGTCTCTGTCTCTCTCTCACTGTCTGTAACTCTACCTCTCAGGTAAATAAATAAAGTCTTTCAGTTCAAATAGAGGTATAAAATAGACGAGAAATACTTTGGATAAAAAGATGTCAGGGAGAATCCAGAATCTCTGTTTAAGCATTAAACTTGGCTTTTGGTTTCCTGGTGGCCATGGGAAAATGTGCTTATTCTTACAGTTGCTATTTTCTCATGAAGCAGTGTTTTGTTCCTGGCATTTCATGATCAAGAGGTATTGGCCACAAGGCTCTTCATACAACTGCTGTTTTTTTTTTTTTTGGGGGGGGGAGAATAGTTGCTTCAAACACCCACGGGGGGCTGTCAGGTAACAAATAGTTCATTTTCTGTCTTGTAGCACCAAATCTCTTGAGAAGTTCCATCCAGCTTAATGGCGGCACACACATGGGGTCTCTGTAAGGTGAGTCAGTGTGGAAAGCGGGGGCTCTTCAAGGGCAGCCCTTAATGGGAGAGTTGATGGAACTCCTCCAGGGAGTTCTGACCTCTTCCGTGAGATCATGAGCACAGACGAATGCTGGACTGTATTACCATGCTGCGTTAGCACGTTCATGATTGCCAGTCTGAGCAAGGACCCTAGAGATGAACAGCTGAAGCAGAACAGTAGGTGCAGTAAATGAGAGCAGTAAGGTAGGACAGCAGAGTTGGCTTTGAGTTTTGTAGATTCTATCTTGCATCTGTTCCGCATGAATGATCCTCCGAAGACCAGCCTCAGGGCATTGAATGGTGACTCAGGAAAGGCAGCTCAGCAGATTGGGTGGTTTGGGGCTGTCATGGGTGCACAGATTGTCCAGGTGTGCTTCAGTAGGTCCTCTGGCCTGAGAAGGAAGAGGTAGAATTTAGTGACGCTAGAACAGTGGACAAGGATTAGACTCCTTATAGTGCATCACCTGTTCTTAATAGGAATAGTTAATTTATTTTAAAGATTTATTTATTTACTTGAAAGAGTTATACAGAGAGAGGAGGGGCAGAGAGAGAGGTCTTCCATCTTTGGTTCACTCCCCAATTGTCGCAATGGCCAGAGTTGCGCCAATCTGAAGCCAGAAACCAGGAACTTCTTCCAGGTCTCCCATGTGGGTGCAGGGACCCAAGGACTTGGGCCATCTTCTACTACTTTCCCAGGCCATAGCAGAGAGCTAGATCGGAAGTGGATCAGCTGGGACTCAAATAGCCGCCCATATGGGATGCTGGCACTGCAGGCGGTGGCTTTACCTGCTACGCCATAGCGCTGACCCCAGGAGTGGTTAATTGTTCCTAAGTAGTTATTCTCTCTTGGTTGAAGAAAAGCAGAGATGGGCGTTGTGGTTCAGCAGGCATCTGAGTGCCTGATTTGAGGCACTCAAACCTGGATGGTTCCTCTGTGCTTCCAATGCAGCTTCCTGCTCGTGCACCTGGGAGGCAGATGTTGGCTCAAGTACTTGGATTCTTGCCACCCACCTGGGAGAAAATAATAGACTTCCTGGCTCCAGGCTTCAGCCTGGTCCAGCCCCAGCTATTGCAAGCACTTGGGGAATGAACTAGAGAACAGACGATTCTCTCTCTCTCAAAGAAGATTCTCTTTCTCTCCCCGTGTGTGTGTGTGTGTGTGTGTGTGTGTATGTATGTGTCTTCCTCTGTCATTCTGCCTTTCGAATAAATAAGTAAACCTTTAAGAAACAAAATACATTCTGTTGAGAAACCAGGTATACAGGTAACACTCAACATCACAGAACTGCAGGCCCAGTGGGTGTTCTTAGAGCAATCACTTGTGCAGTGATTCCTGGCTCTGCCCCATTTTTGAGCCTCTGCTGTCAGGGAACCTCCCTGGGGTGCTGTCTGTCCCTGCTTCAGCTCCCGGAGGCTACGTGGGCGTGGGAGCAGGAAGGGAAGCCCCGTGCTAACCCAGCTCCTTCTCTTCAGCAGCGGTAGGCCACCAGTCCACGTCACCCCAGCTGGGCAGTAGCATGTTTGAGACCAGAGCAAAGGATAAAAGCCAATACCTTGACTTACATTCCAGCCAAAAGGTCAGCCCGCTACAATACGGCAGGTGCAAGATGACTCAAGGAGTTGAGTGCAAGAAAGACAAGTGGGTGAACTTAAAGGTGCATATTTAATTAATAAAAATGTACGCCTGGGGTATCTTCACTTGTGTTTTTATGCAAAGCAGCCAGCTCACCTGCTGTTCATGGCGGAGACCACACACCTGGATGGCCCAGAAGTTCCACGGGGACCTTGTTGAAGGAATGAGAAAACCCTTTCCTTCTCCCAGTCCCTTCCTCTCTCTGCTGGTTGAAGAGCCTTAATTGGCAGGTTGTTTTAAATAACATAGCCAATGTTTTAAGTAAAAATTGAAAATTGTCAGATATTGGCTGATAAGCATGATGTGAAATTTGAAGTTGAAAGTCACTCAACAGCTTTTTCAGTGTAAAAGCATCTTTCAGAAATAAACTGTCAGCATAAGAAGTTTGGATCTTCGGTGTTGCAGTATTGGAGAAAAAAGAAGTGAATCTCGTTTTTCAGAACTACTCCATTACTTGTAGAATACCAAAGTGTTGTACAGGAACGGTTTTAGACGGGATCCACCATGAATATATTATCCTCACAGCCAGCCTCAGTCAATTTCAGAACACATATTAAGCAAAGCCATATATATGTCCAATTCTTGTTTCAAAAGTATAGCTATGGCCTCAGATCTGGAGAGGAGGGAGAAGTATTTGTCAAAGCAAATAAAATCCCCAGAGCATAATTGCTCGTATAGAGACATCAATATATATTTCAATATTTATCGCTGCGGTGGGGTGCATTTCTATTTTCTTTTCAATCATTCAACTCCCAGCATCAGGATGGCTACAGGAGAATTCCTTCCGGAGACATAATGAACGATTTTAAAAAAATGTTTTTTATTTATGTATTTTAGAGAGAGACACAGAGAGAGTGTTTTCATCTACTGGTTCCCTCTCCTGGACTGGGCTGCACCAGAGACAGCACCAGAAACTCAATCCCTGTCTCTCCCACTGGTGCCAGGAACCAGAAAAAAGGAAGCCACCGGAGCCATCATAGTTGTCTCCTGGGGTCTTCCTGCATTAACAGGAAGACGGAGTCAGGAGCCCAAGCTGATATCAAACCCAAGGTTCTTTGATGTACGTGGGCATCTTAACTGGCATCTCAACCCTGAGGCTAAACACCTGCCCATGAATGACTTTCTGGCAGCTCCATCTGAGACCACATTTTCCTTTAGAGAGAAGATAAATATTCTTTGAACTGAACATATTACTGTAGACTTCATATATTTAGTGAAGTGAACTTAACACGGCTGTATTAATGTCTGTGATAAAATGTTGTATTAACAATCTGCTGTGAATTATATTGTGGGGGAGAAATGTTTCGAGGGGTCTCCTAGGGGGTGCTCTACCTGAACATCATTATTGCCCAGAGGAATTCGTTTGTTCCCTCCCCAAGTCGGTCAATCCTCAGTGCTCTGCATGGGCTGAGTGCCTTCTATGCATCCCAGGAGGGCTGCCGGTGAAGAAGTGGTTCTCAAGAAGCAGTAATTCTTGTTTCTGGCTGTCTCATGGGAGACAGGTAAATGTTGCTGGAAGAGGAGTCACCGTAAGGATCAGGAATAAACTGTGGGATGCAGAAGGGCTTCAGGGGATGTGGGCTGCAGCAGGGCTGCAGGGGTGATGAGTTCCGGAAGAGGCGGGTGAAGTGAGACTGAGGGGGTGTGGGAAGGAGATGCTTCGAGGGGAATCTGGGCCTCTGGCCCCATGCTGGCCACTCGCCCTCCCAGTGATTCATGGAATCTCTGTGTTTATTACCTCAACAGTTCCCGTGGTCCTTCCTGCTCTTCTATCACCCAAGCAGCTGGCAGCATTCTTTTACATTTCTGTTTTGTGTGTGTGTGTGTGTGTGTGTGTGTGTGTGTTTGGTTTCACCTGACAGTACCAGAACACAGATCAGAAGAGGAGGGTGTGACAAAACTCATAGAGATCAATGTTTTTGGTTCTCTTTCCTTAGATTCAGCCTGAGTTCTTTTGCTCCCTAATATTCCCATTTAGAAAGTGATTATAGCAAGGGAAATCTACACATTTAAACATATATGGCTTTTATTATTACATAATGACTGAGTCTAAATTGGATGGTTCTCATTAATGAAAGGATGAGAAAATAAGTAAGTGAAGACACAATTAGGTCACATCTTTTGACCACTGTGACTTAACCTTGCCTCTGCCCTTATCTGCTAAAGCTTTGGCCTTAATATGGACAAAGAGCAATTTAAATCTCTTTCTATTTCTATTCTTCTTCTTAAAGCTGCTTCAAATCTAAACCTCCAATAAAAGGAGGGATAATAAAATAGCAGGGAAAGTATAATGGGAATTATATTGACTCTCATGGAAGTTTTGGAAGGGAAGTATATTCTTTTTCCTTAGCTCTGTAATAATATAATCATAGTGCGATTTCTACTTTGCTTAACTTGGGACTATTTGGAAAATCTTCAGTGAACATAATCAGGTGCTAAGCATTTAAAAGTTACTGTTTCCTGAAAGCCAAGAAACTATTGTTCACTGTAAAATGCTCTAGAGAAAGAAAAAGCAAGGTGTATATTTTTTCAACAGTGTAGTGTGGCATGGTGTAGTTGAGTCGGCATGTGGGAGTTGACATCTGAGTTTTAGCCCTGTCCTTGAGTTTTTTGTTGTTGCTGTAAGTCTGGGCAGGTTATGCGATCGCTTTGGAGCTCAGATTTTTTTTTTTAATTGCAAGATAGTAGTAATAGCAAGCATTTATACATACCACGAGGGAGGCACTATTCTAAACCCTTCGTATTTAATCACTGGCTCCTCCCAGCTGTATTGTGGGCTGCATAGTATCATATGATTGCAATTTGGTTCCTGCCTTAGCTTGCTTAACATTTCAGATAAATTATTTGAACCCAGGTCTCTGATTGTAAATGCATGCTATGAATCACTGGAGTTGACTGCCTCATTATTTACATCATCCTTGTGAGAAGCCAAATATTTAGACTATGCAAAGGTGAGTACATTTCTAAACTTATAAAATGGTAGCAAAGCCTGATAAATGCAAGCTGCTTTGTCATTCAGGAAACTCTGAGAAAGGTCACTTGTCATTTCAGTTACTCAGCAGAATCTGCTCACTTACTGTCAGAAGAGGCTGTTTGTTGATCCCCATTGTACCGACAGGAGCAGCAACACACACACAGAAGTGCTGGCAGAATGTCACAGAGCACCGCACCAGGCAGGACCGAATTCACTTCTGTATGTGTCTGTTGACAAATGTCATGACATTATTTAGACATGAGCAGGCAAAAATAGCTGTGGCCACACTGCCCCAGGCACGGTGGCCTCTGAATTCCTGCTGACCCTGGGCCACGGCCGTTGGCCTGCCTGGCACTTGAGGCCATTGTGTGATGGAAGTTTCTGGAAGGATGCATCCTCTGACATCTGTCTTTCCCTCTCTTCGCCCCGCTCTCTGAAAAAACTTACTGAGCACCTGTGCTGAGGAGCAAGGCAACAGTGTGACCAGTCCTGGCCACTGTCCTTGTACAGCTCCCAGCTCAGCGGCAGGTGGATTTGAGGGAACTAGTCACACAGAGGGCATACGATTATAGATATGCTGAGAGTGACGAGGTGACACAGGTGCTTACAGGACTGGGCTCTGGAGCAGTGGGCCCAGGCAGGCATTGCGTTCCTTCCCAAGTGTTTCCAGTCTCTCAGCTTGTGAATAATTCAGGACAGGTAAGATGAGCTGGGAGGATCTGAATAAAGTCCGAATGTTGATCAGAAACGTCTTCCTGTACTTTCTGTTAATGGCATGTGATGCACCGGCCATGGGAGGACTTTGGTTCAGGTCACTTCCTCTTCTGCAGACCATCAGGTTTGAGGGAGGTACTTCACAAGGGAGTTGGGGGTAGGAGAAGGAAGTTTCACGACAAAGGATGTGAGAATCTCAATTTGAGCTCTGTTGCCCAATGACATGCGTGGGGTGTTGTTACTGTGATGGTTATTATTTGGGAAAATCGAAAAGGACTTTGGTGGACGTTGAGTGAGAATGTGTGTATATAAAATAGCTTTCATGATGCCTGGCACATAGGAAGAGCTGATGAAATGCAGTTGTCTGGCTGGTGTCGGGGGGAGACCGCAATGTGTGTGCCGGGTCTGGGTGGATGGCTTTGGTGGAGATACCATGTTTATCCGCAGTTGGAGTTTAGGATACGCGTGGGCCACAGGAGACAAGGAGCTGATTGAGTTACATGGTAGGTAGCAGTGATGTAGGAGGGGGTAGGGTGAAGGGGTGCAAGGTGTAGAGAATGGAAAGGTGTATCCAGCGTAGGCCATGTCATCCAGTTTCCCTTGGGTGCCTGATCTGTGCTGGGCTGGGTACAGATGCTTGATAGGGGTCTGGAAGTTTCACCTTGGGCAGATTTCCTTCCCTTCTTTCTTAGCCTCCTGGATGAAAAGTATAAAAAAAAAAATTAGAAAGAATGCTATTTTTGCTCTATCCTTGAAATGGAACGTTGTGTTAGCTGGTACCTTATAAAGAAGTTCCTTTCCATTATTTTTAGCGTGAGATTTAATGAACAGTGGTAGTCAAGTCAGATTAGCCGTGTGCACCCCTGTTAGAGAAGAATGTGTGTATCTTCCATCTAACTTTGGGCTGTTATTCATTCTTTGCATTCCTTTCTTCTGTCACAGGTTAATTAAATCCATGTTGTGGTCAGCATTTGCATTGTCTGGCCGAATGTTGAACATTCAGCTTGAGATGAGTAGATGAGGACAAAAGGCTTTAAACTGAGGCCGTCCAAGACTGAGTTGTGAAATAAAATAATGGTGAAGTTGAACTTGAAAAAAAAACATAAGTAAACTTCCATTCTCCTCCACGGTATCCAAAAGGGCACGGCAGAGTGGACACAAAAGTCATAGGAAAACATTGAACATGGGTAGCTGCACAAACAGGATTATGGGGCCGCACGTTGGCCGACCAAGCAGATTAATGGGTGATGTCTATTGGCTATCTCAGGGTTCTGAAGGTATACCAGCACAAGATAATGAAATTGCCTGTCAGGTAATCTGATTTGAGAATTCCAGTCATCTGTGAGCTGGTGCGTGGGCTAATAGGCGAGGAGTTTGCCAAGACTCATTATGTGTTTAAGCCAGGCCTCTCTCCACATCTGTCTCTGCAGGATATGTCAGAGTGTCCTGCGTGGAGCAGGGACGTGGGGGAAACCCTGGGAACACCCAGGGCACAGAGGATGGCTGAGGGCCCAGCTCCGATTGTGCAGAGCTCAGCTGGAGAAACTCAGAGTTGCCAGGCAGACAGCATGGTACCCTCTGCACCCACGGCGGGCAGAAGATGCTGTTGCAGAATCTAATTGCAGGTGACCCTGCAAAGGTGTGCACGTGTGGGTTGTTTGAATCTTGGCTCGGGTGTGTAGGAGCACTTTGACCTTGGACAAGATGCGTAGTGTTTTTGAGACTCTGAAATGTAAGTTAAAAAGAAATAAGAACAATGTAAGTAATAGTGCCTAACTCATAGGATTGTTGTTGGGATTAAGGTTGATCTCACAGTATTTGGCACTCAGTAATTGCAGGTACAATCCAAGGATTAAGTGAATTGAGGACTCTGCTGTCCATTGATATTTCTGTTTGCCTATCAATTAGTTTCCTCCCACCGCCTTTTTTCCTGGAATGATTCTAATTGTTCCCTTTCTCTTGCACTTAGTATTTCTAGGAGGATAAATAGAGAAGCCTCACAACTACTTATCATTAGCATGTTTTTGTTTTATTAGGATCTTAGATGTATTATGCAAATATTAATCTCTCCCATATTGGTGACATAGAGAAAGCAGCGGCAGTAACACTTCCTTTCTTTTGGGTACAAGATCCAACTGGAACATCAGAATGGAAGGAGTCTACAAAGGTGCACAAAGCTTTAATTATTTTTCTTTCTGATACAAATGAGTTGGTGCTTTTAATACACATCTGTTTATATTTTAGAGTAATTAATTTCTCACTCTTCTAATTTGCTAACCTTGAAATATTTTATAGAATAAAATAGAATAGAGAATAAAATGCCTCAGTAAATGAACTCTTATTCTCAATGCCATTTTAAAAACAGTGCTGACAAATTACAGGGTGATCAGCTAGCTTTCTGTACATCAGTATCTTTATCTGCATAAAGAATTTATCATAAAATTATATTTTTAAGGAAATTATTTCCGAACTCTATTAATTTCCTTTTGTATAGTATACTACATATTTTTGTTTTTAATATTTTGTAAAGATATTTATTTGTATGAAAGGCAGACTTACAGAAAGAAAGAGAGAGATTTTCCATTTGCTGGTTCACTCCCCACATGCTGCAATAGCCCCGACTGGGCTAGGGTGCAGGGGCCCAAGCCCCTGGGCCATCTTCTGCTACTTTCCAAGGCGCACTGGGGGGAAGCTGAATGAGAAGTGGAGCAGCCGAGAGACATGTACTGGTACCCATATGGGATGCCGATGTTGCAGGTGGCAGCTTAACTTAACAATGCCACAATGCTGGCCCGTTTTTTAATCTTAAAAATTATTCATTTATTTATAATAAATACAATTGTATATAATATGTATTATATAATGTAATGTCATATATATATATATGTGTGTGTGTGTGTGTGTGTGTGTGTGTGTATAAGTGTATATGGGGGTAGGGAGAGGTCTTCCATCCACTGGTTTACTTACCAGATAGCGCAAACAGCCAGGCACCCCATCCAGGTCTCCTTTGTGGGTTGCAAGGTCCCAAGCACTGAGCCATCATCCAGATACCTCCCAGGAAACATTAGCAGAAAGCTATGTTGAAAGTGGAGTAGTCGAGACTCCAGCTGACACCTAGGGGCATCCCAAGCAGTGGCTTAATCCACTGTGCCACAACATCTACCCCGTAAAAGATACTTTTGCATCCTAGGTTAAATTTCAGTAAAAAAAAAAAAAAAAATAGGTGTGGTTTTGCCTCTTTTTTTTTCTTTTTTAAAATTTATATCTCTTCTTTTTAAATAATAGAATCAGTCAAAGGCTTTCCTCACTGAGTCTGTGAAAAATTAATCCCTTAGAATAATTATAATGTATATATAATTCAGACAAAAAATTTCAGTAGTTAGTATGCTTCACTTCAGAGAAGGAAAATCGTAATTGGAACCAACACTTTTCTATTTTTCATTTTCATATTTTTAAAAAAATGACCGCTTTGGTCTAGCTTAATGGAATTGGAAAACAGCCCCAGTCTCTCTGGGGAGTGAAATCTACTGAAAACCCATTTTTCCAAAGCTCCCACACTTTTTCGTATATTATTTGATGTTGGATTTCAGTGAACAACAAGACACCCGTGTCAGGATTGCGGAAGTGTTGTCTCTGTCGTCTACTGAGGGAAGTCTGTAGAGTCCCCACTGCCGATGAGATGCCAGGAGCATCGGCCACAGCAGAGAGGGTCCTGCTGGGCGGTTCCCCTACCACCGGGCAGAGGAAGCTGTGTGTGACTGATCGGGAGCTTCTGGTCAAGGTCAAGGTCTCCTCTGAATATTGCAAACAACCAAACCTTAGGGAGACGTCAAGTGGAGACGGTGCCTCCCCTTCAGGGAAATAAAGCCTAATGGATGTGTTCCCTTTCCTGCGGGTTACTATGGCTTTGACCTTTGGCGTAGATCCCTTGAGCCAAGCTTGGGAAGTAGGAGATGTGTCACATACTCTTCTTGTCTAACACTCCCACAGCCCAGCTGTAGCAGAGTCGGCATTTCATTTAGCATGTGTCCGTTGTGAGTGGGGCCTGTATCATTTCCCAGCATTCTCTCTTGTTAGTTACCTAACCTCTCTGAGTCTCACCTGTTAACTGGGAATGATAAGGGCACCTGCCTCTGGGGTTGGCTGAGTATCAGATGGGTTCGTTCATGCTGGGAACAATGCTGGTTTATAGCAAGCCCTCAATTGATACTGGCAGTTAGTAGTATTATTGTTATCATCATCATTGCTGTCGTCCTGAGCATAGTAATTTTGCTCTCTCACCTTTGCTGTCCTCATGTACCCTAAAGCTACTGTGTGGAAGGCCCTTGGACATTTTCCCACTTTCCCAGCAGAAGTTGCCAGAGACGGTGACACTGGTCACATAATTGTGCAGTGTTGTGGGCCAAACCAAATGGCCAGGATTGTGTCGTTCTGCTGAAACTACAGGTTTAAAAAAAAAAAAAAAAACCTCATTTTTCAATATAACACATATTTGGCAATTTAAAGAATAGTATGAATTTCAATTAAATAGAGAGAGATTGCCATGACAGTATACTTTTAGCTCAGGGAATTGGCCATTAGGGAGGAAGAGTAGAGATTATTTTCAGCTTTGTAAAATCCAGTGGTCTCTGTGGCACAGTAAGTTAATCCTCCACCTGTGGCGCTGGCATCCCATATGGGCACTGGTTCTAGTCCTAGCTGCTCCTGTTCCAATCCCGCTCTCTGCTATGGCCTGGGAGAGCAGTAGAAGATGGCCCAAATGCTTGGGCCCCTGTACCTGTGTGGGAGACCCAGGAGAAACTTCTGGCTCCTGGCTTCAGGTCATCCCAGCTCTGGCTATTGTGGCCATTTGGGGAGTGAACAAGCAGATGGAAGACCTTTCTCTTTGTCACTCCCTCTCACTATCTGTAACTTTACCTCTCAAATACATAAATAAAATCTTTTTTAAAAAAATCCAATGGTCGGGGGCCAGCACCGTGGCTCACTTGGTTAATCCTCCACCTGTGGCGCCAGCATCCCATATGGGCACTGGATCCTGTCCTGGTTGTCCCTCTTCCAGTCCAGCTCTCTGCTGTGGCCTGGGAAGGCAGTGGAGGATGGCCCAAGTGCTTGGGCCCTGCACCGGCATGGGAGACCAGGAGGAAGCACCTGGCTTCTGGCTTTGGATCGGCGCAGCGCTGGCCGTAGCGGCCATTTGGGGGGTGAACCAATGGAAGGAAGACCTTTCTCTCTGTCTTTCTCTCTCACTGTCTATAACTCTACCTGTCATATATAAAAAAAGTCCAATGGTCTTTGTTGTATTGTTCAAGTCCTCAGACTTGCAAGAATGATCATGCGCTAGGAGATTTTTCAGAACATGCTTTGCATTAAAACTACAGAGGGAAATTTTAAAGTAAATGTTCAGAAATCAGTTCTTCTGCCGGGGTAGGAGAGAGGTGGAGTGAATCAGTGCTACATGGGGTAAGGTGGGTCCTGCCTGCCACTGCCATGGTCTTGTGCTGCTTGGCGAAGAGTGCTGAGAGTGGGAGAGAGCTGCTCATGCAAATCAGAAAGAATCCCGCGTCCCCAGGCTCTTGGATCTCATCTCTGCCCTGTTGCTGGGTGTTCAAGTCAGAGACCTATTGTGCTTTATTTTCTTGCTGACCAAACAACATGTTACTGCTACAGAAGTTTCCTGGGGGAGTCAGACGAGTTGTGTGTGTCACTACTTTGCGCAATTCAAGAGGCAAGGGCGTGTAATGGTTTCTAGTGGGAGTTGGTAGCTTGTCTTTGGTTCACAAAGCCTGAATTATTTATACTCTTGGCCTTTGGAAGAACACTGGAGGACCCTTGGACTCTCAGCCTGGCCCTGAATCTGGGAATCTGACTCTCAGAATCTGGCCCTGCACCCATGACTGCAAGTCTTGGGCTGGTAATTACCTTACCTGTGTTTCAGATGCCTCATCTGTAAAGTGAGAGGATGTGACTACCAATGCCACAAGGTGACCAAGGCTATGGAACTAACTAACACACATGATTATCCTGTTAAGACTCTAACAGCCTTAGCTGGCTCTCTTTACATGCTATGTAAGGTTCATAATGTTATTCAGACACCTTATTGATGTAGGCTAAATTGAATTCAGTGATAATTTGTATAGGATTCTGAGTCTGTAACACATAATATTGTATTTTATTGTAAAGACAGCTTTTTACAATTGCCAAATTGATAGTGATGGAAACTGTATTTTCCATTGTATCCAGCAGGAATACTCCCTAGAAATACTACAGTATTGCACATGGATGTCCAGAGTACTGGATGTCCAGACGTCCTCCAGGGACTCACGGAGGGCAACTGCAGATCATCGAGTTATGCATCATGTAATGTCATATAATCCACATGTCTTGTAATTGTGGGTTGGCGTGTAATGGCTCTGGGAGGGGCCTTCAGCTCATGTGAAGCTTCCATAGGAAGTTGGCCAAACTGAAGTGAAACCCACCAAGTTTGGTATTCTGGGTGAGCAGGAATCTCTAATAAATTTTATTTCAGTATAGCAAGTAGAACACAAATTCTGAGTGCCTTGGGAGCATCACATACATTTTCCATTTAGCCCTTAACACCAATCCTGCAAAGGTGTATGTCTTTTCTTCCCATATGAGAAATGGGGAAGTTGAAACTCAAGAGAGAGTTGTTGGGCTATTTTTATGTTCAGTTGGCGTTTGCCCATGGATGTCCAGAGTACTGGTATGGCCCAGTATTGCTGACGACAGTTGCTGCTTATGTGTAAGGACCAGCAGTTGTGTACCCATCAGAAATCAGAATGCCTCTTGTGGAACCACGCTAGAGCACTAAAACAGCCCGTGGATTCTTTGCGAATGTCTTTCTGATGTAAGAAGCCCCTGTAAGGAGCAGTGCCCCCTTGAGAGCACCCTGAAATGTGTTTGACAGTCAGAAGGCCGAGAGCTGTAAGGTAGACCAGACCTTGCAAGGAAGGACTTCCACAACCAGAAGACCCTAAGTACTCACCAAGCCTTGTTATAGAGGCACTGCTTCTGTCCAGGACGCCAAGCCCTGTGCGTGGTGACAATCTTGACAGTCCAGGGAGCCTGGAAAGAAAGATAGGGCTGCCCGTTCCTTGTGAGTAGTGAAAACAGGGCTCCAGGTGGCCATGCCTTCACCCGGGACAAGGTGCAGGGCACCGCCAGAACCCCCACAGCGACACCCCCATTCAGAAGTGTCAAGCTCCAGAGGACTGGCCCTACCTCCTCCTTCCTGCTGTGATGGGAAACCTGGAATCTGTGCAGTTGCAGGTGGTATCTGAACAGATAGAATCGGGCGCTTAGCGTGGATACACATGGAATACGAATAGTACAGGCCCGTCTGTTCTCAACACCCCCAGCTTCCTCGGGGGGCTGAGGCCCTTATCTCTGGAAAGCTTCCACTCTCCAGCTCTACTGAATATGATAAATTAGAAGCATCCCTTTTGTTACCTGTGAAACCAAGATAATTTTGCATCGATTGTCTTAAAGGCTGCGTGAGAGTGAAATGAAATAATGTCTATTTTACTTAAGTAAAGGGATGACGGTATATGACTCTGTCTTGATTAATTACCAGAACGCTGAGATCGATGAGGTGCCTGTCTGTTTGAAAGCCTCGATATTTTTGACCAGTTAATTATTAATCAAAACGAAATATGAAGCATTCCTGAAACTATCATATAAATCAGTTACCATTTGAGCATAATTTTTTTTTAGTTGAAAATGTGTCAGGATCACGATTCTAGGCAGCGAGGTTCTTGGCAGACCTTGAATGAGTTCCCTTGAATTGGATTGTGTAGAAAAACAATATCCAACCTGGAAAAGGGAGGCTGCGTGACTGTTTGTTTTCCTCCCTCTGTGTGTGAATTATGTCATTTTACTTAATTCAGACACTGGAGCCCTTCAGGATCACCATCTCCTGGGATGCCTCTCAAGGACGTCTCCTTGGCCAGACTTCTACCGGCTTCCACCTTGTGCACTTGAACTTGGTGGAGTGCTAATCCCACCACCATAATCCACTAAAGACTGCTTCCTACAGACAAGGAAGCTGACAGGTGCTTCCACGGTGTGCACAGCTGGTCCTGAAAGAAAGGACCCATTCAACAGATCCTCAGGGTCGGCCTGGGAACATGAGCTCCTCCGATGACAGGAATCCAAGCAGCTGTTTGCAGGGTCAGCCTTTACCTGTGGGTCTTTTCAGAAAGTTCTTCTCCCTGAAAAAAAGTGAACTGAAAGCCTATCTACCACTTTTTTCTTCATGATTACTTCTTGCCCGTGTAAAAATAATCATCTCTTATTAAATGGGAGGGGAAATTATTGGAAAATATATTTTGATCGGTCATGGTAGTGTTATGTTTGTGACATCCAATTTTCCCGGAGTTTGTGTGTGGGAAGAGGAGAGATTGTTTTCAAACTCCGCTGTTTCAGGGGCAGGTGTTCCGGATGCAAAGGATTATGCCTTAGTGCGGGACTCCCGCGTTCCATATCGGAGTGCCTGGTTCTGATTCAGCTTCCTGCTAATGCTTCTGTGGGTGGAAGCAGAAGATAGCTCGAGTGCTTGGGCCTCTGCCACTCACGTGGGAGACCCAGATGGAGTTCCAGGCTCCTGGCCCAGCCCTGGCCTTTGCGGACAATTGGAGAGTCAACCAGCACATGGAAGATTGAGCTGTCTCTCTCTTTCTTTCTCTCTCTCTCTGACTTTTAAATGGCTGAATTAAACTAAAAGTCATATATATATATATATATATATATATATATATATATATATATTTAGGATTTATTTATTTTATGTGAAAGGCAGAGTTAGAGAGAGATATCGATCTTCCATCCACTGGTTAACTCCCCTGATGGCCACAACAGTCGGGACTGTGCCAGGTAGAATCTAGGATCTGGTTCTCTCACATGGGTAGTAGGGTTCTGAGCACTTTGGTCATCTTCCAGGGCCTTCCCAAGCACACTTAGCAGGGAGATGGATGGAAGTGGAGAAGCATTGCAGGTGGTGGCTTAACCCACTGAGCCATAATGCCTGCTCCAAATAAACACTTTTTTTTTCTAAAATCCATTGTTTCAGAAAATTGGTTCTAAACTTTGAAAAATCCAAAGGGAAAGCTCTTGTCTCGCTTTCCTCTCCACCTCAAGCACACTGGTGAATCTCACCCTTGAGATGGACCTGTGAATTTCATTTCAGCGTGCTGGCTGTGTCTCCTCCCCCACGTGACTGCAGGGGCATTCTGCACATTGTGGTCTACCTGAGATTGACTCTTGACACCTATCTTTAGTTAGCAGTTATGGAATTTTAGGGAGACCTTCCAAGGAGCAAGGCGCCTCCTCCCCTGAAGTTGGATGCTCTTTTCAGGCATGATTTCTGTTTGTTCAGAAACTAGTGATTCCAAATAAGCTAAAAGCCCAGCTTATTTTCATAGCAAATGCTTCATTAAGGTATTTTACCGAAGTTACATTGCCATCAAGTTTCTGGAAGAAAAATCTCAATTGCATAGGCTTATGCAAGTCACTCCTTATATTCCTTCGCAGTTGTTATACATCATCAGAGAGGTGTGCTTTGTTTTCTATAAATGATTACAAATCACAGGGTCTTCATATAAATGTACATCCTGCCTAATGTCTTTTCTAACACACTGCAGCCAACTCCACCGACAGTGTCCTCCCAAGGATCCACACCAAGTCTGTTTATTTGCACAGCCTGCCCTCTCCGTTTCATGAGGTTGGCTTCTATTGCTTTGAACGACATCCGTGGCTTGCCCTGACATTTCAAACTATAAACCTAAACACCCCTGACCAAGAGAGCTTTGTTGTTCGAAGGTTTGCAGATGCTGTGTGACACCAGCACACCTGTGTTGTGGTCCCAGAAGTTTCTGTTGGAGGAAGGAAGGAAGAAACGTCGCTATAGGAAAACAACAAGCCCGTTTTGATCTCCCTCGCCCTCTGGAAGGCGCACTGTTGAGTCTCCAGTGCTGGAGTCTTTGGGAAAGTGCCTTGCTTAAAAGACCTTCCTCTCAGGGCTCGAAGAAAGTTGAGTCTCCTCTGTTTTTTTTTTTTTTTCCTACTGCATTCCAGTTTTCAAACGGGCCAGTGGTTCAGTGTGTCCATGATCTGTGTGTACACTAGGAGAACGCAGCTACACTAAGCAATACCAAAAGCCACTTCTGCTGCTGCTTTATTAAAACAACCCACTTGTAGCTGCCTGGTTGTCAGCTTGAGCGAGTCTCTGTGACTTCTTTCCTACTCATCACTTTCATCCATCATTGCAGAGAGCCCAGAAGAAGAAATCCATATAGTGCCCTGTGCTTGCTTAGGCCTCAGCAAATATCAATTCATCACCGGCTCGGCTCTAAAAGGGACCATTCACTGGCATGTGAGGACAGTACAATTTACCCAGTGTTCCCTGCTGTCCCACCAGTCACATGACCGGATCTCAACACAAAAAGAATTCCACAGTATGTTCTTGGAGTTATTAATAAAAATAACTGCTGGTTGACCGGAAAGGCATATGGCAGATTTAAGATCTATGGCCACAGTATTTTTTTTTTAAATTCTTCCTTACATTAAGGATGAGCGTGTGTGTGTGTGTGTGAGTGTGAGTGTGTATGTGTGATGTCCCAGAGAAACCCTCAGCCCTGACAGACCATCAGTGTTCAGTCTTCTAGCTTCTTACTTCATTGCTCTGTCATGGAGCCCTTGTAATAAGACAATAAATGTAATCAAAGCAGTTGGCTGCCAGAGATCTTTTTTAATGCACTGCTTCAGACTCAGTACATATGCTGTGCAAATAAATACAAACTTAGTGTTCCTGTTGGAAGCGTTGGGTGAGGATGAGCGATGTGTCTTGCTTAGGAGAGGTGCGTGTGTTTCCGCTCAGAGCTGTTTATCAGCGGCCTCTCTCTCTCTGCTTGTGGATGCTGAGGTGGAATCCATCATCTGTCAATGCCTGAGCAGATGGGCTGGAGACGGCCAGATTGATCCTTGAGGATGCGCAGAGCTAAGAGGGCGGCCCCTACAAATTACATTATCTTTTGAGGCTGCTGTCTCCTCACTCTTTTCTATACTGGGGGAAGAGCAGGAGCTGCCTTTTTCTAGCTATCACTTGGTATTTGAGAAAAAAAAAAATAGGGCCACTCTTGGTCTAGCTTAATGGAAACAGACAATAGCCCCAAAGCTCTCTGAGAAGTGAGATCTACGGAAAACTCATTTTTCCAGTGGTCCACTCTCTCTCTCTCTCTCTGCTGATCCCAAGTATGTTATTGGCTGTCGGGTTTCAATTAAAAAGAAAACACTAATGTCAGGGTTTGCTGGAGTGTCATTTTGCTGTGTTTTCAAACTGCGATGGGCAGAATTTTCTGTTGGTTCATAGAAACCATCTCTACCAGGACAACATTAGGTGGAAAGAGACAGTGTTTTCTGAGCGAAAACTAATGGCTTTCTGAAAGTTTGACTCGCTTTCAGCCCATGCGAAAAGCCTGTAGAAGTCGAGTTGATTACACAGTCATCAAAGGCCCTTCTTGCCAACAAAACTCTTTTGCACTTGTGTGCTGTTGAAAATTGCTGTCTGATGCCAGCAGATTGAAGAGCCGGACACAAAGCTGCTAGGAGCTCCGTGTGACTTTCCAACCACAGGATCTTGACCTTGGCCTGAAGTTGTTAACCAGCTAGGAGCCACACAGTCCTCCAAGGGCAGCTGGCCGGGGAAATGCATCCTCCTCCTCCTCCTCTTCCTTAATGAATGAACTGAAGTAGGTGTAGAAGCAGAGCTAGCGTGCCTCGTGCCACATGGTTGGGGACCGACTGGCTGCAGCCCGGGTGGAGCTGCGGGGGGTTTCCCTTGGGGCATCCTTCCCTGGGCATTTTCCTTCGTGTGATTTCTTTTTCATCAGATCAGAAGAGATAACAATGTCATACTCAATACGCCAACTTTGGAGGCCATCAGAAATAGTGCCTCTGTTTTTGGAACTGTGGCCCAGAGCCCTGGACACATCTGGCTCACGGCCCGTGTTCCTGGACGAACAGCAAAGCCTACAACCAGGCCCTACCCCTGGGGCAGGCTCACACACACATCTCTAAGAGAAAGAAAGCTTCCATGTGTGCCCTCTCGGCTGAGATGTAGGCAGAGCTTTGGGGGGATTGGGAAAAACACACGCTTCTGCTCCCATTCGCCTTGTAGATGTTGTCAGTTAGGTTTGTCATCAGTGGTTTTGTAATGAGTCTCGTGGCTTCAAAGGCAGCAATCGTAGATGGAGACGTGCAGAGGGAGAACCAAATGATGGTGTAGACTTTTTGTGCAAAGCAGAAGCACCAGAAACAATGGCAGCCTCTAGGGTTTATCATGTGTCTGAGACAGTTCTTTGGTTTTTTGCAGCACACATTTATATGAGTAATTAAAATGTGCCCAGTATTGCGCTACCTGTTTGGGCAAAGATTTGAATAAAACATTCTCTGCTCTCAGGGCACTTGGGGGAGAGCTTAGGGAGTTTCCAAAAGTTAGTAGGAAATGGAATCTGAAAACTGCATTTATTTTGATGCAAAAAATTTGGAAAGCCATGCAGATGCAGGGTCTTCAAAAAGTTCATTGAAAATGTGTACGATGAGAACCTATGCAGGGAATTCAGGGCTTTTTTATTTGCAGTGAAATAAACCTCCCGTGCATTGTTCGCGTGTGGGTGAGGAAGCTTCTGGAGCACCAAGGGGGGCGAGGGGGGGTTCTGACCTGCTGTCACCCCTTCAATCCAGGGAGCAGGCTCTGGAGGTAATTTTAGCACGTGCCAGGGTTCGTCGTTGTTCGTCGTTTGCTTTTTCCGAGCTGCAGGGTTTTGTATTCACCCTCAGCACACGGCCCCTCTCCCAAGAACAGCCTTGCTCCTGGGTCTGCAAGCAGCTCTTATGTTCTGTTGTCCCCCCAGAAAAAAAAAACTAAAAGCGGACTTACTCCACCTGCTTCTCAGGTGGTCAGGGACACCAGGCATGCAAGGTGACAGGCTGTGGTGCTTTGTCAGCGGCCCTCTGACAGATTTTCAAAGCCCTCAGTGGGGCTGTGCCCCAGCACTTACTGGAGTGCTTTTTTCAACCAGTGCCACCCCTCCTGCACAGGGCTGTCAGCAGAACTGTCTGATTGAGCACCAGCAAGTGCTCGCCAGGAGGCAGATCCTTATTGCCCATTTTCTCTGTTTCCTTAGTGATCTTAATTGCTTGGGTAAGGAGCCATCCATTCTGAGTCTCCCTCCCACCAGGGCCGATCCACACAGTAACAAGGTTTAGATTACCCCAAATGTCAGGACCCCCACAGATCTAATGGGCTTCCCCACCCCGGGCCCACCTGACAAGCTGCTGCATCCGGGGACCTGCACTGCCCAGTGGGCTCAGTGCCCTAGCCTCGCCCCGCTAGCTGTCTCTGTGCTGGCCATGATTTTGGTTTTCAACGTCTGTGGATTGTGTGGGGCGATGATGTGTTAAGCATTTCCCACCCCATTCTAGAACATTCACCAGTAAAGCACCTCCATGATAGTCTGAAGGTTACAGTTGTCATTTGCATTTTGGCTTAATAACTTCTGAGAAGTAGGAAGTCCTAAGACTAAAATTACACTTTGGCATATCCACTGCTTTGCTGCTCTCTCTCCAATGCCTTTCTTGGAGTCGGCTGTATTCCCAAGCGACACCCTTAGAGAATTTTGCACGTTCTCTGTCTAGTTTATGTAATCAGAGCGCTGTTCTGACAACATTAGGTAAATAGAAAATGGCTAAATTAAGAAGAAGCCTGAAAATAAAACCTTGGAGTTACTTGCCCTTGTCAGGATGCTCTTTGTAGGAATTTTTTTTTTTTTTTTTTTTTTTGGGGTAAGAAACATAACCTCCCCCTCATTTCCATCAAGCCAAGAGAAAGAAGTCGCGGCAGAATAGCATTGTCATATTTGAAAAAGGAGATGATTGACAGTGTCACTTAAATTCAAATATCTCCTTAAAATAAATATAAAAGGGCCTTTGAAGAAGTTGCTTTGAATTTTTTTTTAACCTGGAGTCCCCAACTTTTGTTCCTGTCTACTTTGTTCTCTGACTGATGGGTGAATTCAGCTCCGATCAGTGGAGTCTCCAGGAACATGGATCAGAAGTCTCAAATGCTCTGTAGCTCTGCCCAGCTGCCCTGCCCTGGCCAGGCGTGGATTCTGGCCCATGGCTGCCTCCCTCTTCGTTTCTGCCCTTTCGTGGGGAACAGAAGCTGCTGGTGTGGCCAGGCCGCGTGGCAACAGTGCAAAGCACCTGCCTGGGAGTCATCTAACATGGTCACTTTGATTCAGACTGGAGACTGACTGTCCATCCTGCTGCTGCTTAGCCTCTGAGCCCAGCAGTTCAGCGTAAAAAGAGCTGCCTGAGCTTGGCGTACTTCCTCTTAGGTGATTAAGACACTTCCAGCAGTTGAACTAATATTTATTACACCCGAGATTAGGGGCACCTCGCTAAGCCCACACGCACAGTGTGCAAGCTGCCAGACAGCTCCGGAGGCAGCGGCAGCAGCCGCCAGGTCCCGGATCCTGGGTGTTCCAGAGGCGTGACTCAGGCAGCTGATAACCAGGTGAGTAGGTTTTCCCTCCTCCCAGGACACACACATTCATCATGTTTGCCTGCAGAAAAGGCCTGGCCCTCTGGCCCTCTGGCCCTCCCACCCCACACCCGCCCCACCCTCGCACTGCAAAGGCGGATGTCAATAGGACCGTGGGTGGGTCAGGAGCGGCTACCTGGAAATCCGAGTTCATCGGTCTTGGTTTCCGGGGAGGCACCCTCAGTTACTATTGCTTGTCAACGCCAGCGCTGGAACTGTCTTTTACTGATTTGACTCCATCTGTACTTGTCCTACCCACAGGACACCCTCCCTGTGTGCCCATGAGACCAGAGAAAATGGAGCTGTTTTCACAGTTGTCTTAATGTTTTCTTGGGCAGTTTCCTGAGTGCAATGGGGGAGGAAAGGGATTCTCCTATCTTAGGACTCAAAACTTTAACATTTTGGTAAACAATCTTAACGATGCTAAAAGCTGTTAAATTACCCCAAGGTTTAAGAGGACATGCTATGACACACTGTGTGTGTGTGTGTGTGTGTGTGTGTGTGTGTTTCCCCAAGAAAGGGCTGAGTATCATCAGGTTGAGCAAAACATCTGTAGCTTGCTTGGAAAGTTTGTTTTTCTTAAGGAATGTTCAGTGTTAGATTTTCTGACCGATTTACTTGAGACCGGGTGGGTTTGAAGGATGTTCATTCTGTGTCTGAAACAGTAGTCCATTTACCAAACATTTACAACACGAAAATAATGCGATAATACGAGAATGCTCTGGTAGGACTTCTTCTCCTGGTCAGTCCTGAGAATCACCCCCCTCTCCTCACACCAGGCCCAGTCACAATCCCAAAGGAGAAATCTTATTTCTTTCCTATCCTCTCATCAAGTGTCACATCCATAGGTTCAGCTTCAGTGTGTTCTTATTTACTAATTAGTTCATGGAGTAACTTGGTGCTGATTTTTGTTGCTATTTTTCAGTTATAGACTGATTATGATTTTTGATTATACAACTTTTCATTTGTAAAGTTCTGAGTTAGAATTATAGTAAGAACCCACTGATGATTGCTGTTAGCATGTTAATGCATTAACTTCTGGTATTTTGTTCTGTATACATAGGAAAGTTCTGATTTGTTCTATTAGCTGTGATCATCCTGTAGATTTAATTTTTCTCACTTAATATCATAATTTTTACATATTATTGAAATTTTCTGATGTTAAGTATAAATTATATTTCTTAATCAAATGGAAATCATCCATATTTTTTCATGCGTTTATTTATTTAAGATTTATTATTTATTTGAAAGTCACAGTTACATACAGAGGATCAAAGGCAGAGAGAGAAGCAGGAGATGGGAGCTTCCATCTGTCGGTTCACTCCCCAATTTGCCACAATGGCTGGACCTGCACTGAGCTGAAGCCCGGAGCCAGGAGCTTCTTCCTGGTCTCCCATGCAGGTACAGGGGCCCAAGGACTTGGGCCATCTTCTTCTACTGCTTTCCCAGACCATAGCAGAGAGCTGCATCGGAAGTGGAGCAGCCAGGTCTTGAACCGGCGCCCAAATGGGATGCTGGCAACTGTAGGCGGCAGCTTTACCCACCACGCCACAGTACCGACCCCTTTTCATTGCATTTATTTGAGAGGCACAGACTGAGAGAGAACTCATCAGCTGCTTCACTGTCCAAGTACCCACCACATCCGGGGCTGGGTCAGGCTGAAGCCAGGAGCTGGGAACTCAGTCTCGATCTTCCACGTGCGTGACAGGGACCCAACTTGAGCCATTGCCTTTGCCTCCCATGGTTTGCACTAGGAGCAAGCTGGAGTCAGGAGCCAGGCGCTCCAGTGGGGGATGTGACCGTATTAAGTGCTAGGTAAGTGCCCGCCACAAACAGAAATCATTATTCACATTCTGATGATGTCCTTAAGTTAGAACTCCCAGAATTAGTCTTTGTCAGGATCAGTGAGCATTTTGAAGATTTTCAGTGTATCAGTGTAATCATTGCATTTGATAAGCTCTTACAAATTTTTACTCCTAGACATCTGAGAGTACTGACTGATCTTTTCATTAGCTTTAATAATTTGGAGCAGGTGCGATTGACTTTCCAAGTGTCTGGTTATCTTCGTTGGTAAGATTAGGGCATTTTCATGTGTGTGATACAATTGCATTTTTCTGATATTTGCTAATATTTTTATAATATTTTTCATAGAAGCAGAATAAAAAGTTGGATGCTTCGTTTCCCAGTACCATCATTTTCATTTCAGGGAAACACTTTTTCCTTTGTTTTTGCATATGAAGGAGAATACATAGGGTTCCTTTCCTGTTGTGTTCTTTTACAGCCTTAGCAAACTGACATCCGCAGGTGTTGTCCGTCTGGCCTCAGGTGATGCGCTGCTTCCTCTGTGTTGACTCCGTCCTGTGGTTAGCCGCCATCCTGTGTGCCATAAAACTCCAGCGTGGCGTGCCCTTTGTGTTCCCCTCGTCTGTTTTTCGACTCTGCCTCTTCTCCCACCTCACCCTCAGGATGGATGCTCACCTCCCTTGAGTCCATCTGTCAGGTCATCTGTCTGAGGAGTCAGCATTCCCACATCTGCTCAGAATCATCCAGAACAAACAGTCCAGGGCGAAAGCAAAGCCGGGGAACATTTCTGCGTGACAGGCACTGATCACCCGAAAGATCCATCCACGCAGTCTGAGGCCAGGTGGCGTGGGGCAAGGTATGACTGCGAAAGCCCTGGTGACCTAAGCTCTGGCCCTGAGGCTTCCTCCAGTGATCCACCCCCATGGGCTCCTTTTAACCGTGGAGTCTTCCTCCCAAGGCCTAAGGACTGGGTTGATTCTTTTAGAGAGCTTTCCAAGGGTGCCCTTAAATCTCACTTCCCTTCCGAGGATGGTCTCCGTGCCTGCAGTGGTCATGGACTAAGTCCATTACCAGCAACCAGAAACCAGCGAGTGTTTTCTGTTGCTCTCTGGTTCACAGTGGTCCAAGGAGCCAGGGGATCCCTTGTGGATACTGAGCTGGGAGTAGCCCTTCACATTCCACTCCCTTTACAAATGGTGCCATAAATTAAATTAGCGCATGTGGCCTTGACCAGTTCAGGCATGTAAAGTATGATTATCTTTCTGAGAAAATGATGAAGACCACATTCAAAGAACCCAGTGTCTCCCAGCCAGCTCCCAAGGACATAGTGCTGCAGAGCGAACTTTCCAGGGCGTCAGTGGGCTTTCCAAGTCCACCTTCTCATTAGCGCACCAGTGTATACTTGCGTGTTATGCCTTGCAAGGTGAGACTCCTGTGACAATGGCTTTTGTTCCCATTGTGTATGCCAGAAAGACAGAAGCTGTATCAAAGCAGGGTAACCTTAACAAAAGAGAAAAGCAGGCGCCACTACATAGAAAGGTGGCCGTTCTCTCCCAACCCCCATAGGCAAGACCCATTGGTTCATATGAGGTCATTGGAGTTGAATTGGGATTTTTACTAACTGAACACAAAACTACAAACATAACACAAAATTGACCCATGCTCTTGAACTCAATTCCTGTTCTACATTCCTGGCTTGATTTGTATCTCCAATGTGCTACACAGCTCCTATCGCAAAGTAGACATTATACAAAGCTGTTCCCATGATGCATCCATTCTCGTCAGCTTTGCTGTGCTGTGGCCAGGGCTACCCTGCCAGCGTACGCTGTTCTCTACGTTTGGTGTACTTACTGCCCAGCCCCTCCTCCTGTTTTAAAGTCATGGAATGTTTAGTTGGACATCTAAATTTCTGAGTCTCTGCCCAGTGAGATTGGAAACTCCTAGAGAGCACAGTCAATGCTCTATGCCTGTCAGAGGGGCAGTTTTAGCTCTTTGCCCATAGTTGCAGCTCAGTAAATACATTGAAGATTAATTTTTCATTGCTTTTTAAGGAAAGAAATTTGAATGAACAAGTCCTAGAGAAGAATCCAGATGCTCCCCTATATTAAGTAACATTGGCTATCGTGGTGAAGTTTTCATGGCTCAAATTATGAACTAAATGAAAATTGGAGATGCATCCTTTTTGGGATTACTTATGGATTGAGCTTTCCAAACTGACTATAATGAGCTACATAATCTGTAGAGCTGCTGGTAGAACTTCTGTCTCCCCTTGCGTGTCGAGCTGTAACTAACTTTTAAGACTCTACCAAAGGCACACCCTACTAAAAAAAAACCTTCCCCACTTTTTAAATCTCAGCCTGCCCTTGTTGGACGACCCTCGATGGACTAATTGACTTATCTGTCATTGAGCATTTGCAAATACTGCAGTGTATTAGATGCTAAGCATCCACATGTATTTGGCTTCCTTCCCTAACTCGCTTGCAGCCTTCCTTGTGGTCCTAAGACCATAGTTTAATCCTTCTGCATGCCACACAGAAATTAGCGTGATGTGTGCCCCTTGAGAAGTTTGGTTTGAATGTCTCTGTTACCATATACCTGTGTGAACTGAATGAATCATTCTCCCTCTCTGAGCTCTACACTTGTCATGGGTGAAATGTACACCATATCTCATAGACTTATCACGAAGATTAAATGAGATTGTGGTGGGCAAGTGTTGTTTTTATACAACCAGTATACTAGTGGAAGAAATTATTGTTGCTGTTGTTATTTGCTGATTAACTTTAGAAAATAAAAAGGCTATTCTTACTTTTTTGAGTTTAAGCTCCTTGGATGTTCTGTATCTCGGTACTCAGAATGTGCCTCACTCATTGTCGTTGCTGAAAATTACTGATGGACTGACATCTTGGTAGTCTGATTGGAAGACTTAGAAGCGTCTGTTTTGCCTAATTTTTAGTGAATGCTTTCTGACAAGCATTTGGACAGAGGAGGGTACTTGGAAAAGTTCATGTAAGAGCAGAATTATGACTTTATTTTGGACCAAAAGTTATGAAATAGTCCACGTGTAGTTTTTGCATAGTAAATGTTTTCCATGAACCTTATGAAGATCCCTTGCAGTCTATCTGCATTTCAAGGATGGTATATTGACCATCCATTAGAAACAAGACTATAAATAGTGCCTTCTATGTGCTGGGTGTGGGACTTAAAGATATAAAAATATTGACTAATTTGTAATAACAATAAACATGGCCACAAGCAACATAAAGATGCAGTTGAATGGCTTGTGGTAGGAAATGAGGGAAAGGATTTGAAAGAAGTTATAATTCTTTATGTCAGTGACTTTATGTCACTGACTTTCTGACCTAGTTGCATTTTACAATCACCTGGGTTCCCTTAAACAAATTCGGATGCCTGGGCTCTGCCCCAATTCAATTAGGATATCTCCTTACGTGTAGGGTCAGTCTGGTGTTGCTACAGGTGACTGATGAGAAACGAGCCCCTTGAAGATTGCCGTGTGCCTCCATGTGATGCCTTATGTCTACATGTAGCTTCTACCCTGGAAGTGGTGTTCAGGAAGGTTTAGTACAGGTGGACATTGGGTACTTTAGAGTCTTCCTAGAAGATCAGCGTGTATCTCCTTCGGGTCCGTCAGGTGCACTGGGCTGAACGTGCACACGGGCTCACACCGTGCTCACTCAGTGTAGCTCTGTGTTTGACTACTAGGGAGAGGATGCTGTGACAGCCAGTGTGGGATGGACTTCGGGTGAGGAAACCTGGCTGCAGTGTCGACAAAGCAAACCGTATTATTCTTTCCTCCAAACCTTGCACTCGGTTGTTCCATCCATATTAATTAATTAAACCATATTAATGGCAGCGATGACCTTCATGACGAAAATTAGTTGTTGACTCTTTTGTCCATAAGGATTTGAAGAGAAATTGCCCCTGAGTAAGGGGATGGACGAGCCGTTACATTCTTTGCAGGTGGCTTTTGCGAATCTGGCAATCTCCAGATGCGTTGTTATTATTTGTTGTTATTGTTATTTTCAGCAATGACTATTTGTTACGGGGCCAGTAACAATTATTTCTGCTGCTGCGAGGATTCTGTATTCCATCTTAAAGTTAAGAATGCCTGGTTTCTCTCTCTCCAATCTTACTTTATGTAGTGAAAAGCAATACTGTATTTTTCTTTCAAATTTTATCGTAATTGTATTCCTCCATCAGTATTATTTTTGAAAAATCAGAATTTGCTTCTTGACTCTGCTTTTCCTGTATTTTTTCCTTTGGAGCCATCAGAACCTTAGCAAGGGTGCAGGCAGGCCCGCATAATTGTAGGAAGATGACTGTGAGGTTCTTTAGTATTATTTATCATCCGATGCTACCGGTAAAGTACCCTCTTTCTTAAACCGCACACTGTGTTGGTTGTTAGGTGGGATCATTAGGCCTCCAATCTGTTTTCTCCCAGATCTGCTCGTAGTCATTGTTTGCCGGGTGTATGTGACATTTCCTTCTCCGTGCTGGGCCTGCAGGCGCTTAGCTGCCCACCGCTGCTGAATGCCTGTCCACCATTACCCTCCTTTCTTGGACAATACGGGTTATTATCCTCTCTTTATACCCCAGGTGTGAGAGAAAGCTAAATGAAATAGGCCCTAATATTTTTTTTCCCCACTTTTCCTCCAAAAGGCAAACATGTAGGAAGGACTCTCCTATGTTTTCCCCCCAAAGTATAGAAAGTCACATTTATAAAGAAAATGGAATATTTGCCTCAGTGGCAAACTTCCATTATGCTTTTATTTATTTATTTTTCATGAAAGAAGTCTGTCTTTATAGAACGAGGTTCCCTTTGAAGCTATACTGTTTCCTTTTGTATCAGTTTTGTTTTCCTTTAGAACATCATTTGGCTGATAAAGTTCCTAGTATCCTGTTTAGTTGTCAGATTCTGATAAGCTTTCTGGGGGACTCACAGGCACCCTTCATTTCACCCCAATTCACTGCTGTTCTCCTTATCTGTGGTCTGCCAGAAGTAAGTTGGGGTGAAGGTTTGGCCCTTCTGCCTGGTGTTTCTGCTTTGGCACAGCGAAACCTCTCACGAAGCAGACATAATATGTGTACAAACAGCTAGAGACACTGGTAGCGTCTTGTCAGCTAAGCAGCAGAAAACCTTGTGAATGGTGGAAAGGAGGAGACGGTGCTGAGTGTGTTTATGGTAACATGTATGAGTCTGTCATTGAAACCACAACTAGTATTATGTAATAAAAAAAAATAAATAAACCAGGTTTACATTCTCAGACATCGGCAGCTACCCAACATTAGACAGGAGGGTAATTAATAGCTTGCCTGTGTTGCTGTCTCTTAGCCCCTGTGTTTACATGGAAACACTCACCCACACACACACAAAGGGAGAGAAGCCTCCAGTTAGGTTCCTTACGTCCGGGGGAGATAGCATCGGCCCCCTTCGAATTTATACATCCTCCGATTCTGTTTATGGCACAAGTCAGGATCTTGAAGTGCTCGCTGCTCCCAGGTTTAATTGGTTTTATCTGCTGTTATCATAAGCACCTTATCTCTGTAGACAGTTGCATGGGTAATATTTGGAGATCAGAATGCAAGCCCAGACACACAGTGTCATCCAACAATTAAATGATATTTGATAGTTCTGTGTGTGGCTCAGGTGCCAGGGGGCACCCCCGCCGCTGGTTGACAGTCTTTATGGCATCATAAAGCGGTCCTGGGGGGAATCCGGATATGGAAAGCTTTGCAAAGGGAAATGGCTGGAGAAGCCACAGAGAAGTGAGGTTCAGGCTCTCGTGGCCGTTCCAGCCATTGACTGGTGCCTAATGACTATGCAGTTCAGGTCTGAGAGACGTTTAATTATTTCTGTTATTGCATTTTAGTGAAAGGATAAAGAAGCCATCCAGCTCCGTGACACGCATGCTGATGTCTGTTTTGGGGGGAAGTCCATTAAGTGGATCAACACTGCCTTCCACATGCCCAATTTAATCCCTATATGAGAACTACATAAAACATACCCTTTCTAAGAGAATTCTTGATGGATGTTTAACTGCATGGATCTAATTAGATGCAGAGCAAGGCTTTCCCCAAATGATTAACTGGCAAGATTAGGTAGACCTTCCTTTGTTTTGTTGGGATGTGGGCTTTCTTTCTTTTTAATTTCTCTCTCTTTCTTTTAAAAGAAGTTTCTGGAAGCAGAAAGGAAGGGGACGCTAGCACCTGACACTGCTGTGGTCTGAGGAGTCCTGGTTATTCTTTGGGGGGCTGCTTTAGGAGGGGGTTATCTCGGCAGCCTGCCCTGGCCCAGACCCCGGAGGCACAAGGCAGCCCAGCTCAGACTTCCTGGGTAGGTGCAGCACTACAGCGCCCTGGTTCTGGTGTGTCTTAATTGCTCGGCAGTGCCCAGCCTGTAGAGGAGCTCCCCAACACCTGAGAGAAGATGGCCCCTTCCCAAGGCGGGCAGCGAGGAGGAGAGACAATAGGATGACAGATGAGATCGCTAAGTGGAGCCCTGATCAATAGCGAGTGCTGTCCATTTGGGTAATGGACATCCCTGTCATCTCAGCTGTTAAAGAATTCAGCAGCGATGAGTCCCAAAAGGTCTGTGAAGTAGAAGGCGTCCGATACAGGAAACATTACCGTCTCCCCTGCCCCAACCCCAATAAATAAGAGTTCAGCCTTCCCCTGCAGTAAGCTGCCGTGCGTGGGATTTATTATCGTCTGTTTAAAAAAAAAAAAAAATCTGTGCACAAAGCAAAAAGACAACCTGGGCATGGGGATTGGGGGCGGGGCGGGGCAAGATGGCCTTGGCTCTCAGACCCTCGTGGCTGCGCGGGCCCCTTAGGCGAGGAGAGAAGTCTCCTGATTTCGAATTAGGAGGTCGTTTCCGATGATCTTGAAAAGCCTTCTCCCTCCACCTGGCGATTTCAAGCCAGCTAGTTGGCAACCAGGAAGCTTGACGGATCGGTTTTGTCAGACAGCCATATGGCAGGGGGGCAGGGGTCGCTGGGACCAGGGTTTCTCATGGCTCCCATGCCCAGTCCGGACAAGGGGCATTCGCGATCTGCCGTCTTCAGGTCTCTATGCTGGCCGCTGTCTACCCCTGAGAAGCACCCCGGCATCTTCCTCCTCCGCTTGGCCCTCATGGAGGCGGGATGGAGTCCTACTCAGTGCCCGTGGAACCCAGCTCAGCGCAGGGACCAGCCAGGGTTTCCGAACGCCCGTGTGAGAGAGGAATACAGTGTGGCTGGGGCAGTCAGGTGTGGGTCCTTCATTCCAGGGCTGTTGTTTAACTATTAATGAGGTCGTGGCCCCAGGGCCGGGCTGACTTTCCCTATCAGATGTCTCCCATCTCCCAGCAGGCCATTCACCTCGAGTCAGAGCTCACCACTGATAATTGTCCGGAGCATCGTTCACACGCCATTGACTCATCTCTTAACCTCGGCTCCTTCTAGATAAGAAATAATTCCTCCTGCCCATCTCGCAAGCCATCCATCTTCGGTGGGGCTCATAAAGCAGAGCCATTCCCATTTTCCATTAACCTCTCTGTCCTGCCACTTGGAGCCAGAGATCCTTGCTGTTCTTCGGCAAGGGGCATCTGCTTGCCAGCGTGTTCGCCACGTCTTGAATTATGCAGAAAGACAGCCATCACCCCTGTTGACCCAGCCACCTACTTTACCCTTTATTTCTCTCCTATTTACCATTGCACTTGATAATTTGTAGGACTCAGTGAAGTAATTCACAACTGTCAGCATCTTTATTATATTGCAGCCGGCAGCAGAAATGGTAACCTGAAGGGGTATCTACTAAATCAAGATTTCTGTAGCATAAGCAGTGTAAATGAATTTCTGCACATTACATTATGATTTTTATAATGTCTTTATTAAAAAGAAAAGGAGAGGACGCTTATTTGGAACCAGTGCAACACGTCCCAAGGCTGACAGATTCACGGGGTTGGAGCAAAGCACAACAGGGATCCTCCGCCCCAGTTCCTGCCCGTTTGGGATCACTGCCATGCCCTCAGCAGGTCAGCAGCCAGCCTCTGCTTGGCCATGAGCTTGCCAGGAGTCAAGGGGTCATCCCCACTGCGTCGTCCTCCCCCTGTTCTCCAGAGTGGCACAGAGAAGGATCCATCCTGCGTGACAGGCCCTTCAGGTTCAAGAAGGATAGGCATCGTGTTTCCTGAAGCCATCTCTCTTCCAGCTGGTACATTGCATTTTCTCAGCTGTTCCTCGTCTCTGCTGCCCGCGGCAGCTCCGCCATGCTGTCTGTCCCCTTCGTTTGTCAACAGAGGTGTGGAATCTGGTGTGTTGCACACTGCAGTTCAGAATGCGGTCTGCTGACCATAGGAAATGAAGTAGAGCCTTGGGAACATCCCTGGTTCTGGACTGCAGGGTTCGAGGAAAGCGGCTCAGACTCCCCAGGGACCCGGGGGCAGCCCCGTCTCACTGGTTCCCGTGAGCTTGCGGTCTACCAGAGTCCCGCAGGCTGGCTCACTGAACTCCACATCCCCCTTTTGACACTCGCGTAGTTGATATTTTTGAGCATGAGTGAAATGCCTTTTGTTGTTGTTAAAGCACATGTTGAATTCTCAGTCTATCATCTTATAGCTTGGATGCATGGGCAGATTTGATTTTTCAGATTCTCTTTATAAAGTGGCGCATCTGTACTGCTAAAGTGTGCAAATATGGAAAAGGGAAGAAGGACACAGCTGAGTGTATCTTCGCACAGGTGAACCCCATCAGGACCTGTGTGCAACACGAGCACTTCCTGTGTTCGTCCTTACCAGCAGCCTACAAGGTGGGGATTGCTGTGCCCCTTTTACGGTGTGGAAAGCAGACTGGGAGATAGTCAGTGACTCGCTTGAGGCCATAACACTGGTAAATTTCATCATCAGGAAGTTTCCAGATTCTCCAGTGTTTTACGTGAAATTCAACCAAGAGGCAGATGTTCCTGTAATGCACATAACTTACCCTGTACTCTACTTTGAGTAGCCACTTGGACTTCAGGAAAGGCTTTGGTTCTGTTTCTGTGCAGGCATATGGTCGGATTGTACTTCCCCACTCACTGAAATTTGGTGCGACTGTGTGACTAGCCACCATCAACCAAACATGAGGCAAGCAACCCTTGTCAGTGCTACTCTGGAGCTTTTAGAAGCAGGCATTGGGCACAGTGGTTAAGACGTTCTCATCCGGTAGCCAGATGCCTACTTCGAGTCCTGGCTTTGCTTCTATGCCGGCTTCTTGCTAACATGCATCCTAGAAGGCCTCAGGTGGAAGCTCAATTACTTGGGTCCTTGCTACACACATGGGAGACTTGCATGGAGTTTGGGTCTTGCCTTTGGCTTGACCCCAGTTCTGGGTTTTGTGGGCATTTGGGGATAGAAGGTGTATCTCTCTCTCTCTCTCTCTATCTCTATCTCTATCTCTTTCACTCTCTGCCTTTCAAATAAATAAAAATGAGTACATTTTAAAAAAAGCCTTTGTTTAAACAGTCCAAAGGCGACTTCAAAAGTTCATGAGGAAGTGGGATTCAAATATGAGTTTATTTTGGTGCCCAAGAATTGAACATC
Source organism: Sylvilagus floridanus (assembly GCA_949820135.1). NCBI lineage: Eukaryota > Metazoa > Chordata > Mammalia > Lagomorpha > Leporidae > Sylvilagus > Sylvilagus floridanus. Next base: position 28,916,297 of record OX463246.1, on the reverse strand, counting down.
CACACACACAGGTTCTTTGCAATATGCATTTTCCGTGAACTTTTTGAAGACCCTGAGTTGCTTGAGGTCACAATGCTTCCCCCTCTGGCATGCCCAGGAGCAGCTCGCCGGGTGGTAGCTGCCTGTCAACCAGTCCCTGAGTGGCTGTAATGAGCAGAGGCCCTTGCTGACTTACACTGGACTCAGGACTGTGAACAAGAGATAAACCTTTATTGTTTTAGGCCGCTGAAATCTGGGGGTTGGTTGTTACTGCTTCATTATCTAACCTATTCCGACTTTTACAACTAGCTTACTGAAGGTAAGGTGAGGTGCCTGCAACGAATCCTAACCCTCACTTAAGACCAAACCTAGGAAATTTGCATTTACCCAGAAATGTTCTCCAGATTAAAATACCTAAGGCAGGCATAGGCATCTGGCTTAGGAGTTAGGATACTAGTTCAGAAGCTCACATTCCATATTGGAGTATTCAGGTTCAAGTCCAGACTGTGACTCCTGATGGCAGCTTCATGCTAGTGCAAACCCAGTGATGGCTCAGTAGTGCGCTCCTGACACCCGCAAGGGAAACCTGCATTGATGTCTCAGCTCCAGGCTTTGTAACTTCAGCTCCTGAAGTTGTTGTGGGTATTTGGGGAATGAAGCAGTGGATGGGAACCTTTTCTCTGCCTCTCAAGTGGATAAAGACAAAATTCTAAAAATCGACATAAGGCAATGCCTGACGCCTCTTGTTTTCATTGTCTGGGTTGGAGTGCACAGGGAATCAGCGTTTGCATGTAGGACGCTGTCCTAGGCTGGACCCTCTGGAAAGCAAGCAGAGCGTCACTCAGAAGCTTGCAGGCTCCGGATGCTCTGGGGTTGGTCTTGCCATTGCAGGGAAGGAAGAATGAGGAGAAAAATGAATCGAGGTTGTGGAGGTAAAAAGCCATACAAGGTGGCGAGTTGCCCAGTCAGCCGGAGCTTCAGCACATAACCAGAACACTCAGCTGGCACCTGAGAGGGACTATTTCAAAACCACTCTGCCTTGGTTGAGAGCAGGAAGGCAAGCAATTCAGCTACCGTCTCCTTGCTTTTTCCTACCTCTCGCTGGTCGGAAATCCCATGCATTGCCCAGGTGTGCTGCCTGGCCACTCCCAGGTAGCTTCTGGCGAAAGCCAGAGCCTCCGAGGGTACACAGGGTTCGGGCCTGGTGGGCTCTGCCAGCCAGCTGAGTTCCCTGGGCTGTGGTCTAGTGAGTGATGGTAGCCAGAGTTTTCCTGGCCTGGTGCATAGATTGAGCCTCGTACAGATAGTAACAGACATAGGGTCTGAGGCCCACCAGCACCCAGGATCTCCTCCTCCGTGAGACCGGAGTGCACTGCTCTGGGCGACTTGAATGATCCCACTTATTCTTGATGTCCTGATGTCTCACATTGGTTTTTCAAATTGTGTCAATCAATTGTCTACCAGTATTGGCATAATTAGCCAATCTAATTTTATTGATAAGAAAATTAAAACAACTTGGACAATCTTAAGAGGAAAAAAACATGAAATGTGTACCCTCTATACCCTTACTACAGTGATGTAGTAAGAAATTAAATTTTATAAATGGCCAAGCACACAAATAGATACACACATGTAGAGTTGGAAGACAAATGCTAACGAAGAATGTTTCCCTTGCAATATTTAAGTAACTCAGATATTACTCAGGCCCGTTCTGTATTTTTATTTTTAAAAGGCTGCGACCCTGGATCATGCAACGCTTAGAGCGTCTATTCTGTCCATCTGTCTCACAATGTCTTGCTTCTGATAATGCAATCTCTCTGCATTTAAATCTACGTAGATGGCATAATTAAAATATTAAATTTCATTGAATAATTTTGACCATAATGAGTTCACTAAGAGAAAGGTTAACCATTTAATTTTCAAATGGGCTTTGTTGTCACTGTGCTTAGAAAGAACTCTCTAGCTGTGAGAAGACAGAGAGAGAGTGAGTGGATTTGGAAGACCCGGGGAACTGAGGTGTGCGGGCGTTGGCCTTAGGCCATCACTTGATTCACAGTGCTTGCTCAGACTCTCCTGTTTATCTGAGTGATCAAGCAAGTTCCATCCTTTCGTTTTTATTGCATTTGAACCTTGCTGTTTTTTTTTTTTTTTTAATGTTCCGTATTTGTGAAATGTACTGAGGCAACACTGTGAGTAAATGCAATTGGCGCTGATTGTGACGGCAGAAAGAAACAAAACTGTTTCTTAGTCAGGAACAAGCTGCCTGTCTGTGGCTCAGTTAAAGCCATCGTTTTCGCTCTCGTGGTGGCTAACACCCCATTGGCTGGGGACTGGGAGGTGCTGATGCTGGCTGTGTTGTTTGGAGACCAGGCTCTGAGAATGAAGAGGGACGTTATCCCAGAGCAGCCCTGTGGGGTGAGCAGGGCAGAGGCACCAGCAGCCCATTTAACAAGGGCCTGAGGGGAGAAGGAGCTCCTTCTGGCTTTTTGTGCATTACCAACTCCAGGACCAGGTAGAGATGGGATTTTATGCCAACAGTGACTTTAGATCATTGCTTTCTCCCTACCAGGCTTTGTTTCCTGAAAATCGTTGAATTTCCTGTTTTCCAGAATAACACTGGGGGAGAGGACTCTGAGCAACTTTTATTTCTGGGAAAGTGCTGTGGCATTAGGCAAAATCGACCTGGCGGGGTTGGGCAGCCCCTGACCTGCCCTGTCCCCTCCCACACTTCCCATCTGAGTTTCCCCATCTGCCGGATGAGGTGGTTATGAAATGTCCCTGCCTGCCACGCATGGCTGTGGTGCCTCTGAACTAGGCTAGTGGGCTCAGTGCTGCTCTCAAAGGGAAATAGACTTCATCAGTATAATGCTGCCCGGGTTGTTATGGATTTGCCTCCTCCAGTTTCCTCAACCCTTAGACCCATATCAGCCTGGATGACTCTAGTTGTTTTAAAAATAATGTTTATCCGAATAGCCTATTTATGGATCTAATGGATCAAATTTTTTAAAGATTTATTTATGCATTTGAAAGAGTTATACACACACACACACACACAGAGAGAGAGAGAGAGAGAAATCTTCCACATGCTGGTTTATTCCCCAAATAACCGCAATGGCTGAAGCTGGGCCAGGCCAAAGCCAGGAGTCAGGAGTTTCTTCCAGGTCTCCCCTGTGGGTGCAGGGGTCAAAGCACTTGGACCGTCTTCTGCTGCTTTCCCAGGAGCATTAGCAGGGAGCTGGGTTGGAAGTGGAGCAGGTGGGACTCAGACCTGAATGCTGGTGCCAAGGATGGCAGCATTATGCATGGCACTGGCCCCAGAAGTTCAGATTTTATATGTGCAAACAAAACAAGAACAAGGGATGTTTTGGTCTTTAGGCTCTTAGACAAAATGTAAGATCATATTTACAGCCAGAAGCTTATGGCGGTGGGCAGGGCACAAATAACAGTGCTCTTCAGCACAACGGTATTTTTCTCCAGATTTACCCAGAAGAAAACAAAGTGAAAATGTGGCATTTGGGGCTTAATACAGTTAGTTATTCTGTAATAAATGTAACTACGTGTGATAACTTCAGTGATTCTATTAAAAGAACAGCACGAGTAGAATCCCTTTAAGCCGACTTGTTGTAACTTGTAGACTTTTCTAATGGTTGTGCGTATTTTTTGGCACTGTAAGCCATTGTATTACTATAATTGAAGAAACTAGACTTTCCCATTGTGCTTAGAGTTTATCTTCATACTTCCATTTACACCATAGCACTTTATTATGTAGGAGTGTGCTCTCCTTCTGATCTCCTTGGGGTAACTTGCTACTCCACTGATTCAGCTGTTAGGGTAAAATCATACACTTCCACATTCAGAAGTACATCTTGTTCTCTTTCTTTCTGTATGCTTTTCACTTGGGGAACTATTTAATCAGTGAATCTATTTATAATCTAGAAGTGAATAGGAAAGCATACATAGAGCTGATTTTCTAAGAAGGCAGGACATGGATGGCTGTGGCCTCATGGAACATGACAGAGGAGCCGAGGGTTCATGCCTGCTGTGTCCGCTCTGGCTGCCCTCTCCTGTCGGAGTGGGTAGAAAGCCCTGGCAGATCCAGCGCCCATTTCAGGAAGAAAATTTCCCTGTCTATCTCGATGTTGAACAAACCACTGCAGAGAAAGTCCTACCCCCGCTGGAGACCTGCAGGGCCAGCACAGGGGTCCAGCTTGTCTTTGGAGTCTGAGTCTTCTAGGTATGACCTACTGTCATTGCAAAAGCAGGCTCCTCATGCTTAAGCCTACAATCTGGATTCTAGAACCGTTCTACAATGATAGAAGGCCTACAGTGAATCAGTAGAAAACTCGCTGGCTCACCTTAGCTTTCTGGATCCATTAAATAATAGATAACTTTCTCTAGTTTTCTGTCATCCTGTATTGGTGGTCATAATATATAATAGTCTATACATATTACATATATATATATATATATATACACAATATGAGCCAGGACCAGGAGCCCCTTCCAGGTCTCCCACGTGGCCCAGGGGCCCAAGGACTTGGGCCATCTTCTATTGCTTTCCCAGGCCACAGCAGAGGGATGGATCAGAAGTGGAGCAGCTGGCACTTGAACCGGCGCCCATATGGGATGCTGGCACTGCAGGTGGTGGCTTTACTCACTACACCACAGCGCAGGCCCCTTGTTTGACTTTTTTTTTAAGATTTATTTTATTTTACTTTTTAAAAAGATTTATTTTATTTATTTGAAAGAGTTACAGAGAGATGTAGAGCCAGAGAGAGAGAGAGAGAGAGAGAGAGAGAGAGAGAGAGGTCTTAAATCCGCTAGTTTGCCCTGCAATTGGCCGCAACTACCAGAGCTGAGCTGATCCAAAGCCAGGAGCCAGGAGCTTCTTCCAGGTCTCCCATGCAGGTGCAGGGGCCCAAGGACTTGGGCCATCTTTTACTGCTTTCCCAGGCCATAGCAGAGAGCTGGATCAGAAGTGGAGCAGCCGGGACTGCAGGCGGTGGCTTTACCCACTAAGCCACAGCGCTGCCTCCCCTCTCCCCCACTCCATTTGACTTTTAAAGGCAGTTCTGTCTTTTACCTGTCTAACATCCTCTCTGGGTCTGTATAAATTCTGTTACTAACTAAATTAAAGCACTGAAAGCAAATTTAAAGAAAATAAGAATATTTCTTGTTGCTTTATATTTAAATAAGGTATTCATTGCTTTAAAATATTCATGTTAGCATATGAATTGGGAAAAGAGGTAACAACATATGTTGAGTTTGTACCATATACACTACATGTGTGTATGTATACTTTGTATCCACTGTCCATATAGCTACTATATGCCAAGAACAGTGCTTTCTTCCATATTAGTTCATTAATCTTACATTGTCATTAACCTCATAATCCTTGCAAGCTGCCGTGCCCTCGCCTGTAATTGACCATAAGCACCAGGGGCCCAGAGCAGGTCACTTTTCTAAGTCCTCACAGGCAGTGCTGGCTGTGAGAGTAAAATCCCTTAGGCTGCTCAGTCTCCAAAGCCCATGTTCTTTTCCTTGCACTGTGCTATTACTCCAAGATTAATAAATGTAATTCAGGAGTGCAATTTGTGTATCACACTATATATATGCCTAATCGACATGAACGGTATGAATTTAATTAAAAAACTGTGAGCTCACATGCTACGAGTTTTTACAAATTTAATTATTTACTACAAATGAAATGTCTAGGGTGAATATCTCACAAGCATGAAGCAGCTGTTTACAAAGTTGCTAAACACGTGAAGCACCTTAACTGTAGCCTAAGATGGATGCTACATAAGAAGAGGGCCGGCGCCGTGGCTCAACAGGCTGATCCGCCGCCTTGCGGCGCCGGCACACCGGGTTCTAGTCCCAGTTGGGGCGCCGGAGTCTGTCCCGGTTGCCCCCCTTCCAGTCCAGCTCTCTGCTGTGGCCCGGGAGTACAGTGGAGGATGGCCCAGGTGCTTGGGCCCTGCACCCCATGGGAGACCAGGAGAAGCACCTGGCTCCTGGCTTCGGATGAGCGCGGTGTGCCGGCCGCAGCACGCCGGCCGGGGCGGCCATTGGAGGGTGAACCAACGGCAAAGGAAGACCTTTCTCTCTGTCTGTCTCTCTCTCACTGTCCTCCACTCTGCCTGTCAAAAATAAAAAAAATAAATAAATAAAAAAAAGAAGAGTCCCTGCCTCACCTGCATGCTCACCATCCGCCTGAAAGGATCCCAAAGCAGTCCATCCCTCCTTGGATTTCATCACCACTATGTCTTGTGTGAAAAACCCAGTCTGGCTTTTAGTGAAGCAAATAATCTTCAAGTTCTCTTCTGTCTTCTTGTGCAGCATGAGGGCTGCCTTCAGTTCACGTTTCTGTTTGCAAGGGCTAAAAAAATCTGCATGCATTGATGAAGCGACTGCTGGATGATGTGTAGAGCACACCTTTGGTGTTCACCTACCTGAAGCTGTTGTTGCATTGTTGCTGCTTAGACACTTCTATAGTTTGTCCTCCCTGGTGGACCCTGACTCACTCTGCCTGTAGTGAGGGCCTTTTCCTGTGACCAAGCAATCCACAATGTTTTGCTGTTACTCACATACCCACCTGTTGAGTAATTGTCCTTTCTGGCACAGCTGGTGCAAAGAATGGCCTTTCTGTTACCTCCAGTGATTTTTTTTTTGCTGGCAAAAAATCTGTTCTGCTGGGAACATAGGTGAGGAGCATCAAGTGAAAGACTCGCTCGTGGCGATTTCACATTAGAGTGTACATGGCTCAGTGACTTCATCTACAGGAAAGATTGGCATAGGTGGAAAGAGGTTAAGCAGTATTATTTTGGTTGATTAACTGTGTGAATTACAAAACAGAAGAACCCAACAGATTGCTGTTTTTAAAAGATCCAAACCCCTGGCATTTAAAAAAAAAAGAGAGAGAGAGAACCATCGAATTACTGCCTTATGCCACCTTAAAAGATGTTCAGAACCCAACCTGTTACTTTAAATTGCTGCACGGTTTAATTCTTTTCTATTTAGAAGATTGAAAGGCATTGGGGAGGCAAGCGGGGTGACAGCTCTGCTCTTGTTAATTGGCCATGGTAATCCATCGTGTGCTAAGGCTACCTGGGTACTCTTCCCTACCCACCCAGGGGGTGGCTCATTTGCATAGGAAGGGATTTATTTTAATAAGGAAGTCCTGGGGTTGTGGATGAGTGCCCCTCACCCATTTCAGCATTACAGCAAGCTTGAGGAATTTGGGTCCTGAAGATAATCTGTTCATGGCAGAGCCTGTGGGCCACTCTTTTGTTGTGCATGGAGCCATGATCCTGTCTGAAAGCCGCTGCTTGCTGCTTTGGGGGCAGAAGGCACGCACGCACGCAACACTGCTTCTCTTCTTCTCCGCCCTCTGGCCCTCTTGTGAACCAGAACTTTGCATGCGATGCAGCCTTTGGGGTGTTTGCTAAAAGGGCAAAGCACATTTGTGGGAGCAAAAACACTGGGGCCCGAGAAGCCGCGAACACGCGTTAGATGGTTTTGGAATGGAAGACAAATTGAGCTTCTGAGGTGACTTCTGGGAAAAAAAATGAAAACAAGTTCTCAAAAATCAGTTTCCATAACTGTAGCTTTTCTCAAGTTCTGCCTAATTCTAAGATACCTGCTCTGCAAGAGGGGTCTGCTGTGTATCAGATTTTCCAAAAATAAAGGTGAAAATAAGCCATTATGGGCAGATGCTTGGCACACTAGGTAAGACTTTGCTTAGGACAATGGATCCCATTATCTCAGCGCCTGGGTTCTGGTCCTAGCTCATTCTCCATTTAATTTTCCTGCTAATGTGCACCCTGGGAGACAGCAGGTAATGGCCCAAGTGGTTGAGTCCCTGCCACCCACATGGGAGACATGGATTGAGTTCCAGGTTCTTAGCTTCAGCCTGTCACAGCCCCAGCCATTGTGGGCGTTTGGGGAGTAAATCAGCAGATGGGAGATCTCTGTCTGCCTTTCTCTCTGTTCTCTGCCTTTCAAATATTTTTTTCTAAAAAAAAAAAAGAAGTCAAAAGCAAGGTGTTATTTTTCAAGCTGCATAAGGTTGTGCCATGGTTGACTTAAAAAGAAAAGAAAGTGGAGCTTAGTAACATTAATTCTATGACATAACCGGTTTGTGTCTTCTTTATCTGTATTGTGGAATATGTAGCAGTGGAAATTAAATGGTCTTTCAGTTTAGGGGTTCCTGTTGGAGTGTCGAGAATTCTTCTTGTTAGCAAGGCAAGGTCCCTTTCCTGGAACCTCAGGGAAGTGAATAAACAAAAAGAGTGGGCTGAGTGTGAATGAAAAATAAAACTCATACCAGTGAGAAGGAGCTGAGGACACGGGTTTCAGTGGCTTGGGGGCATCCAGCCTCAGTGACCCATGGGGATGGCAGCCGTGTCTCCACTTGCATTGTGCCCTGCAGTCTGTGGTTGACTATAAAGTGTGAGCAGGTGCACCTTAGATCAGTACCAGTATTTTTTCCAGGCATATGCACACTGTTGCGATTAGTGAATTACAAACTCACATGAAGTGTGACGCCATAGGAGTCCTTTTTGGTCATTTCGTGCTTTTTAGCATTCAGATGAGAAAAACTCACCAACTTTGATCTTGGAGCTTTCATGCTTGAGAGGACCAGGAAGCGCTGCTGTCTAACAGGGTTAGGTGTCTCTGCTAGGGGGCAGTGATCTGCCTATGCTTCGGGCAGAATAAGGTGTACAAGAGTATACAGATCCGAAGATAAAATGGTACACAATCATTCTCTGCCTAGATTTCAGATCATAATACTACATTTATCTGATCATATTTCTGGTCTGAATTAAGAGGTAGAAGCTTAGAAAATAGACAAAGGTGGTGCTTTATTAAATGCAGAATGTGTAAGTATTGTGTTTGACTATAAGGCTGGGTATGAGTGACTTACTGATTTACTTATTAATATTCCGAAATATTAATAAGCCATATGGGCTCTTGCCACATATTCAGAGAAGAATTATAAATACTAGCAGAAATAAACCAGAGAATATGATAAGTTTTTAAGCTTTGTATTCAGTGTGAGAAATGCATGGGGGGGGGGGGGGATGAGATCACACAGAGGGCGTGGTGAAGGCGTGGTCCCCCTGGCTCACAAACCTAATCAACTTTATCCCATATGCCTGCCTACAACATGACTATTCACTGGCTACCATGATAAAGAGAATTTATTGAAAGAAATGGCAGAAACGTCTTGCTCCATAGTCCTCGTGTGCTCTGCTTTAGGCAGACCTGAATGGCAAAGCAGACAGAAACATGCTGTCACACATTGCTTGAAAACTTGCTAATTAGAGTTTGAAGACCAGTCTTCTTACACTGCAGCTTGTTCAGAGGAAAATCTTAAGGTGCCAGACTCACTTGTTCAGCCCAGTGTAAGAATCATTTATTAGTCTAAAAGCGCAATAGAAGATTCCACCTGCATACCCGATGGAGATGTGGACTAACCTGAGCCCAGCTCCCTGTGGACACTCACTGCTTCACACCTCTCATCTAGAAGCAGCCAGATAACCAGGATCATGTAACTTCACCACACGTGAATCCGTATATTTAAGTATCTTTATTTCGTACCTGAGGCATTGTCAGTATTTTGCATTTTTAGTAACCAGCTCCTGGAACTGATTATTCCGAGGACTTATTGTCCTGAGCGCAGGCCCCACCCTTTTCTCACTTTCCTGATTCATTGCTTTCTAAAGCTTCCAGTGACAAACCAGATGTGGTATGCAAACAGACTCCCCCAGCCAGTCCAGTGAGAGAAGGCCTTGGGTACAGTCCCCGAGACCCTTTTGTGTTATAGCAGGGTGACACGGTGATTTATGAAGTGTCAATCCATCTTGCCTTTGAAGAATTCCAGCCTTCACATCTGTCTCTCATGTTTATTTCAGTTGTCCTGGTGACACACTGTCCCCCCGTCCCCCCCCCCCCCCCGAAGCCCTGGAATGGTCCTGGAGACCTTATGGCAAATGAATGGAGGGATGTTTCCTCCCCTCCTCAGTAGGGGAACAAAGCTGTGAGTGAGAGATGAGGACAGACCGGGAAAGCGAGTCACTGCTGGGTCACCGCGGTGCCCCCTCCTGTCACCTCGCACGCGGGAGTGGTGCTGAGAGGCAGAGGAGAAAGGAGGCCTCCTGGCTCTCCATGTTGAGGCTGTCAGGATGAAAATGCATTACCAGCCTGCCCTTTTCTGACATGTCTGTATTTTGAAAGTGGGAATACTCAAATAAATCCACTTAAACAAAGTTGTGTATTTTTCCCCAAAACTTGAGTGGTCTCTGGATTGCCTACTGGTGTCTAATTTGGGGTGTTGCGTGGGCTGTGTTGTTGCATGCTTTTCTGCAATGCATGCTGGCTACCGGGTGGCTTCCCTCACTGCTCCGAGAATCAAGGCTCCAAGCTGTATCTGGGAAGAAAAAACGCTCTTCTAAGGACGTCTGTGTGTTTTCCTATTAGAACCTTGACACCTCTATGGCTGTTTCTTCCTTCAGTATCCTACAGAAATTCTGAATGGGATTTCTACGGGGTGAAGAGAGGAAAATTTTCTAAAACGACTGAGCTAGGAAGGGCTGCTCTGCCCTTGTCAAGCTTGTTCTTTGCCTCATCTTGTGGATCTTGTGTTGTCCTAAAAAAGGTCAACAGCCCATTGGGTAAAAGTCTACATTTCAGTGTCTAGACACCTGTAGGTGTAATTAGTGTTCTGAGAAGCAGAATCAGCAGTTGGGGCCATGGTGGTGCTCACCAAGTTCTGACTCTCAGAACACAGGTGTTTGGTGGTTAAAAAATAGCAGGCGGCATTGATATGTGGTCTCGTTACTAAGCGGAAATCAAGCAGAGGACAGGATAACACGAGCTCTTGTGGCCACCGTCTTTCTGGCCCTGGAAGAGGGACATCTCCGTGGCTGGAGTCATACTCATTAAGCTAATTTAATAATGCATTATGGAAATAGATTTATCCTCCATAACCGCATATCCCAAGCATCATTATATGAAATGGAACAGGCGGATATTCTTGTGAAATTTGGGTCACCAGGAACTTGGAGGGTAAGAACTTTGGGGATAATTAGCATGGTTCCTCTTAATGACTGGAAATATAAAGAATGGTTTTCATTGAGTTTCTGGAAATCCAAACTATGACAAGGAGGCTACAATGAAGGTGACTTTGTGACCAGAGCTGTGGGTTTTTTGCCTTTCAGGCACATGTAATGCAAATGACATTGCCGGACATTGGAGAATCCAGTGTCACTTTTCCAAGAGGACCTGTGCTCCTGCACTCATTGGGATGCTCCTGGGAGCTGCGATTATGGACGTGGACCCGGTGGAAATGGCCATAGTGCCTTAGCTTTGCCAAGGCAAGATGTATTCTTGCCTGGGAATCTGTAGCTTTCTTTTTTTGGCAGGATGTGCCTCAGCTTCCCGATGGGTCCTAATTGACTGGGAATGTCATTTGCAATCCTTGAACATCCTCCGCCCACCAGGCCTCAGGCTTGGCCAGTTCCATTGTTCCCTTTAGTGGCTGAGTTTCTATTAAGCATGGCTGGGACTTGGGAGGGCTCCTCTCTCAAGAGATGTGTGTGTATTATCAACTCTCCTATCAACCCCCAAAATCCTGTCAATCACAGTGACCTTGGGGGCCTCTAGCAAGCCTGGTAAACAAGGGACCCAAGTCCGCAATGGCTCTTTATTCACTTTGTTTTGGGGGGAGGGGGCAGCGGGGCCTTCTAATTACTCGGTTGTGTATGCAAACACTGAAGGAGCATTAGGCGCATCGAGTGGGGCTTTGCTTTTATTAGGAAGCCCTTTTATTTTCTAAATAGAATATGTCAAACATATTCTTTCCTTTTTAGACAGTTAACCTTTCATCTCTGCTGTAGTAGAAATCCCAGTCTCTGGGGCTTGCTAATTTTGTATTTGAAATATTCTAAAGCAGAAGGAAAATGCTGTTTACAGTGCCTTCATTAAAAAGCTTTTAATCGTGTTTTGTTGCCGCATATATAGTTTGGATCCCTGCTGGGTACACTTCATTGCATGAGAAAAATACTGTAGTTTTAAAAGACACACCAATCAACCCAACCCAGTCCTGCTTTGACCCTGCCTGACAATTGAATAGACAAAGTAGTTTTGTCATGTTCAAACTTCCTAGGTTATAATGAAAATATGAGTTCAACAGATCCTCAGGAATGTGTTGCTAAGTGACCTCCCTCCTTCCTGATTTTGAAAAAATCTTTTTATGTAGCCCACGTAATGTTTTTCTCCCATGTTATCACATGCGTTATATAATATGCGCATAGCAGTACCACTTGTAATATGATTTGTCACAGAACATGATTCGGATGTAATGCAGTTTGAGTCTTGCATGAGCCTATACTTCTGCAGTGTTTTGCTGTTGCTGCATACACAGAAAACTGTGATGTTTATTGGGCACACTGGAAGAGAGAGGCGACAGGGATATTAACGATAGCAAGCACTTTTAGGTGATTCTCAACTCTTGGATCTAGTATTTGCAGATACTGCTGCTCCTGTAAACTATAAGCTGTGAGAGAACCTGGACACTTCTCCCTCTTCCCCCCTCCTTCACACATAACACATTAAAAAAAAAATTTCCTGAGCTGTAATTAGCATATCATAAAATCCTTTGGGTTAAAATGGACAAGATGACTTCACAAAGCTTGTGGGAAAATGAAATTAAATTATAGCTTTTCATTTTATGAGTTCTCCACAAACTTTGGGAGGATCCCTCAGATGTGTGAATTTCAAAATTTTTTTTTTTTGGCAGCAAAATAAACTTTTAATTCCATTTTCCTTGAACCTTTTGAAGTACTCTCAGAAATGCCATGTATCAAAGAATCAGATAGGAAAGAAAAAAAAATTATGAATTCTGTGAAAGTTCTCTCTCTCTCTCGTTCAAATAGATTAATTAAAACTTTTTTAAAAACTGTAGTGCCTAGAACTGTATGTTATATGAATTATAAGGATGAGCTACACAACATAAAGGGTAATTCAGCAGATGGATGAAGGAACAAGCTGTATCGTGAACCCAGCTTTGTTCATTTGAGAAGTCCTTGCAGTAATTCCAGTTGCTGGAGCCCGGATGCTCCTGTGTGCGGATGCCGTATCCCCCAGATGGATGGATCTCTCTGGGGCGTGAGCGTGAGTAAGATGCGGAGATGAGGTTAGGAAGTACCCAGAGTTCTGTGTTCTAATTCATTGATTTGATTTGTGGAATCCAGGCCTCCGGTAGATAGAACAGAGCACTCTGCAAGCCAGGTCTTGCTCTCGTGTGGGAAATCGAATCGCATTTCAGGTTGTATATGATATGGGGAGATGCCACTTTGGTAAATGGTAAGTTTCCATTCAAAAACAATGGCTTGTTGGATGCCTGTTAGGAGCCAGGAGCTGTCCTCTGGGCTGGGGATGCAGAATAGGCAGGAGGGGTATGGGAAAGGTCACTAGAGGTCAAGATTATTTGCTTTGGGGTAGTAGGTGGGGAGAAACCCTCGTCTGGGGGAAGATGGTTTCAGGCAGAGAGAGCAGTGGATTTAAATGCCTATGGGGGTTTAGGCATTGGGTGTGAAGTCACAGGAAAAGGAAAAGGGGACAGGAGGCAGGTCCCTGAGACTTGGGCACTGAGGCCAAGGCCATTGGAAGGTCTTCCGCCTTGTGAAGAATCAGGAGTTTTTTCCATTGCCAGGGCTGCCATTGCCCATTGCATTGATGCTTTTCTTCCTCACGGAGAAGCAAGTCTGCTCCCGGATGGCAGCTTCCTGGGGTCTCCCACACACGCAGGCTGTAGAGAAGTCAGAATGGAAGCCACAAGCTTTTCACAGATGACTCACGGGGCCGGTGGGAAGCCGTGTTCTCTGCCTAAGGGGGACATCCCGTGATGTGCACCAGTCACATTCGCTCGCTGCACATCCTTCCTGCAACAGGAAGGCTCACACACACCCTCTTTCTGACTGTGAGCTTAGAATGTTCCAGAGAGGGAGCTCTGTGGAATTCCCAAGTGAATTCTCCAGTCTGCACCGAATTTGAAATTCTGGCCTAGGGCCCCGCCCCATTCCTCTGCTGTTTTCCTTATGTCTGGAAGACTGCACACTTCCTACCTTGGTGCCAGGAGCGAGGGGAAGATTGATTAGAGTTTGATGAGGTGACAAAATACACAGGTGAACCCGGGGCCTGGGATGTCGTTTAGCATGGCAGACAGTGCAGAGTGCTGGGATGTCCTTTGTTTTGTTGTCTTCAATAAGGCTGCTCTTTCTGCCCCCACAGGGCTGGGTGTTTGGGGTCCAGCGTGGATGGTCAGGAAGTGAAGTCCCATGCCACCACCTCACAATGGCCTCTGCTGTCACTGCCCCGTGCAGCTCAGCTTGCCACAACCCCCATTCCTGTCCCCACTCCTCCTCTGTCCATTGCTGTCCCGTGAGCGTTTCTGTCCACCTTCCTTTCTGTGTTGTTGGAATTAAAGGGCCAACAACGTGGAACCCAGTGTCCCAGTGGTGAGTCCGTGTTTCACAGACAGGTAGCGCCAGCCTCTTTTTGTGGATAAAGGGAAGAGTGCTTTTGCAGCTGCGAGAGGCTGGTGGCCCACAGCTCGTCATGTAGCACGCGTGAGTGAACAGTTGATTCCAGTGGGGTGTCGGAATCCTATTTTTAGAATACCATGTTCTTGTCCAAAGCCACTCAGGTAGTTCTCATTTTAAAACTCTAACATCTGCCTAGCATATGGCTTCTGATATGCGGCTTCCACCTGCTGTACGCGTAAGACAGTTTGCCTCATTTTCTCATCTCTGCAATGGGACAGTACCTGTTTCTGGCATGTTCCCGAGGGCAAGGTAGCAAATGATAGGAAAGCATGTTGGGAACAAAACCCACAGAATCACGTGCTCCTCACATGTTGCTACTAACCAGCTTCCAAGTGAGTGTTTTCTTGTGAATCTCAGAAGGATTTTTATGTGGTTCTCCCTCCCCCAACCTTGGCTCAGGAGCTTGCAATGCAAGTACTTCCAAATAGAATCAAATAGCATTAAAATTTTTTTGATGCAAAAAAAAAATCTTGAAACTCATTCTTTTTTTCATAATATGCATTTTTGCAAGAATTAAAAAATTTATTGGTGAAAGAAAGGCTAGAACTCACATCCACCAGTCCACTTCTCAAAAGGCTAGATAGGGCCAGAGCCAGGAGCTGGGAATTCAATCCAGCTTCTTGCACAGGGACAGCGGTAACCCAGTGTCCCAGCCATCACTGCTGCCTTCACTGTCTACATTAGCAGGAACCAGACTAGAGCAGGAAATTAAGCCAGGTACTCAGCTGTGGCAGCAGGTGCCTTAACTGCTCCCTCCATAAACTTTTTGAAGATCCTGCATATGCTGCCTCTCTGTCTCTCTTTTTCCTAGCCCAGAATCTGTGAGTGTAGCAGGAGTTAACCTCAATACCAGAGTGGCAGATAGGGGGTACAGCCCACAGGCCTGTCCCTGGCTCCTGGCCTCCCCTTGGGTCCTGGCAAGAGTACACGAGTGCCCATCAGGAAAGAGCAGAGCCTCTTACTAACAGCACAACAGCTCAGAGTATCAAAAGAGACCTCATCCCAACCAGTTCCTGTTATTACTTCTCTCTGTAAGCTACCCACATGGCGATATTTCCAATGGCCTACAAGCCTACAGGAGGTGGAGTGACTTCCTCAGAAGTAGCAGTTGGCAGGCTCACCTGGGAGTGTAGAACAGCATTCATGGTGATTACCGTGCAGGGAGCTGCCATCTTGGCATTCGGCTCCTCCATTGCGGGGTCTTGAAGAAATTCATGGAAAGTGGATAATGTGGAAAAACTATACAGGGGTTTCAGAATTTTTTGTGCCAAAATAAACTGAGCTTAAAAATATTTTGTATTTATTTGAAAGTCAGAGTTACAGAGAGAGAGAAAGAGAAAGAGAGAGAGAGCTTCCATCCACTGGTTCACTTTAAAAATGGCTGCAATGGTCAGGACTATGCCAGACCAAATCCAGGAGCTTCTTCTGGGCCTTCCACGGAGGTACAGGGGCCCAAATATCTGGGCCATCTTATGCTGCTTTTCCAGGTGCATTAACCGGGAGCTGGATTGGAATTGGAGCAGCTGGACTTGAATGGACACCCATATGGGATGCCGGAGTCACAGGCAGTGGTTTTACTGGCTACACCACAGTGCTGGCCCTCATAAACTTATCCTTTAATTCTATTTTCCAAGAACTTTTTGAAGTGCTTTCCTACATATTTCTGTGAAACATCAGGAGTTTGTGTTGCTTTGGCAAAAGGTGACCTCATCGCCCTGTTTTCATGACGATGATTGAAAATCCGAGGACGTTGTAGCACAGCAGGTTAAGACACCGCCGGCCCCATATTGGAGTGCCAGTTCAAGTCCCAGCTGCTCCACTTCTGATCTGACTCCCTACTAATGAGCTTGGGAAGCAGCGGATGGTGATTCAATGCTTGGGCCCCTGCCACAGCCAAAGGGGAGTGAATCTGTCTCTGTGTGTGTATCTCTCTCTCTGCCTTCCAAGTCAATAAATAAATCTTCAAAAAGAAAAAAAAAAAAAAGAAGAAGAAATGAGTACAACATCCTCAGGATCTTACGCTGGGTGATGAGTTTCAGTGTGCACTTCTGGGGCTCCCTGGACTGGTGGCCTAGCAGCACCAGTAGCCGTTAGAGAAGGCAGAAAACAGGCACAAGTGCTGGGCATGTGGAGAAGATTCCAGTTTTTCCTCCTCAGCTCACAAGTCAGCTAAGTCTGCAGTGTGTGCCCCACCGAGGAGCCTACATGGGACTCTGTAAGCAGCAAGGGAATGGATGGCCAGCCCCTGTCTTCAGCTGCAGCCCCGTGGGTGGGAGTTCTCAGTTGAATGCTGCCTTCTGTCTTTTCAGCCAAGTGCCATTTACATCTGCCCCTCGTTTGAAATCTCCTTCGGCTTCCTACTTCTTACAAAAGGAAGTCAGACAAGTGTTGCAGCCCCTATAGATAGCATCCTGGCATTTCCTTGCTTTCCTCAAAATGCACCTTTCGGGTGTTTTGTGAGCAAGAGCTGAAGGAAAGTAGGTCTTTCCAAATGAACATTTTGTGAAGTCTTACTCCGATGTAAGCCAAAGAAAACTGGAGCAGTGTGTTGTGAGTTGGTCTAGAATGGGTTCTTTGCCCTTTGAACAAACCATGTCTGCCCAGAACACACTCATGGTGCCACAGTATTCATTTTTTTAAAGAAAAGAACTATCTACACGCATTGATGGGCAATAACTATGGAGTTGGGTTGTTTGTTTTTAATGACAGTTTTGATGTGAGTGGTGGTGAGGATGGACATTTTAGGCAAAATTGCAATAAGTAAGTTGTTATGGTTTGTCAGCATTGTTCTGTGACACACATTCCGATTGGCTTAGGAGGGAAACCATCCTATAAATAAATTTGTAAGAATAGCACTTTGTCCAAATACCATAAAAAACAGAAAGTTTATTAATCAAACCATAGACTATCCATTTAATTTAGGAAGTGTAAATGTCAGAACAATTACTGCCTATAATAAAAAATACTAAAAAGAATAAATACATAAAGATTAAATGAAATATTTGACGTCACGGACAAGCCTAATTCCTTACTGAATCTTTACATGAGGAAAAAATTAAATTATTAGAATTAAATACTGAAACATCTTTAAACGGTTTTTAGTTCTAGAACTTTTCCCTTTATTATTAAAAATAAAATATATTAATTGTTAGTTCTTTAGTATACAGTTTTTTCTTTGAAAACAGTGCTGATTTGAGCATAATTTATTCCCTTTTTTAAAAAAAAAGATTTATTTAATTGAAAGGGAGGGTTACAGACAGAGAGAGGGAGAGAGAAAGACCAATCAATCTTCTATCCACTGGTTCACTCCCCAAATGGCTACAGTGCCCCAAATGGCTGAAGCCAGGATCCTGGAACTCCATCCAGGTCTCCCACATGGCTGCAGATCCCAAGCATTTGGGTCACTCTCCACTGCTCTCCCAGGTGCATTAGTTGGATCGGAAATGGGGAGCTGGGACTTGAACCAGTGTTCACATGGGATGCCAGCACGTCAAGCGTCAGCTTATCCCACTGTACTATAACATGGGGTCCTCACTTTTATTTTGGAGCAGAGTCTAGTTTAAGTTACTGCTCCGTCTTGATGACTAAAGATGATTGGAAAATGGCAAAATTCACCTTGATATTTTAAGTTTTGCTCGTTTGATAACCATGAAGGCATTGCACCAGTCTGTCCATAATTCATGTATTTGAGACTGGCATGCTATATAGGTGAGAGCCACGTTTAAATGTAGAAGGCATATTAAGGAATTAAAGAAGCTAGACATCAGAAGATGTGCTTGAAAGTAATGCTTTACGCGAAAGACCTCTGTGATGACATGCAGACTGTGTGTGCAGGGGAGGTGCACCTCTGCTTCCGGGGTGGGGTGACCTCACCGTGAAGACCCCCAAGTCCACGTGGACCCATGC
Source organism: Sylvilagus floridanus (assembly GCA_949820135.1). NCBI lineage: Eukaryota > Metazoa > Chordata > Mammalia > Lagomorpha > Leporidae > Sylvilagus > Sylvilagus floridanus. Next base: position 28,897,803 of record OX463246.1, on the reverse strand, counting down.
GCACTGAAGGTGGGTGCTGTTCTAACAGAAGCGCTGGAATGCATTCAGTGCTATTCCAGGAAGCCGTCCATCTGCACTTTCCTTGGCTCACGATCGCCCAGAGAACAAACAGAATGATACGCTGCAAGCTTAGTTCTGTGGAAGGTGCATGGAGACCTGATTTGCCCCAGAGCATCATGGGTGAGGTTGCAGGCATGATGGGAGAGATTCCTTTCTCCCTGATAACTCACCACATTTTTTATGAGAAAACATGATGCCCTGAAAAGCAGTGTTTCCCCCTGTGAGATCCTTACCTCTCTGATGGGTAGATTCTGTCTGATCTGTGCAGCCCTTGGCCATGGCCTGGCACACAGCCCGTGGCTCTCCTTGTTCCTTCTCCAGACCAGCATCAACCCATGGAAATCTAATATGCACCATGTATGTAATTTATAGTTTCCTGGTAGATACATTTTTAAAAGTAAAAAAAAAAAACAAAACTGGTGACATGAATTTTATGTTTAATTCAGCAGATCCAGAATACTATCATTTTTCTGTGTAATCAATACAAAAATCATTGATAAAGTGTTTCTTTTTTGGTACTAAATCTTCCAAATGTGGATTTTATATTCGTAGCACATCTTAGAGACTGTGAGAATTTAGAGAATAGGGCTTGGCATCTCATTATTTATATGCAAACTTTCCTCCACCCCTGCCTTGCCTGGCTAGGTTCTTAATTAATATAGGCTGATGATTGATTGACTGAATGATGCATTTTCATTGGCCCTATCCTTTTAATCTTTTAAAGTTCATGTAGATATTATTAAAACGTTAAGACCTGTTATGTGCCAAAATATACCAGGAATTCTTTTTCTAGTACAGTCACATATGTAGCTATAAAAGGCAGCAGAGGCAAAGCAGTAGACCAGAACTAGGAGACTGGATTTATAATCCATATTGTGCTGGAACTTTCTGTGATCTGGGGCTGGTCACTTAACTGCTCTGGGCCTCTCAATCATAAATGCTGTGGTTTTGGGTTATTTCTAATGTTTTTTTCTGTCTTACTGATTCTATAATCTTTTATAAAAAATCTTTTTTGCTTTGATAGATCATATCATAGAATAATACTTTTCTGATCTTCACAAACCTGTGGTCATTTTTCTGAGTTCTCTGTTCCATGTTCTATATTTTCTTTACAAAAATTGACCTACTTATCCCTGAAGATGATGCCATTGTGTCTGTAACCTTACCAATTAGGATAGTATAGCAGCAGTTAATATTAACTGCATTTTTTTAAAAAAAATATTTATTTATTTGAAAGGCAGAGTGTCAGATACTGAGTGGGAGACAGAGAGAGATTTTCCATCTGCTGATTCACTCCCCCAAATGGCTGGGCCAGGCTGAAGTCAGGAGCCTGGAAAACCATTCAGGTTTCGCGTGTGGGAGCTGGGGGTCAAGACAGGTGGGCCATCCTCTGCTGCTTTCCTTGCACATTAGCAGAGAGCTGGATAGGAAGCAGGATGGCCAGGACTGGAATCGGTCCTCTGATGTGGGATACCAGCTTTGCAACACTGGCCCCCTAGTGAATTTTTTTGAAGATTTATTTATCTGAAAGGCAGAGTTACAGAGAGGTAGAGGCAGAGGGGGATGGGAGAGAGAGAGAGAGAGAGAGAGAGAGAGAGAGAGAGATCTTTCATCCACTGGTTCACTTCCCAAATTGCTATAGTGGCCATGGCTGAAGCCAGGAGCCAGGAGCTTCCACCGGGTCTCCTACATGAGTACAGAGGCCCCCAAACTTGGGCCTTCTTCCGTTGCTTTTCCAGGTGCATTACAGGGAGCTGGATTGGAAGTGGAGCAGCCGGGACAGAAACCGGGGCCCCTGTGGGATGCTAGTGCTGCAGGCAGTGGCTTTACCCACTACACCACAGCTCTGGCCCCCTAAATGAATTTTTATTTGCCCTGAAAACTGGATTACAGTGTGCTTGTTGGAGCAATTAGGATTATTTCATGTGGTAGTGAATGTTTCAACTGCCTTTTTTCTAACTAAAGGGGGATTCTGAGTGTGTTCCACCCTTAAAAGCCAAATATTGCACTTTGCTGCCTACTCAGCTTTGTCTTTCCTGCAACCAAAAATGTTTTTCCTGCCTTGCGCTTCGGATCATATTATCTCTTGCTCAAGACTCCAGTGCCCTTGTGAGGCTCCTTAGCTTGTTACGATCTGCCCACCCCATCCAGATATGCTGCAGACAGTCTGTTCTCAAAGCCATCCCTCCAACTCTCCGCCCGCCTCCCAGACTGCTTCTCCTCCTCTCCAATCCTTTGAACTCTTCCAATCCTCCAAGACCGGTCATTGTCAAGTTCAAGCTTCCAGTCCATAATTTAGCAACCTGTGCTAACGTAATCCACTTTTCTTCTTTGTCATCACTGAATGCAAACATTTACACCAATGGGTTTTGGTCTGTTTGTCCTGCTCCATTGTAATGTTCTAAGGACAGGTTCACGTTTTATTCACTAATCCTTTCCGATACTTGCTAAGTGCAAGATTCAGCCCCCACACAGAAGGGACAAACACATAGGCAAATAATGAGAACATACACAAGCATTCTTGGAATTGTTCCAGGCATTGGGGGCTGCACTAATACAGCACAGATGCCCAAGAACGTAACATTTCCTGGGCTCCTTGTGGTTCTGATTTAGAGCAACCTAGTGCGATGACTGAACCCGAAGACTGGAGTCAGGTGCCTGGGTGCAACTCTTGGCTCCGCTGCTTCTTAGCTCTGAACATTTTCGGCAGGTTACTTAGGTTATGCTTCAGTTTTCTCAAATGGAAAATAGAAGTGATGATGATAGAGATGATGCTAATAATATCTATTATTGTTATTTACCTCGGAGAGAGAGAGAGAGACAGAGAGAGAGAGAGAATGTCAGGAGCAGTGGTTTTAAATGAGCTAAATGAAGCAGAGAATGTAGAAACCAAGTGCTTAATATTGGCTAATTATAGTTATATCTCTTATATTGATGAAGGGGCTGAGAGAGGGAGGGAGAGAGAAGTGCTGGATCCATTTGGGCTCACGCAGGGAAGTTTTCCAGCTCTGAGATCACTGACCTGAAACTCCCTGTCTGCTGCGATTTCCCACTGCCCAGCTTCCCCTCACCGCCCTGGGCAGTGCTTGCTGATTTGTTGCATGGAGAATCAGTGCACCGTGCACTGTAGTCTCTTATCTTTTAGGTAGTACTCAGTTTCTTCTCAAACAGAATGCTCATGAAATTATCAACAGGAGGACACCGTGTCCTTTTAACTGAAATCATTTGATGTTATTTTAAATCGCCTTTGCTATAATGAACACTGCTTTTCCTCTCAGTTATGTAATGCCTACTGCTTTCCAAATTGTAAACTAGCACTCTCTGCTCGGCACATGGAGGACCCTCTTCATAGCATTTTTGCCCTGGACCTAGATGATTGCAGAGTCCTTGTTAGGCATTTTCTCTGTACAGGGTTTGTCCTTTATTATTAATGTCACAGTCGTTTCTTCAGAACAAATTGCATTAAAGATACAGAAAAATAAAGGCTGCTTTTTTATACATGCAGTGGCTTATTGAAGCAATAATTTACTAATAAATATGACATTATTATAGCACCATAATTTTACTGTTAGTCGTTTTGGTAGGTTTTTTCCGTTATAGCTGTATTTTGAAAGCATTTAAAAATAATATGAGGATTATTCCCCAGGATTACAAATCAGCATCTACTCGATTAGCAGTGAAAATTGTTACAACTGCACTGCCGTAGATCTGAGGGTACTTCAAAAACTTCATGGAAAATGGAATTAAAAGATGTATATTATGGCACAAATATGTTGGAATCCATGGGCAGATTTTGATAGCCTTTTCCATAACCTTTTAGAAGACCCTGCATGTGCATGGATTTCCAAGTTTTTGCACTAAAATAAACATCTTTTAATGCCATTTCCCATGAGTACTTCAACACGCCCTCATGTGCACCAAAACTTTTTAGAACTGACGTCTCAATAGGCTTTCTCTGCACAGTCTCAGGAGCTCTTAGAGATATGCTGGAGATCCCTAGAGAGCTGTCCTCTTGGTGGCACAGGTGGGTAAACCGAGTCACGGAGCAGTGCCATGGTTTCTAATGAGCTACTTACATCTGTGTTCTCTCTATTGGATTATTCTGCTGTGCATATGTTTACTCTTAGAACTCTGTATATGACTTGTTCTCCCATACTTCCTTTTCTATTTCTGCGAAGAAGTTAGAGAAGGGAGCAGATAAGGCTCCCATAGGTAGTGCACATACGTTACCAAGGTGGGGGGGGGGGGTGTAGCATGGAGCTCTTCTGAATAACACACCTGTGGAAAAGTGTCCTCCTAGAGTGTGCGGACACATTTTGCTTAATGCATTTAATAGCAGCCATTTAAAGAAATGTTAGCTTCATTTTAAAATAATTATGTTAAAGCATATTTTAACCCTTCCCAGTCTCAAATGCAAACCTGAACGATGGAGCTCTTCATAGATCATTTAAAATTGTCCTCTGCTGAACTATTTCCATCTTCCTATAGGAATAACCTTCCTTTCCGAAGCCCTTTTCTCAATGGCAGCCAGATCCTTAAAACAAAAGCACTTGAAAAAACCAGAAAGCTCCTCAGACACCTCTCCTTTGTTGATGTTTCCAAATGTTAGTCTGATATATGAGGATACAGTTTTCTATGATGTGATTTTTAAGCCATGAAGAATGAGAATTTTCTGATTATTCATTCACAGGTGACTCATTTAATGCTTGCTGTTATGTTGTAAATGTGCTATATTGCAAGCAGTGAAATGATACAAAATATGTGCGGAAGATTTTTAAAAATGTTATTAGAAGGGGAGTTTTTTTTTTCATTGAAACGACTTTTTTAGTGAGTATACAATTTTGTTTAGTGATAAATAATATTAATGGCTATAAAGGCAATGATTTCGAAGTGAGTGGTGATAGGCTGGGCTACAGATGGCCTGTCTCTTTAGACTTGATCTCTTTGGAGTGAGTGCTTTTACATATTTTTGCCTCATTTACTTTTACAGCTTCTCTATCCATTGATTTCCACGGATGGCACAGTTCTTCCTAGGTAGGGAGTGAATCTGAGACATAGGTTAAATGATTGACTCTTAATTTTTGGCTGGCATTTTTTTCACTCAGTTTCTTAGACTTTATGTTGCCATTATTCTAAGTGATGCATAACTGAAAACAGGCAGAAATTCTGCAGATAAACATCAGAATATCAGGGCTTATAAGAAAAAATTACTCAGACTCCTTAATGAGCTTTAGATCTTTGGAATGACATATTTTTAGTGGAGTTTGGAACTTGTCCTGGGGAGGGCTTTGTGACATAGTGGGTTAAGCCGCTGCCTGTGACACCAGCATCCCATGTGAGCACAGGTTTGAGTCCTGTCTGCCCCACTTCTGATCCAGCCCCCTGCTAATGCACCTGAGAAAGCAGTGGGAGATGGCTCAAGTACTTGGACCCCTGCCTCTTATGTGAGAGACCTGGATGAAGCTCTTGGTTTCTGGCTTTAACTTGGTCCAGCCCTGGCTTGTGGTCCATTTGGAGAGTGAAGGAGCAATAGAAGAGCGATATTTCTCTCTCTCTTTCTCTCTATGTGTGTGTGTGTCTTCCTCTCTCTGTATAATTCTGCCTTTAAAAGAAATAAAATAAATTTGTTTAAAGAAAGAATTAGTCCCAGTTTTACAGTGAACAGAATTTAAATAGGCGTCATCACTGGAGAAAACATAATCAAAATATTCACATGCTATTTTGTTCACTTCTCATCCAGTAAAGGCAGATGACTTCATTAACTGAGGGTTTTACGCGTCCTGGAAACGTTCGAAGTGAGGCCAGCTGCCCTGCAGGGTGGACAAGGGTGCTGGAAATAGATGATCTGGTAGTCAGTAGTGTCGGCCAGGGCAGAACCGTGCCCCTAGCCGGCCTTTTTCCAAAGAGCTGTGATACCTTTTGAGTTCCTACATTTTCCCTTCCATTATCCACCACCCAAGTTCTCAATTCAATTTCAGAGTCGGGCAAAAGCCTGTAATTCTATTTGTTTTGGGTAAATTTAGCAAGCTGCTCCTGATTATACCTTAGCCAGAGCCCATCTGTTGACTGGCGTGCCTCTCCGAGGAGTGGTTTCTGGAGAAGGCGAATGGGAAGAGGGTTGGAGCGGGGCCGCTATTAGGAAGCAGATGCGCTGTATCAGGGATGGGCCGTCCCGCCTTTCAATCTGCCAGCCCTCCGTGTTGATGGAGAGTCCTAGGCCCGCGAGTCTTTCCATCCGGAGGCAATGAGAAGTGCTCTCCTCGGCCCCATTCATCAAGTGCTGCTCCTGGCATTTGATGGAAAGGAATTTACAAGTCATAGTTTGATGCACTTCGAGCACAGCCGCCTTCTCCTTTGCAAGGAGGCGTGTGTGTGTGTGTGTATCACCTCCACGCACACACCTCCCAGCAGCTGCCGCCAAGTGCAGGCGAAGCCGCGCCCGCCAGGCAACAACAGGATACAGCTGCGCTGCGCGATGCAGTGCGTCAGCCTCCACGGTGTCAGCATCACAATTCTTCAAAGCGCTGCTTCCTCTCCTCAGATCATTGCTGGCTCGTTTGCATCCGATGGGGAAGATGTGCGAGATAAATTCAGAATTGGGGGGGGAGGTGGGGAGCGGTGGAGAACAGCGCTGAAGCCGGCAGAGGCGGGATGAGGGTTCTCAGTAACAGATCTCGTTAGCGTATGGCTGGGACGAGGCTGCTCCCGACACAAGAGACAGCCGTTTCCTGTCGCAGCGAGGCACGGGAGGAAAAGGATGAAATGAACGTAAATTAGCTCCAGTTTCCTTTTGTACGGGGATTGGAGAGGGGAGCAGGGGACGGAGGCAGTGGATGGCTAGAGTGCTTGCAAACTGGAATTAGATCCTTGAGGTGAGAGGATTGCTTTCCTGCCAGGTTGGGTAAGGAGCAGCACTGGCCGGGGACAGCCACAGGTTGGTGTAATTAACTGGCTCAACCTGGGAACCCCTCAGCTGGGATGTCCTCCTTGAGCAGCGTGGGGAGGAGGTGAGTGTCAGAAGTGTTTTTGCTGCTGCAGTACTTTTTTTTAAAGGCAAGAGAGCTTAAATTTGATTTAATAATAATTTTTAAAAAGCCAGAGTATTCTAATCATTGCTTTTTAAAAAACTCTAAGTTGTTGCCTTCATTTTTACATGACATGAGTTAAAGTGGAGGCATTGCCCTCCAGTCCCTACCTCTCACATACAGACTCTGCCTTCCTTAATTCAGGTCATGAAGATCCTTGCACATTCAGCGAAGTGAGGGTTAAGACGCCACCCCCAGAATGCTCTCCGTAGTATCTGAAATTTGAGGTAATAATGACTGCACTAAAATAACATCATTGCATCTTTAAGTTTTTTCGAACAGAAACTGAATGGCTATGCAAAATAAAGCACTAATGTGTTTCTTTAAAGAATTGAAATCCTTAGGGGCAGGCATTGTGGTGCAGCAGGTTAAGCTGCCTGGGAAGCATGCATCCCATCTCCAAGTGCCTGGGATTGAGTCCTGCCTCCCCTTCTGATCCAGCTTCCTCCTAATGCTTCCTGGGAGGCAGCAGATAATGGCCAAGTATTTAGGTCCCTGCCAGCCATGTGTGGAGTTTCTGGCTGCTGGCTTCAGTCTGGCACAGCCCTGGTTGTTGTGGGCATTTGGGGAGTGATACAGTAGATGGAAGACTTTCTCTTTCTCTCCCTCTCTCTCTCTCTCTGACTCTGCCTTTCAAATAAATATTTTTTTATAAAAGGAATTGAAACCACTAATCTTGAATGAGCAAAATACTTTCTGAGAATTACTGTGTTGATCTGAGCGATTTGATTCATTGCTGCGGAACTGGTGAATGAGAGGCTGATTTAATAAGTATAATATTTGCACTTACCTATCATCTCCGATGGAACAGGATATAAATATATTTAAGACTGCAGATCATCACCAAACCACAAATGATTGTACACAAGGAGCATAAGAAGCTTCATTTACAGGTCAAGACTTTGTTTTATTGATTATATAGTTGGTATTGTGTGCTAGTAAGAACTATCACCAGGTATTGAAACATCACATGATGTCCCATAAATATGTACAATGGTTGTGTCTCATTATAAAGATTTGGGGAAAAAAGAAATAACCTCACACATTCTGTGTGAATGAATTGTTTTACCAAGGCTGTGTAGCCTTCGGGAGATGACATTTGGAGTGTTGGGTAGGGGTCTTACAGGGGTGGTCCTCATGCTAGTTTGTGTTGTGCCCACAGAGTCTCCTTGCTTGGCTCGTGATGTCTTCCAAAACAGGAAACATCAAACCGAGATGACACTAGGTGGGAAGAGCTATTATAAAGAGGTAGCTGAGCCCCTGTGAATTCTCCCAGAGGTTCGTAGGTTTATTTTTTTCTTTTCTCTTTCAAGATGTATTTATTTATTTGAAAGCAGAGTGACACAGAGAGAGAGAGAGAGAGATCTCCCATCCCATCCTCTGGTTCACTCCCCCAATGCCTTTCACAGCCAGGGTTAGACCAGACCACAGCTAGGAGCCAGGAACCGCATCTGGGTGTCCCAAATACTTTGGCCATCATCAGCTGACTCCCAGGGTATGCAATAACATGACGCTGTATCAGAAGAGTCGGGTAGCCTGGATTTGAACTGGGCTCTCTGATAGAGATATAGGTATCCCAAGCAGCGGCTTAACCTGCTGCACTGTATTCACAGGCAGTACTTGCTTTAAGAAGAGTATTTTTAAGACTCTTGCTGTTGGAGGAAACAGAGTCAAGTTGACGTAAGAGCAAGGCCAGCGTGCCCGAAGACCTTTGTTCCAGTGTAGACCTTTCATCAGATCTGAATGTGTGCTCAGTGTCTTGTGTTCGCCAGGGCAGAGCAGGCTACTTCCTTAGGGACATGTGCTTCAATAAGGAAGTGAGATTACTGAGTGTGCATTCAGCATAGAGTTGGAAGAAAGTAAGAGGTGAGTCAGCCACACCGTGTGAACCAAGTGCCTGGTGAATCAAGGCCAGGCTAACAGCCCTGTGTCTCTTATGGAGGGAAGATTAAATCAGGTAAGTAGCGCTGCACTGCGAGAATTGTGCACAAGGGGCTTCCCAAAGTTCAGAGAAGAATGAAACGAAAACATTTATTTTGGTGTCAAAAAATTTGAAAGCCATGCATAGGTTTTTTCATAAGGTGCATTATTTTTCAGGGACTTTCTGACGATGCCACGTATATGATCAGTGCCTACTCTGTACCAAGTTTCCTGGGGGGTTGAGCTTAATGACGGCAAAACTGCTAGAGAACAAGAAAGACTTTGCAATAAAGAGCTGCGGTGAGAAGAGATGCAAGGCTGGAAAAGTATTATTTACGAGATGCTTGTATAGGTTGTAGGACAGGTGCACAGGTTAAGTGTCATGCTCTATGGATCCATTAATGTTGATACATCTGTGTTAGTTTTGCCTCACTGCAGATTCTAAACATAGATGTAAGGGCAGGCATCGTGTTACACTGGTTAAGCTGCTGCTTGGGGCATCCGCATCCCATACCCTGGAAACGAGTTCTGCCTCCACTTCCAATCCAGCTCCCTGCTAATGCACCTGGGAGGCATCAAGTGATGGCCTAAGTACTTGCCTTCTTCAAGACCCAGGTACAGTTCTGAGCTCCTGGCTTCCAGCTGGCTTAGCCCTGGAGTGAACCAGTGGATGGGAGATCTGTCTGTCTCTCCTCTCTCTGCCTGCCTTTCAAATAAATAAATGAAATCTTAAATTAAAAAAAAAAAAAGATTCATAGATGTAGCTTATATTGCAGTGGTCCCCCAGAATGAATGGGCTGCTTTGAGGGATACTGCCCCTAGAGTGGCATTTAGGAGAATTAAAAAGAGAGAGGAGGAGGGAAAGCTGTAACTGCAGCCTGGGTTAGAACATGGTCAGTGCCAAATCACAATTGCCCTGTGCTCTGGGATGCCTTCCTGCAGGCAGTAGAAGGAAGGCTTGGGGCTGAAACACACATAGTGCACTGCAGAACAGGGACCCCCAACATGGGCTTTTTCTCCCACTGGCCCCTCTCAGAGAGTCCAGTTGGTGTTGCCAGCTCCGCAGTCTCCGTGGGCCTATTTACCTTGGTCATTTGCACCTGATGCATTTATATTGGTAATTTCTCCTCTCCCTGGAACCCTGGGATCTCATTTGTTCACTAGTGCAATAAAGTAGTGCAGTGGAGATCTTCCCTAAAGCGAGGACGGGAAGAATTGTTTAGGGAAAACAGCGGCCCTGCTAACTGTGGCTCTAATTAAACCACCAAAAGAAGCCTTGTTCTTGTTTCGATGGTGGCTGATACCCGCCTCTCTGTGCACATGTAGGCCAGAGCTGTCGTTCTGCGGGCACCACTGCTAAGTTTGTCATTTTTTTCCTCCAGTGCCAACGTGTTTTCATTGCAAAACAAAACAGTCACAGCCCTAGGACTGAAAACACAAGAATCCTTTGGCCACAGCTTGCAAAAACCATGCTTGGTAGCATGTGCTTAGGGAAAATTACTTTGAATAACAAAAGCACACACAAGAACTGATAGAATAATAAGCAATTAAGGTGGATTAACAACAGTTGCTAAATTCCAGCTGTTGGCTGCTGAGGCGGGCTCCCTTCAAACTAGTTTTAACCTATTGTTGCTGAGCCCAACACTGCCCGCGCGGTGCCCATGTCTGGGTAGCTTCACCATTGTCCCTGGCAGATGATTTAAGTATTTAGGGTATGTTTTACTCTCTAAAATTATTATTTTTTATTTTTTATTTGAAAAGCAGAGACGGCGATCTCCCATCCTCTCTGGTTAACTCTACTAGAATGCAACCCAGGTCTCTCCCATGGGTGGCAGGGACTTCATTACTGTAGCTATCACTTGGGTTGCCACCCAGGGTGTGCATTGGCAGAAAGCTAGAATTGGGGACAGAACTGGGGCTTGAACCCAGGTGTTATAATATAGGATGCTGATGTCCCAAGAGTCATCTCAATCTCTACTCCAAATGCCTGCCACCTGCTTCTGCTGTTCCAATACCTGTTTTGACCTGGGAGAGGAGAGATAGGGCGTCCTGGCACGCAGGCACAGTTGGGATGGGTCAGGTTCCCTCCGGGAGGCCGAATGATCACCATCTACCTGGTGCAGGCAGCCTGGGATGGAATAAGTCACCAAGACATGCCTTCCCAGATGCTCGGTGAACCAGACCCTGTGGACTTCTCTGTGGCAGAGAGACACCGGGCAGGATTGTTGTTGTTTATTATTAATAATTTGGGGAGAGTTGCGTTGAGATCCGAGACAGGGACCTGGGCGAGGAGGAGGAGGGCAGCTTCTTGCTCTCCTTTCGGGCCAGTGTTGGAGGTGGCCAAGACTTTCCTCCTTGCCTGTGATCACAGAGATGCCTGTGCCCCTCCCCCCGAATGTTCTGGAATTCACTTTCTGACTCACACCGATGACTGGCAACAGGGTATGTTTTAATATTTTATTTCTTTTGCAGTTTCTTTTTGCTGGGGAGAGGAGGTAGAAGGAGTTCCAGATGGCTCAAGAACATTTTCTATTCACCTTGCTTCCTCATACTCCCCTCCCACAAGAGCTTATGTATTCTAGGGAGTGAATAGATGTTTATTAAAGATGGATAGTATGGGGTAGGCACTTGGCACAGTGGTGAGGAAGCCACTGCTTTGGACACACCATTCCTTACCAGAGTGCTTGGGCCCTGGTTCTGCTCCCATGTCCAAATTCCTGCTAATGCACATTGCCTTGGGAGGCAGCAGGTAATGGCTCAAACATGCTGGGGGTCCCTCTCACCTACATGGGTGACCCTGATTGAGTTCTGGGCTCCTGGCTTTGGCCTGGCCCAGGCCTGGCTGTTGGGAGCACTTGGCAATTGAACCAGTGGATAGAAGATCTCTCTTTGTGTCTCTGTCTCTCTCTGTCCTTTTGCCTTTCAGATAAACAAAAATAACTAAAATTTCTAAAACATTTGGTGATTAGTATTAATAGATTCAGAATTCATGGTGTTTGCTGCCTGAGTTAGTGAAACCATAAAAAATGTTATGGAGGTAAATGAAGATGCTGCTTTACACTTTTGGCCATTTGAGAATTAAGCTCACTCTAAAATTGTGTTAGAATGTAGACTGTGGACCCACAGCGCCTGGATTTCAGTCTAGGCAGTAACACTAAGCAGCTGTACACCCTTGGATAAACATCTGTGCCTCAAGTGTCTCCACCTGTGAAATGGGAACAATAGAAAATCCTCGGGGATGTTGTGAGCATTAAATAATACATGTGAGGCATTTGGGCTGTGCCTCTGTTCAGTGCCCACACACTATGGATAATATTCTGAAGGCAAACTCTGCCCGCCATGGCCAAGGGAGTTAGGTCAGAGGACCTGCCGCTCCTCCCACAGCTGCTGTAGGTCGTTTCTGAAGTTAACCCGTTTGCACTTGAAAACAAGTTCACATTCTGTGCCATGCAGCAGTTTGCAGATTCCAATAAGCATAGTGTAAACATATGACTGGTTTCCCAAAGTCTCCTTATTGACTTAGTTTTTCTTCTTGGAAGAGGAATTTAGGCCTGGAGTCATTCTCTGCCTGGGCCACTCACTTTGATTTCCTGCAAAAACTGGCTGGCAGGAATGTGATGACTGTGGTGGGGCTGGGCTGGGCTGAAATGGGGTGTGCTGGGTGTGGGAACCACTCCATAATGACCTCACACATTCAGCGTCTGGGTCCTTTAATTTTTCTTATCAGTAATTCACTTCAGATAACAACTCTGGAGATAAAATAGACCTTAGGGGTTGGCTGAAGGGAGAGGGAACAAAGGTTTTTATTGGTCTTTTATCTCTTGTTTACTAAAAAGTGTTTGGTTGTAAAAGATAAAGACAAAACTATTGTGTCTGCTCCAAAACATGAACAAATAAAAGTAATTATGGCAAAGGGGCATTAAGAAACAAATAGGGTATGTTTGTTTTTCCCTAGCTGTGGCTTCAAATCCAGAATAATTTTTTTTAATTTTTTTTTTTGGCTCTCCAGTTGAAAAATCCAAAGCAAGAATAGGCTTGAGGGCTAATTTTCTTTCAGAGTGAAATCGAGGGACCTGATCCTCAGCCTAATTTTGTTCTGGGAGGATCATAAAACAGTGTCTTTTATCTCTAATGGGAGCCTAGAGGACCAGAGGGAGTGATAGGAGGATATTGGAAGGAGTCAGATGATCATAACAGAGCTGACGGTTGGCAACTAGGACTCCACTCGGGCCACCTGCATCCTATCTCGGAGGGCCCGGGTTTGAGTGAGTCCCAGCTGAACTTCCTGCTAATACTCACCCTGGGAGCCAGCAGGTGATGCTTAAGTCCTTGGGCCCCTGACATCCATGTGGGAGACCCAGATGGAGTTCCTGAATCCCAGGAATTTGGGAAGCCAGCCAGCCAATGAGCTCTACCTCACCGACATAAATAAATAAATAAATTTTAAAGATGGCAACAATAGGTAAATGAAATAATATCTCTTTACTTGGAATGCTGAATGTTTGTCAAGAATAACTTGGGAAAATGACATGGTTTTCTTTAAAAGCTCAGCTATCTTTTAAAGTCTCTAATAATGCTGCAATAGGTAACGATCATTCTAGTTGAGTGGTATTCATAATAAAAGGATGACATACGACTCTTCCCTGTCCTGGTACAGTGTTTTAGAGTCTTTGAAACATTTTTGCAAAATCCATCATTGAATATTGTTTATGTTTTAAAAACTGGGGCCTTTTTTTAAAAAAAGATTTTATAAATTTCTAAGCCTGAGTGATTTCCTTTAAACACAATTTGGAAAGGTTTGTGGATTTCTGTGTGTAGGCTGTGTTTTGGGTTTAGTTTGGGTGTGCCTGTCATGTGCACCTGGCCTAAAACGCAACAGCTTTGAAAGGGTGCACAGTGAAAACTGCACGCCTTCCCCGTTCCTGTTTGCCTGTTCTCAAGAGGCAACCTTTGTCCCTAAGTATTGTGGGTTCACGAATAAAGCCATAAAAAACTGCCAACCTCCCTTATTCTAAGCGTTGAGGAGAAAGAAAGGATGTAGAGGAAGCCTACTGCACTCTGCTCTCCTACCTGGAGTCCTGGCTGCCTGGAGCACACACCGTGTTGTGGATTTTAATAAAGCCAGGGGTAGAGACTTGTGCGCTAACCATTACTCTAGAGGCCACTTGACTGTACCCTGTGAAAGCCAGCTTGTGTCTTCCGCCCGCTGGTAACAAATCTGAGAGTTCCTGAATGTTTCCTAACTGGATTCTGGTAACACAGGTGATCCCTAATTCATAGATCACTGCATTTGGAGATGTGCCTTGAATGAGAATAACCGGGAAACGTGTTGTTAAGCGTGAAGCAGAGATGGATCCTACTTGCTGTCTGGGAGCTAGGTTGCGAGGTTATCAAGTAAAGGGGTGAATGAAATCCCGTGCTGGTCTGAAATGCATGATGAGTGGCATTGCTGTGAGGGCTCATAAGGCTGCTGTCGTGGTTAAAGTATTGTCCTGTTGGATTCTGGGTAACTAGAATTGGTACTGCATTTCTTTTCCCACTGAGTGATGACACAGCAGGTAAAGATGAATCAAGATGAACCTGAATGCTCCCTGGGGATGCGCGATCAGGCTGTGCACACACAGACTTCTTCCCCTGCATGGTGTCCTAGGGCACAGGTCATCGGTTAGCGACTTCCCCGCCAAGGGACTTTGAAGTGCAGGTGGGGACCCGCCATGGGCTGGAAGGTGAGGTGAAGATTGTGTGCCTACCTTGATGGTATGCCCGCATGGTTGCTGGTGCAAGAAATGTCTGACATTTTTGGAAATGGTTTATTGGATGATTTATTTTTTGCAAGCGTAATGCAATTTATGGCGGCCAAGAAAGTGTTTAACTGAGAGTGTGGGCAGGATGGTTTAAAAACAAGCATGATGGAAAGGCAGAGTGTGAAGCAGTTTCCTGTGGACTGGCTACAAACATGCTCGGGTCCAGCAAGGCACAACACCATGTCTGCACGTGTGGTGGAAAGTGGGTGTATAAGGGTTACTTAGAGATAGGCAGCAAGGGATAAAAGCAGTTAAGAGAATCAGTGCTACTGGTCCCCCAGACCTCAGGAAAACTGTCCAGGGCTGATGGAGTCCAACTGGCACTGCAGGGGAGAAACTCGGGGCTGAAGTGTTGAAGGAAGTCCAGCTTTGTCTCAAGATGTTGCATTTCTAGCACATTCTGTGGTGACTGTTGGGTACCAGGAGCACCAAAGGAGATAGGGTGAGAACTGCATCAGGGCACAGCCACCTGCACATGGGCCTTGGCATGTGGTTTCCCTGTTTCTGTCACAAATAAATAGTAGGCAAAAAAGTGATGATGGTCAGTTGCAAGAATGCAGCATTGATGTTTGACCTCGCAAATGGGTAGATGGGATCAAATCGATCCCAGAATGCTCAGAAGCTTTGGGGTCTGATGAAATGAGGTCTAGGTATCTTCTATGTTCACATTGGAATGATTTTTTAAGGTATTCTTTTAAGATTAACTCAAGGGAGATTTAAACCTGTCATGTTTTGCTCCAGTTTTGTCTGACATGAGTCTGCTATAGATTAAATGACATATTGAATGTATTAGTAACAGTGGTGACGGTTAAGTTATTGATCACATATTTTGTCTACTTTTAATTCTGTTCGAACCGCATATTTTACTCTGGGAGATTTAAGTCTGAGGCTCTTGGGTTCAAGCTTTCGAAAATCTCTTTATTTTGTTTTTCACTCTGAAAGTTTTCTTTTCTGGGTAGAATTTCTGTGGCTCAGTGTGTGTATGTGTGTGTGTGTGTTCTCAAGAGGGGCTCACAGTAAAATCAGGTGTATTATCTTTTGAAGGGAGTTCTGTTTTGGACCTGGGATTCACAAAATAATTAGATGCCTGTAGCATTCTGTGCTCACAGGCATAGCTTTTAGGAAAGTATTCAATATGAGGAGGCCCCTGCAAGAAAAGTCTGACGGTGAATAACCAGGGAGATCCAGGAAACCAGCAGCACCAGAAGAGAGCAGCAGTCATTCCCTCACCTCACTCACTGTGTCTTTGACTTTGGGGATTAAGTGAGTAAGGTCAGTGTGGAACAGACAACAAACTGAAACAGACTGTTGAATACCCTTTGTAAACAACATTCCTGGCCCAGTGTAAATAACTTATAAATATAAAATGAGTGATCAGTGCATGAATCCAAAAAAATTGAGTCAAATGCTAAGGTGGGGGATTAAGTTTGCAAACAGCTCCTAGCATTTCCAGCTGCATGTAGCCATAGTCTATTTTCTTTTGTTTGTCCCATTGCTGTTCAGAGCCTGTGTCTCCAGGAGAAAAAGAAAAAAACTCATCTACTCCATGGAAAAAAATTAATCTTGCTCTCAACATTTGTGTTTTAAATATACCACTATTTCCCCAGGACCCTGTTCTCAAAACCTTAATTTATATTACTAAAGACCCCAAAACCTGCCGATTGGGCTGTTAGGTTCTCTGGGATTTTTCTTTCTGCATGTCCATGGACACTTGCCCCTTCTAATCCATTTCCCATCTCTTGTAGGATACAACACAACAGTCAAGTCGCTGGTCTATCCAACCTCCTAGCATGGGGAGTAATCTTTATAAAATTAAATTCAGCAAATATTTGCTGGCACCTGTTATACAAACACTGTGCTTGTTGCTGTAGGGGATACAAATATGATTAAGATACAGCCCCTGTTTTCCAGGAATTTTATAGTTGGAGGGGGAATAAGATTGGCACAAACATAGCTGTCATTCAAGACACAAGGTGCTATGAGGCTGAACAAAATTTACATCATGTCCCTGCTCAAGAAGTTATAACGACTCCCTATCACCTTTTGCATCAAATGAAAAATCCCCACTCTTTATAATTTGACACCATCCTAGCTGTCTAAATTTATGTTTTACTGCTACCCAACAGATTCTGCACCGTGCCTGTCCTCTACCTAATAGTATCACGGGCATGTCCATCCAAACATTCCTGCCTTTCTTTATTCATTCATTGTGTCTGCAAATGCCAACTGCTCACAAATACTGTGCCACTCCGGGGAAAACAAAAGCAAGTCAATCCCAGCTTTGAGCAACTCAGCCTTCAGGGGAAGGAGAGAGACAAGAAAACAAAGTTTTTAAGGAGAAGTGTGTTGTAACAGAATTTGCAAAGAGCTGAGGGAGGAGAGGAGATGGAAGCCTCACAGAGGACGTTATCTTGCCAGCGGTTGATTAGGCAATCACCAGGGAGAGGAGAGAGGGGAGAGACCCTTAGGACAGCAGCAGCCTGCAGCAGTTCGTGAATGCAGAGCTGTCTGTGGCTTGATCCGGGTGTTGGCGCCTGGCGGGAGCCCAGGACGACGGCAGCTCACGGGCAAAAATAGCACTGGCCAATGGGACCAGATCATCGTGGGCCTTGACCCCTCTGCTAGGCATTTGTGCTTAATCTGCTGTATCAGGAAAATCCACCTGGAGCTCCAAACAGACATCGGGGCTAAAATGGTCTGGCAGCCATGGGGTGGATTTGAAGAGGAGATCCCGGAGGCAGACAGGTCAGAGTGTTGAAATGTTCCCAGCGTAAGCAGGCTGAGACCAAAGATATTGAGAAGATTCAGACATTGTTTTCTGCTTCGCTCCCTCTGGGTCTCTCCCTTGGTATGGGTACAGGGAGGAATACTTGAAAAAGTTCATGGAAAATGGAGTTCAAAGTCAAGTTTATTTTGGTGCAAAAGCAGTGGAAATCCATGCATCCCCTTTGTTTCTTGGGACTGGAGAGGTTTGGTGCAGTAACAAGACAGCCCCAGATGCCCAGGGACTTCACAAGTGTGTATGCAGGGACCTCAGGGGGTGGGGCTGCTCCAGTCTTGTGGTTGTGTCCTCTCAACTCAGCCTACAAGGGAGTCACATGCCATCTGCTCATCGCTTGGCCTAACTACAAGGTGATGGGGAGACGTAATGCTATCGTGTCCCCAGAAGGAGAAGAAAGTGGATATTGGTGACTGCTCAGTGGATATTGGCCACTTCGGGATATGTCTGCTTTCTTTCCATCCTCAGGATTTCTGTGTAGCCCCTGAACTACTGTCACCTGTTTCGTTCTGTGCTTCCTTAGAGTGATCGTCTTGTTCTTTTTGTGCAACCTGAACTTAATTAAGTTCTCAAGGATAGGGGGTGGGGTGGCTTCCACCTCTTTGGGTCTTTACAGCCTCTTCTTGGTCCCAGTCCTGAAGGAAAAGCCAGTTCACTATCTGAGTGCTTATGAAGACAACAGGTTGAGGGTGGCAGGTTTGGCTTTTGTCTGTCTGAGCCTGGGTGCTCTTTCTCACACAATCAGGAACCATCTTACTTGTTTAGCTTTTTGTTTGCCATTTTTACATCCATCAAATGATAGGAATTTGATTTGAACTAAAATGTAGGGTTGGACTGAAAAGCCTTGGATGTCATTCTGCCCGTGAGACCCTCATTGCTTATCCTGGCCGGGTGAAAATCGCACAACATTTACCCTGCGTGTGACATTGCCTTGGCACTTTTTAAAGGTGAATCTGAAAGTTTAAGGGCATCTAAATATGCCACGCTCCCTTCGGCATCCAGTTGGCGAGGTTCAATAGAAAACAAATCCATGGCCATCCCCTGTTGAAAATGAGCACACAGAGATGTGGCTTAAGCAAGGAATATTACAGAATGAATTCACACACACAGCGGAAGGCGAGGTCGAGACCCGCGGATCACTTTCTGTGACACGGTGTGCGCTCACCTGCTCTGAGGCTTTTATCCTTCCTTGGTCAGTCTCTTTGACGTTTTCTTCCCTACTAAGCCTGACTTTTAAAATAAGTGAGAGTCTCTGAAGCAAACCCTGGGTCCGATTAGTTCCCCATGGTATAATGACAGAAGAAGCCAGTATCTGTAGCTTTTGAACCTAATCCATAGAAAGCAGGTATGGCAATAATTATTTCTGGCCCAACACACACAAAAACCTAACAGATTAATCACTGTTTCTCAAGGACCGAATCTACTGCAAGTGTTATTCATACCGCCCACCCCTCCACACACACACACACACAGAGATCCTTTCAGTAGTAACAGGGCTAGCTGTTTATCTGTCACCAAGCATACCTGAAACAGTTATATTACCCTAGCACACCCCAGGGGTTTGCTTGCTGGCTTCCACTTCTGCCCAAGAGTTCGTGGCTGTGAAATGTGTACAGTCTTGCTTTCTTTTTCACACTGAATTTGCATTGTAACGTTTTTCATTCTTTACAGCCTTGTAACAGTTTTTCATTCTTTTCTAGTCATTTCTACCTTGGGACTGCTGCAAGTTGAGGCTGAGCTAAAATTGGGCCATGTAGTACAGACAGAGTCAAGATGCAGACAAAGGATATGAATAGAAGTTCAAGGCAAAGAGAGAGGATTAGGAATTCAAAACCTCCCCCTTGGATACTTCAAAAAGTGTGTAAAAAGTTGAGTCAGAAGTATAAATTTATATTGGTACAACTTTTTTTGGAAATCTATGATAGTATTTTTCTTGATTCACACTTTCTGTACATTATGAAAATTTTTGCACCAAAATAAACTCATACTTTTAATACCATTTTCCATGAACGTTAAGATTGATTTATTTATTTGAAATGTAGAGTTACAGAGAGAGAGAAGGAGAGACAGAAAGAGATCTTTCATCCGTTGGTTCACTCCCCAGCTGGCCACAAAAGCCAGAAGTGGGCCAGGCTGAAACCAGAGCCAGGAGCTTCCTCTGGGTCTCCCACCTGGATGCAGGTGCCCAAGCACCTGGGCCATCTTCCACTGCTCTCCCAGGCGCATTAGCAGGAAGTTGGATTGGAAGTGGAGCAGCTGGGACTCGAACCAGTGCCCATATGGAATGCTGGCACTGCAGGCCACAGCTTTAACGCACTGAGCCACAGCACTGGCCCCTCCAGAACTTCTTGAAGTAGCCTCATATGTGAAACTCAGAAGAATTCTCAAGAGACCATCTCCAGCTTGAATATGCCAAGGATCCTCAAAAAAGTTCATGGAAAATACGTACTGTGAACATCTATGTTTGGGTTTCAGTTTCTTTTTGCACCAAAGATAAATTTATCATTTACTTCCTTTTTGCACAAACTTTTGGAAGTACTCTTTACAGGCACAGCACCTGCTGCCATGGATCCATGAAAATCTTCCACGTTGGTTCTGAATGAGATCCTCAGTGTAATGTGGAGGCTGTGATGTAAGAAAGAATTTTCCCTCGCGTTATCATTCCTGGAAGCTGGCAGCTCCTGAGGCTGGTTCTATTAGTAGCAGGAGCGACCGCTTGGAGAGCGAGGCTTCTCCCTCACAGTGGGCTCCTCCTCCATAATTCTCAGAAGACTCGCAGCCATTAACCTTGGGAGAGAGCAGCGAGGGCTCCCCAGCTCAGCTTGATAGGGATGCTAAAGGTGTTCCACACTTGCAGAGTCACAGCTGTGTTACCTGTTTTGCTCTAATTAGGAGTAACCATGAATCTGTCTGACAATTAAGGACAAAGTGAACTTTAAGGCAGATCGGTACCGTGGGACAGTAAACAGCTCTCAAGCAAGCGAAAGGAAAATTGCGAGAGTGTTAGGTTTTACCAAGAGGATAAAATTTCTTTAATAATGTGGATTGCAGTGTATAAGTAGAAGTCTCAGGCAGGTTTTCTGCCACCTGCAAAGGTCTCTCCCCCGGAGTAACTGCTTCAAATCCTTGGTGGTGTTAGCAGCTAAAAGATGCTGTATCATCCACTGGATGAACGTGAATTATTTGCACGCTAGACTTAATCAGGACTTGGGTTTCAGCTGCCTGGTTTTCAACCATCCTAAAAACAGATATTATTAAGGCATCATAGTAGCTTAGTGCATCAGTACCTATCTAGAATAGGAAAGCACAAACACACACACACATTTATTTGTTTTGAAAGGCAGAGTTAGAGAGAGGGAGAGGGAGGGGGAGAGAGAACAAGAGAGATCTTCCAACTGTTGGTTCACTACCCAAATGGCTGCAATGGCCAGGCCAAAGCCAGGGGCTTTATCCAGGTCTCCCACGTCCCCAGTTTAAAATCCTACTTATGTGCCAAATGAGGGTACTTCAAAAACTGTGTGGAAATAGAATTAAAAGTAGTTAGTTTGGCTGCAAAATGTCTTTGAAATCATGCCTATGAAGACTTTCAAGAATTTCCTGGAACAGTGTACTGTGGCACAGCAGGTTGAACAGCTGTCTACAGCTCTGATATTCCATATGGGCACCAGTTCAAGTCCCAGTTGCTCTACCTTCAGTCCAACCCCTTGCTACTTGGGAAACAGCAGACAATGGCTCAAGCGCCTGCCATCCACATGGGAGACCCAGATGAAACTCTTGGCTCCTAGTCTCAGCCTGATCCAGTCCCTGTCAGTGTGGCCATGTGGGGAGTGAACCAGCAGACAGAAGATATCTCACTCTGTCTCTCTCCCTCTGTATGTGTGTGTGTGTGTGTGTGTGACGCTGCCTTTCAAATAAATTGATAAATAAAAATGTATATTGTGGAAAAACTGTGCATGGCTTTAAAATTTTTTTGCACCAAAATAAAGATAAAAAGTTATGTGTTGATTGAATTTGCCCACAGATTTTTTGAAGTACGTTTTTATTTTAAGATAACATTTTCCTAAGCTAACTTTTCTGTTCTTTCTGGCATTTTTCTTCTCCAGCTAATTTGTACGCACGTTCACTTGAATTTAGGTCATGAGTTCTCGTAAATCATGTTCTTGGAGTGGGCATTTTTTTCAGCTTATTGTTTTTTATTATTTTTGAGATAACATTTTTAATTTACATTATAGTCAAAGGCTTAATGCTCCCCTAAATCAAGAGTCCAACAGATAAAAAGTAAAAAGACCACAGTCCAGTAAGAATTATAGGCAAGGGCTATAAACAATAATCAAATTAAAAGATGCTCAACTTCACTCAAATACAATAAATTTTAAAATAGCCACAGATCATTAAAAACTGCAGCAGTATATAATTCTTAACAATCTGTTTGACAAAGATTTAAAACAAAGTTTGACAAAGCACTGTATAGGCAGCAAAATTGATATACACAGGCATTTCTTTTTTTATTGTCGTTTTTTAAATTAAAAAAAAAATTAGTTCCCATGTGAAAAGGTAAACAGGTTGTGTTAGTCCTTCAGTGTCCTGGGATGGACTTTTAAAAGTACCTGAGGGGAGATTTGTCAAGGGCTCTATTCTTCAAGGACCTTATGCTGAGGTTCAGGCCAGTGTGCCCCTCATCCTCCCGAATCTGAGAGAGGGCCAGCAGCCAGAGTATGACTTAGAGTGGGATTCAGGAAAATGATCAGAGTTAGGAAAAAGCTGCATTCTGTTCGGTGTAGCTGAAGACTGTAAATATAATTAAGCCAGGTGGGTTCCATGACAACGGAGATGATTAGGGGTGGGCGGAGCTGGTGCACCCTTGAGACCCGGGCCAATAGATGTCAACTTATTTGTGTCCCTCCTCCCTGGGGGCGGGGGCAACAACAACATAGTTTGATGTCTAAATGAAGTAATCTCTGGAAAGAAAAGGGAGATTATGTGTGTTAAACTGTATAAAAAAATCAGAAGATAACATGGCTTTGTTCACAGTATTACATAAAGAAGATTAAGGACGAGGAACAAGCTGCTTAAACACTGTAAACTAATTAGTTCTACGAATTGTTTTCCCCACGTTCATGAGATATGACACACTGGCACCAGTGCGTGAAATGCACTCTGCCTTGGTGCTCTTTTCAATTTATTTTTCTGTTAGTGTCGTGTGCGTGTGCGTGTGCATGTGTGAGTGTATCTTTATATATATGTGTATATATGTGTGTGTGTATATATATATATATATATGTACATATACAAGAGCAGCCAAAAAGAAAGAGGCTACAGAGGGAGACCAAAGCCGGCCGGATGACTGAGGCTGATGCCCTCTAATGCCCTCCATAAATACCAGCTTCGTTTCCTTCCATCACCGCTACATGGTGCAAATGATGTCAAGACAAGGCCCCAAGGAATCGCTGCTGCCGCTCAGAGTACTCCGGCGCCGGCTGCTCCCGGTGCAGCTCAGTCCAGCCCAGCACACAAGCACACAGCATCCTTAGTTTGCTTCCCAGGACCCGGGTCTTCTCTCCGAGTAGACCAAGCAAGACCCCGGGCAAGGCTTGGGCCATGCGCCGCTGTCTTTGACTTCTCATTCCCTGGTTGGAACAGGAGAATGACTTTTTTTTTTTTTTCTTGTCCTACCATTAAATATTTTCTAGGTGGAAGACTAGCCCGGGGTAAGTCTTTATTCCCCAAATAACAGATACCTGTAAGTATATTTGCTTAATTTAAACTAGAATAGGAAGCAGTTTTTTTTTTTCCTGTAGCACATTTTGTCTTAAACAGGAGTTGGTGATTGTGCGATGCAGAGGGCTTGTTCAGGTTGGAACTATGTCGAGAGGAGGAGAGGAGACTCTCTTGGCGCCCCAGCCCTCCCTCGTCTCTTCTGTTTTTTCTCCTGTGTCCCAGAGGTGTGACCCCGCTTCCAGAGGAGGCTGTCTGGGCAGTGACAGAAGACACCTGCTGTTATCAGCTCCATGCACGCGGTCTCGTGGCACCCGGTTGTGACCCAAGTCACGCCAGCCTTCAGTGCCGGGAGCCCACCTTCCCCCTTCTAGAAACTCTTAAAACTACAGGAGAGCCGAGGGCTTCCTTGTGTGCCAGTGGACGTTGCTCAGTCTTTGTTCTGTCCCCAGGAGACTCCGCATATGTCTGAATCTGTTTTGCTCTCTGTTGTATTCCCAGATCACACCTGCTACTTAGCGCGAGCTCCATAGACACACGCAGAAGGAGTTCAGTGTATACGTATCCACTGCTGGCTCCTCAAACTCCGGAAGCCAGCCACCACACCTGACTCTTTTTTAAAGATGTATTTGAAAGAGTGATAGAAATAAAGAGGGAGAGGGGAAGGAACAGAGAGAGAGAGCATGATGGTCCAGCCACTGGGCCACCTCTTTTTCTTCCCACCAAACAATTTTCTCATTGCACTGTCATTGAAGGCTCTGCCACGCCGCACAACTCCTGGATCTGCTTTCCACCAGGCTCGCCCCAATGCCCTCCATTGCTTCCCCCATCCAGTCTTTCCAGGACTGCGGACTCTTGTACGTGCCTTCCCTGGCTTCTCTACTCCCAGCAGAGCTACTGGGATTATCCTGTGCAGTCCCAAGTCTGAATATATTGAAACACACGGGCTCGCTCCCTGTGGTAGCCAAGTCAAGACTGTCTTGACGAACAGCGTCTACAGCCCCTTCCACATGACCCTTGTACCTGTGCCTCTGTCTGCGTAGCCTCAAGCCCAGTCTTCCAGGCACTCAGCTCCTGGTGCCACTTAAACTGTGGCCCCAGACTTCTGTGAACCCCTCCAGGAAGGCTCTATTGGAGGTGGATGCCACATGATCAGTGGGTGGGCAGAACACGTCCTTCTTCAGTAGGATGCTACAGAGGGCGCTGCATTAGGCTTCACAGCCACGGGGTGTCTAGGACAGTGCTTTGCAATAGCCTGCTGCATTACATTTTAATTTTTTAAAAAGATTTATTTTTTTATTTGAGAGGCAGAGTTACAGACAGAGAGAGGGAGAGACACAGAGGCCTTCCTCTCTGGTTCACATTCCAAATGGCCGCAGCTGTGCTGATCTGAAGCCAGGAGCTTCTTCGGGTCTCTCATGCTGGTACAGGGGCCCAAGCACTTGGGCCATCTTCCACTGCCTTCCCAGGCCACTAGCAGGGAGCTGGATTGGAAATGGAGCAGCCAGGACTCCAACTGGCGCCCATTTAGGTTGCTGGTACTTCAGGAGGCGGCTTAACCCACTAAGCCATAGCAGTGGCCCCATGCATTACATTTTAGAACATGGAATTCTAGCCTTGACCACACACTGCCATATATAGTCATGCTCAGCCTAACGTCCTGAGGCAGTTTTGACATGGTACAAGCATCACAAGGTGCGCTGGTATGAACCTGGAATGTATAGGTTAGTACACACCTGGGCTGCTCCCAGGGCCTTGATGAACAAAACCACGTGCTAGCAAACCAAACACAAGACAATGATGCAATCGAGGGTGCAACCACAGCCTGTGTAACAGAGCATGCTGTTCTATAGCAAACTTTAGGATTCTCTCTTAAACAACCACACTACAATAAGTACATATACCAGTAGCACACCTGTTCAGTATCCTCATCAGGCTGATATACTGCACACAACTGCAGGCACTGAACTTGCGTATGACTGGCAGTGCAGTAGTTCTCTTTGCAACAGCAACGCTGCAAACGTGGCATTACGTATGGTGCTAGGGGGTGGTGGTGGGGACCACGTCAGCTCCATCACAATGTCACGGGGCCACTGCTGCATCTGTGGTCTGTCACTGCCAGCAATATCCTTAGGTGGCACATGGCTGTGTCATAGTTGATAGTATTTCTCATCCCTGTCTCTAAACAGCTCTGTCTCTCCCGCTCTCTGGTTGTTACTCTGCCTCTCAAGTAAATAAATAAATCTTATAAAAAAAAGAAAGAAATAGCATCTCCAATGCGTGTTTGTCCCTCTTCCTAGGCCAAGAAGTGGTAAGATGACATAAAAATGTAGTTTAGCTTAATTGAGTTTTCAAGAAAAATAGTGAACATGAGTGGACAGTTCCAGCAATATTTTGATTTATGGGAAAATTTCTTCAATGTGAGCATTAGTGTAGACTTCATTAAGCAATTCTGTCCTTAAAAATGTGTTGGCTTTTCAGTTTTAACCAGAGCTCTGTGTGTGGAGCCTGACTGTGGGGCACTTTGAACATGGAAACAATGTTCTGTATTTTCTGATGGCATTATCTACTGCTTGAAGCAGGTACTTAGAGGTTTTAAATATATTGTAGAATTAAATCATCATTATGAAAGGATATTTTAAAATATTATTTGTTTGTTTGAAAGGCAGGGGTATTCTGTCTACTGGTTTACTCCTCAAATGGCCACAACGAGTGGGGCTGGGCCAGGCCAAAGCCAGGAGCCCAGAATTTCATTCAGGTCTCCCACTTGGGTGCAGGGGCCCAAGTACTTGGATGCAGGGGCCCAAGTGCTTGGGCAATCCTCTGCTGCCTTCCCAGCACAGTAACAGGGAGCTGGATCAGGAGCTGAGCACCAGGGACTTGAACTGGCACTTTGATACAGGATGCTGATGTGGGAAGTTGCACCTTAACCACTGTATCACACTGCAGTCCCCAAAAGGCTATTTCTCAGAGAGGATAAGCATTGTACACTTTGCAAACCCCATTCTTTTTCTCATTCTTTGAAATAAGAGAGAACTTCAAAAAGTTATTGAAAAATGGAATTAAATGTGTTTTGGTGCAACAGAAGTTGAAATCCGTTCACTTAAAATGTCATGGGAAATGCATGCTATGAGAAAATACGCATGGGGAGTAAGTACCTGCGTAGCTTCTGTGGTATTTTGCTTTGGGTGGGATGTGTCCAGGGAGGGAGGTGCGTGTTGCTGGGGGAAGTCTCATGGGCTTTTCCTGGTGCCTGCTTGTCCATGAACAGCAGTGGTGGGAGTGACTTCCTGGAAACCTCCCCTGTCCCCTGTCAGCCTACGGTGACAGTGAATCGCTTGCTGGCCTGGATAAGGATAACTATCATGTAGGCTTTTTAAAAAAATATGTTTTCATTTATTGAGGTCAGTGCATTTGTGTCTAACAATTGAAACCTGACAAGAAAAATCGAGGGTAGCCTGGGCACTGCTCAATTATTACTCTGATCGGATTTTAATTAGCAGCAGATGTAGAAGGAAATGCTATTTTTATTACCCATTACTGAGTGCTTGCTTACGTATTTACCCTGGGGTTACAGGGGTTTTAGTAATTATTTTTGTTGGCAACCAAGACAGTATTTTTACTTCTGAATTGGAAGTTGCCAACCTGTTTAAACACCAATAACAATCATAAGAAATGAGCAGTGCTGTTTACCAAGTGTGAACAAATCTCTACAAACCAGAGTAATTCATTGTTAAGATGAGGCCAGTAACCTTCACTTTTAGTCATAGTGTTATTCCAGGCCTCATCACTTCCAGATTATTTTTTAATCTAAATTAGAATTACTTTTGGGGCCAGCATTGTGGCACAGTAGATCAAGCTATGTGATGCCGGTGTCCCACATGAGTGAGGTGTGAGTCCCGGCTGCTCCACTTCCCATCCAACTCGCTGCTAATGCACCTGGGGAAGCAGCAGAAGACCCAGGCCCCTGGCTTTGTGTCCTGGCCCAGATTCAGCTGTTGCAGACATTTCCGAGTGATGGTGGGTGGAACCTGCACGTGGAAGATCTCTCTCTCTCTCTCTCTCTCTCTCTCTCTCTCTCTCTGCCTTTTCCTCTCGCTGTAACACCACATTTCAACTAAGTAAATAAATTCTAAAGCATAAAATTACTTGCTTGAATTTGAGCCTTTTAAGTCAATATGAATTGTCAACATATATTTGCATCTGAGATATATGAGAGTACTTCAAAAAGTTTGTGGAACACGCACATTATCCTTTCGTTGCATTTGTTCGTGATCATTTTGAAGCTCCTTCATTCTTTCCCAATAGGAAGGGTAGCTTGTGAAGCTGCCTCAGAGAAGTTCAAAAGCTTCTGTAAATAAGGGGCAGGCTTTTGGCACAGCAGTTACGACACAACTTCTTCTCCTTCATCCCATGTCAGAGAGCCTGGGTTCTAGTCCCAGCTCCCTCTGACTCCAGATTGCTGCTAACGCACACCCTGGGAGGCAGCAGTGAGCTCTCCAGTAGTTAGGAGACCCCCATGGGAGACCCAGATGGAGTTCTAGACTCTTGGCTTTGGCCTGGCCCTGACCTGGCTGTTGTGGCCATTTGGGGTGTGAAGCAACAGATAGAAGATCTCTCTCTCTCTCTCTCTCTCTCTCTCTCTCTCTCTATGCAGCGCTCTCTCTCTCCCTATCAAATATGAAAATAGATTTTAAAAAATTGAGGTTTCAATTCAGAAGGCAAACTAATGACATGTAAACCAATCTAATGACAACAGTAAATGGTAGCCTGAAAAAATGTTCGTTCTTCTTACAAAAATACTTAGATACTAAGGGACTCCTGTTGTTTCCAGAAGTAACCTCTGGTGACCCCATCTTATTTATGAAGACGAACATGCTGTGTCTGGGACGTGCCTTCCTCTGGCCCTGCCACTCTGAGGCGTTTTTCACTTGCTGTCCAGAAGTTTGCAACTTTCACGCTATATATTTTTTTTCTGATCTGACTTTTATGACTTCCTCCATAAAATGTATTGGTTGTCTGAGTCTCACAAACCTTGAACTGCTTAATGGCTGTGGCTGCATTCATAAGGCCCGTGTGTGTGTGTGTGTGTGTGTGTGTGTGATCCTTAGGTTGACCTGGGGGAGTGGGGTTGGGGAGACACTGTGTGTTGCTGCTAATGGCACAGTGCAAACCTTTGGAAAAGAGGCCGTTTGTTAACGAGCGATTTGAGCGAGCATCTGGACAATCCTGAGCAGTGCTAGACTATTCTTCGCTCAGGTCTTCAACAACACACCCATAGCTCTCCTGCGGGTGTCATCGCTGTCCCTGGCTGGCCGGCCACCCTACTTGATGTGCACGTTAATTGCTGGATCAGGAGGAGAGGCAGGCGCTTGCTTTGGCAACAGGGTGTAACACCAACAGCTGTGTAATAGGCACATGTGGATTAGGGGGTGGGACATAATCAGTAGTGTTTCTATCATGGCATTATCTATCTGTCAAGGGTTTCTGAGTCAGAGTTTTTCCTTTTAAGGGGTTTGAAAACCTGCTCCTGGATTTCAGTGGTTGTGACTAAAAATGGCCAGAAATCCCGGTGCTACAGTTCTGCTTCCTGTAAATACCAGCCTGTGAGGGACTGCTTGTTAAAGTGGGTTTCAGAATCAAGCGAACTCTCTTCATAGGAGGTGTGTATTTGATTTGAGGTATATTGATTTGCATGATTTAGCAAATAAAATATAGTTAAAGGTTTGGAGGCATTTGCTCTTACCTAACTGAAAAAATGATTCATGTGTCACAACCTAGATTAGTCATGTAAGAAAAGGAAACAGTACAGGCAGAAAATAGGGAGAGTCCTGTCTCTCACCTGTGGCTTGGGTGGTGGGCGTGGTCTCCAATTCATCCCAAAGGAAGTAGGAGTATGTAGGGAAGTAAGAAAGATTTATAATAAGCTACCACTAAAGTACGTGTGAGAAATAGAAGAATGTAATACTTATACTCACCAGAGATTCTTTCGCAATTACAGAGCATTACAGAGAATGTTCTAGAGCAGTAATATATCATATTAAAAAGGCCCTTTTCCACCTTAGCTTTTCTGCTCTTTTATACTCACACATACAATTGTAGACCTAGATTTGCATCCATAAGCAATCCAGAAAGATAAGGTTCCTCCCCATGTTACTCTCATAATGCTTAGTTCAAAAGATTATAAATTAGGTTGCCTATTTTAGAGGAAGAGAAAGCCTTTAGATAGGTACATCTATGTATCTATATTTTACCACTCTTGGGAGACTTCATGGAAAATGAAATTAAAAGATATGTATATTTTGGTGCAAAAATTTTTGTGTAGTTTTTTTTTAAAAGATTTATTTACTTGTTATTTATCCAAAAGGCAAAGTGACAGAGACAGAGATCTGCCTTCTCTTAGCTCATGCCCCAAATGCCTACAACACTGGGGACTGGGCCACGCCAAGCCAGGAATTCCATTTGGGTGACAGAGACGCAGATACCTGGGCCATTATCACTGTTTCCCAGGCACTTTTGCAGGGAGCTGGGTTGGAAGCAGAGCAGGTGGGACTTGAACCAGCACTCTGATCTGGCCTGCTGGCATTGCAGGCTACAGCTTAACCCGCTGTGCACCACAACGCCGACTCTGGTGGAAAACCTTGTGAAATCCATGCAGACAAGGGGTCTTCCAGAAAGTTCATGTAAAATGCATATTATGAAAAAAGCATGCATGAATTTCAAAATATTTTGCAACAAAATAACATCTTTTGATTCTGTTTTTCCTTGAACTTTTATAAAGTGCTCTCACATGATTCTGTTTCCTATTTCTTATATACGGTGGCCCATCATTGAATTTCTCCTTAGATTTGTACCAAGAGAAGTAGTCCCTGTCTTGACAAGCTGGCAAGCTCCCTTTTGAAACTGTGCGATTTCTCATGTTTCCTTCTTTGTTTTGGTGGCGGGAAGCTCAGCTGTGTGTTATGTTCAGTTGCCACATGGCCTCTCCATTTCACTGCCACCGGCCCTGCAGCACTTGGCATGTGGTTATAGATGCCCAAGAAGTAGATGCTCAGTTAGCAAGCATGTGACTTGAAGTAGTTTTTTCGTTATAATTGTTTTCCATCCTATTTGTATTTGACTTTTTAAAGCTGTATAAAGTCTAATGAGTTTGTCATGTCTCATCCTTATTTGTCAATCACATCAAGTCATGTCTTGAAGGAGTCAGCACATAATAAACATGAAGGGATTATGCTTCTGCTGTACACCAGCACAATACAGCTTGCATGTCCCAGTGAATGTGGAAAATCATCACTTTAAAGGCAGCTGAATGGACTAAGATGAAAGCGTACACATAGGGAGTAGAAAATTCCAGAAATGAGGCTTGATAAAAAGGTCCTGAAGTGTTTCCCCTGAATACTACTCAGATACTCTCGTAGCATTGGACATTTTCGTCTGTTTTATAATCTCTTAAACCAGAGGGGAGAAGCAACAAGGCTGGACAGATCTGTGTCAAGACTCTGACATGGCCAGGGGATGGCTTTGTTTAAGATGAGAACAGCACGCCATCCCTGCCGCGTGGTGGCCTCGTGAAGATACAGACTTGTGGAGGCGTGCGTGTTTCTATTCTACTTGCCATGTGCTCTGTTTTACTCTCCAGAGCGTCATTCTTTAAAAACTCCGACCACTCCTGTGTCTTCCATCCCATGTTTTATTGATGTTCCCAAATGTACCATTTCAGACAGGTGTCATGCTGTGAAAAACCATGCATCCAGTTTGAAATTCACTCATAAAATATTTTGACATTACATGTTTTTTAAGGGCTTGGAAGTGTTGATATTAACTGGCCACATCAGATTGCTCGAGACGCAGGTTTGCCTGGGTAATTGAGACTCTGCCATAGTGTAACCTTAGGGAGAACTATGCAAGCACTCTTAGTCTAGGGTGGTACCCAAGGGCCATCTTCAGGAGGAATAGTTAATTGGGTGGTAGATATTCTGGACAAAGCCATCATACAATGTAGACATCTTTGCAAGGTTATGGTATCGCTGACATAGTCCTTGAACTGTTCTCAAACTTAAACTGGCTTCTCGGGTTGTGCCCCACTCTTCGCAATGGAGCAGATTAAAATTGCTCCTGAAGCACTTTGAAAATAGTGTTCTGCTGAAAGTGTCAGGCTCTCTTGAATTCTTTTCTTCCTGGATACTCCAACCAAATCGTCTTGACATGACCAGTGGTGGTATTTTGCTTCTTTTGAGTTTCTTAGAAAGTTCACGGAAAGCGCTGTCTTCCACCAAAACCCTTGACACTTTCCTGTGCCGCATTCTCCTAGGGTGTTACTGAGCTCTGCAGACCATCTGGTGTTTCACACTTACCCAGCTGAAGTCTGTGATGGGATCCTGATAGCTGGGTGGGTGTGAGGTGTAAGAAATGAGGAGCCCACTAACAAAGGCGGGGTAAGGTTGCACCTGTTGGAAAAGCTCCTGCATGTTAATCCAGAAAGACACATTAATTATTAACATTGACTGCTGTCTAACTTGCAGAGTGGAAAGGATTGTTTACTAACTGGGCTACTGTGACACCTTTGTTCAACAAGGAGTGTGTTACAAGCGCCATGGGTAGTAACTTGAGGATACATCCTTTAACAGCTTGTTAGTAGTCATTTCCCAGCCAAGTAAACATCTTAGCCCAGAAGTTTATTTACGGAGGCACAGTCATGGTGTGCAAGCAGGAAGTACTTCAGATTGTATAAACACTGTCTTAACAGTGGGACAGAAGCTGTCCTGATAGACAATGATTTTCTTGTAAATTCAGCAGCCTTTCGATGGAAGGAGCCTGGACGCGTATGAGTCACCATAATGTGTCCTTGCACTTAGAATGGCCTCAGATAGGACAAGCGTCTACCATGTATGTCTGTGTTCTTCATGGCTTCTCCTTGCTCCTTGCCTTGCTCTCCCAGCTACAACCAGCACCATGCTAGAACATGTGGATAATGTTAGTCCTTGTCATTCCAAAACAGATTGAACAAGATTGTGGTGCTGTTTCCTCTATTAACCAATATTTGATTACCAACAAGTTTGACACTTTTTAACCAAGCTGACTGCCTAGGGCTGCACTCTCCAGCAGGTGGAAGACATCCTGGGGTGCTACAGGTGCTTGTTATCAAAACTGAGCCCTTCCTCATTGCCAAGGCAGAGATGCAAGGTTGCAAGGTTGCATGACAGCGCCAAGGGCTTCTGATGTTTGCATACAAAATTGAAATGCAGATTGTCTGACATCCTTGAAAATTCTCTTCTGGGCTGTTCTGTGCTAACTATTTCCTGAAATGAAAGATGATCTGCAAAATACTATTGATTACATGACAAACTCTGAGACAGGACAAAGACGGAGGTGCTTTGGCGCAGGGAATGCACATTTCCATGGAGAATGTAGCCAGGCATGTCTCAAAGTGAAGACGTCAGGCCTGGTGTACACACTGCTGCAAGGAAGACCCCACCGACACTGTGGCTCCTGGTTCCATCCAGCAGGAGTGTCCTTGCAAGGAGAGCATGGAGCTGGTGATGTCAGACCTTCTCATTTTTTAAGAGGAGTTGGAAATCTGAACTTTCCATGACTTCTCTAGATTTCTGAATTTTGTTCAAATGACTCTAGCTAAATCCTATCTGTCTATCTATTCACCTACCTACCTATTTATAAAAGACTGAAATTAGTTCTCAGGCCTCCAGTTTTTCATGAAGATGTGTATCTAAACCTTGATAATGGTGTGCTAACTCCGTAACTATTCTAGTCAAGTGAAAATCTACCCACTAATAGATTAGAACATTGAATCAAACCGTAACATAAGAGCCTAGAAGAGTGTGTCATAACATCTACTTTGTACCTGACTGTCAAATATTAGGCTGTGGTCTCAGATTTCTTTCCTGTTTGAAAACTGGGTATATCAGATCCCTGATTCCTAACTTTTGAAGTACAAGGAGTCTTCAGAAAATTCATGGAAATGTGTATTGTGAAGAAACTGTGTAGATTTCAGAATTTTTTTTTGCACCAAAATAAGCTAATTTTGATTCCAGTTTTCAAAGAACTTTTTGAAGCACCCTCTGGATGACCTGTGGGTAACATGCAGACAAGACAAGATCCTTAAAAAACAGCAGTTTGTCATGGATGATGACGCTCCCTCTTCTTGGCGTGCGTCTGTGCAAAGCAGAATCTGTGAAATCCATAGGAAGTTGGCTGCTATCGTTTTTTAGGTGGAAACCAAGAGGATCAGTAAAAGAGCTACATTAAAGACCCCGACTCCACCAACACCGGGAAGAGTCAGGCTGCCCGTGGGCTGGGAAGGAGGTGGCCAAGATCTGAGTTGTAGGGATTTAAGTTCCAAACAGTGGCAGCCATACAAAGGCCGACGCTTCCCACACTAGATTTGCATCAGTAAGAGCATCTTGGAAGAGGTCAGAGTTGTTTGCAGAGAAACACAAGTCAGGGCTCTGGAATGAGTGAGAACAACCCCGGAGGTATTGTGTAGGCGAAGGAAGAGTTCATGCAGGTGCTGGGGGGCGGGGAGCAGGGGCTCCATTTCCAGGGGCGAGATTCCTAAGGGGGGCTGAGAATATCAAAGGGTTGCTCACAAGGCCTTTAGCCTTTTCATCAGCTCGACATTTGCATCCCTGGGTCCTACCTGCTTTATTTCAGCAGTGAGTGTGCTCTGTCACTGAGCCGGCTCCTGTTACTGATTGCTATCTGTTTGTCATTCTAGCTGTCTTACCTCCCGTTGGAGTTGTACCTTTTGGTGCAAATGCGCTTCCAGAGCTAGTTTGGCGTGATCTCTGTGCTGCAGATGTCTCTAATTAACTTGATTGAGACAGGTCCATGGGATCCTGTGTCACAGTCTGACAAGTCCCACTGTCCTAGGAGGCACTACCCTGTCACCTGATGCTTGCCTCTTGCTAATGTCCTCTGGGCAAAGTTTATTAACGACTAAAGTCTTCAAGAGCTTGCGGATTTAATATGAAGGCTGTGGAGTGATGGTTGCTAACGGGCAGGCAGGAATTCAAGAATTATCCTCAAGCCCTCATCGAAAGGCTGAAAAGAAATCTCCAGAGACCTTTACTAACAACGTCTGGCACTTTTAACATCCAAAATGTTGTAATTTTTATCTTTATTAATACTTTTAACAGTATTCTTTGTAGTGGCTGAGAGAAACGTGGTCTTAACTTGTTATCCTAAGATAGCGATGAAACACATAGTGAACGTGTTTTGGAAGTACTGGTTTGACCACCTGTGAGCTCTGCAAGATGTCAAATTACTGCAGGTGAAACTAACCCCAACCGTTGTAAAGACTGAATCTGTTTTTTTATTTCTTTCAAGATTCACATTCACTCTCACTGTTCTGGAGTGGCAAACTATTCCATTTTTTTAAAAAAAGATTTATTTATTATTTATTTGAAAGGCAGAGTTACAGAGAGGCAGGGGCAGAAAGAGAGAGAGAGGGCTTCAGATGGGTTACAGACAGGGAGAGAGAGAGAGAGAGAGAGGTCTTCCATCTGCTGGTTCACTCCCCAGATGGCTACAACAGCCAGAACGGCACTGATCTGAAGCCAGAAGGCAAGAGCTTCTTCCGGGTTTCCCATGTGGGTGCCCGAGGACCTGGGCCACCTTCTACTGCTTTCCCAGGCCATAGCAGAGAGCTGGATCAGAAATGGAGCAGCCAAGAGTCAAACCAGCACCCATATGGGATGCCGGCACTGCAGGCGGTGGCTTTTTCTTATTTATTTTTAAATTTAGTTTATGTATTTGCAAGGCAGCAGACCGAGCCTTGCATTCACCAGCCCAATCCCCAGATATATAGAAACAGCCAGGGCTGGGAGCCAGGAACTCAGTCTAGGCCTCCCGTGTGGGTGGTAGGGACCCAGCTGCTTCAGCCACCACCACTGCCCCCCAGGGAGCACACTAGCAGGAGGCTGGAATTGAAGTGGGTAGGGACGTAGCTAGAAAGCAAAGAGGAGCTGAAGCGCTACCAGCAGCATCTGGGCTGCAGCTCTGAACCACCCAAACTCCATCCCCATCCGTGCCAATTCAACATGGCTGCAGACTCAGCACCCGTTCCCCACCATGCACCTGAGCCTCACTTCCCGCCATGCAGGAGATACCTTGACACCTTTCCTGGAGATAACCAAGGTGTTCTAGGAGATAACGTGACACTTCCCAGATCCGCCACCTACCCCCCCCCCCAAAAAAAAAAGAACATGGAAGGAATCAAGTAGTCTTTAAGCCCTGTGCAAACTCCATTGCATTTGAATGTTTAATCAGTGCATCGCCTATTAGGAAAATGGCGCAGGTGCATTCTTGCTGTAGCGCGATCTACACCTGATTTACATTCTATACCCCAGTTCCCGCTGCCATTGCTGAAAGCCAGGTAGCCACATGGCCCAAACTACCTGTGCCAAGCTCCACCCCCAACTTAATGGGATTGGCTAATTCTTACCTCACTGCCAGGCCCCTGGAAAAAGTATATTAGACCCCCTTCCCAGACACATGGCCCTTTTTTTCCCTTCACCGCCCCACCCCTCCGGTCCGTTGGGTTTTCCCCAATAAACCCTTTCCCTTACTCCGGTGTTTGGTGTGTTTTGTGACAGACAGCCTAATAGAAATAGATAACATCGCCCCCCTCCCCCCATAAACCCTCCTTTGGCGGAGACAGCAGCTCTTTGTACCTGGAGAGTGTGTAAGCTCTCTTTCAATAAATCCAGCCTTCTTGTACACCTGTATGCCTCCTCCTTGAATTCTTTCACCCTGCAGGGCCCTGTTGCCCAGGAATCAGTCAGAACAAAACCAGGACTTGAACCCTTGACCCCAGGCACTCTGGTATGGGATACAGGCATCTTAGTGGGCATCTTCACTGCTAGGCCAAATGCCCTGCCCTCAATTATGTTTTATATTTTATGCACGTGGCTTTGTGCAAATATGGATGTGTTTTCTGTGAAGATTTAGAGCTTTTTGTACTATCTCCAGAACTTGTATATGTCAGTCCAGACTTAGGGCTATTTATTTTGACTCTCTGAAAGGATATCTTACAGTGGTTATTTCTAAACTATCCTGACACAAATGTCAGTTATTAAATGTTGAGAGAAACAATAGAGAAGTCTTCAACCACATGTAAGAACTACTGCACTGTAATATCCGTGACTTTTATTATTCCCTACAGATAGAATGCCAAGCAGGGAAGCAGAATACTGAATTCTTTGGTGTTTAAATTCTGCTTTTATTGGTAACCATCTGCATGTCAACTGATCCTTTCAGCACTTTGGGTGGAAGGTATACTCTTATAAATCATTGCCACACGGATCCCGCATCACTAAGGAACACGGCCTTGTGCTACCCATAATTATATTAAAAGTGGCGCCTTCCTAGTAATCCAGGCTGCATTCGGAGAATTCATATTTCTCTCAACTGGGTGGCATGAATTTATAGACCACATGCCCCACAGTGTAGGTTACGGAGGAGACGGAAATATGGTGGTCCTTATTGCCGAGGAGTATAAAGTACAGTTGGCCCGTTCTCCAGAGAGAGGAAGCATCCTCTGTGACTGCACATTGCAAGGGTAAGAGCATCCTGGGTTTTATGCCGTCTCAGGAGAGAAAGGGCTCTTGGTGGGCTGTATGGATGATGAAAGCTTGGCCAAGGAATTTAACCATTGGAAAAGGCCCTGGGAAGGAATGAAGGGATGAGAGGGACAGGGAGAGTCAGGAGACGCCCGGAGCTGGGAGTTGCAGGACAGGTGCAAAGACCATGTTTGACAGAGGAATCTGGAAAGTTGAGATTGAATAGGTTCCGGGACAGCAAAGTCCCATGGGTGATGCATGTCCAATGAGCCTGTCTGATGGATCTGAGAAAGGATTTCCTGGATTCATCAGAATTCGCTAGCATTTGCACTTCTACTGAAGGAAAGAGACAAAAAAGATACCTTTCTCCTGATTTCATTTCACCTTTCTTCTTGTGGACATGTCCAGCAGAGGGTAGAAAACAGAGAAGTGAAAGTTTAAAAAAATTCACGTTAGGAGGAAACACCAGCAATTCACTGATCCAATCAGTGTCTCTGTTCAGTCCTCCAAGGTGAATCAGATGAAACTGAGCTAGCCTTTAGGGTTCATCTGCTGAGACACCACTGTCTCTGGTCAGGTCTCCGTACCAGCATGCACGTACGTGGTCACTGGGAATCCATCATTTCCTCGGATACACGTCATTGTCCTCTAGAGCTGGAAAGTGATGGTTGGGTGTCACTTGCTTTTGGTCCACCTTGGAGACCACACATGGCGTCTCTGACTATTCAGGTAAGCCCTTCTCAGGCAGGATCTGAGTACTTACAGTATGACAGCCCCAAGGGCAACAAGTTAATGGTCCGGGGACCCCCAGTGCACCCATTTTTCAGGAGTGAAAGCAGAGAATGTAGAGTGCCTGCTTGGGCACACAGTGGGATTCTGGTTACAGGGGACAGTGCGGCTCCTCCCGCTCTGGGTCTGCATCTGATTTCCGAGCCCCTCCTAACGAATTTTAGACCAAGAATCTCATTCTCATGGAACTATCACTTGAGAATCAGAGTAATTATTTCCTATTGCCCTTTGCGGAATACAGTTATAATTGCATTACTGTTAACGGTGTTCGCATTAACACTTAATTGTTAATGTCCTCCTAATTTGGAGGAAATTGTCACCTCTTCATATTTCATGGCCAGAAAGAGTTGTTAAAGAGAATTAGTCCAAGCGAAGCTTGCAGATGGAGAAATGATGCCAGAATTCGGAGGTAGAATGTGTGGAAGCATTTTTCTCCTCCTGGTGTGTGTGTTGGGTGTATGGTTGCTTTCCTGTATAGTGTTGAACACCTACTTTATTCTGAGGTTAAACCACACTGCACACTTTTTCCCTGGAAGTATCAGAGAGTCCTGTGGTGTGCAGACAGCTCCCGGGTTCCTGGTAGGAAAAGGGTAGTAACTTTCTTTCTTGGCTGACATCCTGTGGCAGTGTTGAAAGACACATTAACGAGAAAAGAAAGACACCACTGTGGCAAGGTCACCCAGACAGTGGTGGGCTGCAGGCCTGGACTTTCAGAGGATTGTTAACTTCTTCCCTTACGCTATACTGAGCTGCCAGTTAACAACCAAGCAGTTTCTTGGCTGAGCCGTGCAGCAGGAAACTGAAATATTTTGAGAAGTCTTTATTCAGGCCTGCAAGGAAAAAAAATTTAAAAAAAACTGCAAGAGGAAATACCAGAATTATATCAATCTCTGAATCTGTTAAGGGGAATATTGTTTGGAGCATTGGAGACTGTGTTTTCATTGGAACGTAGGATGCTGATTGGCAGAGAGCTTACTTAGAGGCCAGCAAGGAGGGGTTCCCTGGATGTTCAGCCTATGAGGTCCCAGGGGCCTTGTGCTGGCACTGGTGCTGTGCTGCTACCGTCTTGAAATTCGTAGTGATTTTTTTTTTAACTGGGGGCCTCCGTGTAAACCAGATCCTGCACATAAGCGATCATTGGTAGTCCTCGGAGAACGCGGCTAAAATTCCAGCAAGCGCTCTCAACCTGCTACACGAAGTTCAACTTGGTCCTCTTGTCGACACACAGACTGGTCTGACAGCATTGCAGGCATGTTCCTGTGGAACACAAGTGTCCTTTGGTTCAGCCGCTGCATACTGGATGCCTCAGAACCTGTTTGACCTAATTCTTTTTTGCAACTCTTATTGCTCCATCAGAGCTAGCCTGTGAATCCCGGTTGAAAGCGAAGGCTTAATTAATAAGTTGAGTTTCCTCCGTTCTCACACGTGTTCTTTCAACCAAAAGCGCTGTGGCAGCTGCCGGGCTACCAAACACGGTGCGGTTTCAACACCTCCACACCTCAGGACCCATTCCTTGATTTCTAACGATGTGATTGGACCTGGAGGATTTCAGAAACACCTCCAGGCTAGGAGTAGCCTCCTTCCAAGAAAGTCACCTGGCACCGTCGCTGCCATCCAGGGCACCCTTAAGTGAACCCTGCTAGCTGGATTTCATTTCTTCCCAAGTGTGCCCTGACAAGCAAGGAGCCACACCAGTCATTTTATTTTGCGCTGTGACTCATTAGCTTTATTTCTCATAAACACCCTTCCTCTCCAAGAACAATCTAAAAAGTTCTATCATTAAAAGCAATTCTGGTTTTCCTGCCTAAGGGAGACTATTGCCAGGAAAATATGTGCATTTTCACAATGTGAGTCTCGCCTATTTAAAGCTTTAAGTATAATTTCTTTTTTATTGGGTGATAAACTTCCCTTTCGACAAAACAAAGGACAGTCGGAATGTCTTCCTTTCTTAAAAAAAAAGTCTGATTTTGCATTTCTTTACACATATTTGAAAACACATTTTATATAACTCTGCTTTTAAAAAAGCAAGTTATATGGCTTTGTGTGTTATCAATTCTACAAAGATGTCAGTCGTTTTGCGCATGAAATGAAGCATAAATAGATCATGAACAGAGAAAAAAGTGCTGTGTTGTGTTTGAAAGTCTGGGTGGGAGTGCGTCATTCCTGGAACTACAATATGATTAGGAATTCGCCGGAGAACATCTTCAGCCTGATTTTGATGTCCACATGTGTGCAGGGGTTTGTTACTTTTTTCTGATTGTTTTGATCTGCTGTGCAAAGGAAAGGACATTCGCTCCTGGGTCCCGGGGTCTCTTTCCTGCCTGGGAAAAGACAGCATGAACCCAGTCTGTGCCCCGCCTGGGGGCCTGCTGTCTGGGAGCTGGCTGTGCCTACTGACTGCCCCCTCCTCTCATTTACTTCTGGGTCGGGAAAGCCTCCACACGAAGCTGCCTTAGGAAAGCTCCGAGACGAGACAGCATTTCTCAAACTTTGGTCATCCATGGGCTACCTCCAGGATTTATGCTGGGTGCCTTTATCTCCAATGCCAGCA
This sequence comes from Sylvilagus floridanus, assembly GCA_949820135.1. Lineage (NCBI taxonomy): Eukaryota > Metazoa > Chordata > Mammalia > Lagomorpha > Leporidae > Sylvilagus > Sylvilagus floridanus. The sequence continues at coordinate 28,857,523 of OX463246.1, read as the reverse complement.
TTGACTCAGTATTCTTCTTCAAAATAGACTTGGGCTTTTCGGAGGGGAAAACTCATAGGCTTTCTGGCAAATATTACAGGGCGTAGTAAGCCAGCAAGGCTCTGATCCTGTCTGTGAGAGTAGAGATTAGCAGTGTTAGAGAGGTGTTCAAGTCCCATTAGCACCTTACTGAGATTTTCCCCATGACTACTTCAAGGCGGATTCATAAAGGGATCAGTTTCTCATTATGTCATTCATTGTTAATGCTATATCCGGACAACCTGTAGTTCTTAGAATGCTGCTAGGGTCCAGGCCATTCGTTCTGAAAATACCGCGCTGAGTGATGGGATTGGACTGATGCGGAGAGAGCCCCTGCCCCTGGTCCTGGTGTTTGAAATTTCACCATTATTATCATTCCTTTAGATTTATATTTCGATTTTGTTCCGTAATTACCTATTTAAATGTAAATTACTGTGTAACCTGTTAATAGTCTCGTAAAGATCGCTTTTCCTTGTGACCGAGACTAACAGTGCAAGGATGAAATAAATACTCAAGACACACAGAACACCTTTCCCGTGAACTCAGGGGTTCGGCTCTTCTTAGGCGCTTCTTTTAGGATAGCCGTCACCCTTTCTGGATCAGTGCAGGCAAATGCCAACCCTTGTGGGGTCTCTTCCTTGCTGGCCCACCAGGGCTGGAGCTCCTTGCATCTTGCAGGGTAGCAGCATTCCATCCCCCTAGGTTTGGTCCAGCCTTGCCCCATGTGGATGAACCACTGAAGCAGGCAAGCTCTGAGGCTCACTGTGGCTGGGGGTGGAGAAGAGAGCGTGGGAGAGAGAAAACATTTCTATCATTTCAGCTCTGGTGCTCAGCTCTGCTCAAGCCCTGTTTCTCCAGACCTCGATGACTGGCTAGAAGACGTGCACCGGGAGGATAAAGTATTATCTCTGCGAAGCATAGCAGTGACTCAGCGTTTAATGCCTGCACCTTTGACACAGATTATGGCTTAACGCGATTTATAAGCTGTCCATTGTCTCGAAATCCGCAGAGGAACTTCAGTATCATAGCGAAAGCTCTGGCAGCGAGGGAACACGTCCCTATAGAACTCGAGCGCCATCTTTGGCGTCCTGGTGTTCTGTGCTGTGGGTCAGAAGCACCAGGGGGTGGCCCCAGGTCTGCACCTGGGAGCCACGCGACTTGACGCCACGTCTTCCAGCTTTCTCAGCTTAAGTCAGACTTGATGGTGATGTGATGATTCTTTTTAAAGATTTATTTATTTGAAAGTCAGGGTTACAGAGAGAGGGATCTTCAATCAGCTGGTTCACTCCCCAAATTGCTGCAAGCTCTGGGCTGGGCCAGGCGGAAGCTAGGAACCAGGAGCTTCTTCCAAGGTCTCCCACATGGATGCAGGGGCCCAGGGACTTGGACCATTTTCCGCTGCTTTCCCAGGCCTCTAGCAAGAAGCTGGATCGGAGGCAGAGCAGCAGGGACACAAACTGGTGCCCATATGGGATGCCGGCACTACAGAGAGCGGCTTTCCGCGCTGCCAGCCCTGACAAAATGATTCTGCACAATGTTCTCGGGTGTCCTGGGTGAGGCCAGGTGACCGCAGACTACACAGCACACTGTTTGGCACCAGTAGCCCCAAAACCTGAGTTTGCTCCCCTTTTCCTTGTCTTACAGTGGGCTCCGTCTTGCTTGAATTACATGTGTAGAGGAGCAGCAAAAAAAAAAAAAATGCGTGGGAATGCGTTATCGTTTGATAGCACACGTTGTCCATGCACGGTTTGAGGCCCACTCATACCTTCGTGAGTGCCTGTTTTTCCCCAACCCGCGGGAAGAGTTCTGCCTGCTGGCTCGGGCAGAGCCAGAGGGAAGAGCACCTTGCATTCTGCACCGCTATGGTGGATTTGGCAGACACGTGACTTGCTCTTTGATTTTCGGTTGTGCTGGACTTGAGTTCTGACCAGGGGCCTGCCCTGCCCTGACCTAGTGATCTGCACCCTGGCCTCACTCTCCTCCAAGGCTCACACTCTGGTTTTATGGCGTCCTTGGAGGAAGGGGCTGTTCCGCACTCCCTGTGGGACTCACCGGTCCCTATTAATTCTCTTAGTGTCATGTGGCAGAACCAGGAAGCAATGCCATTGTCTTGTCATCTCGGGTAACCTTCAGCCACTGCCTTTAGAAGCTCCGATCTTGATGCTCACTCTCGTCCCCAAATGCCAGAAGCGACGGCCTGGGGAGGGACTTGGAAGACGCGAAGGTGAACTCTCTGGGTAATGCAAGCCGCCATTTGGGTCACATTTGAAAATACAACGCTCGGCTTTCCCTGCTGGGAACGGCTGGCCTAAGGAAAAGCGGCGGTTCAGAAACTTCCCTTGAATTGTTTTTCTTTTCCAAGTCTTGCACGGACTGGAAACTTTGGGTCACAGGTGTACACCCTTAGGCCGTGCTTCCTCAGTGCGCTCGGTGGTGCTGGTCTCAAGGACAGAAAAGACACAGAAGAAAGAAGTTTTGCATTTAAGAACAGATTTGCCTCCGCAGGCAGAGGCACGGCTGTGAGAAGGTGCCTGTTGGGACATGGAGGCAAGCAGGAGAGCAGGAAACGGGATTTGAGGACTTGAGGTGTTTATTGTTTCTTAAAGATTTTTAGAGTTACAGACAGGTAAGGGGGAGAGACCGAGAGAAAGGTCTTCCGTCCATTGGTTTACTCCCCAAATGGCCGCAACACGGCCCCAGATGCACCAATCCGGAGCCAGCAGCTTCTTCCCGGTCTCCCATGTGGGTGCAGGGGCCCATTTGGGCCATCTTCTGCTATCCCAGGCCATAGCAGAGAGCTGGATCAGAAGTGGAGCAGCAGGGACTCGAACCGGTGCCCATGTGGGATGCTGGCGCCGCATGCGGAGGATTAACCTACTGCGCCACTGCGCCGGCCTCTTGAGGTGTTTATTTTCCCCTGCCCTCCTTCCTGGCCTGATGGATTTTGCTCCCAGATCTGGTTTTGCTTCAGCGTGCTGGGTGTTTCTGTGTGATCAGTGCGGGTGAGCTACCTGGGGACCGGTAGTTAAGGTGAGCCCATGGGCAACCCGGCTCTCGCTGGGATCCTGTTTGTGCTCTGCGGGGTAACTAAACTGTCAAGACAGCAGAGGGCTGAGTTATGGGAGTTCTTTGTGGAAAGCTCAAGCAGGGGATGAATGTGTTCACCACTCGGAGCAGGAGGTTTGCAGCAGGGAAGGGGATGCTGGGCCCAGAACCTGCCACAGGGCTTTGCTTCTCTAGGAGATTAAGTGCAGCATTTCTCCCTTGGTCCCCTGAGGATGGAGACAGTGGATTCTGAAGCAGCGCCACCTCTGTGTCTCGCCCCGCTTAAGCGAAAGCACCTCTTTGCTGTCTCTGGTTTGCCGGGCTCCCAGGCCGATCTGACACCTACGTCTCTCATCAGAAGGTGGTGCAGGGCCAGGGTTCCATTCGCTGGGGACAAAGAAGAATGCAGGGATGTTCTGAGACACACTCCCCTGGGGAGCAGTAGAATGGACCAGAGCTGCCTCGTGGCTCCAAAACTGCTGCTGCCTCGCTGGTCTGGGGCTCAGTCCGAGCCACCCAGGGCTCCAAGGCTTACATTGTCCCTTCTATGAAGTCACTGCTTGTGGTTTGAAGATTGATCTTCAAACTTTCTAACAGCTCTCCTGAGCTTCAAAATTATTTTCCTAATGATTGTAACCCATTTCCCTTTTCATAGGGAGTAGACCTTGATCTGATATGTGGCACTTGGTGCCACAGGGGACATCCCCACAGTCAGGTGCTAGGTCCAGCTCGGTGGGCGCGTCTTGATTCTTCAAAGTCAGCATCAGTAATTTCAAGTTGTCCTCAGGAAGAACCAAAGGGCATAGCATTTGATAGAAAACTTGGATATGGAAACATGAAAGAATGGAAAATTTCACTCTTAATGAATTTTAAATTGATTATAAGAAAATGCTGATAGCTATAGCTCCCCCAAATGAATTCAGCCAATAGAGCAATAGTCTTCTTCTTGTGGATTTTTTTTTAAAAAGATTTGTTTATTTATTTATTTATTTGAAAAGCAGTGTTACAGAGAAGCAGAGTCAGAGAGAGAGAGAGAAAGGTCTTCCATCCATTGGTTCATGATCTAAAGCCAGAAGGTAGAAACTTCCTCTGGGTCTCCCATGCATGTACAGAGGCCCAAAGACTTGGGCCATCTTCTACTGCTTTCCCAGGCCATAACAGAGAGCTGGATTAGAAATGGAGCAGCTGGGACTTGAACTGGCGCCCATATGGGATGCTGGCACTGCAGACCCAGGCTTTAACCCACTGTGCCACAGTGCCGGCCTCTTTCTTTTTTTTTTTTTTTAACTCTGAGTATCACTCCATTGATTATTGGAATTCTTTGAATCACTCTTATATATTTTAATTTTTATTTGCTCTCTAAAACATTTAGATCAATTGTTTTTACTAGTCACAATTCCTCCAACTGAATTTGAGTGCTTTATAGATTATACATACACCTACATGAATATGTATGTATGTCACAAGTGTTTGTTGGCAAAAATAGTGACAGTCCTGAAAATGCTTTCTTTTCTTTTTTAAGATTTATTTATTTATTTGAAAGACAGGTTTATATAGAAAGAGGGAGTGATATATATAGAGAGACCTTCCATTCACTAGCTCACTTCTCAAATGGCCAAAACAGCCAGAGCTGGGCCAGTCTGAAACCAGGAGCCTGGAGCTTCTTTTGGGTCTCCCACATGGGTTTAGAGACCCAAGAACTTGGGTCATTCTCTGGCTTTCCCAGGCCATAGCAGAGAGCTTGATCAGAAGTGGAGCAGCTGGGATTCAAACCAGTGCCCATATGGCACTTTAAAAAAAAAAAAAAGTTAATATAAAATACAAATTCTGAAAAAGTATGATTTAAAGTTTTTGGAATGAAAATCAACCTATGTTTTAATTCTGTTTTTCCATAAACTTTTTGAAGTCCCTTTATTAATTAATATTGTAATTTGCATGTCTGTTGAGTGATGAATAATACCATTTATTTTGCTGGAGAAATGACCAAACTGATTTCTCTCAACATCTTTGGAGAATGGTTGCGGTTATAGTTTGGAGTAAGACAGCAAGTAAGTGCGACGCCCACAAGTGAAGAATGTGGGAGCAGAGCTGTCCCTGGCTGCTGGTCTGTGTCAGCCTCCCTCTCAGTCCTGGGGCGCATGTGACATCTCAGGTCACTCAGGGAGATGGTGACAGATGGGAACTGGAGCCTAGGGGTGTGCCCTGCTTCTCCACTGGTTGTGTTTTCTCTCCTGGAAAAATCTTTGTGCAGTATTTCTCTTTATTTCCAGAAGTCAACTTCAGGTTCATGAATCTTTTGAGTCTTAGAACAACAACTGAAGAAAAAGGAGTAAATCATCCACACAGTGGCTTTGGAAGCGTGTGGAGGAGAAGCAGACTTGCTTTAGCTGAGGCCAGAGCTGCCATGGGACAGGCATGGTGCTTCCCGGTCTCAGGCGTTCTGGGTAAAACTGTGCCATGTTGCAGGACACATGTTAAGCTTGGCCAGAAGTTGCATCTCCCATGTTTGGATCGTTGCAGTCTCTGGGATGCTGTTTCCATGCAACTGGGGACGTCAATCCTGGAACTCAAGATCATGAAGTGTAGACACTTAACCCATTTTGTGGGTCCCAGTGCAGACTTGGGGCCACTTACCACGGTGCTTTCTGCCTTGTGTGTGTTCACTGTGACCCAAATTCCTCTTGGAAATGGTGACAGCAGTTAAGCAAGGCGTCCTTTGTCCCGTGTGTTCAACTGACTCCACAACATAAAATAAAGATCTCAATCCAGAAACTGATGATATGAGTTACTTCAAAAAGGGAGAAAATGGAATGAAGAGATAAGTGAAAATAATTTTGACTTTCATGCATAGTTTTCTCATTATACACACTCTTGGTTCCCCCCCCCCCCATCTCTCCCCTTTGGCTCACCCTCTGCCTGATCGCATCTTTTTGCAAACTCCTTCCCCACACCCTGCTCCCTCCTCTTCTGAATTCCAGAGGTGCTTCATTGTGAGGGTGACATCTGCACCCAGTTTTAGGATCCTGGAGGGTTTGCAAGGTGTGCATGTGTGCAGGCGTGCACGCGCGCATGTCCTGTCGTTTAAGGATTTCTCCAAAGATCCCAGGCTCTAACCACACACTCTGCAGAAAGAACACTGAGGAGAGTTGCAGGAAATCATTGATCAAGGGGTTGCTCTGTGCAGGGCACATTGGAATTTAGTTAATGTGTAGCCTGAAGCAGAAACTGCCTGATTGCTTTCAAGGCCCTTTGAAAACATGTACAAGTATTTGGTGAGAACTTCAGAACTCGGGTGAGCTGTCTTTGATTCCAAAAATATCCCTAGGGCCAGTGAATAAATTACAGATGGGTTTTTCTTTTTTTTTTTTTTTAAGAAAAAAATGTACTTATTGCCGATATTAAATAATTGATTCTTTGTGAACCAATATGGCTAAATAGGTGAATCAAGTTATTGCTGCGTTTGCTTCATTTTCGTCACTTTAAGTCACGGCCTTGTTTAAAGAGGTCATCACTGGAGCCTCCTTTGTTCTTGTGTAAAATTAAACACTTGACCTCCCAAAGCAGTGCTGTGCATATCGGCGACTCCAGGCTCGTCTCCGTGAGGGCTAGTTCTCTGCTGTGAGATCTCTCCTGGCTTGATTTTAACTGTAGAAAGGGTCTATTTCTAGATATCCGTTGTCTGGCGTGTAGGACCTCTCTTTAGGAAGTATATCCATGGGATTCCCGAAGATGCTAACTGGGGCTTGAACTCAGTGACTTAGTAAGTAATAAATACCTTGGTACCCTTAGGGACTCCTGCTGAAAGCGTTCTCTCTCCTCTTAGGCAAGTTCAGCCTTCTCGTGTGTATACTTTGTCCCTGCTTCGTCTGAAATCTGCTTGGAACTACGTGTTGTAATTATGGGTATTCTAACCCATGCTTCTATTTTCAATCTCTCTCTTTTCAGGAAATCTTAACCTTCCTTGTTTGATCTATCTCCCTTTTGTTTTTAAATTTCAAGGTCTTCTGGACCCCGGAAACTGGAAGAGATCTTAGGGGTCATCATCCAGTGTGACTTCATTCTCTTTAAGGAAATGTAGACATGGTCAGAATTTGAAATTTCCCGACTCTGGAAGCACAAAGAAGTACAGGGCAAGAGTTAGCTGCACTGGACTGTTAGGCCTTGGATGGATCCTCTTCTCTTCTGTTTTAATAGCTACGCCCACCCCCATTTGCATGGCGGATGTGGAATGAAGGAGGTGTCCCACCGCCATCCTATGATATTCTCTAGAAGGGGAGGTTTAGTAAGTCTTACTCCTTTAGCAATCATACACAGCCGGATGAAGACACGGCTTTTCTTGGGGGATTTGAAGTTGATCAGCATCTCTGATGAACCCTGCAGCTCTGTGATGGCGTTCCTATCACTTGTTCTCCCTAATCCCCGCCTTCTGTTTTGGTTAAGATATCAGAAGTGGGTCAGCCCTATAATGCCAGCTTCAGCTTCTTCCACATTTTAAATTGCAAAGGGTCTTCGTTTGCTGAAATTTGTTTCGTACAGAAAAGGTAAACAGCTGATACCTGCTCCAGAGAATGAGGCTTTACTCACTCAAGTTTTCAATAAATCAGTTACACTGATAGGCTTGCTGTGTGACAGGCTGCAGCCGAACCTCATTATTCATACGTGTCTGTGTGATGTTACTGAATCAATTTGTGCTGTATCCATTTGGCACTCATGGATAGTTCACGGTCCCTTATGAGCAGAAACAGTCAGCAGGCAATAATAGAAGACACAGAGCAGAAATGGATGGGCCCATAATCCTTTGCTTCATGGTGCTAGATCCATTTCTTAAATTCATTTTTAGGGACTTTTTTTTTTTTAATTCTGGTCTCATCAATGAGAGGATGGAATCAGCAAAATCAAAAAGCAGATATTTTATTTTCTAAGCCTTTGCATATCATGCTGCTTTCATTCTAATGCAGGTTGTTCCATGAGGGAACAGGACACATCCGCACCTGCTGAGGGCCATTCCCACATAGGATTCCTTACTAGCTCTAGGAATTTTCTAGAAGGCATAGTAGCCTTGCATGATTCAAAGAGAAGATCCAGATCTGCACTCAGGAATGTCAGTTGGCAATGACTAAGCAGATCCTAAGGGAACGTGTTAGAGTCCCACAGACAGAGTAGCAGGAAGACCATGCAGTCCAGATGCTACCTGTTGCTGCCAGTGTGAGGCTGGCTCTGGGGTCTGTTGATCACTCCAGATGGAGTTGGGGTCATCAGAGTTGACTCTGGTAAAGCCGGCGTCCCCTGGGTGAGATGGTGGCTCGTGCCAGTCATTGAGGAAGTGGTATGGGTGCACCTGTCACCCTGGAAGCTGAGCTTTCTCCTGCTGTGTGTGTGGATGGTGTCCCAGAGGAAGACAACACCAACCTCATAGGGTCTTCAATTCTCTTACATGCCCTGACTCCAGGAGATGGTTTTTATAACATTGTGCCAGCATTCAAGAATTCACTTGCTCTGAGCTGTGTCTCACCAAGTGTGGTATCCCTAGCCAAATGCCTCCATTTCTCTGAGTATCCGTCACCCAGCTGCTGCATGGGCATAGGGGAGTGATCCCCAAGGCACTTCACTTTACTCTCCTGTTCACTGTTCTAGGCTTCTGTGCTTCCCTGAGCCATTTCACCTACCTACGTCTTAAGCATGAAAAAATCCAAGTCTGTAAGTGATGCAGTTGATAATTGGCAGGCTAAAATAAAGCACCGTTAATTTAAAAGGAAATTAAAGGAAGGGATACTCCGTAGGTCAAAAAACAAGGATATATCAGGTGTGCACTTATGAAAAAGTGTATTTTGTTGTCAAGATAAAATCAAGACTTGGACTTAGAGAGCCTTTATAGAGAATCAAACTTAGAAAAACAAAGCTCAGGAATGCGTTTTTGTAAAATGTCAGCAACATTCTGAAGTTCGCAGGAAAAGACTAAAATTATTGCCCGCTCCCCCGCCCCTGCCCCCTGCCATGTACCAACGAGCAATAAAAGCCTCAGCTGCAGCCAGCACAAGGCAGTACAACAAATGCACCCTGAAAAGCTCCATCCTCATAGGAAGACCGGGTGACTATCAAATGGTTGCAATGGGTTGTGAAGTAGACAGGCATCCGATGCCTACTTTGTCTTACAGTGTAGGCCTCACACAACTCCTGTGCGAAGTGTTTATTTATAACTATGGTTTATTACATCCCCTTTCTAAAGGAGGCTTTAGGAGCCCATGCTCTGTGCATCTTGCTCGCGGTTCCCGCCATGCTGCCTACTCTACTTAGCATGCCTCTGCTAACCTTAGAGAAGGCCTGTTCCACTCTGGTCAGCATTGCTTCTCTCCTAGGCTAGATGCAGGCTTCCCACCTTTACATTCCAAAATGTGGTGCCAAGTGTGTGGGTCTGGTCTCTGACGAGGCTGAATTCTTGGAAGCACAGGAGTTGTATCTTCCTCCTCCTGTCACCCTGCAGTGGATCAGGATGTCCGGCTCCTGGGTACGGCTCAGTGGAGGCGTCTGAATAACTGATGGAAGGCGTGGTACGTGAGATTGCTCAAGTAATGGTAATTACTGTAAAAATGCAAAGACGTAAGGGAAAACAAATATATTAAAAAGTTATATCTGACTTTAATTGAGCATTAAATTTAGCTCTAAGCTGTCTGGCAGCCAAGCCCAATAATAAATGTAATGTGGTCAAAATATAGTTGAGAGCAACGCGGTTTATAGGGAGCAGCCTGAGATTTGGAGTAAGAGAGAGAGAGAGGATTTGAATTCCGGCCAGCCTGGCTGCACTGCTTTCTGGTTACCTTGAACAAGTCTTGGGATTTCTGGCCATCTCAGTTATGTCATCTGTGAAGTGGGAATAGCAGCATATATGGGTGGAGTTGTTTTAAGGAGTAAGTGGATTAATATATATGAAATGGGCACAGGTACCAATGAGTTGTTGCTTGAGTAAGGTGGTTCATAGGGACACTATGTTTTTGTTGTTGTTTTTGTTTTGTTTTAAATTAGAAGACTTCTCCTGTTAAGAGCAGTTGTAAGCTCATAGGAATTGAACAGATTTTGTAATGCAGAACGTTCTCATAACTCCTCTATCTGGATCACAATGTCCCGCTGTCATTACCTGCTTTTTCCAAATTAACTAGATAACTTACCAAATTATATGATAATATAAGGGTACTGGGCCGGCTCTGTGGTATAATGGGCTAAGCGTCTGCCTGCAGAACCAGCATCCATTATGGGCACTGGTTCGTATCCTGGCTGCTCCTCTTCTGAACCAGCTTTCTGCTATGGCCTGGGAAAGCAATAGAAGATGGCCCAAGTCCTTGGGTCCTTGAACCCGTATAGGAGACCTGGAAGATGCTCCTGGCTCCTGGTTTGAAATTGGCCCAGCTCCGGCCATTGTGACTATTTGTGAAGTAAACCAACAGATGGAAGACCTTTCTGTCTCTCCCTCTCTCTGTCACTCTACCTCTCAAGTAAATAAATAAATCTTTAAATATATATATATATATACATATATATATATATAGTGTGTGTGTGTGTGTGTGTGTGTATGTATATATAAGGGTACTAAAAAAGATTGTAAGAAATGGAATTAATTTATCTTGGTGTGAAAATTTTGAATTTGATACATATGAAGGATCTTCCAAAAGCTGAAGAAAAATATGTATAATGAAAAACTACACATGAATTTTTTTTAAAAAATTGCACCAAAAATACTCGAATCTCTTTTTTGGTTTTTCATTTTCATTTCATTTTTCATTTCTGTTTTCTTCCTATGAGTTTTTCTTTCACTGTATCTGACAGAGACAGCAGGAGTGTCCATCTTCTGGCTCACTCCCCAAATGCTCACAACAGCCAGGTCTAGGCCAGGCTAAAGCTAGGAGCCCAGAACTCAGTTCGGGTCTCCCACTTGGGTGGCAGAGATCCAAGTACTTGAGCCCTTACCTGCTGCCTTCCAGGGTCTGCATTAGAGGAAACTGAAATCAGAAGCAGAGGAGCTGGGACTTGAACCAGGACTCTGATCAGGCACGTGGGTATCCCAAGTAGTGTCTTAACCACTGTACCAAATGCCCACCCCCTAAACGTATCCTTTAATTCCATTTATCCACATCTTTCTGAAGTGCCCTTATATGCAGCTAAGCCAGTCAGAGGCCAAGTTAAGGTACTGTAGGCCTATTCTTTCTAAAGACTTTTCAGCTACGTCCTACCACCTCCATGGAGCACCTCACTACGTGACAAGTGGCCTTTCCTATGGAGAAATAACCTGAGACCCTAGGAGATCAGTGCTGAACATTAAAGCAAAGTCCTGAAAGTTTTGTTTCTTTTAACAGCATCTGGAATTTCCAACTCACACATTTTAAATAGGTTAAAAGGGGGTTTCCAGGTAGAACTGAGTGGGCCTTGGTCATTGTTCACTGTGACCTGGTCTTGGACAAAGAAGCGGAGGGTAGGGAGTTGGACCTGCAAGAGGGGACCCTCCACTGAGGAAACCAGTCAGTGACGATGTGGCACTCACGGTCCTGTAGATACTTGAGTCTCCTTCTTAATATACAGGCAGCATGCATCCTTACAGGAAATGGCTGTAAAAACTCCAAACACCAGCTTTCTCCCTGCATGGCCATCTTAAAAGCTCAAGCCAGCCCAGAGAGCATATTTGGGAGAGGCGAGCAGTGAGGGAAACGAGAGGTGTGAACCAGCCTCCGTCCAGAGCAAGCATGAGGCCAGATTGACTTACTGGGAGCAGCAAGATTTGTTCGACTAACGTAGACACATACCCAGACCAGTGGCACGGTGACAGCAAAACTTGGGTTTCAAAATGTCTCTTCTTAAAATGGAATGTTTTTCAGCTCTCCAGAAGCTTAGCAAGATCTGAAAAGATTCTGCTCCTGTTGGCTGGCTGCTATGCACGCCACTTTTGACACCTTCACCTAGATGGAAGCACTGTACCCGGGCCCTGCTCTGCGTGTTTGAACAAGCTTGTGTGGATAGATGACAGTGCATGAACAGCTGGCTTCTCCCAGGGCTGATTTGCACCACCCGACCATACCTAAACAGTCATTACTTACTTTCTTCCCTCGTCGGTGCTTAAGCAAGTTTCAGCATGTTAGGAGGGAGGTTTGTGGGAAATGGCCTGAAGCTCTAGGATAAAAATATCCATCACACCCCAGATAGTTTAGGTTAGATTAACTTTAGCTCCCTAGATAGGCACACCCGTTTTAGGAACTAAACCACCACCCCACCAAGCCCGGAGCTCTGGGTGAACCCTCCCAATGTAGAGTGTGCACCTGTGACCATTCAGTAGGCTCCTCGTTCTTTGTCACTTGAGGGTTCTGGGTTAAAGGGATAGTTAGTATCTTGCACGTTGTGTAATAGCTGTCAAGGTCAAAAACTGTTGCTTATACAAAGAGCAGAGTCTGAGTCCTGGCCAGGTCAGGGCAGGTCTGTTCCTGCAGCTTGCCTGCACCCAGCCAGAACCCCTGTGTCTGAGTCTTGTTCTGAACACACACGAGAATGCTAACTGGACCGAAGTGTTAGTTTTACAGCTCATTAGGAGGTTTCCACAAAAGAATAATTCACGCTGGGGAGAGCAGGGAGAATTCTCCATTACCAGAACACAGCACCGGTGAGCTTTGCGAAGAACGAGCTGGCACTTAAGGTGCTTTATCTTTGTGGCTGTGTGTTTTCTTAGGGAGGTGAAAGACAGAGTGGGGAATTTGCGATTCCCATTGGATGTGGTATTTTAGATCATTTATTTGATAAAGGCAGTGCCCACTTCTTCTTCTTTAAGACTTACTTATTTGTTTGAAAGGCAGAGTTACAGAGAGCGGGAGAGACAGACAGATAGAAAGGGAGAGAGATTTTGCATTTGCTGGTTCATTCCCCAAATGATCACAACAGCCAGGGCTGGGTCAGGCCAAAGCCAGGAGCCTGGAGTTCCATCCAGTCCTTGCACATGGACACAATGCCCACCTCTGAACTCATGTACCCTGTCGGGTCTTCCATCAATAAAGAATTTTTCAAGGAAAATGTCAGTCACATTGGAATACCAACTCTTCAGGAGTTCCCAGCGCAGCTGGTTAGTGATGCCTTATCCCATGAAGAATTTAGAAAATGTGCCAGCTCAAGGAGGTCAGAGGCCAAAGCATGGAGGTGTTTAATGCGCATTTGTTTCGGCCTCACTAATAGACTGTTGACATGGGGCTTTTGTGAACTGCCTGGCTAACCAAATATATTCATGATCCGAGGGACGCCGAAGGCTCCAGTTTCAGGATGTATAGTTTTGTTTAATTTCAGTCAATCATTTGTGGCTGGCAAGCAGGCCAGATGAAATGCATCCTTAGGGGCAGCCCGAGATCGGCGGGTCTGTGTGTATAAATCATCTTGCGTGCCGTGACACCGGATCCAGCCAGCCCCGCTGACACCGACAGGGACCAGATGTGTAAGGCCACGGCAGCGACATCAGGTTTTGACATCAGCTGACGGACAGTTACATGTGGCAGGTTTGAGATTTTGTGGAGTCCAGCAGGTAGATGGAATCTGCATCGAATGTTATCACTTGCCTTTAGATGCCTCACTGAGGATAAAACCACCTCTGTTCATGAAATAGCCTCTTTTTAGCTCCTCAGACCTAAATACTTCACTTTCACACTTGCTCTCGCTCCTGTTCTGCTGATTTTTATAGCCATGATGGGAAGAGAGATTAAGAAGTAAAAATAAAATTTAGAAAGCATTTATAGAATTTTTTCCCTGGAATGTATTCAGCCTTATTCCATCTCTGCCTATATCTAAACATACTAAACATGACGAATTTATAAGCAAATTTAAGTACACGTAATACTTTTTACGTTCTCAACACTAGCAAAATGACCTGTATTACAGGCATTAAAAATGTTGCTGTTTGCATATAACAAGATGTCCCCAAGTTCTCGCCTTTAAAAGCTTAATAACGTCTGGAAGTTTAATATTTCTAAATCTTAAGATTTAACCATTTCTAGCATCGAATAGTCGTTGAGCAGTGGGCGTCGGTGTGGTGCAGTGGCTGCCACCCTGTGGGAGCCCGCCTCCCAAGTCCAGAGGCCAGGCTCCTCCACTTCCGGTCCAGCTAGCTTCCTGCTAATGTGAATTCTGGGAGGTAGCAGGTAATGGCTCAAGTACTTGGGTCCCTGCTGCCCACGTGGGTGACCGATATATCTAGATGGAGTTCTGGTCTCTTGGCTTGGAGCCCTGCCTGCTGTGCAGTCATTTAGGGAATGAACCAGAGGATGAAAGATCTTTGTTTCTCTTTCTCCACCCCCACCCCTCTGCCTTTCAAACAAAACAAAACGAAAAGGCTGGATTTGAAGTTGGTTTCATTATTGCTTGATTTAAGTGAAACTTTCTTTGCTTAAAGTCATTTTAATCTGAAAGCTAAAGAAGCAGATCACAAAGTAAGGCTGATTTTACTGTATCACTGTAAGATGACTGTTTATTGTTCATTTTCACTTAAAAAACCTAAGGTGTGACTTTTATTTATTGTCAGTAATATGTTGATGGAAACAAGTAGAAAAAAAGTAAAGGGAAAAGATTTTTACTCTAAAACAATGTTTTTACTGAGTTCATTATCAAGTTTTTTGGAGTAACTAGTTTGGTTGTATCTGGGCATTCTGAGATGGGGTGCAGATGTCTCAGCTGCTAGGTTGAACACCCACTTTCCCCAAAGTCTTTTTGGTGCTAAGAGGGTGGAAATTTAATCCAATTGTGATGTCTATGAGAGGTGAGGCCTTTGGAAAGTGATTAGACTGGATGGGCTGTTAGTGGGAAATCCCTGTGATGGGACCCTGGTGGCTTTGTGAGAAGAGAAACAGGCAGTCAGCTGTTACCATGTGATGGTTTGCAAAAAGAACACTCTTTCCAGAAGCCAAACCAGTAGGGCCACCCAATCTTAGCCTAAGAACCTGCAGCATGATTAGATGAAATAAACTCCCTTCCTTCCTAAGTAGCTTCTCTTGGGAATTTCGTTGCAGAGGTGGAAAGCCGACTAATCCACCACTCAGACGTGAGTCACAGAACTCCACGCCACCAATTGCAATGAGAAAGCCTGGGCTTCATCTTTGCTTCAGTCCAAATGAAAATGATCGCAGAGTAATAGAAGGACAATGTTCATGCTGGCTTTGAGGGGCTGCTATTTCTGCATTTTTTCAAATTGGGATCCTTTTCGTGTTTGAAGAGGGGTTATGGGTGGTCTGGCATTTGTTCTGTGTATGCATCCCGCGTGCATGTACACACATACACACACACACACACACACGTGCATGTTCAGCTAGCGTTTTTGCCTACAGGCTGCTGAGAGCTGATAATTCTGTTAATCAAAGCTGTCACAAGCCAGGGAGACAATTAGGCAGGTTAGGCCTCTGCTGGTTTCATGTGTGGCCCTTAGCATCAGATGGCCTTGCGCACTCTTGAATCATAGCAACACGTCTTTCAGTAATACCTACTCTGCTCCACCTGCTGCCGTTAGGGTCTGCCTTGCGCCTCCAGAATTGCTTGAGTTTGTGAGTTCTTGTTTATTTTAAAATGGAGACCACAAAGTATTGAAATTTTTCAAAGTGGAAACTTGGCAGACCTCATTGCTAGTGCCATTTGAAAATCACCTAGTTGATAGCTCCAAATATCATGAAATCAATGAACTATAAATAGGTTTGTATTTCTGTACTTATGCACTTATGGGACTCAATTTACGGAGTTGGACTCCTATGTAAAAGGCGTATTTGTACAATGTATGAGAAAGAATTCCATATACGATAGCCTCAGCATATTTTAAGCTGTACTTAAATTAGAATGCCGTAGACCCATCTGATAATAATATGTGTTCATTTATTTAAAGTGCAATAAATTTTGTTCTGGATATAAGATCTGTTTATTGTATTAGCCAGATCCCTTGTCTGATTTTACCAGATTTTGGAAGTTTCCTTACTGCAAAGGCAGTCATTTTCATCAGCTGTTTCAATATGTAAGAGATCCAAATAGCCCCCTATTTTCTGTGTGAACACCCTGCCAGTGTTAAAACTTAATCTGGAGTGTAACTATCTTCCAGGCTCTCGTAGTCAAATATATTTCATGTATTTCAATAGCCAGCTTAGTAGTATATTATCATTGAGGAGTGAAGTGTCTTTAGAAGGAAGTCAGAAGATCAAATAGAGATTTATTTTAAACAACGTAGGGCTTATTATTCTTTTGTGAAGTTACAACCTTCATGTAAATTTCTTTAAAACAAAAAAGAAGAAACCAACTGAGCATTTCTTTTTACTTATTAGAAGAACGGAGGTATTTTCTGAAACATTCTAAGGTGATGGCTTTTGAGGTAGGTCTTTCTGTGTGTGCACTCCTGTATTCCTGAGTTTTCCCAAGCATTTGTACTGTAGTTCTTGCACTTGTATCCCTCTAGTGCCTCTAATAGATTTATTATGACTCTTTCAAGCTTTAAGATTAGTAAGTTGTTTTACATAAAGAGGTTTTGCCTTCATCATAGTACTGATCAGGAAGTGGAAATAAGCCTGAATGGCTATAAGTCAGCTTTGTAAAGCCAATATTTCTTCATTGTGTCTGGGCTTGGATAACATGTTTTCTCTACATGTGTGCTTGACTCATGTAGGTTTTCATGTACACGTGCCTTCATTCCTCCATCCATCCGTCATCCTCCCACTATCACCGTTTGTTCTCTCTTTACACATAAGTGAATCTGCATTGATAAATGTATTTTGGAATTATTTATTCCCTGCCTCCAAAACAATGAAGCAGTTGATACTGCTAAGTATACTTTTTAAGGATTACTTTTTTTTTTCATTTTGCAAAATCTAACAAATAATTTTGGAGTCCATATGTGGGTCGTAGAAAGAAAAATTCTAACTTTTGGAGTTTTTAACTTGAACACTCTCGTTTGGTTTCTTGTTCGCTTTTGTTTATTTTGTTTCTTGCTGTAGACATACCCATAGACAACAAATACGAACCAATATAGCTGATTTATCCAGTTGCTCTATGGGCAATTAAACCAGGAGTATTATCTCAGCAGGAATAAGTGGGCAAATTACACATGTGAAGTAAATGGATGTTTGAAGCTTGAGCACGTAGGGATTACTGTACAAGAGGTTGCGTTAAGATTCCTGTTGAGATCAATGGGGGATTATTGATGAATGCCAGTGAATCGCAAAGTGATGTCATAAACTTCTGATAGTCTACTAACTATACTTACTGTTTTCTGTCTCGGTGAGACCTAAAGCCCTGACGCTAAGGGATAGATGGGGGTTCTGCAACTTGGGGGAAAAAAGCTGCCTGACCTCCCAAGGGATTAACCCTCAGGGATCAAATACCGAGGCCACCTGGTGCTCAGTTTCTTGCAGTTGTCTAACAAAAAGCTGCCAGAATCATGACTTTTATTCCTTAAGATATGGAACAAATGAACAAGCTTTGTGATTTTTTTTTTTTAGCATTACATTTGAATTGCCAGAGATAAGCATTGGTTTGAGTGGTCTCTGATTGACCCCAACAATGCTGTTTTATGGATAATTTTAGAATTTAAACACCCTCAGTGTCCCACACAAAACAGAGTCCAGTTCATGTGGAATAATGAATACTCTGTTGGAGTATTTAGTCGATGAACCACATCCATCCAGTGGCCTGGCGTTCACCCCTCGCCCTGTAATTTCCCAGTGTTTCATGCTTTGGTCAATCGGCAAAATTTCAGGAGCAAAAGTAGAAAAAACATTTGAGTTTCTGAGCAGTGCTTTCAAGCATTAGTTTTCTATGAATTACAGCTTTGAACCTGCACAAAGACACTGGGAGCGCAAAATAGTGAAAACTGCCTTGGGAAGGAGACAAGAGAGGGACAATGATGGAAGACGCTGCTCCATTTCAGTCCTGTGACTTCATTGAAATCGAGTCACCACTGGGCTAATAGCACTGTTTTCCAGGAAGTGAAGATTTTCCTCTTAGCCAGAAAAGCGAGCAAGAACTTCGCATTTGGAATCCTAAATAAACACGTAGAAGTCCAAGGGTGCTCCAAGAGACATTTTGTCTCCATGAATCAAATGACCAAAAAAATTTTCGTTTGGCATCTCCCATTCCCACCCTCAGATCTCCCTTGCCCCTTCCTTGAGTTAAACGGGAGGTATATAAAAATTTTCAAGGCTTTCTGTCATAGTTAATCCAAATTTATTGGCAGAAATCGCAGATGATTTGAAAGGGTGTGATTTGCCCCACCTTTGGGACCTGCAAGTCCACCCACCAGGCATAGCGGCAAACCGTTAATGTCAGCGTATCCCTCATGGGAGCCGAAAGAGAAAGCTAGAGAAATAAAAGAAATGACCTCCATCTGCTTAACAAATCCTCAACAGTTTTGGAGATGGACAAAATCTTAAATTATCCCCGTACTTAAGGCATCTAATTACCTTCCGAAAGACTTGGGAAGAGGAGAAGTTTTATTTGTCCAGAGAGGGTAGCACAGATGTTTTTCCCCCACTGTTTTTAGTAGGAGGGAACAGGTGCAAAACCATTTTAAGTGTACACCGTACATTTATAGTCTTTTGTCGGGGGCGTAGGAACCCAGAGAGCCCCTCCAGGACTTGAGATGTTAGGAGTCCCTGTGAAACATTTGAGAAGATATTTGGGGGAAGTGGCCCACTGGTGACCTCGCCGAGTTTTCTCAGCACTCTCCCTGCCACTTCCTGTGGTGCTGCTCCGGCCCTTGGTAGGCTTGAGAACAGGTGTGGGGATAAACGATGATGTGAAAACCTGTCACTGTAGCGGCTCTTGCAGCTTTGCATCGGTGGCACCATTTCTATCAGTTGTTGTCACCTAAATCACCCCTCGTCCTGCCACTTTCTGTGTGCGGGAAGAGTGGGATCTTTTTTATGGCTTTAGCCCTGTTATTGGCCTTCCGGTGTCCACACCAGTCATTAGGCGGTTAGAGATGCGGTGCCAGCACTGACTGTTGGGTTATAGCTGCTCCGCCCCCCGTTGCCATGGATGCACTGGATGCAAGAGCAGAACTGGGCCTGATCCCAATGTTCTCCTCGATCTTGTCTCTTAGTTTCTATTTTTTTTTTTTAAGATTTATTTATTTATTTGAAAGGCAGAGAGTTACAGAAAGAGAGGGCTTCCATTTGCTGGTTCCCTACCAAAATGGCTGCATTGCCTTGAGCTGGCCCATCTGAAACCAGGAGCCGGGAGTTTCATCTGGGTCTCCCATGTGGGTGCAGAGGCCCAAGCACTTGGGCCATCTTCCACTGCTTTCCCAGGCACATCAGCAGAGAGCTGGATTGGAAGTGGAGCAGCCGGGGCTCAAACCGACGCCCACATGGGATGCTGACACTACAGGTGGCCGCTCCACCTGCTGCTCCACAGCTCTGACCCCTTTTCTTAGTTTCTGAAACAACTCAGTCACGAAATAAGTGCTGATTACTGTGGGTGGTGCTACATTGAAACAGCACCCTGGAACCTGGAGGAGAACTAGTTTTTCAGTTATTTGTTTGAGAAGCAAGACACAGAAGCAACTCGCCTCATGCTCACAGTGTGTAAAAGGCAGTCAGGATTTAAATTAGGCGGCTGGGCAGCCGCTGCACACGGTCCCCATCTAACCCGCGTGGTGATGGGTACAAGCTGCTGGGGAAGCCAGCGATTCTTTCAACACGCATCTCAAGTGTCTGTCCTTTTCGCCTGTTCTTTTCTTTATCCCACGAATGCCCTGTTTTCAGCCCTCTTCCTGTCTGAGCAGTCGTGAGAAGCTGAAGAGCCTGGGTCTGATGCACTTTGAAGCTCTCCATAGCACCGGCTGTGTTGAATCCACAGCAGCCTCCACGATCAGTCACTCCAGTTCATTGGCAGGAGCCGGGCTGTAAGCTCTCCTCGGCCGAAGCCTGCCAGGTCTGTGTGTGCATTTGCCTGGTCTGGTGCAGTAGACTCCTTGCTGATCTGCCTGCTCTCCGCATCCACGCTGTCCTCGGAATGGCGCCTTTCACATACAGATCCACTCACATCCTGCACCTTCTGAAAATCCTCACTGGTTATCCATTGCCTGTCAAACTCCCTGTTGAGAATAAAGTTCTAATCCCTCTTCACAGCCTCATTGCTCTCTCAGCACTATTCCCTACTCACCTCCTTGGGTTTGTGCGAGGCACCTGCCCATCTGCACGGCCCACCCCTTGCCGTCCCCTGGCGGAACGCTGTCTAGCCGTCCGGACTTGTGAGAGATTCCCGAACTCTCGGAAGCTCTGTTGCCATTCCCTGTTTGCCACCACATTTGCTGCCAATGTTGCTTCACAGTGTCCGTCACTGAGCCACAGGACCTCACCACTGTGCTTGTCTTGAATTAGTGAATAAAGAGCAATGAGGTATACATAGGTGAAAAGTGAAGCAATGAAGAGAGGGAGGCAGGTCAACTGAGCATTGTCATTGCTGAAATGGAGTGCCATTTGAAAGTGTAAGGTGAAACAGGCCTTCCTGGGGGAACAGTTTTCCTGGTGGGAAATGGCAGTGCTACTCTGGTGTCTCCCTTGCACCTCTGTCATTCTGTCTTCCTGAGCCCCTTTCTCCTCAGATGTGCCTTCTGTGTTTCGTAGTCTCTGAGGGGTGTTAACTCCGCTACGTGACAGGTATTAATGGGTCAGAGAAACGAAAATATGTTAATGCACTCGCTGGCACATGTTCATGGCCTGATGTTCACTTGGGGGAAGGTGTTTTTGTTGAAAGATGGCCTTTGTGGCCCTGAAATCACACCACCTAGGTCACCAGCACCCTTCCTACGCGGCTTTGTTCCCGACACACTTCCAAAAGGTGCCTGAGTTGTCTCTGTGTGGAAAAGAGTCCATGCTGCTTCTCCTCCATTCTAGAAACTTCTTTAAGCGATCCCTTTTCCTTATCATCAAAAATAAAGTGGCTATAATTACACCCTATGTAGTCAAGCAGTGTTGCAATGACTGTTGAAATTCTTCCTCCCAGAGATCCTTGAGGTTCTTTCTAGAAGTGTTCCTTGTTTTTAGTGATCTGAAATATTTTGAGTGATGTAAATAATACAAGAGTGCTTTGCAAAGCTAATGGAAAATAAAATTAGAAGATTATATTAGTGCAAAAATTTTTGAAAGCCTCATGTAATTTTATAGTAATATACATTTCCCATGAATTTTTTGAAAGCTCCTCATGTGCAGATTTCAAGATTTTAGAACAACTTTTATTTTCAATTCCATTTCCTTGAATATTTGAAGTTGCCTCATTTAATTCCACTTGCTTCTCTCCGTTGGTGTTAATATTCAGATCTATTGAACACTTACTGTTTGTCAAGCGCTTTGCTTTTATTCCTTATTTCGTCATGTAGTTCATTTATTGAATCCTAACGCACATCCCAGGAGCAAGATGTTGCTGTTATTGTGATGTGGCAGGTGAGGAAACTGAGGCACAGCGTAGCAAGGTGATGTGCCAGGGCCACACAGGAGCGGCAGCAGAGCCATGGTTGAAACTCAGCAGATGGCCGGCGGTGCATCCCTTTCTCGAAACCTCTTTCCTGCTACAAGCAATAAGGTAGCTGTCTCTAATGATCAGATGGATGTCTGTAAAGTCTGAAATGAGCATGAAGTTGAAAAGTCTTTAGTCAACTCTGTGTTCCTTGATAACCACCTGACATTAGCCAACTTCACAGACCATATGTGCTGAACAAGCCAGGTGTCACACGAATGATTCAAGATGGAATTTCCCTTTCTCTCTGCCTTCCACTCTTTCTCAGTGCCACCTCCCCAGTGGCTCAGAGGATGCCTGTTAGTGTTCCTGGACATCTTGTGCTATTTGCAACCGTCCTTAGAGAGGCCTGGGCTGCTGATCTCGCACCTGCCAGGTGTCCCTTGGCCTCTGTCGAACATCCCTGCCTGAGCAGTTTTGGAATGCTCCATAAGCGGCGAAGCCTCCCTGTCCGTGGATTCGTGAACAACCTGTGGTTTCCCCACCGTCAGAGGGAGCACCTGGAGGAAGTCGAGGCCCCAATCACACTGCACTTCCGTGCTCTCTCTCTCTGCCCTTTCTGATGTAGCTGAATTAATGAAGCGAAAACAATTAGAAATGGTTATAAACCCTTCCACAGGGCTCTGTACAGAGTGAATTAAAAATACGCTTTGGATCTTAAAAACACATCTCAAGATTTCAACTTTTGTTCTGTGTTCAACAGCTTTTAGATCACCTTATATTTAGATAAGGTTTCTTATCATCATTCCCAAGATTCAAATTAGATTTGTTTGCTTGAACGCATCCACAGAAAACATTTAGACTAATTAATGCGGAAAAAATACATAGTGAGATGTATACCCATTTGTGGAAAATAAATGGAACGATAAGTTTATTATGGTACACAAATTTTTTGAAATCTATGCATACAAAAGGATCTTCAAAAAGTGCATGAAAAATTAGTATTATGAGAAAACTATGCATGTTATGTTTTCTTGCACTGAATAAATCTATCTTTTAATTGCACTTTCCACAGACTTTCTGAAGTATCCTTATACTTCATGAGTGTCCTTGTACGTACATATATATCTCTTCGGTAGTAAATCAAGCATTATTTGAGACTGGGAGCAAATAAATAGCAAACTGTGTCTAAAAAATCTGCTCTCCAGGAGTTGAGCCCTTTTGCCAGTTTTCCCAGTAAAGGAAATTGTACTTGTATTTTTGACTGTCTTACACAAATGGATTTGGAAGAGGAAGGCCATTCCCATCCTGCCTATAACAGCTGGGTTTACTGGGTTTATAATCTGTAATCTCAGGCTGCACTTCTGTTTTATTTCAGCCTGCCTGAGGCACAGGATTCTATACAGATGTGTGGACCTGACTATTTAAAATTGAAAAGAGAAGTTCAGCCATTAAGTATTCTCATCTTCTATGAGATTTTTCCTTCTGATGTGATGAAGAGAAATACTTCTTTCATGTCACTCATAATTTCTACTTACACTGTCTTGCTTATGCAAACTTTGAAATAGACTGTAGATGGAAGAGCATATAAAAAGCTGTACAAATGTTGTCTGGCTCTGCATTTTTGTTAAGTCAGCGAGGATTCTAATGGAGTACAGGGGATGAGACAACAAGAATCCGATCAATAGACACAAAAGGCAAATGAACTTGCATAAATTAACACTCCAACAGGAAAAGATAAATTCCTGTTCTCTTTCCTCTTTCAAGCAATACACATTTTTGAAAGAGACCTAACATGGATTCCTCCCTGGTCTTTTTTCAGCTTTATTTAGGGGGTGCAGAAATAAGAAAATGCAAGTGAATTGTGCATTCAGAAGGTTGAGCCACTGACATCAGGTCACGGTATCAAACCCAGGGTGTAGAACTGAGTGTGTTGAGTTGATGGGAATGACTCCATCCTAGTGCTCTTTACAGCAATGGGAGTTCTTGGAAGAATCTCCAGGGGTTTGTTCTCTGACCAGAGTTAGTCTCAGAAGAACCAGTTCCTAGTCTCTGATCCTGACATTTAGGCATTTTCACGTTACTCATTTTTAAAATTTATTTGAAAGGCAGAGCAAGAGAGACAAAAGAAACGAAGAATCTTCTGTCCTCTGGTTTACAATCCCAGATGCCTCCAACAGTGTGGCTGGGCCAGGCCAGGAGCCAGGAGCTCCGTCTCTCCCTTGTGGGTGGTGGGGACTGTAAGTACATGAGCCTTCATCTGATGCTTCACAGCACATTAGTAGGAAGTAGGAATGTAAGTGGAGGCAGCACTTGATTCCACGCACGATAGTATAAGGCCCAAGTATCAGCTTAACCTGCTAAGCCACAGTGCCTGCCCCGTCAGGCGTTTTCAGCCTGTGCTACGTTCAGACCACTGGGGAAATAGCAAAAAGGATTTTTCAGTTGTTGCATGTCCAAAATATACAGAGCCAGGGCGGTCTTAGATCATGCGCCATTGCAGCACGTACAGTAATTTCATTAACAGTCACCAGCTCCACCCAAGAAATGCTTGGGGAGTGATGGCGTGGTGCTCTGTTCCTCATTACTACAATTATCCCCTCTTCTTTGTGGGGTAGTGGCTCTGGCATGAATGTCACAAGTGCCTGGCCCTAGCGCTTCTAGCCGTAATAGAATTAGCAATCCTGAAGAATTTGCTCGGTCGATTTTGTCTGTTCCTTCTGACTCTTTCTTTACTGCTTCTGTCTGTGAGAGCTGTGTGTACAAGGGTGCTTCGAGAACTGTAGAGAAATGGAATTAAAAGATAAGTTTATTTCGGTGCAAAAATTCCGAAACTTGTGCCTTATTTTTTGCATCATGTGTGTTTGTCATGAGCTTTTTGAAGAACCCCCCCTCCTGTACATGGATTGCAGAATTTGGGGTGCCAAAATAAACCTCGCTTGTAATTCCATTTCCCGTGAACTTTCTGAAATGCCCTCATAGGGAGCTGTGCAGTGATCTTCATTGCCTTTGCTAAGAGGGTGAAACCTCAGCTGTGGCTTTGCTGTCTTGCTTGGGCAGCCTGTGACCCAAAACAGCAACCTGATCATTTGTGTTGTAGGCTGGTTTAATAGAGGCCACTAAGCAATGCCCTAGTGGTTTCATATGGCGCTTCTCCAAAGAGCTCACCTACAGACGGGAGCAATTCTGACTATAAGACCCCAAGGGCGAGGTGGAGATCCTGTATCCTGATAGGAGGAGGCTAGTCTGCCTTAACCAGTACTTTTTCAGAAATGCGTAAAAATGTACAGTGACTTTTTTCAGCACCTGGGGAATTTTTTTGCTCTCTGAGGAATCTTCTAGAAATTCTGGCTTAGGCTGAAATACCACTTCTGTTGTTGGCAGAGAAAGAAGAGTTAGTTTGTTGGTGTTTTGATCCTAATCCCAAAAGCCATAGAGTTAAACAAGAAAACAGAATGCACTGAGCATCATCATTTCTTATCTTTTTCTCTGCGTATTTTAAAAATAGGTCCTTTCTTTAGCTCTCTTCCATTATGGTTAACTGTAATCAGTGCTTTATGGTTACATTATATAGCTTTGTTTCATTAGGGCAATGAAAATGGTATTGAACAATAACAATATAATGTAGGGAAACAGTCTGTAATTCAGTTGGAAATTGCTAATGCAGTAGACAGTCGATAATACAATCAGCTCGACTTTCCTAGGAAAACATGAGCCACGTTGCCTCTGCTTTCCTCTCAAACCTTCCTGCAGAGGGGCAGAGGTGAGGGCAGGGCGGTGGCCTGCACAGGGCAGCCGGAGGCCTTTGTACCGAATTGTGAATTTCTACACATCCTATTATGTAAGACTATTATGTAAGACTCAGATGCTTCCTGGAGTCTTGAAAAAGAGACTGGATCATTAGCAATCCTGGATGAGATGATGCTGCCAAACCCCTGGTCCTCGTATCTCTCTCGATAGTCTTGATACAGAAGTGAGGTTCTCAGGAAGCCATTGTGGAGTTCAGAGTCCCAAAGGAAACAGGAAGAGATCATCTCTTAGAAGCTTCTGTGTGCTGGGTGCATTTGTAGTGATGGTAAGTTAAGATTAGTCAACATGAGTAGTGGCCAGGGGTACAAAAATACTATGGTATTTTTAAAGAGTGTTGAGTCAGGATTTTGGTTGTTGTTGATGAGAGTTCCATGTGTGAGGAGTTAGTTCATAGATTTAGTAATGTGCATAAATATGCAAATAATGCTAATAGAGTGGGAATTATGGCACAGAAGAGTAAGCTGCCGCTTAGGGTTCCCAGATCTTATCTTGGTGGCAGGTTTGAGTCCCTGCTACTGGACTTCTGACAGATGATAGTTCAAGTGCTTCACCATTACAACCCACATAGGAAACCCAGAGGGAGTTTTGGGCTCCTGGCTTTGATTTGGCCTAGTCCCGGCCATTGTGGGCATTTCAGGAGTGAACCAATGGATGGAAGGCTGATCTGTGTGTGTGTCTTGATCTGCGTTTCATCTAGATGAAAATTTAAAATAAATGAATTAATTTAAAAACTTAGAAAATTGCTTGAGGATGTTGGTTGCAATTTATGATTAAGAAAAACAGTGAAGTGTCTAATTTTGAGTTGTTCCATAAAATTTTCTGGTGATTAGAATCCACTCAATTTTCTCACATATGTTACGGATTTTAAGTGTCCCAGTTGTAATTGAAATAGCAGTAGTTCATGTTTCCAAATATTTCCAAACATCTCTGACATCTTCAGAAATTGTAATCATATATTGAAGCCACCACCTTGATTTTAAAAATAAAACTTAATGCTCTACTAAGAAGTGTTATGTATATAGGTAAGTACATTTCTTCAGCTGGAAATTCATATTAACACTATAACAAACAAGCAAACAACAACAACAGCAAAAAATAACCACCTCCCATAGCTCCTAATTTTCAGTTCATTTCCCCTAGTGAGAGTAATTTATAACTTCTTATAACTTCCCAATCATATGAGAACAATTCAAAACATTTGTGGAAAAAATGGAATTAAAAGCTAAGTTTATTTTGGGTGAAAAATTTGAACACTTGAATTCCATATGTACAACAGAGGTCTTCTGTGCATTGGTTTACTTCTGAATGTTTGCAACAGCAGGGCCTGGCCCAGGCCAAAGCCAGGAGCCAGGATCTCAGTGCAGGTCTCCCATGAGGGTAGGAGGGATGAAGTGCGTGGTCCATCACCTGCCACCTCTCATGGTGCACGTTAGCAGGAAGCTGGAATGGAGAGTGGAATCCAGACTCAAATCTAGGCACTCCAATATGGAGCGTTGATATGGAGTGTTGGTGTGCCAAGCAGTGTTTTAACCACTGTGCCAAATGCCCAACCCTAAACTTATCGTATAATTTCCCCCCTTTTCCCGATCTTTCTGAGGTATCCTTGTATGGTTGCAAACATAAGAACATAACTTTGTACAGGCCAAAGGAGGTGGATACCACTGCTGTGTCTCTATCCTTGGGTGTTAGTGTGTGCTCTCAGGCAGGCTTAACAGCACCAACTGTGGACATCTCCTCTATGAACCTGGATGGTGCCACTTAGGCAGTGCCTGTCATACATTACTTTATCTGGGCATATTCACAAGGCCATAGAAAGCCCCCTTTTAAGACCCCGACGTAGGCTTTGCAATTCGTGACTGAATTCAGTAGACCTCCTTGGGTGCATCTCAGCTGCTGTGAATCTTTTCTCAACCAACAGGGTATCCTAAGTCAAAAATCTGAAAATATAGCAAAGCGCTTTCCCTGCCTACGTATACTTTTCTTTCCCAGAGATGGGGCTGTAAAGTGTATTTTATGTTTGCGGAATTAAAAAAAAAATCCAAGTTCCTTTTGGCATGGGTTATGATTTTACTAAAATATTTGGCCTGCTCAGGGTGGGTACTTAGGTATTGAATTAAAACACCAACAAATGAAATTCTCTGTTCACAAACCAACCAATCAGTTGTCATCATAATTATCCTTACACAGATTCTGTGCTAAGTCTGAGGTCGATAAGGTATTTTTCATAGGTTTTACACACCCCTTGGTGTGTTGGATTCTTAAAAATATATTTGTTAAATATCCATTTAATTTTTTTTATTTGAGAGGCAGACAGACAAATGGAGAGCTCACATGCACTGGCCCACTCCCCAGATGTCCGCACCTGCTGGGACTGGAATGGGCAGAAGGCAAGAATCAGGAACCCAATCCAGGTCTCCCACGTTGGCGACGGAGATCCAAGTGCTAGAGCTATCACTGCTGCTCCCCAGAATCTGCAGTCACAGGAGGCTGGAGTCAGGCGCCGGAGCTGGGCCTCAAACCCAGGCCTTCCAGAATGGAACCACGGGTGTTCTGCAGGCATCTTAACCTCTGAGCGAGATGCTCTGCTCCTCCCTACTTGGTTGGTTTTTTCAACTCAGCTCATCAACACTGTGTCACCAGCCTAGTTTCCATCCTGTCTTTCCTTCTGTCTCAAGCAAATATAAACAGCACTAAAATGCTCGTGTACATTTCACGAAACATGGGGATTTAGGATTGTACCACCGAGTGCTGGAGAAGGCCAGTTGTGACCTTGTCTTCTCTCAGCCCAAGGTGCTGAGTTGTCACCCAGCATGGAGCGGCCATTATCACCCTCTGCTTTCATCATCCTGGTGTCTTGGCATAAACCAGCCCTCTGAAACCCCAGTGTCCTCTTAAGTGGCTCATTCAGAAGTTGTAGCAGCACCAGCAGTTCTGGAAGTTCAAGAGGAGGGTCATGTGCCTTTGCTTTGAACTGTAGCTCTTTTCCAAGGTAGATATTTTAGACGTGCAGTATATTGCAACGAACATGGAAGAAGCAAACAATGGCATTCACTGACACTGAGATAGACCAGTGTTTAATAGACAGATATTTTAGAGCACTTGAGGCTCTCTTGAAATGCTTAGATTCATTTCTGAGAAATAAATGGCGAATTGTTTATTTCTTGCTCCCTTTATGTTTCCTTGGGATAGAGCAATTAGTTTCTTATTTTTATGATTGCATTATTCTTGCATATATATATATATATAAAATCTTTCTGTGGTCCAGGCTATAAAAGTGAAGAGGGGATCCAGCTGTATGAATGAATATCCTTTTAATGAGTGTGGCGAGGAAATTGTAATTCTAAGTAGTGCAAAATCATTTCATGAGGAACTAATGTCCCTTGGTGCCCTACTCTGAAGCCACAGGGCCCCCTTTAACTGTGTGCAGACAAGTGACAGTGTCATAACTTCTAGTGTTTATGAAGCTGCCTTGTGGTTTGCTTTGTCCCCAGAACATAGTTAAGATGACTTTTGAAAGCTGGTGCCATATTCTGCGTTCATTCCCAGGGTCGAGGAAGGGTAAAGTGGAGTGTGTGACATTTCTGTTAGACCCTTCCTTCTCTCTCTGTGTGAAAGTCTCGCTGAAACAGTGCGATAGCACAGCTTCTGGGTGATAATGCAGTCGTGTCTGTAGTGTCAGGAGTTAATTTCAGAGGTGAAACTATCCTTACTTAGGAAAATAACGCCCCTCTTCCCCTCTACCAACCATTTGCTCAGATCAGCAAATGAATAGGGAGCTGTGCTGTCTACTTGAATGGATTTTCTTCTATATATTTTTTCATATATTACATATAATGAAAATATATTCACTTGCAGTGGTATCATTCAAACACCACCCCAGCTCCTACTGTTATCATTCATTTAATTTTTTTTTTAAGATTTTATTTGTTTGCTTGAATGTCAGAGATACAAAGAGGGAGAGGTAGAGAGAGAGCAAGAGAGAGAGAGAAGTCTTCTATCCGCTGTTTCACTCCCCAGGTGGCCACGACAGCTGGAGCTGCACTGATCCAAAGCCAGGAGCCAGGAGCTTCTTCTGGGTCTCCCATGTGGGTGCAGGGGCCCAAGAACCTGGGCCATCTTCCACTGCTTTCCCAAGCCATAGCAGAGAGCTGGATTGGAAGTGGAGCAGCTGGGATTCAAACCAGTGCCCATATGGGATGCTGGCACAGCAGGTGGCGGCTCTACCTGCTTACGCCACAGCGCTGGCCCCAATTCATTTAATTTTAAATTGCCCAGTCCATAATAGCTTATAGGCTTCCATGACAAACTACCATAGACTGGGTGGCTTCCACCACAGACATTCATTTTTCCTCTGTTCTGGGGGCTGGAAGTCTCAGATGGAGGCTTCCCGGGGTCGGTTTCTGGTGAGGGCTCTTCCTGTGGCTTGTGGACAGCCAGCTTCTTGCTGCGCCTTCCTGTGGCAGAGAGAACTCTGGGATATCTCCTCTTCTTTTTCTTCTTCCTCTTCCTCCCCCTTCTTCTCTCCTCTCTTTCTTTTTTTTTTTTTAAAGATTTATTTTATTTAATTGAAAGGCAAAGTTCCAGAGAGAGAGAGATCATCACGTGCTGGTTCACTTTCCAAATGGCCGAAATAGCTGGGCTGGGCCAGGATACAGCCAAGAGCTTCATCCAGATCTCCACCGTGGGCAGCAGGGGTAGCAGGGGCCCAAGGACTTGGGCCATCCTCTGCTGCTTTCCCAGGCACCATTAGCAGGGAGCTGGATGGGAAGTGGAACAGCCAGGACTCGAACCGGTACCCATATGGGACATCGGTGTTGCAGGTGGCAGCTGACAGCCAGCCCCTGGTGTCTCTTCTAAGGACACTAATCCTGTTGATCAGGGCTCCACCCTGATTACCTCATTTAACCTTAATTACCTCCATAAAAACCCTATTTCCAAAGTATTCTTTATTTAATTTATTTAATTACATTCTCCAAATGGAATTAAAAGAGGTTTATTTTGGTGCAAAAAAATTGTTGAAATCTCTGCATGGCATTTTATAATACTTTCAACTTTTTTTGACAGGCAGAGTTAGTGAGAGAGAGAGACAGAGAGAAAGGTCTTCCTTTTCCATTAGTTCACCCCCAAAATGGCCGCCACGGCTAGCGCATTGTGCCAATCCGAAGGCAGGAGCCAGGTGCTTCTCCTGATCTGCCATGCTGGTGCAGGCCCAAGCACTTGGGCCATCCTCCACTGCACTCCTGGGCCACAGCAGAGAGCTGGCCTGGAAGAGAGGCAACCAGGACAGAATCCGGCACCCCAACCGGGACTAGAACCCAGGGTGCCAGTGCTGCAGGTGGAGGATTAGCCTAGTGAGCCACACATGAATTTTTTGAAGACCTGTCATATGCCTAGATTTCATCATATTTTGCACCAAAATCAACTTGCCTTTTAAGGAATATTCATTTAATTATTTGTTATTTAAAAATCAGAGAAACAGAAAGAGAATGGACAAGAGACAGAGATCTTCCATCCACTGGTTCACTCCTAAAAAGCTTGAAATAGCCAGGGCTGGGCCAGGCCAAAGGCAGGAGTTGGGAACTCCGTCTGGTCTCCCAAATGGGTGGCAGAGACCACGCATGTGAGCCATCAGCTGCTGCCTTCCTGGGTGTGAATCAGCAGAAAGCTGGAATCAGAAAGCGGATCCCGGTCTTGAACCCAGGCACTCCGATTGGGATATGGTGACCCAAGCGGCTTATTAGCTGCTGTGCCTGATGCCCACTCTAAACTCACCTGTTAAATTCCATTTCTCCATGGCCTGTTTGAAGCCCTTTCGTAAAGTCACATTGAGGGTTGGAGCTTCAACATACGAATTACGGAAGGACACAGATTTTCGGTTCATTACGCTACCCAAATGACAGGAGGTAAAGCAGTCCCGTGGAGAGAACCATACATCGGCAGGAATTTGTCGTGGATTCTGAAGTTTGCCTTGCTGCCCTGGCCTTTCTCTGCCCGATGATGGTCCACATCCAACACCCTGATGCTGGGGCTGGGCAAAGAACGTCAGATGCCTGTCTGACTGTCTGGGTGTCCGTGGGAGGCCACGGCTGCATTCCCTGTGACTCCAGCTAACTGGAGCAGCCTGCTGGGCCTGACCCGAGCAGAAGGAAGTCCCTGAACCAAGAGCTCCTCTCTGGATGACCCGCGGGTGGTTGCTGGGACACAGCTCTGGGCAGAACCGTGGTTGGCAGAGGCTGAAAGGGAGACCTGGACATCCCTGCCAGTCTGACAGGCGGTTGTGGGATTTTATGAATCAGTCTGCTGAACCCTCTCAAATGGAGCCCCTAACGCCGCTCAGCTGTGTAATTGGGATGGAAGTGGGCCAGTGCGAGGCCGCAGTTCGTGTATAACCTTTGGGGAGTCTTGTTCCAGGGGGCCGGGGGGAGGGGGAGAAGCATTACAAATAATAAGCTTCTCCGCCTGATTTGTAATGAATTAGTAATCAATGGCCTAGCCCTCTACGAACGTCTGACGGTTAGAGAGCCGCTTCAGCTAAGTGCACGCGACCACATCTTATTTTGATCAGCTGTAGCATAGCAAAGACATGTAATTATCATAATCTAACAATTAGCCCGGCATCACTTTCCAGTGTTTAATTACCCCGATAAATGGTAATTGAATAGAGGACTTAATGACAAGAGAGAAACTTGCATTCTGCCTTAGGTGCCTAAGTTGTCTACTTGGCTCGGCGTAATTTTCCAGCATTGCTTCAACACAGCCCTGATTATCATTTTCCCTTTTTTTTTTTTTTTTTTTTGCGTTGTTTCATTTCGTGATCTTGACCTTTGTTGTATAATATTATCTAGCTCCTCTCAAAACGTGGTACTGGGAGCTGGAACACACGGGGCAGATTAGGACGCTTTGTCCTGTGTTCCTGTTTATAAGCATTGCTTCTAATGTGGCCACTGTGGCCATCTTTCACGTTGTACTTTGTATAGGTTCTGTACGAAGTGCTGAGGACAGGGAGAAAAGTAAATGGCAGTGTTGTCGTCAAGGAAATCTACACGTCTGCCTACAAAATATTATAATAATAATTAGAGTGATTTACTTTTAGCACAGCTCTAATTTTCTTCTAAGTCTACGCATTTACCTTGGATGAATTTCAATACTTCTCTTTTTAGAAAAGTAGGATTCTTTTTTTATTATTTAAGTTTATTTATGTATTTGAAAGACAGAGTTACAGAGAGAGGGAGAGAGACAGAGAGAGAGGTCTTTCATCTGCTGGTTCACTCCCCAAATGGCCACAATGACTGGAGCTGGGCTAGGCCAAAGTCAGGAGCCAGGAGCTTCATCCGGGTCAGTGTGGGTGCAGGAGCCCATGGATGTGGGTCATCCTCCGCTGCTTTCCCAGGAGCATTAGCAGGGAACTGGATTGGAAATGGAGCAGCCTGGACTCTGTCTTGCACCCATATAGGATGTTGGCGCTGCAGGCCCTGGCTTTAACCTGCTCTACACCATAGTGCCGGCCTTCTCAATATGTCTTAGGATTACAACCCACACCTAACTTCTGACAACTCCAGGTCTCGTTTTTCTTACTTTATTAGCCTCACTCCCCATCCCAATTTGTATTCAGCTGCTCACAAAACCCTAACTGACCAAGTAAAAGTAACCGCATGACAACTTGCACAGGAACATTTTCTGGTTTCCGCCCCTAAAGCTCTGTGTGAAACATATCAGTCCATAGCGCAATGAAATTGGAGAGTAGTTCAAAAGTTTTATGAAATGCAATTGGATGATGAGCTTATTTTGGTGCAAAAAAATTTGGAAATTAATTTATCAAAGCACACATTTTCTAAGCCTTCTTATATTCATGGCTTCCAGGTGTTTTTGTATCAAAATAAACTTACCTTTTTATTCCATTTTCTATGAATTTTTGAAGTATCATTGTATATG
Source organism: Sylvilagus floridanus (assembly GCA_949820135.1). Classification (NCBI taxonomy): domain Eukaryota; kingdom Metazoa; phylum Chordata; class Mammalia; order Lagomorpha; family Leporidae; genus Sylvilagus; species Sylvilagus floridanus. The sequence continues at coordinate 28,824,283 of OX463246.1, read as the reverse complement.
CTTGTCTAAGGTCAAACATAAACGAAAACCATAAAAAGTTCTTTGTGTTCTGTTTGTTCAACATTGCATTAAAAGGGATTAATTCCATGCCATGGAGGTCCTGGATATCTCAGATTTTGAAAGGTCAAGGCCACATTTGAGACTTAAACATTAATGATTCTGATCATTATCATCAACTCATAACACAAACATTTATTTCACTGTTTGCACACCAAATGCTAAAAAACTCTTAGATCGCTAGTTTCCAAAAATCCCTCCTGGAGTTGGTGAATAGAAAAGATATTTATTCTTGCTGTTTGGTTGTTAGGATTTTCGAATGTAGGCAGAGCCCGACCTTCCACCGGGTAACGCCATCGCACTGGGATACCCAAGGGCCACTGGAAGCGAGCACTTGGCAGGTGGCTTGTTTGTTTGATTGACTTCCACATCCCTGGAATAGAATCAGTTTGTTTAATCCTGTTCTCCGAGGACCGTGGCTGGATAACCTGTTTGATGGTTTTCAGCGGCCGCTTTTGCTGGATGTATGAACGCGTGTCAGGTGCTCTGTTCGTGTGCTTGACGGGATGTAAAATTCAAAATCACTGAGTGTGTGAAGTGCGGCCCGTCTCGGAGCTCCCGGCCATCAGAAAGAGGCACTGTTACCCTGGGGGACGGTGCTGATTGCCAGATGTTAATTCCTTATCCCCCCCTACCTCGTACCCCTTGCCCCCAAAGCCATTTGAAGTGATCTGTGATGTGCTGGGTCTGCCGAAGTCTGCCTGGTTAATTCTTTGGCTGTATTGGCCAGCTAATGTTGACACACTCCTCCTTGGTGCCCCGGGCCTCTTTGGGGGCTCAGAAGCAATTAGACTGTCGCCCAGCGCTCCCGGCCCCCTTCCTGACGGAAAGCCTTGTTTAGGCTCTGCCAATTTACTGCTTTGTTTCCTTTGAAACTCCTCCGTCAAGCTAATAAAACAAACTCCAAATGAGTTAAAACACTGGAGAAGAGAACATTTTGTGGGCCCTGGATCTGAAACAGGTGCTCCTCCTGGGAGATAGCAGTTTTAAAAAAGTCATTCAGACTGATGTGAACGGTCCCAGAAAAGCAACAAGAAAGAGCTATTTGAATTCTTATCCATCTATTGGATGTGGGCAATTAGTATTAATTGTGGGGTTTTTAAACCACTTGCTTTTAAAGCATATACATACAGAAGCGGGGCGGGGCGCAGGGGGAGTGACAGATTAGTATTCTAAACCACTGATGAATTCTAAATATCTGGCCAAGAAAATTGTGTCTTATTACCATTTCCAGCAGTTATTGAATTCAAGACATGATTACTGAAACATGCATGTCCAAGAACTCTGTTGGAATTTTCATTAATAGATAGAACGTGGACCCTGGATTCTAAATATTTTGTCAGTATCATAAGTTTATGAAAATGTGCATGTTGGAGCATCCTATAGTTCAGCTACAAAACAGGAAGCCAGAAACTTCTCTGAAATTCACCCTTAAGTGCATTTCTTTTCTTAGCTTGTAAATCTTCACATCTGTAGGAATAATGGCTGTCCTGGTATGTTCTAGATCCTGGAAGAGCTGGATTGGATTGCCTTGAAGTTGTGTGTTTCGCTCATCTGTCGTAACTCACTCAACCTTCATAGCTGATCAGATAACTGGAAAATCTTTGCACTCTGGTTTGTCTCAGAGCTGCAGCTGAGAGTCTGTCACCAGTACATTCCAGCATAGACAGGTTTCAGCTCTTTAAAGGAGAGTAAAGTTTAAAAGCAGCCAAAGAGATATCTGGCGAGCCCTCAGAGAGCGATGCTAACGCTGTTTATCCACCCCAGGTTTGGTTTGCTGTTTGTATTTCACAGCTTTACCCTCTGCAGGAAAACACCAACAGGGCATCCCCAGGCTTGGGACGGGAACCTCTGGGCTGCTTTCTGCACTGCAGAGAGTGGCAGCAGACAGACTCAGACACATCCCATGTCCGCACCAGGGCCCAACAAAAATTGCTCTGCTTCAAAAGGCGCATCTTATTCTGAAATGCGATTTTCAATCAATAACAGAAAGACAGTGCTGCCGAAGTCCAGTCACTCCAGAGTCAGCTTAAAATTTGGGAGGACCCCTCAGCTGAGAAGTTTGCTTGATGCCTGATCATAAATCCTATCCTTCCTTTTACAGTGCAATTTCAGAATATTATATATTAGGTTGCGTTGTAATTAAGGTGGTGATATTAGATTTCTGTTCAGATCAGAATATTAAAACAATCACTGCTCTGGTAGATGAAAACACACTTGAATTGTAAAAGTTAGCCATCCCTTTGGTGAGAAGTAATATTTTCATTAATGAATCCTTTTTTAAAAAATATTTATTGTATTTGTTTGAAAGAGTTACAGAGGGGGATCTTCTATGCACTGGCTCACTCTCCAAATGGCTGCAATAGCCAGGACTGGGCCTGTCCAAAGTCAGGAGCCAGGAGCTTCCTCCAGGTCTCCCACATAGGTGCAGGGCCATCGTCCACTGCTTTCCCAGGCCCATTAGCAGGGAGCTGGATAGGAAGTGGAGCAGCCGGGACTCGACCCGGCACCCACATGGAATGCAGGCGCTGCAGGCTGTGGCTTTTCCCGCTGTGCCATCAATGCTGGACCTTAGTGAACGCTTTGAAACATCACATGAAGAGGGATCCAAGTGTCTCGGCTTCCTCACCTCTACCAGCTCCAGCTCAGTAATGCTGCTTCTGTGTTTAGGAGTGCAGGAACGTGTACACTCAGGAGCTCCTTGGTAAAACACATCGGGACGCGTTTCCCGTGCTAGCAGCATATGCTAAAGGCCAATTTAGAACGTTTTAAATAGGCACCATCCCCTTCCTTTAACAGCTACTAAAACGAAATGTGTTTTGGCTGTGGTACACGAGGGTGGAGGGAGAGCAGGAGCCCTGTGGGGGCTGTGGCTGACAATGAACTTGGAGAAAGGAACGCTTAGGAGCCTGCTGCTCTGCAGCTAGTCGCAGGACCCCGCCTGCCTGGTCTTTCCACCTGGCTTCTCAGCAGTCACTGTCCACGGCCCAAGTGCATAGAGTGGAGAGGGAAGCAAAGGCAGTGCCGGGAAAAAACATCCATTGAGGAAAAAAGCCTCGTGACGTCCACCTGCCTTAGCTAAGAGGAGCTGATGGGGTGGGCCAGAGTGAGTTGCGAACTTTCCCTTGGGACTGGCAGAGGACCCAGGGGACTCAGATACTACATGTCTGCTTGCTCAGGGACCCAGACTCGAAGATCAAATGATTTCTGAAACTCAAGTCATGGTGCATTTCCCCCAGACAGGTTCATTGAGGGGGAGGGACATTAACAGTGCTGCTGAGTTGGTCATCAACATTGCATTTAACAATGCAGTGGAATGTCATGAGGCTAACACTGGGACACGCACACACACACATGACAGCTCCAGTCTCTGCATCACTAGTTCTTTTTGCCACCAGTAGCCCCTAAAGTACACCATTCATCCAGCCCACCAGGTGGCCTCCAGGTCATCAAGACCCACCAAGAATGCATAATTCATTTTTGCCGTTTGAGATGATTACAAAAGACTAGCCATGCTTTCTTACATTTCTCAGTTAATTAAAATGACCCTATCCTAATGCAGATGATGTTGATCGCAGCCTGTCTACCACCAGATTTTGATAAATGTATCAAAAGTATTGTGTTGGTGCCGTGACAGAGGATCTGTGCACTGTGATGTGTTGTAAGGAACCTTAACCCCAGCAGCCATGGCGAGCAGGGACCATCTTTCTCTGCATGCGAGACGATTTCTGCCTCTAGAGACTTTTCCATTGTGAGAGCAGTCAGGGCAGTAATCGCTCTACTCAGACACAATCACTCTCTAAGTGGGGTAACTACATGCCTGTACGTTGTGAACCACTGTGATAATTTAGTAGGGATTGTGTTGTAATTATTGCTGGCTCATTGGTGTGCAGCCAGATATTCGTAGAGTTAAAAATATGTGGTGATCTCAGAGAACGCAGACACAATGGACGGAATTAAGGAGTCGGAGTTAGGAGGAGACATACACAAGAAAATGGGCAAGAAATGCACAAATGTGTTAAGGCAGTTGCAAACGTTGGCATACAGAATAGTCTTCCGAGATGTGAATTTCCTCTTTTAATAGGAGCTAAAGCTCCTGAAAGCTGTTTCCTGATGGGGAAAAACATCCTTTTATGTGGGTGGTTGCTGAGCCTAACTGGGAAGACCTGCCTGAGTTAGGAGCCAGCCCTGGAATGTGAGGCTTATTTTGAATGTGTATGCACCCCTGAGCTTTCACTTCAGAATTGGGGGACCCACCAGGGCAGGGAGAGAGTGGGGCAGGGACACCTTGCTGCACAACTCTCCCAGAAGATCCTCATGAATATCTGGTCCCCGTCGGTCAGGGGAAAGCCTACAATTTAAGCCTACAATTTGGAGCTGCCATGGTTAGCGGGATTGAGAATATGCTTGTGAACCATGGGGCACTTGGGTTCAAGTTTAATTCAGCTCCTTATTTGCCAAAAAAAAAAGTGAACTAGAAGGATCACATCATCTCTAAATGTCTTTTCCTCCTTGATGAAATGAAAAGTAATTATAGCTTTGGTTTGAGGATTTCAGAGGATAACATACGGGAAGCACCTAGCAGATCCTGAAGGTACAATTTCTTATTGCTTGGTCAGGGAAGGAGAGAAGTGTCACCCCATTGAGAGTGGGGTATGGGCAGAGCAGATCTAAGGACTTCAGCAATTGAATCTCCCGCCGAGAGAAACAGACCATTACTTCTGAGCTGGCAATGCTTTGGGTGTAGATTCTGCCTCCACCTGTTACTAACTTTGCAACATTGGGCACTTTTTCATCTCACTGTATTGATAAACGGGTGGTATAACACTGTCCATCCCAGGGGAATATGATGGCGAGTAAATTGAGATAATGAAGGTAGCATAATAAGTGCTCACTAACAACAAGAAGTCTTCGAGACATCAGTGGGAAACGTGTATTATGAAAAAACTATGCATGGCTTTCAGAATGTTCTGCATCATAATAAACATTTTAATTCCATTTTCCACAAACTTTTTGAAGTGCCCTGGGATTAGCCAGGCTTCACAAATGAGGCTACGGAAGGATTCTATGCTGCTTTGCACCCAGAGAGCAGGATTTGTCGTAGTAGTCAAATATCTACCCCTAGACTTTCTGTGGATTGTACTTGGATAAGTCATACAGATGTCCTTTGTGAGTTCTGGTTTGTCATTGTCCCAATATTTATGTTGTCCATTCTTTGAAATTTACATTAGTAAACTAATTATGCAAATTAAAGATCTGAAACAGACGTGCAAATTGATTCTGTGGTGAATCATCATCTTCTCTTTGCCCTGTGCATAGGAGAGTAGAAACACCAGGGCAGTCATATGTTCAATATAGGGACCACAGTAAATCACTTAGCAACCCACATACACAAAGTAAACATCGCCTTCATCACCATCACCATCACCATCATCATTACCTTCAGTGGGAGGGATAACTGATCAACCGAGTGTAGAATGAGTCTTCCATCCCATAGTGTGCTTTCTTAGCATTTTAGCAACCTTAACAGAGATAAAAATTGGAAAAAGAGAGCTAAACTTGAGGCATCAAATTGTAGAAGGGAGATCAGTAGGTCCAGACCGTGGCAGTTTTAATTTTTATTTTCACTTCTGAGCAGTGCCAAATGCTAGTAGAAGCTGAAATGAGTGATGCCTAGGGAAAGAAAAAACTTCCCCCTTGAATGTCTTTAAAATCTATAATAATAATATAATAATATGAAGTGCATCTGGACATGGCCTTCTGCTGCAGTTCTGGTCTGGCTCTCGTCCAGAGCTGTCAGGCTACTCTGAGTGCCGGTGATTCATGTCCCAGCACCCTTTTATCTGAACGTTGCAGTGTCTTTTCTTTGTACTTTGGCAGTGATGTTACCTTGATGTTCGAAAATCTTTTAAAAGCAACACAGTCTTTCCTTGCATCTTGGCAACCCATTGTCTGCCAGTAATGAAGAAGAAGTATACTCGTGATCATTGTAAATATGGAGAAATAAATACTTCCCAGCAGTTTTATTTTTTTTAAAACAATGGTTTTATGTTTTGGGATCCTCTAATAGAAAAGTGAATATTCTGAACATCTTTCCTTATTTCTCTTGTGTAGATCAGCGTGCAGGTTTTCAAAAGCCTGGGTCAAACAGAGTTTCTGTGATCATTTCGTATTTAAGGACAGAATTTAAGATTTGCTTATGAGTTCCTTTCTTTGGGGACTTTTAAAGAAGGAAGCTTGGGAATTATTTTATATCTGTTATCTGCTCTCCAGTTGCTATTGTTTCAAATTAACATTACTCATTTGAACATGCTTTAATCTGTCCTGATAATAGTGAGAGTGCTTTATGTTTCTGGTCTATTTCCTGCCTTTCTTGATCTAGGGCTTGAAGCAGTGTGAGAGCTCAGTAAAGCTGCTTCTCACTGTTCCATCTACACCCCAGGAAACGGGATCTCAGGATAATTTCTGAGTCTCCCACTCAACCAGCAGCAGCAGACCCAGTCCTTAAACTGAGGTCTGATGTCACTGAAAATGAGTGGTTCCCCCACTTTTTTGCTGAAGATTGATTTATTTATTTGAAAGGCAAACTTACAGAGAGAACAGAGAATCTTCCATCCGCTAGTTCACTCCCCAAATGGCCAGGACTGAGCCCCGGAGCTTCATCCCACATGGTCCATCCCTCATGGATGCAGGAGTGCGAGTACTTGGGTCATTTTCTGTTGCATTTCAGGCACATTAGCAGGGAGCTGGATCAGAGGTGGAGTAGCCAGGATTTGAACTGGCACTCATAGGGGATGCTGGCATCGCAGGTGGCAGCTTAACCCATTGTACCACAACCCAGTGTTTTTAAGAAGGGACTCTTGGGAGCTGGGGTTGTGGTGTAGTAGATAGCAGATTAAGCCACTGCCTGCAACACCAGCATCCCATGTGAGTCCTGGTTCTTAGACCCCTGCCACCCATATAGCAGACCTGGATGGGGTCCCAGGATCCTGGCTTCCACCTGGCCCAGCCTCAGTCATTACAGCCATCTGGGGAGTGAACCAGTGGATGGGAGACCTCTCTCTCTCTCTCTAACTCTGCCTTTCAAATAAACAAACATATCCTTAAAACAATGAAAAGAACAGAATCTTGGCTTTATGGGTGAGCATTGAGCACCCGGAGAGAAGCTGGTACATTTCCTATGGGGTGGACTTTGATCACTGGCTGTCGGAGGTCTTTGCTGTGCTTGGGCGCTGCATGTTAAAGAGAACACCTCGGGAAACTGCAAGACCTGAAAAGAATCTAGAAACAAGAAGGGCGAGGAGCCTGGCAACTGTACCAGAAATAACCGCAGGCATTGGGAGCCCGGGGAAGGGCCGATGGAAAAGGACAGAGCTGACATCCGGGATGCTTTATGCACTACCCTGTGGAAGAGGAGTCAGATGTGCTCTTTCTAATTCCAGGCAACAGAAGTAGGATCACAGGGTAGAAATTACACAGCAGCAGATTTATGCTCGATATAAGAGGAAACTTTCTACCATTTAGAGATGTCCAAAAATGGAATAGGTTAGCTCACCCTCCCCGGGAAGTGCGCATGCTGAGCCTGACCGGCTGGAAGATTATGTGGGTTTACGGGCGCTGTATTTCAGCAGTAACATGATTTTATGATGAACCTTCGGAGGGCTCAGAGGGGCATTTCCTTACTAGCTAAAAACAAAGGGGTTTTGTAAGCTTTTCCACTGCGATTTTAGGCTGAGAAAGTCAGATCTGTAATGATTCCTGTTTCCGCGTGCCCTGGGAAATACTGTTCAACGGATGGGGAAAGATATGTTAGTTACAACAGATAAGCAACATTTTAAAAAACGATTTTATTTATTTATTTGAGAGATAGAGTTATGGACAGAGGGAGACACAGAGAAAGGGGTCTTCTGTCCACTGGTTCACTCCCCCAAATGGCCACAACAGCCGGAGCTGGGCAGATCCTAAGCCAGGAGCTTCTTCCGGGTCTCCCACGTGGGTGCAGGGACCCAAGCACTTGGGCCATCTTCTGCTGCTTTCCCAGCCATTAGCAGAGAGCTGGATCAGAAGAGGAGCAGCCGGGACTTGAACCGGTGCTCCTATGGGATGCCAGCACCACAGGCTGAGACTTAGCCACAGCGCGGGCCTGATAAGAATCATTTTAATAAGATGACACTTGAAGTAGACAGTGTGGCATTTCAGTGGTGTGTTTGCGTGTTGCCTTTTAACTACTGCAGGGTGAATTTGCCATGGTTTTTGATATTATCTTTGGATTTGTTACTTTCCCTATTCACCAGTCTTAGGGACGGCGACCTACACGGTTCAAAGAAATTAGGAGCAAAGTCATTCCATGTAGGTGGCTCCAGTTTTCTTACTATGGAGAGGGTCAGGGGATTGAAAGAGGGGTGAGCTAGGCTGAGTCTGTGACACCGGCAGATCACGGAAAATGCTCGTCCGGGATCCAGAGTCGCTCCCGGCTTCATGCTTAGGCTCTAGGGTTCTATTTTCCTTGAAACTGAAAATACACCCTAGGAATTTTCTCCCTAACTTTCAGATTTTGTGTTTAGAATTCTTCTAATTCTTTGGCTTGAAGTCTCCACCATGTTCTTGGGAAGTTAAAATTTAAAAAAAGAAGTTTATTTATTCCTTCATTTACTCGCTCTTTTATTTGAAAAAAAAAAATGAAAACTTTGCTTCAGTGTATAAGAGGGTACCTCAAGAAGCATATGGAAAATAGAGTGAAAACATAAGTAAGTTAATTTTGGTGCAAGAACATTTTGAAATCCAGGCATAATTTTTTCACTGTGCATGTTTTCCAGGAATTTTTTGAAATGCCCTAATATAATTTTAGGAGTGAAAGGAAAAAAAAATGGAAAACGGGACCTCCATAGTTTTACTGTGAAAGAGTAAAGCTTAATGGAATACTTAAAATCAAGATGAAGTCCTTAGTTTGTAGGATTTTTTTAAAAAGATTTATTTATTTGAAAGGCAGAGTTACAGAGAGACAGGGAAAGAGAGAGGTCTTCCATCTGCTGCACCAGTCCCACGCCAGGAGCCTAGAGCTTTTTAATGTTCTCTCAGGCAGGTGCAAGGGCCCAAGCACTTGGGCTGTCTTCCACTGCTTTCCCAGGCTTGAGCAGGGAGCTGGATCGGAAGTGGAGCAGCCGGGACTGGAACCGGCACCCATGTGTGGTTCCAGTGTCACAGGTGGTGGCTTTACCAGCCACGCCACAGCACCTCTGTAGGATATTTTGAAGCCAGTGTAATAGAATTCCTCTGTGAAATGACTTGTTGCTTACATTCGGAATTGCAACTGTGGCGACACTCGGGGAGAACTGCTTGGAATAAATCCGTTAGCCCCGTGGTTGTTAAAGGGTTCCAGCACGGGCTCCTCATAGAAGCCCTGTAGGACTGATCCCATGTTCTCCTCCTTCTCCCACCAGATTCCAGAGGGGTGACTACCACATTGACGTCTGCATCAACGACTACCTGGATGTTTTCTGCCCGCACTATGAGGACTCTGTCCCAGAAGATAAGACTGAGCGCTATGTCCTCTACATGGTGAACTTTGATGGCTACAGTGCCTGCGACCATACTTCCAAAGGATTCAAAAGATGGGAATGTAACCGGCCTCACTCTCCAAATGGACCGCTCAAGTTCTCTGAAAAATTCCAGCTCTTCACCCCCTTTTCTCTAGGATTTGAATTCAGGCCAGGCCGAGAATACTTCTACATCTGTGAGTATACTGGGGTTTATCATGCGGTAGGGCAGCTGCGAGAACCCAGCCTGATATTTTACCCGTGTTCCGAGGCTTACAGAGAGCTGGCCTCTGCCTTGCACATGTCTCCTTGTGGATGCATGCATCAGGCTCCCTAGATCCGTTAGCTGGGAACTGAGAGACAAATTGGATTAAAGACACAGCGCCTCGCCCCCTATGAAATTGTGTGTCAGCCTGTTCAGTGAACCACTGCTGACTTGTATTTCTTTTAAATGAAAATTGCCAGGACTTCTCTAAAGCTCAGGAAAAGAAAAAGAAAAGGTTCCTGGGAAAAAAAATTAAAGGAAATAATTAAATTTACATAGCTTAGAGTCATTGAGTTTCTTAACTCAGGTGTCAGCAATATCCATTCAGTCATCCACATTTTCAGTGGAGAAAGCCAGAGCTCCTGCATATGTCAGCATGCTGACGATAAATGTTCTCTTCACACCAAGGAGGAAAGACAATGATTAAGAGCAGCTGTGTCTTTAAACAGGCCTGAGTGTGAAGAAGTTTCTAGAAAGGGCACTCGGAGAACTGGCATGAGTGAGTTTCCCACTTGGTGAACGATGAGCAACTGCCCTAAGCAAGCTGGGAAACTTCCCTGTGTTCGTCAGTGTCACTCTGTGCTTTCTCCTCCATGTGTCCCATCACGGCTGCAGGCTTCTGAGGATGACATCCAATAGTAAAGCCTTCTCGCCCTTCATGGAGAAAATCCTGTTGTAACGGGGACTCCAGGGTCAGAGGCCAGGCCTGAGATCCTGTGTGTGCAGAGCTCCCAGGGCTGCACAGCCACTGTGCTGGACCACACTTGCAGTAGGAAGGGTCTAGGGAACATCTCCTGCAGGCAGCTTGCTGGGTAACTGGACTTTAGTATCAAATATTGAAACTAGCCGGCCTTTCCCATGTATTTTCACTGTCAACTGAAGGAGGGAGAAGTTTATTGGTTCATAAGTACATTCAGTGGGTAGCTCAAGTTGGTGCAGAAATGTCTGGGGCTGGAGAGAGTGGGTGTGAAGCTAAAAGACCTTCTCTGTCCTTAGCAGGGGCCAGATTCTATAGACGGGGAACTGAAGTATAGACAGTGGTGGAGTGAAGGCAGGTGCAGGGAGCAGTGGAGTTTGGGGAAATCAAGCCGCACCTGCGTGGAGGCATGGGGCAGTGAGCCGCACATGGTGCCGGTGCACAGAGCTGCAAGCAGCCACACCCTGAACATCAACTTTTCACCCCAGCTCGCCAGAGAGAAGCGATAAAGAGCATTCCTGTTTTTCTGACTCATTGCTTCAGTCCACGTGTCCCTACCCACCCACTTGAAACCCACATGCCTTAAATCTGCAATGTTTTCCTGCTCTTCTTCTCCAGAAAGCAGGATTTTAGAATACGTCCAGTTTCATCATCGCAAGGAGCTGTCACGTATATTGAATTTAAAAAGGAAATTGAACCGTACCAGTTTTTATTATTTCGGCGCATATTTCAGTGGTTAGTCATGAGAAAACATGCAAAGGCCTTGATACTATCTCACGTCCAATGCAGAAAAAGTAAGAAAAGGAATATTGAGCCTCGCAGTTGCAGGAGACGTTCTTAGGCAGGGTGCTCTTGACTTTGGCTGGCTTTTTTTTTTTTTAATCCTTTGTGAAAAAATCTCATTAAGCAAATGAGAAAAAGACAAGAGGACGACTTGAGTTGTGGACTGCTTCTCGATTTTCTAACTGCAGTCTCTCAGGCCAGCAGAAGAAGAAGTTGTTGCCAGTTTTGAATTTTCCTTATTGGCTTCTCAGAATTTAAAAAAAAACAACGCAAAAAAAAAAAAAGGCACAATGCATGAAGAAGCACCAAGATGGGAAACATACCCACTGGATAACCAGTTGATTGCATGATTATTAGAAATTACAGAATCCATGGAGGTTCATAAGCAAGATGTTATTATTCAGATATGCCCATCGTTCTTATGACTGGTTTTCCCTCATTTGTGGTTAAATTCAATATTTCACTAAAAATCATTATGTGTCTTCTATAACATTCATTTAAAGGAGTCATTTAACTGTCAAGGGTTCCCGTCAAAGTAATTGTTCCAAAATGCTCAAAAATATCAAGAGCCTTTTGCTATTCAGCTGAGTTTTACTTGAATTACTTTTTTTTTTTTTAATGAAAGGTAAAATAGTACAGAATTAGCAGCAAAGACATGCGCATGGCCAAGAAGCAGAGTGGCCTCGAGTCAGGGAAACTGCATTTCCAGCCATGTTTTCCACTCACAAAAGCATCCTTTTTTTAGCAGTGAAAGGGCTTCCTCCGAGCAGGAAGACATTCCACGGATGTCTTCCATTTAACTTACTGTGGTCAGAAGTAGGCGATGGCCCCCCCTGGACGTTCCCTGTCTTCCTGATAGGCGTGGCGTGCGCACGATCATGGGGAAATGGCTCTTTTCACGCTTATTAGGTTCCTAGAAGCTCTGTGCCCGTCTCAGGAACAAGCCTGACCGCCCACTGGTCCATCGACTGTCTCATGATCTGTTCCTGCTGGGTCAGGAGCACACGGCAGCTTCTCATGGGCTTAACATCTCAGCTCACATTTCGAGAGAGACAGAGAGAGGGAGAGAGGGAGAGCGCGAGCTGTGGCCTTCTCACTGTCCACTTCTAGGGTGTGATGGGTGGACTTAAGTTTAGTGTTGAGAGCAGCAGGCCAACGTTTAGATAAAACCATGGATGTGGGAGAGGAGAAGCTGAGTATTTCACAACAGGGTTATCTACGCTTACTCAGGGAAGACACAAACCAGAAGATTCTGCTGTATCTTCCACAAGATAAGCGCTCTTCTGATTTTCTTTGAGTTACACAGGGTTTCTTCCAAAAAGTCTGGAAAGAATGGTTTGTTTTGGTGCAGAACATTTCAAAGTGCATGCGTAGTTGTTTCATAATATGAATTTTTTGAAGAAATCCTGGGTTTCAACAGTGCTACACCAGAGCAAACTGGTATTTCCCATGAACTTGCTGAAATGCCTTCGTATACAATTAAGAAAATGCAGCAGTCGGAAGTATCTCATATGAAGTTGCCAATTTAAAAAAAACCCATCCCTTCCAGTTCTAGGTCTCTTATTTGGCCCCAGAAAAAGTCTGTCAATGCTGTGTTGGCCTTTCCTTGGGACAGGCAGTCTGTTAAGTTGTTTCCATCGCTGATTATTGATAAGGCAGAGCAGGGCCATTCCTGGATCTCACAAATGCTGTTTTTAATCAACCGGAGTTATTTTGGTAAGAAATCAGCATACTAAAGTAATTACGGAAAGTTGGTGATATTTCTATCAGTGATAGATTTGCAGAACTGGCAGTCAATTGATGAAGGCAATAACTGTGTATTTATACTCGCTAAAGGAAAGAATAATTTTAGAGTCTTCAAAAGGCTCATTTTAGAAACTTCAAAAATACTCATTTTTTGAAATGATTCTCATAAATATTAACCCCGGAGAACATGTTTTAATGGAGTTTTGCTGTTATTTTTAAATCATAAGAAGAAAAAGGGAATCAGCTAAATAAAGGCGCTACTACAAGTTATCTTTGTAAGGCCACAAGACACTGATGTAGAATTCACCCTTTTGTAAGGGAAGGAAAACTGAGCCTCAGGACCTTGTCTGGACCTAAATGGCTTTGTGATCTTGGGCAGACCATTGCATCTCCCAGGAGTTCTAACTGCACACCTGTCAAATAACGTGGTTGCTGGCGCTTTAACATCCTAATCTGAAAATCTGCAGCGTTAGCATAAGAGAGGACTCTTGGACAGTGACTCAACCCAATACCGTCCTCAGTCTTGTCAGTGAATGCCAGGGAACTGGGAATCTCTAGGGAAAGTGCAGAGTGGAGAAGTGGTTAGAGTTGCCGACCTGGTTCTCTTCCTGCTGCCCTGCCCGAGCCTCCATCATCTGCAGTCCCTCCCAGTGCAGCAGGTGCACAGCCCTACCAATGCCCTGCAGTGGCTTCCCGCCTGACCAGAAGTCCACGGCCTCTCACCTGGCCTCAGGTCTTCCATGGCAGCACCCGGCTCTCCCCACCCTTGCCTGCCTCTCCCACCACTCTCTGACTCACTCTCTCTTCTCCAGCCCCCCCCCTTCCTGTTGTCACACCTGTCCAGTGCACTTTCTCATGCTCTGCCTAGGGGTTCTCACTGTCCCCAGACACTCACATCGTGTGTTCCATCTTTCTTTACATATGTGCTCAAAATAATACCTTCATCAGAGAGGCTTCGGTGACCTTTCTCTCTAAAAATGGCCCCTTCCTTCCTGATCCCCCACACTCACTCTGCTTTCCTTGTCCTTGGGAACTCACGTAGTTATGGTTGGTTGTACAAGGCTGCTTCTGCTCTATGCTGTGGATTCTATTGCTTAGCAAATACTAGATGTTCAATAAATAAGGCCGCCTAGCGTTTACCTAGCACTTACCCTGTTCCCAGAACAACACTAAGGAAATAGTGCTGGGGTTCCCCCCTGGCCATTTTATGGGTGAAGAGAACCAAGGTTTACACAGACAGGAAATAGCTGATCTGGGCGGAGATAAGTGAGTGAGCAAATAAAAGAAGCGAAGAGATAAAGTCCTACTTCTCATACTGAGAAGAGGAAAAACACTTGAGGTTAAAAAATAGTCACATTGAGGCCGGCGCCGTGGCTCAACAGGCTAATCCTCCGCCTTGCGGCGCCGGCACACCGGGTTCTAGTCCCGGTCAGGGCACCGGATTCTGTCCCGGTTGCCCCTCTTCCAGGCCAGCCCTCTGCTGTGGCCCAGGAGTGCAGTGGAGGATGGCCCAGGTGCTTGGGCCCTGCACCCCATGGGGAGACCAGGAAAAGCACCTGGCTCCTGGCTCCTGCCGTCGGATGAGCGCAGTGCGCCGGCTGCAGCGCGCCGACCGCGGCAGCCACTGGAGGGTGAACCAACGGCAAAAGGAAGACCTTTCTCTCTGTCTCTCTCTCTCACTGTCCACTCTGCCTGTAAAAAAAAAAAAAAAAGAAAAGAAAAGAAAAGAAATTAAAAAAAAAAAAATAGTCACATTGATGCCTGTTATTTGGAGAAATTTACTTTACAAACTTTCCCTAGAAACCCCAGGTGAGATGATAGAAAAATAAAATCTTAAGCACATTTATGCATTTTCAGCTCTCCGAAGGACACTTACGTCTCAGGAAGGTATTATCTTCCCAGATAACTTCTGCAGAAGAGCCACATCGCCTACGGAATTCTCCTTACGTTTACGGACTATTCAGCATCCAGACCGAATCATGATTGCACACTTGCTTCAGGAGCTAGTGAGGTTTAATGAGAGGCCTGTAATAAAAAAGGCAAGCTGGCGCCGCGGCTCAATAGGCTAATCCTCTGCCTTGCATCGCCAGCACACTGGGTTCTAGTCCCGGTCGGGGCACCGGATTCTGTCCTGGTTGCCTCTCTTCCAGGCCAGCTCTCTGCTGTGGCCCGGGAGTGCAGTGAAGGATGGCCCAAGTGCTTGGGCCCTGCACCCCATGGGAGACCAGGAGAAGCACCTGGCTCCTGCCTTCGGATCAGTGCGGCGGCCATTGGAGGGTGAACCAATAGCAAAAGGAAGACCTTTCTCTCTGTCTCTCTCTCTCACTGTCCACTCTGCCTGTCCAAAACAAACAAACAAAAAGGCAAGTGTACTTGCTGAAAACGATAGTAAAACATCAGAGATTTCTTCTAGCATTTGCTCTACCTAACTTATAGCTAGGGACATTCTGTGTTACATATGCCTAAGGTTGTTACTATGGGTATCATTCTTAAATGCACTCTACTTTCTTTAAGATTTATCTTTTATGTATTTTTAAAAGTTTTTTTTTTAATTTTTATTTGTTTGAGAGGTAGATTTACAGACAGTGAGAGGGAAAGACAGAGAGAGAGGTCTTCCATCCACTGGTTCACTCCCCAAATGGCTGCAACAACCGGAGCTGCGCCAATCCGAAACCAGGAGCCTGGAGCTTCTTCCAGGTCACGCACGTGGGTGCAGGGGCCCAAGGACTTGGGCCATCTTCTACTGCTTTCCCAGGCCATAGCAGAGAACTGTATCGGAAGTGGAGCAGCCGGGACTTGAACTGGCACCCGTATGGGTTCCCAGCACTGCAGGCTGAGGATTAACCTATGGTGCCACAATGCTGGCGCCTTTTATGTATTTAAAAGCCAGAGTCAGAAAGAGAGAGAGAGAGAGAGATCTTCTATCCACTGTTTCACTCCCCAGATGGCCAGGGGCTAGGAGCTTTTTCCTGGTCTCTCACATGGGTTCAGGGGCCCAAACACTTGGGCCATCTTCTGCTGCTTCTCCCAGCGGCACTACCAGGGAGGAGGATCAGAAGTGGAGCAGCCGGGTCTCAAACAGGTGCCCGTAGGGGATGCCAGTATGTCAAGCAGCGGCTTTACCCGCTAAGCCACAATACCAGCCCTGCATCGTGCTGTTATATAGCTGCTTGAATGCGTGTGGTTAACTGCAAAACCTCAGCTTTATGTAATTTCCGTAAAAGTTTACAGTTTTAGGCTGGGAGGCATTTTCATACACAGAACACAGTTTTTAAAACTGACAAAGTAAGTAACCAACTTCCTAAGAGATGTCTTCTTCCATGATCACAAATCAGCTTAGTAAATCACTTGACTGTACCATGTGGTTACTGACTAAACTCTGTGAAGGCAGAAGAACTGCAGTGAACCTGGAGAGCACTGGGCTTGGGAGTTTGGAGTAGCAGTTAGGACACTGAACGGGACACGGACACCCCTCATCAGCGTACCTGGGTTTGAATACCAGCTCTTCTCCGGAGTCCAGCTTTCTGCTAATACCCACCCTGGGAGGCAGCAGAGGTTTCCCTGGAGCCTCTGCAGTGGTTCCCTGGTTTCTTGGTAATGATTTTGAAAATCGTGTGCTGAGCATTGCATTACATCCAGGGAAAGAGTAGACGGTGGTGAAAATAAACAGACTCGCGTGTGCCGTCTGGGGCCTGAGTCCTGCTCCCATTTGCCTGATGTCTTTATTATAAACCACTTATTTCTAAAACTCAGCGAAATATTTTTAAAGGACCAGTTGACTCCTGAAGAGATATCTTCAGTAATCCATATCCCAAAAATGTTGTATCCTTTGAAAAGTTAAGGCAATTTGAAGAGCCAGATTAGTATTTTCCATTTAGTTAAAAAAAAAAAACTAATGCCTAAAGATTAAAGTTGAAGACCATTTCCTGTATTTTCAAGGAAGCATTATATTAGGATTACATATGCCGAAGGTTGTCTTCATTCCCTGTAGGATATCTGTCTTTTCAGTGGCTTACTTTAGTAATTACATTAAGAATTATTTTGCTCCTGACAGTTCCAACCAGTTCACCTTTTTCGCTGAATTTTCCTCACTGAAATATTAAAGTGTCACAACGGCACAATTATCGAAGCAGGAGGTGATCTTTCTCACCATTCAGTCTTTTACTCCTGCACCGCAGGTGACCTAGCTATAAGTGCAAAGTACTTTCCGCAAATGAACAACTCCATACTTGCTCCAGTGTGTGTGTGTGTGTGTGTGTGTGTGTTATTGAAAAATGTTTTTGATTACTGAAGTCTTAGTTTAGCATTATTTGTTCTAGCATCAACTTTACTAAGATTTAGGAGTTCTATAATCAAAATTTCCAGTGGTCAAATAGTGGCTCACGTCCTGTGTTTTTTTTTATTATTATTATTTTTATTTTTAGGTATGTGGGCCCTGAGTGCGGTGTTGAAGACATATTTATAGTAATAAAGAAAGGAGTTGAAGGGCGGTGTTAAGAAATTGATAAATTTTCCTATTTTCCAAAGTAGAAAAGGAAGTTTGTGGCACAAACAACACCCATTACTCAGTTATGGGGACAGACTATCTTAGAGACTACAAACTACTTGGTTTGGTTCTTTTTTTAAAGTTTTGCTTTATTTTGGAAAATAGAGTGGAACTGTTTCTCTCTGCTGGGATACTGGCAGTTTTTTGGGGGCTGTCTGATCTTTCTGTTCTCTGTGTTTACTTCCACGGGTCTTTAGCAGACCTACAAGAATACACCTTGTTATTTAAAGAATGAGTTTAGAGAATTGTGTCTGTTTCAAGTTGTCCCTAGCCATCTTTTAGGAAAGCATGAATGTTTTCAAGGGCTCTTAAATGAAGGTTAAATAAAGAACTTGAAAGAGGATATTTAGGGACTTCAGGGGATTTTTCTGTGTTAATCATAATTTTCTCTTAGGAAAACAGTTGTTTTGTTGCCAGGTGCCCTGCTAACCTGAACAGCCCAGGTCCAGCTGCAGCCAGTCCCAGCGGTTGGTGGGGCTTCATCCAGTGCATTTTAGGTAGTTCAGAGAGATAGAAGCCGGAGGCAATTGATGGGAACATGGGGTATTTAAAAATAGTTTAATATTTTTTACATTTTTTGGCAAGATTGTTTAGTCAAGTAGCAAGAAATGCATGCCCTATTAAATCAGTAGACTCACAACTGAGTCCGGTTTCCCAATTGTTGAAGATAATTGGAGGGACCCTGGATTAAGCTGTCTCTTAGGACAGCCCCATGCCTGGTTCCTGTTCCTGCTGCTCCACTTCTCAGCTTCTGATCCAGCTTCTTGCTAATGTGCCTGGGTAGGCAGCAGATGATGGCCCAATGATTTTGGGTCCCTAAACCCACATGGGAAACCAAGATGGAGTTTCTGGCTCCAGTCTCCAGCCTGGCCCAGCTCCAGCTGTTGTGGGCATTTGAGGAGGGCTTAACCTGCTGAGCCTCAGTGCCAGCCCCAGTACATTTTTTTTATAAATTAAAAATAAAATTATTGCTAGATCTGTGGAAAAGGAAACTGGAGTGAGCATCACTACTTAATGGTTTTGACGTTGGGAGGACGGTTGGGGTTTGCAAGGGATGCCATGAAAGACATTGAATAATTGAGACTTGATAGAAATTCAAGCAGCAGTGTTAAGAAATTAAAGACCCAGGTCCTCTCCCCATTGTCTGAATTTTTCAAAGGCTGCAACACTCAGATAAGCTCAAAAACAAAATAATTTTTGGTCGTGCTCCTTTTAAGAATGCAAAATGCTATTAGGAAGCCGAGACAGCGTGTCGAGTTCTGACCTCCTAAGTGAGAAGAAGGAATTATGTCACCTTTTGCTTCCTCTTACCCCACTGAGAATAAACGCTGAAATGGAAACAAATTAAAGGATTGTTCTTTTTCTTCCTAAATGTCAAAAGTGGCCACATCTCCTGGAGAAGTAATGCACCTGATTAATTGTGCAATTTCACAGGGAAGCAGTAATTCTCAGCCTTATAAACATGTAATGTACTAATTTGGTTTCCGAGTTAACTGAAAACAGTTTAATGAGCTGCTGCATCGCGTGTATGTTCTGTGTTACACAGAGCAGATGCTAGGAGAAATGGAAATAACACGCCAGTGACACTTGGAATAACAGTGTTTATACTTCATTTACTTTGGTTTGTCAGCATGCTATTCTCTGTGTTTCCCTCAGTAACTTATTAAGGCAACTGAAGTTCAACATGATGATGTGTAAGTGTCATTTGTTGTGAATTACACGAGCTTGCACAAGCCCAGCGTATAGTCAGTTTTGGGGAAGAAATCGTACTTGCTGGTACACTTGACCAAAATCTTTTATCCACGAGTCGTGCACCTAGTGGAAGGCGGAAGCTAGGGCACGCAGGCTGAGCTGTGTTTGGCCTTTCATCATAAGAAAATCTATTTCTCCGGGTTTTCTCCCTCATCTCTTCCGGCTCTATTTTAACAGAATGGTCGTGTAACTCCTGGTTTGAAAGTTGTCATACAGCCTCACAGCAGGCTTATATTATCCGCAGAGTTCTTTATGAGCAAATATAAATCACCACAAATGAGACTTTTCACAGCCAGAGATATGTAGAAATTTGTGTCTGTGCTTAGCTGGCTTGCTGAAAAATCTCTCTAGGCTCTGAGGTCCTTTCACAGCTCATCCCTGCTCCCAACCCTTTTGGGAAGCAGTTATCCAAACCTGAGATTTATGGCCCAGAGAGCTGATAGTGGCTATAAAGTTTTCTATTTTCTCTTTTCTTTAATATTAATGCGGAGAATGAGGCATTATCATTCATTATTTTAGCTCACGAGTATCCTGTGGGCTTCAAATAGGATTTCTGGAGCTATGGTTTACCTCTGGTTTATAGGGGACCTATGTGGACATTGGCAACGGGCGTCTCTCCCTCCCAAGATTTTCAAGGCAGATCGTATGAATGTCACATTAGCAGCAAAACTTTAATATGTATGCTGTAACCAGGTTTGGTTTAAAAACTTCAAGCTTTATAAAATATTAATTCATTCTGAGACCCAAAAGTAAAATATCATGAATTTGGAGAACAGCCAGCCAATCTGTTATTGTTACAAATTGGAATGAAAATTTCTTTTCATTTTACTATTTTCAGATGTACCATACAAGGGGACTTCACAAAGTTCTTGGAAATGGAATTTAAAGGTTTACCTATTTTGGTGCTAATTTTTTTTTAAATCTGTGCAAGGGGGAGATCTTCACAAACTTCATGGAAAATAGTTATCATGAAAAAACTCTGCATGGATTTCAATTTTTTTGCACCAAAATAACCTTATCATATAATTTCATTTTCCTGCACCTTTTGAAATACACTCTTATTCCCAACTTGCTTTATCTACTCCTTTTATAGTTCACATTCCCTTTTGCATGCAAATCCTTTCAAACAAATGACCTGAATGTTTTTTAAAATAATATTATTGTTTTTAACTTAAATATGTTCAGTTTTTATAACTTCCAATATCAAGCTTGGTGCATAAATTTTCTTTGCTTGATTTTTTTTCCTTGATCACAATTTTTAAAAGTTAGTTTTCTCCTAAGGTAAATGGTTAAATTCTAAAAAGGTGAAGTTTCACCAAATTGTTCTGCTGTAATAGTTTTAGTGGGTCCTCAGCCTTGAATTATGAATTTCTTTCTCTGTTTTAGTGGACTTTTTAAGGAACAAATCTAAACAAGGAGAGAGAACGAGAGGCCAAAAATATGAATAATCAAATTTATTACCTTTCAAAAAATACTCTTCTTTGCTGCTTCCTTTTTATTTGATTTTTAAAGGTGTATTTATTTATTTGAAAAGTAAAGTGACAAAGGAGAGATTTTTCCATATGCTGGTTCAATCTCCAAATGGCTGCAACAGCCAGGTCTTGGTCACACTGAAGCCAGGAGCTCCATCCTGATCTCCCATGTAGGTGGCAGGAGCTCAAGTATGTGGGCCACCGATAGCCACTTTCCAGACTCATTAGCAAGGAGCTGGGTTGGGATTGGAATAGCAATCGCTCAGGCTGGCCCTGCTATATGATGAGATGCAGGCATTCCAAGCAGCAGTTAAAGCCACTGCACCACAGTTCCTACCTCACATTTTAAAAAAAAATTAATTTTTATTGTTTAAAGATTTATTTATTTATTTATTGGAAAGTCCAACTTGTAGAAGGAAAGGGAGAAAGAAAGATGCCTTTGGTTCACTCGGTTCACTCCCTAGATGGCCATAATGGCCAGGGCTCAGCCAAGCTGAAGCCAGGAGCCAGGAGCTTCATCTGGTCACCCATGTGGATGCGGGAGCCCAAACCCGTCTTCCACTGCTTTTCCCAGGCCATTAGCAGGGAGCTGGGTTGGACATGGAGCCGTTGGGAGTTGAACCAGCACCCATATGGGTTCCTGACATCGTTGGCCATAACTTCACCTGCTACACCACAATGCTGGCCCCACCCTTATTAATTTTTATTAGATCACCTGAAGGAGGGTCTTGCTCTATACCCTGCTGTTGTAGCCATTTAGGGAGTGAATTAGCAGATGGCAGATCTCTCTTTCTCTCTCTCTCTCTCTCAATCTCTTTCTCTCCCACCCCCCATCTCTCCCTTTCTTCTGTAAATTTGACTTTCAAATACATCAATCTTAAAATAAATAAATCAATAAATAGCTAGTGTAAAATATATGAGCGTACTTCACAAAGTTCATGGAAAATATAAATAAATCATGTTTATTTTGGGGAAAAAAATCTTTGAAATCAGGCCTAGTTTTGCTTTTTTTTTTTTCTTGGCCTAGTTTTTTTTTTTTTTTTACAGTAGACGTTTTCTATGAATATTTTGAAGACCCTTCCCTATACCAGAAAGTTTCAAGTGAAGTTACGCTTGAGACCCACATTCTAGAAGGCATATGGAATTTTAAAACACAGTAGCTCACACTTGAATGGATTATGGAGACAGAATATGGTGCCATAATGAAATGTGTCATCCACAAGCCATACATTTAAATTGTCATGAAGACATTTCATGATTAGCAGGACTGCTTTTTTTGGAAACATTCTTTTTTTTTAAGATTTATTTTATTTTTATTTGAAAGGCAGAGTTATGAAGAGAGAGAGACAGAGATCTTCCATCCGCTGGCCATCAAGTGGCCAGGACGAAGGTGGGAGCCAAGAGCTTCACCCAGGTCTCCTACGTGGGTATGGGGGCCTGAGTACTTGGGCCGTCTTTTGCTGCTTTCCCACATGGCACTAGCAGGGAGCTGGATCAGAAATGGAGCAGCTGGGATTCAAACAAACACTCATATAGGCTGCTGGTGTCACAGGTGGTGGCTTAACAACTCCAGCCCCTGCTGGTTACATTTTTTTTTAAGATTTTATTTTATTTATTTGAAAGAATTACAAGAGAGGTAGAGACAGAAAGTGAGAGAGTTCTTCCTCCCGCTGGTTCACTCCCCAAATGGCAGCAATGATCTGGACTGCACCAGGCCGAAGCCAGGAGCCGGGAGCTTCTGGGTCTCCCACATGGGTGTAGGGGCTCAAGCGCTTAGGTCATCTTCAGCTGCTTTCCCAGGCACATTAGCAGGGAGATGGATCAGAAGTGGAACAGCTGGGACTCGAACCTGTGCCCATATGGGATGCTGGTGATGAAGGCCAGGGCTTTAACCCACTGCACCAGAGCACTGGCCACATTGGTTACATCTTAATAGCTGTCATGTAGTGAGCACTTACCCATTCTGTAGGTTTGCATAGATTATCCCATCTGCAGCTTTTCACAACTGTGTGAGGTGCAGCCATTGTTCCCATTTGACAGATAAGAGAACTGATGCACAGGTCAAACACCTTTTCTAAAATCCCACTGTCCCTGTGGGAAGCAGTCCTGATTTGAGCAACTGCTTTCTGACTCCAGAGTTCATGCTCTGAACTCTCATCCATTAAATGCAAATAATGGTCAAAAGCTTATGACATAAATAGTACTGGTGATTCTGAAGAAATTATTCTCAGAAATTTTAATACCATGTGCTTGGATTTCTGTTATTTCTGTATTGCCTTCAGCTCCCTTGCCATAGCTGTAGAGTTTTGGTTTTTCTTTCACATAGACTCCTATGATGTTTATAATAAGTGATATTGCTAAATCAATAACATTTGCTGGATTATCAGTTTAATTAAATAGTAGAATTTCTGCCCTTTCCAGATGATGTTATAAAGTCCATTTTGGAAGATTTATTGCAAATATTTCCTGAAATGTGTATATTCCAAAAGGTATACAAATTCACTTCTATAAATTCACTTGCCAGTACTCGTGCTTCATTCCGTTTGTGCAAAATTGACAGTGACTGCAGAAGAACACACTTCAGTATTAGCTATTGCTTTTTCATTATTTGAGCAGTTCCACGGTGCGTCCTGAGCGGAGTTTACCCAGCGGGCCCGTGCCATCGGCAGTGCAGAGCAACCGTGGGAAGTACTCATGCAGTCTTTGTCTTCCAGGAACTCCCAATCCAAAAATGGAAAAAAAATAGGTCCATGTAACAATGGGGAAAAGAGAAACCAAGTGACCAAGTGTGTGTGAGTGTGTGTGTGTGTGTGTGTGTGTGTGTGTGTGTGTTTCGAGATTAGCACTGTCTGTGAAAAAGAGAGAGGAGATTGCTTCATGGGGAAGAGATCAGTTAAGGAGGTAAAGCACTGATTGGAAGAGCAGGTGAAAATCAGGTGTCAGGACTTAGGACACTCAAGACACCTTGCCAGCTGTAGCGATCCGCCTGCAGGGGAGAGAGTGACAGTGCAGGTTCTCGGAACCCACTCCCAGAAAGTCTGGGTCTTTCCGTTTCAGGAGGTGGCAGTGTGTGGCATCCATTGCCAGCAAGCTCGCTGCTGTTCTTCCTGCACTGACCACGTTTGAGGAGAGTTAATATCAAGGGAGATCGGGATGGAAGAAGAGCATGGACTGAATGGGAAGAGCTTCGGTCTGCAGAACAGGCAGGATTTCTTAGGGGAACCTTGGTATAGTCCAGGGAACCCTGCTCCCGGAGAGGCTGAGCTAAGTTTAGATCCTGGGAGTCCTCTCACCTAGGCTGGTCCTAGCAGATCCTTCCTTCTGGCTCTCCGAGCCAACTGTCTCGTTTGCTTCACTCAGAAATAAGATACGATCTGACCAGGCTCATGCAAACCAGCACCTGTTCACCTTGTGAGGTTTCTGTGGGTTGTGTACAGGGCTTCAAAAATGCTTTGTTTTAAAATGAATTCCTTTTGCGGAATGATAAGCAGTGTAAGGGAGAGGAAAAGTCAGAAAATCAACGTAAAAATCGAGAGAGACTAGGCAAGATTTCAAGTGATAAGAAATACTCATTTTGGGCCCACAGTTTGGAATGAAACCGTGCTCCTGATGAGAGAGGAAAGCAGAGTTGAATGGCCCCTGTGATCCTGTGTCTGTAGGACATGCGGTTTCTTGAGGAAGTCACTGCCTATTGTCCGTGACCTTTTGTGCTTGTCAGCTTGTTTTCTTCTCTGTGATGTCAGGCAGTGCCTGATAAAAAGGGGCAGATCTAAATGGAGCCATGATTTGGTTATGATTAAAGGTCAGCAGTGATGTGTGTTTAATCACTATTTACCACTTACGTACTGGGTTAGACAGCAGTCATTTTTTAACTGTATAATACGCTCTGATTCCTAGAAAATAAATCCATTATTTCATAGGTTCCTTTTCAGAATCTCATGAAGTGTAGCAAATAGCCGAGATGAGTATGAGGAAATGCAGGTTTTGACCCCACTACTAATTAAGTCTGTTCATTTGGGCAGGTTCCACGCCCGCCTCAAGTTGTCCATCTGTGAATGAGCGGAGGTGCTAGCTTAATGAATGGTATTCTTAATATTGATATTTGAAGGGCAATTAGTTACTTTTCTAGTTTCTGTCAAAATTAATGGTGGCTTCCATGACAAATTTTTATGGGTCCTTTAAATTATACATTTGCACATTTGCATGTGTCAGAAATAGTTCCTGTCATCAACTAGTTTGAAATCCACTGGTGGTCAGAAATAGCTCAATGTCATTTACTCACAAGGACATTCTTCTCACAATCTTTGCAGAATCAAATCTGACCGAAATAGATTCATTCAGTTCAAAAGGTATTAATTCAGTGCGCTGTGGTTCATTGAGATTGTTCTACTGTGCTAAAGATGGAAAAATATCAGTGCCATCAGAGATCCATTCTTTGGGTCGCATCCAAGACGACATTGGTCAGTTGGATGCATGCAAAATATTTTCAAGGGCTAACTAGAAAATGGCTTTACTGTTGGCAGGTTTTGTGCACCTGGTTTTACCCCTACAGAACCCCATACCTGAGCAACATGGACAAGTGTGCTTTTCCCAGATTGAAAAGCTCAGCTGTAGTCTAAATGAAATGGGATAAATTATCTTTTGCACAATTATCCATTAAAGAGAGAATTAGGATTAATATTAATCACAGATGTTTCATCAAGTTTTATTATCAACCAGATTGACTGCCAAAGTGCTTTCTGGAAGATATTTTCTCTCCCTCCCCCACCTGCTACTGAGAACAAACTGTTATTATGGGGCTTTAGATAAAGATGAATGGGTTTGGCGATTCATTGGCGGAAATCCATATTTTACAATACATTCTCTTTCAATTCAAGGCATCAAGGAAAAGCATGGGTTGTCACTTTCATGATAAAATTATACAATGGAGACACAAGAGGGGAACCATTCTCCCTCTACCACCACCCCCCATCAGATACAGGTTAATCAATTGCTATCCAAGCTTGGAGTCACTCAACTCATATTTTAAAAACTTTGTCAAGTCTTACTTCTAAGTAAACTAATCAGAATGCCCATGTAATTCTTGTAGTTTACCCATCACATTCAAGTTCTTTAATATTGCTTTTCATTGTTGTGTCTGTTTTCAGGAATCATTTATTGCCAGATGTATGACCCTTAATGACTGGGAACATTTGTTAATCAAAGTCCGCCATAGACCAGTACTGGATGCAGGACATTTTAAAAGTTCATGGAAAATGTATACTATGAAAAAAAAAACTGTGCATAATCTCAAAAGTTTTCCAACAAAAGCAACAGATTTTAATTCCATTTTCCCACCAACTTTTAAATTAGCCTCCTGTCCATTAGGATTCCCCAGGACCTTTTCCCCTAGTCAAGAGGTCGATGTTTTCCACTGAAGACCACAGGATGGTCAGGATCCAGACGGTGCTGGGGACAGAAGCAATAAACACAAGTGGATAGTCTCACCCCAGTAGGCATCACATATTCTCAGCACTAGCATTTCTCCCTTCCTGTGTCGCTCTGCTTGGAATTCAAGTTCCTGGAGAGGAAATTTGACTGGCATAAATGCTGTCCTTTGGAAAAAACAAAGAGCACCTTGATTGACAGTCCCAAAACTGCATGGAATAAGGAAAGAGGAGTTTTTCAAAGTTTTGCTTATTGGTTTGCTTTTTATCCTCAGGAAGATGAGTGGTGATGCTGAATAGGCAAAAATAACCCCTGACCAAAACGAGGGTGTATTTCATTGATGAATAGTCTTGTAGGATATCTGGAATGGTTCAAAACAAAGGAAGAAACTTATATAATAAATCCTTTAAGTGCAACAGAGACAGAGCATCAATTTACTATTTATATTCCTGGCTTCCTTGCAGGAATATTTTACCTTTGTCCAGTACTTTTACATTTGTCTAGTACTGTTGCAGGCTTGACTGAGGTCAACAAATTGAAGGAATATGGCTCATGTTTTCCAGCTAAGACTTAATTGTCTTCCTTCTTTCAATGGAGATAATGAAAAACACCCTGTTTCTTCATTTCCGCTTTCATTCAATGGACATCAACAGAATTGAAGGGAATCAATGGGCAAGGTTAAGTCTTACTTCCACCTCTACCCAGCTATAGTTATGTCCAGAGTCAGTCACATAACTCAGTAGGTTTCTTGAAATGTGAAAGAGGAGATTGGACTACATTGGGGATCTCAAAATGTTCCAAGGTCAAATTTAAGTTTCTGTTAAAATTTTTAAAGTTTTTTTTTCTCTGCAAAACTTTCACGGAGCTTAAATATGGCACTGTGTATTGTAATTCTCCAAACATACATACATTTTGTGGTACTCACCAACCCATTAGACCTGCAAACTTTTCATGCATCTTGTAAGATAGATTACTTAGAAAATCTAATTCAGATTTGAAGTATAAAACTATCAAAAGTGCAAAACCTATTTTAAAACCATGCATTGTCCATTAATAAATCTTTTTAAAAATATTTATTTATTTATTTATTTATTTGAAAGGCAGAGTCCAAAGACGCAGAGGCAGAGGCAGAGGCAGAGAGAAAAGTCTTCCATCTGCTGGTTCACTCTCCAAATGGCCAGAGCTGGGCTGATCCAAAGCCAGGAGCCTGGAGCTTCTTCTGGGTCTCCCACATGGGTGCAGGGTCCCAAGGGGTTGAACCACCTTCCACTTCTTTCCCAGGCACATTGGCAGGGAGCTGGATAGGCAGTGGAGCAGCCAGGACTCGACCGCCATCCATATGAGATGCTGACATTGCAGGTGGAGGCTTTACCCGCTACGCCACAGCGCCGGCCCCCGCCCCTCGTCCATTTTATGTGTGAAAGAGAGGGAGAGAGAGAGAGAGAAGGATGCAGATGCCACTTGGACTGGCTGTTCTTACAATACCCATTTCAAGTTCTTTTACATAACTGCTGTCACTTTGCTGAAATCTAAATACAAAGCACAAAAACGAAACTTGCTCCACTCAGTAGGCTGGTGCAGTGCGTGTTTGGTGTGTGGTCTGCTGTGGGTTTTGCTCGTCCTGAGAAATGCGTGTGGCTGGCCTGCTTTTCTGAGCATGCATAGGCTTAAGTCTTTTGACTCAGAGCACGCTCTGTATTATTTTTATTGAGCTTCATCCCACTTAATGGACCATCATTACCTGGCTTCAAGGACTGGTTACCCCACCCAGATAATCATACTCACAAGCCTGTTCTGCAGTCCGTCTCACGTTCTTTGATGAAAACATTAAGTAATGCCTCAAGAATGACTAAGCCAGGGGCTAGAGGCTGCTAGGCCTGCAGAGTTGGTTCTACTCAGTGCTAATCCAGTTTCTGCAGTGACTGCCGCGCCAGAGTTGCACGCTCCAGGAATGCGTCGCAGGCTGTCATCTGGTTTCTCACTGTTCTACCAACAGTATCATGCTGCTTATACCTTGCACCAGGGCACTGTTCCTGTAGCCCTTGGGGGTCCTGATCCCTCATAGGCCTGATGCTGGGGGTACAGGTGGTGGCTGAAGCTCTTTGAATGAGCAAGTTCTGACTGCTGGATCTAGAAGGTTCCCTCAAAAGGGGACATCTTCTGAAGCTACCCTAGAATGTAGATAATATGTAGGATGCTGCCATATGCCAAGCCCTGGTAATCCAACGATGAGCAATGAGGTGTGAGCCTGTCCTTCTAGCTCCAGGGTACACATGGGTGCTCTGTAAATGCTTTCGGAACTGCCTCATGTCTGCTGACCCCTTCAGATTGGCCAGTGCATCCAGGTTGCCGAAAGGCCCTCACTGAGCCCGCTCCCCTTAGCAGTGCCAATGCCTTTGTGCTTAATCTGCTTGTGGAGTTAAACACCTGCTGGTTCTTTGGTTCACAGAACACTGATGACGGCTTGATTTGCTTTTTAAACCTTCTTCTTTAAAATCTAAGGGCCTGAGAGCAAGGACTCCATTTCTCTTCTCTCTCATAAGCATTGTGGCACAAGGAAGGGAAGGAAGAATGGATCAAGGATGCAGTGACCTTCTGTGGGAGAATCCAAGAGACCCAGGGCTCCCTTGGTCAGCATTTGAACAAGGCTTGGAGCCCACCAAAGCTTGGACAGGACAGTTCCTATTGTCTGGGATTTCTGATCTGTGAAGCTATCAAGACTAGGAGAAGGCAGATGCTGCTAAATTATTTCTAAAATTCTGTTTTTCGGTTCTAGAGGTAGTTTTCAAGTGAAATGGCGTAGAAAGAAATAATTAATGTTGATTTTATCCCCTTGAGGCAATCCAAACAGGACTATATCATTTCAAACAAGCATGACACGTGAAAATTAGGATTTTACGAAAGATAAATTGCAGAGTGATCTTCGTTTACAAAAATGGAATTCTTTTCAATAGCCCCAGAGCTTTTAAAAAAGATGATTTGATTGCTAAAAATCCAGTTTACATATACTTTTCAGGATCAGATGGGTGAGAAGGAGCAAAAAATAGTTGAAGATCCCGAAAAGATGCCAGTGGATGAGTGGGAAAACATTTCTTTGAGAGTGAGATGAAGTTTTTGATGCTGGAGAATTGAGATTAGGAATTGTATAAAGTTCTTAGTGGGATGTTGGTGTGTGGTGTGAGGGGAGATTGTGGCGGTAGGTCTGGCCCTGCCTGCCCTCAGACTCTTACAGATGCAGGACCACACTGCGGAGTGGCTGGTAGCTACTTAGAGGACAGAGCAGTTCCCTAACGTCACCAGTTTTTCAAATTACTATCAGAGACACCTCCCACTTTCCATCCCTATGCTTTCTGGAAATAGAATCATAAAGCAGAGAATCGTGAAGTGCCTCCCACTTTGCTTTAGGAGGAAGTCTTAATTGAGACTGTGTCTCTGACATATATTTGAGAAATATAAATCAAAACTATGACCATCCCTGTGTCAGGGGCCAAGATACAGTCGCCATAACCTTCCACAGTTATTTAAACGAGTAAAATTATACCCTTCTCCATAAAAGGGACATCAGTGTGTTCTACCCATAGATTTTACATGCGCTGTAAATATGTTCAGCAAATAAAAAGTCAACTGCACCATGCATACGTTTTAGCAGAACCAGCTTTAACACAAACTCATTAAACATTTAATTCCAGTAATTTCATTCTCGGTATTTAAAAGGGCCTCTGGGGATGGTCCCATTGCTCTCATCCCGTCCTCATGAGTTTGCGTGAACACATCTTTTTGTCTTTTGATAAATGTCCCTGCGTCAGATCAGCCTCTTCAGTCTCCTTTTCCTGAGTAAGAGGAACTCTGCTATATGACGTGGCGCCCCCAAAATGATGAAGCTTACTTCCTTGAACTTGTAGATTGAGGAAACTGAACTACAAGGACTCCAAGTTCCCAAACCCAGGGGTCTGAGGATGTGTTCAGATGGGTGATGCTGAGATTCTCCTGCAGGTCCAAGTCAGGCCAACCATGGTCTACAGAAAGGACACTAAGGAAAAAATGCAGCCCCTTCTTGCACATGTCTCATGCCTGGTTGATCCTCTGCCATCATCTGCCTTCACCCTTCACAGCAATGGCTTGGAAACAACCACCAAGTTATTAGTAGAAGTGTTTTTTTCAAAGCTTTGTGAAAGTCATTTTTTTGCTTTATGCAAACAGTGCGTCAGTACTTCTTAACTGAATGTGGAGGAAAACCCCACTCGATCTTGAAAAAATAAGCCACTTATTCATATTTGTAGCAGACACAAGGACCTGCTGGCATTGAGCAACATTCACGTGCCTGCTCAGTGCCTGGATTTCTTAAAGTCTGCATTCATTTATTCGAGAGGCAGGGAGACAAACAGAGCTCCTATGTCCTGGCTATCCTCAGAGAGCCTGCAACTGCTGGTGCTGGGCTGGAGCCAGAAGTCAGACAGGCAGTCCAGGTCTCCCATGTGGGTAACAGGAACCCCGCTACTTGAACCATCTCTGCTGCCTCTTTGCATTGGCATTAGCAGGAGGCTGGAGTCAGGAGCTGAGAATGGAACTCTGATCCGGGACACAGGTGTCTTTAACTACTAGGCTGGACTCCTGCTCCCACCGATTGGACTTCTTATTTATAGTTAGATTAGTGAGCTAACAAGCATTCTTCTTGGGATGACTTTGTCTTCCATTCATTTACTCTTCCCTCTCTTTCTCACTTCATTCAGTAGATGTTTACTTCATGCATCCTGCTGGCCAGGGAGGATTTGAAACTTTGTGAATACCAAAGAGAAAAATAGGGAAAGGCCCAGCTTTGATAGAACCTCCCTGCCCTGGGCACAAGAGACAGGGGACAAGATCAATGAGCTAGTAAGCAAACATGAACTCTGTCTGGTGGGTGGTGAGTCCCATCATGAAAATACAGCAGAGAGGGGGCTGGCGCTGTGGTGTTGTGCGTAAAGCCACTGCCTGCAGCGCCGGCATCCCATGTGAGTGCCAGTTCGAATCCCGGCTGCTCCACCTGCAATGCAGCCCTCGGCTGTGGCCTGGGAAAGCAGTAGAAAATGGCCCAAGTCCTTGGGCCCCTGCACCCGCATGGGAGGCCTGGAAGAAGCTCCTGGCTCCTGGCTTCAGATTAGCTCAGCTCTGGCCATTATGGCCAACTGGGGAGTGAACCAGCGGATGGAAGACCTCTCTCTGTGCCTCTCCTTCTCTGTGTAATTCTGACTTTCAAATAAATAATCAATTTTTTTTTAGTGAAAAAAAAAAGCAGGGTGAGGAGCAGAGAAAATAAAAAGGCAGGGAGACTGGTGTTTCACAGATAAAGTATTTTATACAGGGTGGTCAGGAGAACCCAGGAACTGGAAACATACAAAGTTACCCTTGGCGCATGCTATCTGTAACGCTATCCTGATTGAATTGAAATATGAATCTGCTTCATGAATGAAGCTGAGGCATCTGTTATTTTTCTGAAGCATCGGGAAGAAGCCCATGACCCTGTGTAGGTGTGAAAAGTAGGTGGGTTTGGCTTCGGTGAGCCCCTTCCCCAGGCAGACCCTACCATAGGTTGGGTTTGGAGAAAAGGAATTGGTGTTTCCCAAGTTACTTTTTGGTTCCGTGTCAGCTGGTTTGCTAATCATACTGTCCGGTGCTTAGGCACCTTTGGGGTGGGAACCGGCAAAAGGTGTCCGGATTGAAGGCCCATGGTGTGAGGTTAGAGACAGCAAGGCCAGACCCAGAAATCTCTCCTCCCACCCACGTTTTCTTTCTGGAGCACAAGTTACTGTTTCCTCCTCCCGTGGTGCATGTGGGTACTTAGGAGTACCTCGGTTAGATTTTTCCTGACACACTCCTGATGAGGAAATATGCAGAGGACAGGGCTCCACAGCAAACCCCCCACTGAAACCTCTTGCCAATGTGTAGGATTGCACAGTCCAGTTAGACCCAGTTTACCCTGCCCCCGCCTCCCCCCACCCCCTGCCAGACATCTTTGGAAGGACTTTTAAGAGCTTCTGGGAAATTATGAAACAAATATTTGAAGTAGGGCAGATGTGCAGAAAAGTGTGATTTATACTGTAAACTGAGGTTGATCATCTTGGCTTCAGAAAGTGTTAGCGTGAGTAGTCTATTCTGCTTTCCACTGGCAGTGCTTAGCATCGGCCAACCCCTTATCCCTTCTGAGTCTCCGTTTCCTTGTCCCTAAAATGAGGCTAATAATCCCCACCTTGGTGAACTGTGCCAAGGGTTAAATTTAGTCAACCTGGCACAGGGCCTGGTGCCCAGAAAGAGTAGATAAATGAGGGCTGTCACAAAAATACTATTGGTTTTTTGCATCCTCAGATACAGTTCCCTCCCATCCAGCTCCATGTCAATTAAGTAATTTCCGGCTTCTAATTTGTATTTGGTCAAGTAAAATGATAAAGAAATAATATTCTAGAGTCACTGGTAACAAAGGAATCCAAAAACAAAAATATGAGTCTTGAGAGTGAATTCCTCTAAGCCGTCACTGGTGACCGTCCTGCAACATTCATTCAGAAATGCTACGCTAATGAGAACTCCCCCTTGGTTGTGATAATAGTCTATCATTTCAAGCTTGAACCGTGTGTACTTATTTGGCCTCATTTCAGAATAGCAAATTATTTCAAACTGATTTCATTTCTTGAAAATGTCCTTTTGATTTAGGTCATGCATTGGATTACATGAGTCGTAGTCCTACAATCCATCATCCAACATAAACTCTGTGTTTCTGAGCTATTTTAAGATTGAGCCACTCCAAACAATTTTAATAAATGACAGAAAGGGGCGACAGGGTTCCTTGAACCTCTAATTTACCTTTTTAATGCTCATGCTGGCTTGTTGTTCTGTTTTAAGGTTTATTTTTCCCTTTAAAATAGCTTTGCACAAAGAGAAGAGTCTGCTAAATACTATGGCAAGGGAGTGTTTACAGATGCAAATGACTTCTATTTAGGGAGCTCCTGATTAGAACTGGAAAGAATGTGGCACTGGAAACCATGTGGATAACCTTTCAAAAAAAAAATCTCACGATAGGACTGACTTGGGACTTTTAGAATGGAGGCTCACTGCGGGAAGGCTGTACCTGTACGCCCTGGGCCGCAAGGGACCTCAGATGAGAACTTGTCGGCCCAGCTGTACTTTTCTGCCTTAGAAGAAACCTGCATGGCCGGTGCCGTGGCTCAACAGGCTAATCCTCCGCCTTGCGGCGCCGGCATACCGGGTTCTAGTCCCGGTCGGGGCACCGGATTCTGTCCCGGTTGCCCCTCTTCCAGGCCAGCCCTCTGCTGTGGCCCGGGAGTGCAGTGGAGGATGGCCCAGGTGCTTGGGCCCTGCACCCCATGGGGAGACCAGGAAAAGCACCTGGCTCCTGGCTCCTGCCATCGGATGAGCGCGGTGCGCCGGCCGCAGCGCGCCGACCGCGGCGGCCATTGGAGGGTGAACCAACGGCAAAAGGAAGACCTTTCTCTCTGTCTCTCTCTCTCACTGTCCACTCTGCCTGTAAAAAAAAAAAAAAAAAAAAAGAAGAAGAAGAAACCTGCAACAGGTGAGCCAGACTGTTTCCACAGATCCATCTTTCTGACCCAGCAAGGACATCAGCTTCTTTCCCTGGGTCCTGTCCGTCTCTCCTAGGTGCTTTGTCACACACGGCATAACTCTCTCTCTCTTTTTTTAATTGCATACAGAGCAGGCCACAAAGTCAGAAAAAAAAACACAGTCCTCATTGGCAGACCTGATTTATTTATTTATTTGTTTTCTTCGAGCTACTTATGCCCAGAGAAGATCTGCTCTTCGGTTTCCTGTTTTTAAAGACTAGCCTCCCGGGGCCCTCCAAGCGCTGGCTCCCGAGAGTTGCGGCGGGTCTTATTCTGAGGATGGAAGTCGCACTGCCGGTGCCTCCCAGGGCGGGGCTCCCGAGGCTGGCCTGGCTCTGAGCCCCGCGGTAGAGGGAACTAATGAACATGTCAGGCGCGTCTCAGTTTTCCCGGTTCTGGCACAGCTGTGGCGCTTTCCGCCTCCCTGCTGCGAGGCACAGCACGCTGGCCATTTGTTGGCAAGTTCATATTTCACACTGCAGGGAATTGAAATGATTGAACAGACAGAAGAAGAGTTTTATTTGCAGTAGCCTACGTATCCCCAGACTCTGATTTGGCATAAAACATCTGCTTCATGATCTGCTTCAAGGCCCGTGCCTTTCTTCCCACAAAGGTTACGACTTCAGGCAAGCTGTGCCTTCGCGGGCGGAGGAAATTCGCCCCGAGACTTGATTTAGTCGGAATCAAAGCCTCCTGCCACAGAATTTCTTTTTTCAATTATCTTCCAAGAGGCAGAAGGCTTTGAATGTATCAGTATAATACACGTAATGCAATCGGGCGGCCACGCCTTTGGCCCCGTGGCTAGGAGTGGGCAGTGTCCATGCGGGGTGCACCCCTTGTGCCAAGCCCCGGGAACGTCCCCAGCCAGCCCTGCCAGCACTCGCCTTGGTGAGAGCGCAGAAGAGGGCTAGCCCTTGCATGTCCGTGTGATAAATCACCCATGCCTCCGGTTCACCTGCAATGTTTACTTCTTTCGCATTATAAAAGCAAATGGACGGGAGGCTGCAAGTAACGATCGCGATTTGTCATGGTGCGGAAACCACACTTAGCCTTTGTTTGGTGGTACGCTCCTAATTACTAATTATATTTACCCGCGTGAGTTCGTCGGGCATAGTCATATTTTTTGCTTAAGACAGCCCTGGCTGGCCTTACAGAGATACATACAAAATTAAATCCTGGCACTTTATTATGCTCGAGCAATTAGATGCCATCCTCCTAATGAGAAACACGACGTCTTCATCGCTCGCCTCTATATTTTCATGTTGTTTTAATGCAGACATTTACTAGAATTGGATCCAGTCATCCCCCTGCCTGCATACACACACGCAAACAGGCACGCACGCACACGAACGCACGCACGCACGCACGCACCCTTAATTGAATATCTGCATATCCCCAAGGAGTCCTGGGGCGGAAGCCCTGTATTCATCTTCTTTAGTTCTTAGGCCACTTTGGTTTAAGAGGAAGAACTGTTGCTTTTATGAAGTGCCTTTTTCTATAAAGTCAAAACCTCACAGCAGTGCACAGAAAGCCGATGGTATAAAGGAGCTAAGTAGAGTCTTTAATAGAGAGAGCTGGGTTGTAAGTGTTTTTGTTCCTACAGAGCAGATAGATTTAGCTCCATCTGTTCCATATTCATAACAAAGGAGCACACTTACAGGAGGGCCCACTTCCCTGAGCAGCCTGGTAATGATCTTTTCACCGCAATGAAAGGATCTGAACCCAGGGGCTTGGCCCTGGAAAAAGCCCTTCAGAATCCTGATTTCCTGGTAACTCAGGTTGACATAAATTTTCCAGATAGAGCGAGCGGGAGTGGGGTGGGGGTGGGGCGGAACCCACTCATCGCTCATCTCCCGGGAGCATGGTGTATTTGGCAAGTTCACATTGCGTGCGTTCTGCCCTCCCCCCCTCCATTCCCACCAGCAACCAGGGCTGATTTGTAATGAGGAAGAAGGGGGGCGTTTGCACTTGAAGCATCGGAAGGCATCATGGGGTTGGGGCTGTTCCTCTGACTCCTGAGTTGTTTCTATTCCGACTTTTTAATCTTTGCAAAACTGGGGTTAATGAATAGAAATATGAGTTGCACCAAATAAGGGGAAGCCCCTATTGAGTTTTGTAATTAGCAAACATCTAAGGCAATTTCAGTCGAGACTTCCTAGATTACAATGATAAATTGACCCAAGAATCCTCTTCGGCTAGGCAGAGGAAAAAAATAGAATAAATGTTGTCCCCAAATGCCAAGAAATTCAGTGACTCTTCCTAATTAATGTGGCAGTTAGAGTCAGCATAGGTATTAGTATCGTGGCTAACGGATAGAATACTTGTTTTTATATGTTAACTCCACACATTACTTTACAAAGAGAAACCTATCTTGAAGGATAGTTATC
Source organism: Sylvilagus floridanus (assembly GCA_949820135.1). Lineage (NCBI taxonomy): Eukaryota > Metazoa > Chordata > Mammalia > Lagomorpha > Leporidae > Sylvilagus > Sylvilagus floridanus. The sequence goes on along the minus strand of OX463246.1, from coordinate 28,788,005 downwards.
CTTTTCTCTGTTGTGCAAATATATTTCTCATTTAGTATCTATTTCTTACATTTATTATCTCGAGTGTATTTCTTACTAAAGTTACAATTGTAATTTGCCAGCCTCTTGCTGCCCTCTGTGTGGTACCTGCTTGCTAACCTAGGGTTTCTGGCGCATCAGATCATAAACAAATCTCTTCGAAAGTTTTCATCTCGCTGGCTGCAGATTGCTCCGTGCGTTAGCCAGAGGAAATAGAAAAGTAATATTTACGGAGAGAGAAGAGCGGCAAGTCAATCTGTGAAGATTTCGGTTTCGGGAACTCCATGGTACCTTTATTTAGCTTCTGTAATACATGGACCTGCATATTTCTGGCTCACTCAGTTTTCAGTCCATTCATTTATGCTTTCCTTCAAAGACAATTTTTGGCCGCCCTATATTAGGTTGTGGAAATACTGTGTGGTGTTAACACAACAAATAGCCCTGCTTCCGGAACTTTCTGCTTAATTAGGAAACAGCAAACTAGAAAACAAGCAGATCTATGACTCCCAAGTACACCATGACCTTCAGGGGGCTGGGTGTGGCTAGAGAAAGAGGGAGCCTTTGGCTGGGTGCCTCTGGAGGCATTTTCTTAGGAAGCAGCTCCCGAGCCCTGACCTGAAAGGAAAGATCCGTGTGACTGTTTGGTATGTGAAACGTCAGTGTTTGGTCCCCAGGGAAGAGTATTTTTTGAAGATTTTTCATTTGAAAGGCAGGGTGACAGGGAGACGTTTCATCCCTAGTTCAAGCCCCAAATGCCCATATTAAGCTGTGCTGGGCCAAGCTGTAGGCAGATGGAGCCAGAACTCCATCTGGGTCTCCCATGTGGTGGCAGAGGCCCAAGCACCTGAGCCGTCGCCTGCTGCCTCCCAGGCACATTAGCAGGAAGCTGGATCAGAAGTGGACCTTAGGGCCAGTGCTGTGGGGTAGCAGGGAAAGCCGCTGTCCGAGATGCCAGAGTCCCATATGGGCGCCGATTCGTTCCCTGGCTGTTCCACTTCTGATCCAGCTCCCTGCTAATGGCCTGGGAAAAGCAGACGAAGATGGTGCAAGTGTTTGGGCTCCTGGCCTCTGCCTGACCCAGCCCTGGCTGTTGCGGCCATCTGGGGAGTGAACCAGCGGATAGAAGATAAGAGCTCTCTCTTCCTCTCTCTCTCTCACTCTCACTCTTTCTCTCCCTTTCTCTCTGTTACTTTTTCAGATAAAATAAAGTAAATCTTAAAAAAGTGGGCTGGCGCCGTGGCTCACTAGGCTAATCCTCCGCCTGCAGTGCCAGCACCCCGGGTTCTAGTCCCGATTGGGGTGCCGGATTCTGTCCCGGTTGCCCCTCTTCCAGTCCAGCTCTCTGCGGTGGCCGGGAAGGCAGTAGAGGATGGCCCAAGTGCTTAGGCCCTGCACCTGCATGGGAGACCAGGAGGAAGCGCCTGGCTCCTGGCTTTGGATCAGTGCAGCGCGCTGGCCATGGCGGCCATTTGGGGGGGGGGGTGAACCAAGAGAAAAGAAAGTCCTTACTCTCTGTCTCTCTCTCTCACTGTCTAACTCTGCTTGTCAAAAAAAAAAAAAAAAAAAAAAAGTGAACAAAGTCCCAGGCACTTTGATATGGGATGTGAGCTTAACCCACTGCACCATACCACCCACCCTGGAAAGGTAATTCAGAGGTTACCTTGGATTTAAAATTTGATATTTGACTTCTTAAAGTAAAATTTTTAAGAAATCTTCCAAAAAATCTCAAACAGCCTACTTAACTTAGCTTATTAATCAGATACTGTATGTAAAGCTAATAAATAAAAATATTTGGTTCCATTGACAAACTTAGTTCATTGAACTCCTTCAATCATTTTAAGTCAACCTAAAGATTATATATGTTCTTTAACTGCTTTAAAATCTCAGTTTTCTGAGTGTAAAACCTTCCCAAGTACTTAAGTAGTTCTTATCATTATAATAAATTAAACTTGAAAATATGATGAACTATCAGGTTTCTTAAATGTACTGAAACTGCATGTAAACCTAAGATTTCCCTTAATCACCAGTCTCAATCAATTACTCTATTATGTGATTTAAATTGGAATTACATGTCTGACCTTTTTCCCAAATTGGCCAAAGTTATCTTCCACTTTAAAAGTTGGAAAGTTCCACATTCACAAGGAATACCAGTCGTATGGTTTGGATTCCCTTAAAAACGCCTGTACTTCGTTTTTCAACTCCACCGTGGTTGAAGGCTGGTTGTAGCTCTCAGCACAGTTTGGGGGCTTGCCTTCTCCCGTCTGCGGTGCCTTAACTTGCCGAGGCTTCTTAAGGACACAGGGACTTCGGACTGGATGACCCCACCCTTAAGAGTGAGCCTCTTCACCCAGTGCTGCTATTTGTCATTACTTAAAGAAACCCATTGTCCCCTGGGCGCTAACCTCCCCAGGCCTTTATTTTCCTGCTCACTAGAGGGGCCTGCAACCCCTACCCACACTGTCATTTGCTTAGATTCTGTGGCTCTAGTGGCACCCACGTTCTTTTCACTTATTTCTTGAGGCCACACACTGTTCCACACATTTAAATGTTCCCTGCTTGAATCTGGGATTACGGCTTCGGCTGCCTCTTAGGTCAGTTTCCAAGACCATTCCACAAGAAGGATCCTGTAGAGAGGGAGTTCTCCAGGAAAATGGGAGAGGAAAAAAATTAAATTTTTCTAAATGCATTTGGCATTTGCTTCCAGTCTTCTGTTTTTCTTTTTGTTCTAATCCTAAATTGTGGTACATGTTTGTCAACACGATAAATATGTAGCTGGGGAGTGTGTTTGTGCTGTGATGAAGAGCAGGTTGGGATGCCTACATCTCCTATCAGAGGGCCTGGGTTCAAGTCCAGCTCCACTCCCAGTTCCACACCCTGGGAGGCAGCCGGTGATGGGTCCTGCCATCCACGCGGGAGACCCGGATTGAGTTTTTGGCTCCAGCTGAGGACTAGTGAGTATTGAGGATTAGGTCAGTGGATGCGAATGTTTGCTCTCCCTCCCTCACCAAATTAAAAGCAAAAAATGTGCAGCTAGACAGATTTTTTTTAAGTCTTCATACTTACTCTTTGAATCTTTATTGAATACCTGCTGTGAACAGAGCCATGAACTCCCCAGAACCAAAAACTCAGCAACTGGGCATGGCTCCGGCCGTGGGGAACCTGCAACTCCAGTGGCAGAGAGAAGATGTAATAGCAGTTCTAAAACAAAACACAGGGAAGCTAGGGGCAGGATTCAGGGATATTAAGGAGACAGAAACAGATTCCTGTAAGGACCCCGAAGAGAGTGATTGTGTTGGAGAAATGGAGACGTATCTCCCGTGGCCGGAGGAAGCTGGCATTTTGAGAGGCAACAGAAAGGTCATGTGAGAAAAGGCAGAGTTTCCTGCAGGCTCTGGGGTGCAATATTATTGGGACTATCTATTCAAGTGAACTGAAAAGAGTGGGAAAGATAAGGAAAGAAACCAAGGTTAGGCCAGCTGATGGGAGACCCCGGCCGCCGTACTGGGGAGTGATGGACAGGAAGAGGCAGCCAGCAATTTCACTGGGCACGGCCCTGCTTAGAGACAGCCCGAGTAAGTAGAATTTAGTCCCTAAGATAGGTTTTGATTTTATTCACTCTCTGCATTCACATAAAAACCGTCATCAAAGAAAGCATTTTTGGAATGAAATAAAACGTGCATTGCCTCCTTGGTAAAATTTAGCCTTCTAAAGAGAGAACGTTCATTTGTTCAGGCCCCTAGGGTTCCATTAGGAAGCTGCAGCCGGAGTGCATGGCTGTCCCTGCCCAGGTAGTTATGTAACCGCCAGGAATTTTCAACGGGAGGGAGGGATATGGTTAAGAAAACAAGAAAGAAATAACTGATTTGCATCAGTAGATATTTACTCCAATGTCATGTGCAAGAGTGTTGAAGAGTGCAGCGGGCACCATTTGTGCACAGCAGCACAGCATCCCTGGGTGTTGTAGGCACTTCGGAGCTGGGAAGCGACCCCAAGTACTCCAGTACAGGCCACAAGTGTCCTAGCACATGGCTTACCTGCTAGGTCAGACACAGACACACATTCCATCCCTTTAATGTAATAGCCTGCTCATACTCAGTTTTCTTTTTAAAGATTTATTGATTTGAAAGGTGGAGTTAGAGAGACAGAGAGATGTCCCACCCAATGGTTCACTTCCCAAATGGCCACAGAGCAGTGACTGGGCCAGGCCCAAGCCAGCAGCCAGGATTTTCCTCTGGGTCTTCTACATGGGTGGCAGGGGCCCAACCACTTGGGTCATCCTGCACTGCTTTCCCAGGTGCCTTAGCAGAGAGCTGGATAGGAAGTTGAGCAACTGGGATTCGAATTGGAGCTCATACAGGATGCTGACAGTGCTTAACCCTTGTGCTACAGTATCAGTCCCTGCTCACACTCTTAAAATGAACTTAAAAAAAAGAAGTCACAAGGGACCCAACATTGTGGCGTAGCTGATAAAAAGCTGCTGTGTGCTCCACTGGCATCCCATATGGGTGCCGGTTTGAGTTCCAGGTGTTCCACTTTCAATCCAGCTCCCTGCTAATGCATGTGGGAAAGCCCTGCCACCTATGTGGGAGACCTGGAGGAAGCTCCTGGCTCCTGGCTTTGGCCTGGCCTAGCCCTGGTGATTTCAGCCATTGGGATGTGAGACAACAGATGGAGGATCTCTCTTTCTCTCTCTCTTTTTCTCTTTATCTTTGTAGCTCTGCCTTTCAAACAAATGGATAAACATTTTTTAAAAGATTCATTCATTTATTTGAAAGGCTGAGTTATAGAGGCAAAGAGAGAGAGGTCTTCCATCTGCCCTTTCACACCCCAATTGGCCACAACGGCAAGAGCTGGGCTGATCCAAAGCCAGGAGCCGGGAGCTTCTTCCGGATCTCCCCAGCGGGTACAGGAGCCCAAAGACTTGGGCCATCTTCCACTGCTTTCCTAGGCCATAGCAGAGAGCTGGATCGGAAGTGGAGAAGCCAGGACTCAAACTGGTGCCCATATGAGATGCTGGCGGTACAGGTGGTGGGTTTGCCTGCTATGCCAGGCACCAGCCCCATCAAATAAATGAATAAATCTTAAAAAAAAAAAAAAGAAAAAATTCACAGAATGTTAGTATGATTTTTGAAAGGAACAGGGTTTTCTAGAGCCCTAATTCTTAAAATACCCCAGCCTCTGTGACATCCTCAAAAAAAAATGCCTCCATTACCTCTCCCCACCCCTCTACCCCAGCCCCCTCACATAACTGAAACTGTGGTCGAATCCAGTTTTTTTGCAGTTAGGCTACAAAGGGTCACACTTGAACACTTGGTTTTCTTTATGATCCACGAACAACTTTGTGTCCCCACTGTTCACACCGGGCCCCACCCCATCACCCTGCTCAGCACTCAGGCGTCCCTGCTGGGGCATTGCTTGGGGAAGTCCCCCGTCCAAGCAAGCAGCGAGCACAGAGCTGAGGATATCAGAGTGCAGAGGAGTGAAATGTAGGATCCTGGGCCTGAGTCCCTGGGTGCTCTGTATCATGTTATGGCCCCTTCTAAAGGAGCTCATACTTCAAATTTGCTTTGAGGTGGAATCTCATGAGGAAACTCGAGCATCGGTGGGTTACGCGCCTGGCCCAGCGCCCACAGAGTGAGGCAGAACGCAGAAGGAGAAAGTTCAGAGCATCACTATGTGCGCGCTGAAAAACACCCACACCAACCAAGGGCCTGGCCAGGACCCTGCCAGGCAGCACAGGGACGCAAGGGCTGTGCAAGGCTCCAAGAACTTCCAACTTTTTTTCTGGGAGCTTCTTTGTGTTGTATTAACTCGATGATTTATTAGTAATTTACTGTCATGCTACATTAGTGCTCTAGGATAATGACATTGTTTCTGTTGCTGCGAATGAGTGATGGGGTTTGTGGCTTTTCTTGCTTACCAGTTAACAGTCTGCCCTGACAGCACATCACAGGCTGTGGCCTGGAGCCCTGCAGAAGGAACAATATAAATCATTCCTGTTCCTGGGATGCTAGGAACTCTGCCTTTGGTCCGAATTTTTGTTTTTTGTTTTTTATTGTTATTCTCTTTACTATGTGGCTTCCGCTGAAGAATTTTTCTAATGGAATAGTGCTGCTCCTCTTGTTTGTTTTTGTTTTTAGCACACGATTCCTATCTGGCACAGCAGGTTCACCAAAAACACCACCAATGTGGGAGAGCCACTTGACTTGAAAGGCCTCTGACTGGCTCTTAACTAGGGTGGCCTCAGGCAAGGCACTTCCAAAAGTGAATGGAGATTGGAATTAAAAGATAAGCTTATTTTGGTACAAACATCTTTTGAAATTAGGTTTTGGAACATATGCATTTTTCTGAAAACCCCTCTCACGCATGGGTTTCAAAAGTTTGTTGTACCAAGTAAACTTACCTTTTAATTCCATTTTCCATAAAGTTTTGTAAGCGCTCTCATCGTTGCAAGAATTAATAATAGGAAACTTATTTTTCCTGTCCAGAGATTCTTAAAAAAAAAAAAAAAGTAAAATGCCTAGTAAGAAATGTAACTATTTCCTAAATGTTCTCTCACTCACTGTGACTTTAGAGTTTTCACTCAGGAAGAAGTTCAGATTTTGAATCTGAGATTGACTTAAGCTGTCTTAAATCGTCCTCAAAAGAAATGCTTCTTAGAGGGGACATCTAACGTCCCAGCCGTGTGTGCCGGCGCCTCCCTAGGCTGCAGATGTGTCCAAAGGCATGATCGGGTCCTGTCTGTTTATTCCTCGAAATCTGTAGAAAGAAATTTGCCTTCTGCCATTTACGGGAGGCAGCTAAGAACAAGTAATTGATCCACTGAGGCTTGGCTGCTGGGATTTAAAAAATCCTCAAGTTAGCATTTCCAGTGAGAACTTTGCCTGGGGAGGGGGTTTTGTTTTTGTTTTTTTGTTTTTTGTAGGGGGAGCTGGTGCCTCTCTTTGCCTTTTGTCTGAGGCTGCACAGCTGGGATTGATTTTACCTCCCTGCCCTAAACTTTAATTATTTGTTCCTGTTACAGTTCCCTGGTGTTGAAATCAAGCTTTAGCTCCAAGTATGTTTTCCTGCCCTTCTTGTTATATTGGGAGAAACACACAAGGCTTTTCCCTTTCTAGTTTGTGGAAAGACACTTCCCCAGCGCCCTGTCAAAGTTCCCGACGTTTCCATGATGTTTCCATGTCTCCCCAGCCCTCTGCTTCACTTAGTAACCTCCTTTCAAGTTGTACACCGGGCTCTCCGCCTGCCAGGGATTTCGGTCCTGAGTCACTGAGGGTTCCAGAATTAAATGTGTTGGCAAATTTCGCAAACTCCTTGTGGTAGCTCTTAGCAGGCGAGCCTGGTAAGCCAGGGCTGTGATGAGCAAGCGGTGAACTTCTGAATCTCCGCAGGTAGAACCGGTGAGATGTGTTCCCCCGTGACGGATGATTTTTGTTCTGCTGATGAAAATTTAGTGGTGCTTTTTTTTAAAACAAAACTGAAAAAAAGGGCAGCGAGCCAGTTGCAAATTGTTACTGGGGTATTCTTCCCTAAGAAGAGGCCTAACTTCTGTTTTAAGGATTTTTCTGGGAATCTGGTAACCATTTTCTGAGACGTTCATATGGCTTTGGTTAACCTCACTGCTATTCCCACCACTGCTGATCCCGCCCTCCACCCATATCCACGAAAATGGATTTTATTGATTCGTTAAATTCAAGGAGATAGTTCCAGTAGGACCCTGTATGTAAATGGGCTTTGCTTTTTTAGCCTTTATTGGGAAGGGAATATTAATGCTTAATTCCACCTTCACCTGCTTCATTTGCATATATTTATATTGTATGTTAAACCGCATGGAAAGCCTGCAAGGAAACACTGGGCCCTGCTAATGACTTGCACGAATTGAGAAATATTGCCCGTGGCAAACGTAATGGAAAACTGCATTTGTCCTGTTCCCACATCCACTCATTTCTTTAAAAAGAAGAAAGCAGCTGACTATCTTAAAAATAAAATTTCCCAAAGTAACCAGATTGACACAGGACACTAAAAACAGACGGATTTTGGCGTTAAGCATCGAGCTTTGAGAGTGAAGAGGGTTAGGCAGGTACGGGAAGGCTGGCGGAATGCAGTATCAGGCCCCCTCCTGCTGCATTTTTGTTTTTTCATGGATGGACTAGAAGATTGGTCACCTTGATCATTGGGCAGCTTTCCAGTTCCCCAAGTCCATAATGTTTGCCTTTGACTTGATGACCTGTGTAAAAGCTAATTGGTAGCAGTTCTTTGATGGTAAGAGAAGTCTTAAATTCCTTTAAGATCCTTTCTCTTCTGATGTCTTTACAGCTCACTTTGGCATTCTGGTTCTCTTAGTTAAGGAAAACCATTGTCTTAAGTTCACACCATATATCCAAATCTATTTAGATTCTCCCAGCCATTTTGAGTTAGAGGGCGGCATCACACTAATTGCAAAGAACAACAGAGGTTGACTCTGTTTAACAAACACAAACTAAGTTGTATGGAAAGGAAAATGAAAGCCAGTTTTTAAATCCTAGAGTGAGAACGGATAGCTATGTCTTGTAGTGTGGCTTCAACAGCAGTTACAATTGCTTCTTTTCGATGCATGCGTTAAGTGGACTTAACAGTGGACAGCAGCTCAAAATGCAAGCCTGTAAGGGACCCCGTGTCTTAGGTTGGAAATGCAACCTGCGGGAAGATCCATGGCAGTAGAGTGAGGGTGGAGCTCCCTGCGGGAGCCAGGATGCTCTGCTAGACTTCAGTCCTAAGCCTGCCACGGAAAGCCCTGGATCTCACAGATCTATTGATAGACAGGTTGTATGTGGTAGCTCTTGATTAACAAATGAGCCCACATTTGTTCTTTCATACTCTGTGGATCAAGAGCCAGGTGCAGCTTTGCTAGGTCTTGGGTCTCCTGCAGGGACGGTCATTGCAAGGCTCCGAGGAGAAGAGACCACTCACATCCACGATCATTCCCCTCCTTCAGCTCCTCGCCTGCTCCTGGGTGGAGGGCCTCCTCCCTCCTTGCCATGCCAGCGTCTCCACTATGAATCACACAATAGATCCCCCTTCCTTAGCAAGAAGGAAATTGTAGTGTTTTGCAACACAGGTGACGTTGCATCTGTTTTGCTGTTCCCTATTCATTTAAGAAGCAAGTTAGTGATTGCAAGCCTCTCCAAGGGAAGTGGCTACACAGGGAGGTGGCCACTGCTGAGAGCCATGTCCCTGGCTGCCTACCTACGGCGAGCAGGACACCCATGCCCATGTTCTCTCGCTGTGTCTGAATAATAGACCTCTAGGGAATTGTGGTGTGATTGTTAACGTGTAGCTGCAATGCTGAATTCAGCTTTTAGAATTTCCTTTGTAGGGGCATTGACTAGGGACCCTTTGGTGTATGGAACTGCCTGATTGCTGAGCCATCGATGGACTGGGTTTTCAGGAATGGCTGAACTTAGGGCCCCCTAACTGAGGTTAAGGAATCCGGGGAAGCAAAAGGGCCCTCATGGCCTTATTAGCACAGGCTCTAAACACAGAGAAGCAGAGGGGCCTAAGCTTGTATTTCATTATGTGTTGCAAAGTTTTGATGGGTGCTTTGCAGCTCATTAGGGCCCGATGGGTTGATTTATAAAGTTGCTATTAAGATAATGGAATGGGAGGTAGTGCTTATTTTAATGGGCCCCCATATCCCTACTCCTAATTTCCTGACTCCAAATTGTACATTTTCAGCAGGAAACTGAGTCAAGGATGTGAACTGAGATTGTATGGCAACTGTTTAAGACATTCCTCATTTTAATTTGAAAATTTTCTGTGGGAAAATCCATTTCTCTTTATGGGAAAATTTCAGGCCTAGGTTTTATTAACCTATTGCAGGATAATAGTTCCTTTTGGTTGCCAGAGCTCCAGTTTGGGTATTGAGGGACAACAAGTTTTCATTCTTTTGTCCCAGTTACTGTTGGTTGGCTTCTGGAGACCTGTGGACGTTCCCACAGAGGTCCCGGCGGTGGGGCAGGCCGTGTCACGCAGCGGGTGAGCCTGCATCCCATATCCGAATGCCTGGGTCAAGTCCCACCTTTGCTTCCAGTTCAGCTTTCTGTTAATGCGCACCTTGGGAGGCCTCAGCTGGGGTTCAAGTTCTCGGATCCCAACCACCCACCTCGGAGACCTGGAGCGAGTTCCGGGTTGGCTTCAGCCTGGCTCAGCCCGGCCTACCACAGGCATGTTGGGGAATTAACCAGTGGAGAGGAATTCTCTCCCTCTCTCTTTCTCTCTCTGCGTTTAAAATAAACTTTAAAATCCAATAAAAATCTCTACATTAATTATTTTTAAAAAGTCTCTCTAGTAAGCATGTTAGGGACATCCTCACCCTCCCAGATGAAGCTCACACTTGCTCCTGAGGCTGGACTGGCTCCCAGCTAAACCTCAGTCATCACCTTGGGCACTCTGGTTCAGACGAAGGTCCTCACTGGGATAGGCACAACCCGAGGGCAGAACAGTGTGTCTTTTTTTTAATTTATTTTTTATTTTTTGACAGGCAGAGTGGACAGTGAGAGAGAGAGACAGAGAGAAAGGTCTTCCTTTGCCATTGATTCACCCTCCAATGACTGCTGCAGCCGGCGCACTGTGCTCATCCCATGGCAGGAGCCAGGTGCTTCTCCTGGTCTCCCATGCAGGTGCAGGGCTCAAGCACTTGGGCCATCCTCCACTGCACTCCCTGGCCACAGCAGAGAGCTGGCCTGGAAGAGGGGCAACCGGGACAAAATCTGGTGCCCTGACCCGGGCTAGTACCTGGTGTGCCGGCGCCACGAGGCGGAGGATTAGCCTGTTGAGCCACGGCGCTGGCTAGAACAGTGTGTCTTATCCACAGCCTCTAACATGGACACTGCATGGAGTAGGAATTTTCCCAGCGTAGGAAGCCATGGGTGAAGCTGCAATGGCATGTCATGCGTGTTAGTAATTGTTCAATAGCAGTTTTCAATGATGGCCACTTTCAAAGGACAGCGGCACAAGAAATCAAGAAATATATACACTATGCGAGGACACTTCACAAAGCTCATGGAAAACTAGAATTCCAAGTATAAATGTATTTTAGTGCAAAAAACAGTTTTGAAATCATGCCTGGCTGTTTCCTAATACACATGTTACACATGTTGGGCACCCAGATGAAAGACGTAGCTTTGTAATATCTTCAGATATGTACGGACATATGACTGCATTCTGGCACACAGGTTTTGTAAATAATTTATGTCTATGCAAAATTGTACCTACATTTTATTTCCACTTCGGTTAAGATGTTGCTAATCCTTACAGAGTGGTACGTCACTAGAAACCCAAGTCCTGGCGTTATCTGCCTCCAGACAGGAGCCAGCCACGTGCGAAGTCTTACCTCCCTCACTTCCATCCTCAGCTCTGCTGGGCTCTTTGGCTCCTATGTGATCCAGAGATGATTTTCTTTATTGGTTTGCTTGTGGGAATATTGCATGTTTCCATTCTTAGGTTAACCTGTGATTTTATGCCCCGTGCCTTGTTTACCTATGACTGGTAAAGTGCTTTCGCGTTGCTGTGTGTCTGTAAATATCACTAAAGATTAACCACCTGTATATCTAAGTTGTGTCAGGTCAGCTAACATTTGTCAGCCAAGGGCTGTTGGGCACAGAGGAGTGAAGCCACACTCATACACTTTTAAACCTTGCATTTCAGAAAATGGAATTTTTATTTTTTTATTTTTTTGCTGGCTTGTGGAAAAGGTTGTCCCCTCTTTGGCCTTATTTTTATTTCGGCATGGTAAATGCAGGGCTTGAGCTATACTGAGCCGGCCAGGCTCCCTCTGAGGTTGACACTGAGGCTTAGGAAAATGTTCCATGAGTTCAGGTCAACCATTTATCGTAATCTGGGTCGTGTACTCACATATCACATTGCATATTAATACTCTGTACATTTTTCCAAGGAGTAGGGTAAGAAATCAGGCAGGGTCACAAGTCATTCCTGATGTGATTGCTACAGCTTTTCTGCTGATAGCAGATGAGGAGGTAGTGAGGAAGCTTGATGGGAAAGAGACGTTTAAATATTTTATATAAATGTGGGGGTACTTCAAAAAGTTCTTGGAAGAGTGGGATAAAAAAGATAAGTTTAGGGCTCAGCACTCCAGCGTATTGAGAAAAGCCACCACTTGGGAAATTCATATCCCATAGCAAAGTGCTTAATTCCAGGGCTGGCTCCTTCCAATACTTCCAATCCAGCTCCTGACTCACGGGCCTGGGAAGGCAGTAGATGATGGCCCAAGTATTTGGGTCTCTGCACCCATGTGGGACACCCAGATGATGTTCCTGACTCCTGTCTTTGGGCTGGCCCAGCTCCAGCTGTTGCTGGCACTTGGGGAGTGAACCAATGCATGGAAGACAGCACACTCTTTCTTTCTGCCTTTCAAATAAACTACTTATTCGTTTATGTTAAAGATTTATTTATTTATTTGAAAGAGTTACACAAAGAAAGAAAGAGGCAGAGAGAGAGAGAGAGAGAGAGATCTTCCATCCGCTGGTTCACTCCCCAATTGGCCACAACGGCTGGAGCTGCACCGATCCAAAACAAGGAGCCAGGAGCTTCTTCTGGGTCTCCCACACGGGTGCAGAGGCCCAAAGACTTGGGCCATCTTCTACTGCTTTTGTAGGCCATAGCAGAGTGCCGGATCAGAAGAGGAGCAGCTGGGACTAGAACCGGTGCCCATATGGGATGCTGGCATTTCAAGCTAGGGTGTTAACCCGCTGCTCCACAGAGCCGGCCCCACAATTTACTTTTAAATTAAAAAATAAGAAGTAAGTTTGTTTTAGTGCAAAATTCTTGAAAGCCATGTATAGTTTTTACATAATATGTGTTTCCATGAACTTTTTGAAGACCCCTCTCATATGAATGCGGTTGCTGTTTTTCTTTTTTCTTTTTGTGGAAGAATGTAGCTCACCAGGTAGCTAATGCTAATGTCTCTCTTTGAGAGCTAGAAAGGAAATCTGTAGGTTTCTTTCTTTCTTTCTTTCTTTCTTTCTTTCTTTCTTTCTTTCTTTCTTTCTTTCTTTCTTTCTTTCTTTTTTTTCTGGCTGGTTTATCATTTGCTGCTCTTTGGTTATTACAACTTGCCCTACAATAGTTTTTAGAGACTCAATTTATTTCTCCTAATCAGAAATCTGTGAAACCTATACCACATCCAAGAAGTGTCTCACCAAAACAATGAAACATTTGATCCTGCTTTAAAACTGCTTAGCTGGCAGTGTCATCCTCAAAATCAGTGATTTGCATGTGGCAAATCAAATTCAGGAGGCTGACCGGGAGTGGTCCCAGCCCTGGTGTACGGAGCAGCGGCATAAACAGCCCTGCAGCCGTGGTCTCTGTAATGAGTGGAGTCACCTATGCGAGTGGAGTTTGTGACAGGTGCACTTGCAGCTGGGGTGCACAGGAAGGACCCCGTTTCCTGGATCAAACCACAGAGTGCAAATATTGTGCCCTAAATAACACACCAGTTACTATCAATGCCAGGAGAAGACGGTTTTCCGACTTTGATTTAATGAAAGCCCGCAGCCAAGCCAGCTGGTAGCGCTTCTTCACCGCTTGTCAGAGCAACCACAGGAGCCGGGGAAGGGCCCTCGACATCTTTGTCTTTAAACTAGAGCTTTCAATAGGTGTGGCAGAGGGACACTGAGAATGCCTTGCTGTTCGATGGCTTTTAGGTGGTGAATTGCTCCTAGTTCCCCAGTTACCTGGATCTGGGGTTACACGAAGAGGTTCGCGCAAAATGAGTTTGGGGCTTGCATGTTGAACCCTGTCGCCTGCAAATCAGCAGTCGTGTTTTCTGGACTTACAGAAGGCACGTTGAAAGCCGAGCCTCTCTCTGTCACTCGGGGTATTACGGAACGCACTGTACGCCATATGTGTTTTGATTGATGTCATCTGCTTTTTCTGAACAATGAAACCACTTGAAGCCAGTACGTGGGGAGGAAAATATGCGGCCTTGTTTCTGTAATTTTGGTCGTTTCTAGAACGCATTAGTAAACACATGTGGACGTGAAGGGTCTCCCTGCCCTCGGAAATCCCTTTGACATTACGCTGTGAGACCCGGGAGGGGGTAATCTTTCAAACGTAGGGAAAGTTTACAGTCCTATTATCTGGAGGAGGGGAAGAGAGTTTCTTCCTCAAATGATTTATAACTTGAACCACGTTGTCATGTTTTGGTAAGCCTGCTTTATTAATTCCATCCTTCTCTGTGGCAGATTTAAGAAAATCAATGTACCATTGCAACATAGTGCTTTCTCAATAGCATATTGTCCTGATAACAGCATGATGGAAGTGGCTGGGCTTGATGCAGTCGCAGAACGTGGGGCCAGGTTTGGAGTCAAACCTCTAATTGAATTACCTGCAAAGCCCCGACAGACAGGCTTTAGGACAGACGAAGCTCCGCTTTCCGCCTCTCCCTGAGGTCACGTTCAAGTCGGCCTTGCACACTGTCTGCTATTGGCTTGTGCCAGCACCTTCTCCTTGGGCCTCTGGCGGGCCCCTTTGCCTGCAGTGTGCAGGAAGAGCAGCTCTGTGAAAGCCACAGGGCTCAGGCATTATCCTCTCGATTTAGGGAAAATTGATAACAGAGCAAGTTCAATGGAAGAGCCTTTGAAATAAAAATCCAAAGTATTTCTTCGCAGATTATCCACATTCTTGCATGAGTCCTTCTTTATTGTGTTGAAAAGAAAAGGTACCGGCCTAGAAGGCCCGGGGTCTTTCCAAAGGTTCATGGCAAATACTTTTCATGAAAAAAACCATGCATGGATCTCAACATGTTTTTGCACCAAAATAAATTTAGTTCCCTTTGCAGTGAACTTTTGCGAGTCCCTCCACCACAACCCCCCACCCCCAGGCCTTTTTAGCATAGTTAGACTCAGCTGAAGGGTCTTGTTTCTGAGTGCCTGAAATGAACGAGTTTGTTTCCCCTTGTTTAGGAAAGAATGTATTGTCAAGCACTTGTGTGTGCAAATAATGAAACGTAACCTCTTGTTTTCTTCTTCCTCTCTTGCCCCCTCTGTCTTGTCCACAGCCTCTGCCATCCCAGATAATGGAAGAAGGTCCTGTCTAAAGCTCAGAGTGTTTGTGAGACCAACAAGTAAGTTCCCCAGAATGAGCTTCCCAAGGGTGGCTTTAGCACGCATGCTTTATCCTGTGGCCTGGTCCACAGCGGTAAAACTTTGTTACTGTTAGATCTTGTGTGGTATCTGTTTTGTATATCCACATCCATGTTTTAGTTTTCATATTTTTCCCATCATTCTTCATGATGCTTTTTATTTGAGTACACACACAGCAGTTGCTAACTTGTTGTTTCTTAGACTGTTGTACGTGCACAGCAAATGGGAACAATATTGGCATTTGGATACATGCCACTGATTGTAAAACAATCTCTACATGAATAAAAGGAAAAAAAATAGAGAGAGAAAGAAAAAAAAGAAAGCAATGGGAGTTTAAGGGTGTCTTCACTAACATATTTGGCTGTTATCTCTATTTTTGTTATAGATAGCTGTATGAAAACTATAGGTGTTCATGATCGTGTTTTCGATGTTAACGACAAAGTAGAAAATTCATTAGAACCAGCAGGTTAGTATGCTTAGAGAATCTCTTTTAACAAAATGCATCTATCTCTCTGGTGCTTCGGTACTTTTTTTCCTTTCTTCCCCTGCATGTTTGCACGTACAGTTCTCCTGCTTTTGCTCATTGCTAGTGGTGCTAATGTTACTTATATTCTACCTCATTCCTCCAAGTATCTTCGTGAAATGCATGTTAGATAAGATGTGGCTTTTCTTTTTTTGGACATGGATTTCACATAACGCAGTATCCTAATATAGAAGCCCCATCAGAATGCTAAACTCTCACTGCCTCTTACCGTGTCCTCGGAGCATGCTGGTGAATCGCTGAATATTAAAGGAGCTATTTTCATGTAAGACAGAAGACATTTCTGCCGAATCTGTTTATCAAAACTTTCTTTTTATCAGGTCCAAATCTGTGGATAAAAATAGTAAGACGCAGTTAGTTCAACATTCTTAGTTTTCTCTGGACGTTCCCACGTATCACTGAGCTGCGCTCAAGAGCTTCATTCTGTGCCGGTCTGGCCTGTGCTGGTGCCATCCACGGCGTGGGGTCTGCAGAAGCACCCACCTGTTGCGGAGGCTGCAAATGTGCACACCTGCTGAGCCCTCGCAGGTCCCAGGATTCTGTGGGGCCACCTGTGGTGCTTGCAGATAAGGCAGATCCTGTTTTAAGGCCGTGTTTTTTACTCCCACTGACGTCTACAGAATCAGACTTCCTTACCACTAGGAAGGGAAAGTAAAAAGCCAGAAAAGCAACCATCGGCACATTGACAACGCAGCATACTTTGGATGATGGGAACCTATAAGCTAGTCCTTGCATTTTAAATTCAGTCTGGCCGGTTAGTGCCACCAGATGGATTGTGAGGGGCAGTGGCCCCGTCTCCACTGCTCCTTAGAGGGTTTCCTTGGAACCCCCTGAGCACCCCCCACCCGAATAGGAGGTCTTCTCCTTGTTCCACCTGATCTTCTCTGGTGTCCTTGCCCAGCTGCCCTGACCATCCCAAACCTTACAGGAAATAAAATTGTTTCCTCATCAGAAAGAGATTGGAGCCCCTTAGGGAAATGGAGTTTTGTTTTTTGTCTTTTTGTTTTTAGAGTGAGACGTCTCTTTCTGTGGTCCTAGAAATGAAAGGGTTTGAAGGTGCGCTTCGTCCTCTGAGTATTGTTGCCAGGACAACGCAGGCAGTGAACCTCAGGGAGACGTACGACAGCACTCACGTTGTAACTGGCAGGGAGAGTTTGGGGCTCCCCTCCCCGCACCCCAGCATTGTTTCTGGAAGGCAGGCATCTCACCCAGAGGACAGACCCAAGCTGCACACATGGGCATCCAGAGGCCCCTTTAGCTCTCTGGGGGACTGAGAGCCACTTTGGAAAGCTGCGAGGAGTGAGTGCCGACACGGAGACAGTTTAATTGTGTCCTGGAGATCTGGAAGCATTACCGGGACTTTTCCAGGCGCCAGGCTCCCCCCGCCCCCAGCGTGAGGACTTGGGCCACCACAGGATCTACAAGCTAGAGGGCATCCCTTGTAAACACCAGCGTCTCCACTCTCCCTTCGTAACTGGGGAGGCTTACCCAGGCCACACAGCTAGCTAGATACATGCAGGCTTCCTCTTCGGATCTCTTGCCTCCCAGGCCAACACTGGGACAAAAATAGATTCTCTCCATGGCGAGAGGTGTGCATGTTCATAAAGAACACTTAATTCTCTTGGCTTTGTTAATAAGCCCCAAGTAGAAGGACTGGCAGAGTCAGGCTTGTCCCAAACAGTGCTTGCCCAGGATTACGATTGCGCATGCAAACTGTGAAGAACAAAAGCACTCTTTTCCCATGGTCTTTTTCCCAGGTAAACGCCATGGCCCATCTAGAGAGTGAGCGACTGTTTGGAAAACAGCAGGTTGTGTGTTTTTCTCTAGTAATGAAGAAACACACAGAGCGCCACTCCGCTGTTAGAATTGCCTTTGGATTCCACTCATGATAAAAAGTATGCTAAAAGCTGCTTTCATACATGAGCAAATTCCCCTGTCTTCCAGGAAGCAAGCTGTTTGTCACTCAACGTTTAAAACTTACCATGGCCCCAAACCTGTGGTCATGCACGCACACTGCAGAAAATCCATGGAAAGTGGAATTGCAAGATGCCTTTATTTGGGAGCAAAAAAGTTTGCAATTCAAGCATACATGGCTCTTCAAAAAGTTTATGGAAAATGCATATTATGGAAAAGCTCTGCATGGATTTTAATTTTTTTTTTTTTTTTTGGCACTGCAGTGAACTTGGTCTTTGAATTCCATTTTTCTGTGAACTTTCTGTAGTACCTTAGAATGACTGATGGAAGTTTGCAAAAGTTTGGCACAATGCAATTAGAATGTGTGTGTATGTGTGTGTGTAGGGGAGGGGATTGTGGGGGTTTCGCAGGGAAAGCCCCATGTGTGCGTTGTGGCTTGCGGCTGAGCATCCACATTCAAAAGGGGCGACAAGGTGGGGCCACATCTCCTGGCAATAGGGAGACAGCCACAGATCCTAGCGCTTCCCCCCATTCCAAAGAAAGTCCCGTGGGACCCGCAGCTTTTCTCCACTGCATTGAAGAGCAGATGAATAGGCACCTCTCCTGGCTCTGGATCGGAGACCCAGGCTTTGTGAATCCAGCAAGCCTGCGAGGATTTCCTGCATGTTCTCGGCAATGTGTACTAATTCACCTGTCTTTGGAATGTATTTGTCCTTTTTGTTTGCTTGCACAATCTGCCTGCCAGTTTCCTATCATCAGGGATGCAGGATGATCTCAGGGCAGACATATGCCACCTAACATGCTCCAAGAGATTGCCAGTATTCTTCCAGTTAACCAGTGCAACCCCCGTGCAGAGCAGGAATCCTGTAGCCAGGAGACAGACTCCATTTGGCTTCAGAAGAGGAACATTTTCTTCTTCCAAGCCATGTTGCAAGTGTTGGAAACGCTCTGGATGTAGGTGTTATTTCTGTAAGGGTAGACTGTGCTTGTAAATTCCTCCTTAGAATTTTGAGACTGCTCAGCTTTACCCAGATGACAGTCAGTTTCTCATTTCACTCTCAGGGGCCATAGACTCTCCCGACAGTGAGGCCCGTGTTCATCAAAGGATGCTTTCTAGAATCCTGATTGAGGAGCAGGTGTAGCCGGAAGAAGCAGCAAATCTCTGTGCCCTAATGGCTTGAGTTTTCTCCTATGGGGCCAAGACATGGGTTGCTTAGACGTTTGGGGGCAGGTGCATCGGTTGCTTCTAAAAGGACTAATTCCAGAAAGTGTCAGTGAAGATGTCTGTGTTTCATTTAGCTGGAAAGAAGAGCCTTCCTTTCAGGGATCCTGCAGAGTTCATCCACCGTATCTTGTGTTGAGTGGAGCTGGAGTACTGGCTGAGCACCTGGGAGGGGCTGCGGTCCATGAACAGGTCTCCTCCATGCTCATCTATGCAACCTACCAGTAGCCTTGGGAGTAGATGGATTAGATGCTATGTTAGTCAATCAAACAGAGACGAACTAATCACAGATGCCGTTTCAGGTGTATAAATATGAGCGACGTCTGAGAACGAACTCTGGGATCCTCAGGGTTCACAGTTCTTTCATAATGCAGACTGAAGTGCTCTGTTGATTTGATTGACACTGAATGGGCGCTCTTAAGAAAGTGATTCGGATTGTTAACTTCAGTACGATCAGGGGCCCTTACTCTGTTCCTGTTAACTGCAGCTTTCATTAATACGTTTGCCAGGCTGAAAGGAGCAGAAGAAAGAGAACGGAAAGTGTGGACCGCATCGGGCAGGCCTAGCCCGTTTTCCTCCGCACCCCTTCATCTTTCGATTCTTGCTTTCCTAACCTTGAGCCAAAAGCCCTCCATGCTGGTTTGCTAAGGCCCAAGGAGGAGGAGCACGTGTGAGCCCAGAGGACTCCACGCTGCGAAGCCGTCCCTCTTAGTTCATGCTGGGCCTGGAGCTCGTGGACAGACACATCCCAGGCGAGCTTGTCTTAAGCCGGGCCGGCCATGGGGAGTGTGACTCTACCCAGTGGCGAGAAACCATCCTTGTTGTGCCTTGTTGTGTGGGTGGAAAACATCAGTAAGGTTAAAATAATGGATAGTTACTCCAGGAAGGGGTCAGGGTGGGTCACTCAGGTTGTTTTAGGATGACTCCTTGAGGTCTGTGAGATTGAAAACCGCCGTCACTGGTTACCTATTCACCATCGAGCGGATGGTGATTGTGGGGCTCCTTCAGAATGCTCCCATGATGCCCACATTACCTCTGAACAGGGGCCACTGGTAGCGCCCAGGACACGGCATTTAGATAGCACTTGGACTCCCAGCACAAGCGAAGCCAGGCGGAGGAAGAGGCCAGCCAACACTGAGCGTAGCATGGCTCCTAGGCTGACCCGCGGTCCATTTTTGGAAACTAATTACCACAGAGTTCCCGTTTGGAAGCGAAGCGTGTTTATCATGCAGATCAGCAAGGCTATCCCGAGTCAGAGGCAGCCTCCTAGAACACTTTAGAGCTAAATAAAAGAAGCTTAACTCACTTAATCCATTTTATTTAGAGGAAAATTTGCATCCACGCTGATAATTTAAATGCCAAGCTTCAGCCCCGATAAAAACAAAAATCGTCAAGTTCAAGTAATTTAATCCCGGAGATACAGGGCTTGTTGTGGAAAATAGCACCATAATTGATTCCTAATTGTAGGCAAACCAGTGGGCACCGGCTTATTGAAGTTTACTGGGCATTGTGTGTCTTTTATTTGAAACGCTGTCGTTTTTGGCATTTAATTTTTCGTGTTTGAAAACCCATCTAGACACCCAACAACCCGCATTCAGCATGGCCTAAACGAGGGCAGTGGGCAAGCCAGTTCTGCTTCACCACCAATGGGCAGCATCATTGCCTCCTCCTGACACCCTAGGGTTTGACGGTGCTGTCTGGCCCGCCAGTGTGTGCACGGAGCACTTGACTGCTAGCAAACCGAAGCAGCTCACGTGCCAGAAGTTAGCACAGCTGCGTGATTTCCTCTCCCCCGGCTCCCCATCCCACGCCACTCTTAAGGGAAGGATGATCATTGGCGAAAAAGCCCAATCTTCTCGGCCCCTCCTCTGTTTGCTGTAAATATGAGCGATTATGCAGACATGAAAGTCAATGGTGGCACAAGGTTCATTACCCTCCTTTGTAGCAGGCTGCCGCGATCGCGCTACTAAGGATGTGAAATCTCACTGGAACGTGTGCTTTCTGTTTGAACAGATGACACCGTACATGAGTCAGCCGAGCCATCCCGCGGAGAGAACGCGGCCCAGACGCCAAGGATACCCAGCCGCCTTTTGGCAATCCTGCTGTTCCTCCTGGCGATGCTTTTGACGTTATAGCACAGTCTCCTCCCGTCGCCTGTCACAGAGAACGCCGGGGTCTTGGAACACCAGAGACCCACTTAACTGCTCATCCTAAGAAGGGACTTGTTATTGGTTTTTGGCAGATGTCAGATTTTTTTTGTTTTCTTTCCTTCAGCCTGAATTCTAAGCAACACCTTGGGGCCGGGCAGGGGGTGAATCTCGTTGTTGCCTCCCTCACCCGACCCCAGCCCTTACCCTCATCTCTCTCTCTCTCTCTCTCTCCCCTTCCAAATTAAATGGACTCCAGGTGAAAATGCCAAATGGCCGTAGGGACACGGGTGGTTCGTCAGCCCCGTGCATTTTCCTGTAAAAGCGCACCTCCGTTGTTAGCGCACTGGGCAGCGGGCTCTGCACGAGGAAGTGATAGTAGGAGGTGCAGCCCGCGAGGACTCTGCTATACAAAATTTATGCCTTCTCTTTCGGGACTGTGAGACGATCGTGAGGGCATCAAGTCACCGTGTCAGATCCAGAGGGGAGGTATTCAGAATAGATCGACTATTACACCATTTCCTCCAGGAGTCTATAAATGAACAGGCTTCTAAAAGGTTGAGACACTGGGTTTCGTTTCGTTTTTGTTTTTGTTTTTAATATGACTGTCTTCAAGCATTCTTGACAGCTAAACGTGTGCTCTGTAAAAGAAGCCCTTTTGTGCAGGAGGTGGGCTGCAGGCAGGAATGCCAACCCAGAATAAGTGAGAAAAATGACCCGTTGGGTGGGGCTGTGTACAGATGAGTGCCTCGAATTTTTTTGGTGATTGGGCAATGCACACCAGATTTGGTTTCTTCGAATACAGATCACCATGGTGCTACAACTTTTCTTTTCTTTTCTTTTTTAGAAACTCAAAGAGGCATTTTTATGAATAAAGTGACCTTCCCCAAGGCTGACAAGCCAGGGTTGATGAGTTTAGAGTGGAATAGCTTCGGCTGCTCCTCTGGGGGGTGGTATGTACCAAGGAAAGGGCATTGGTGGCCAGAGGAGGTGCTGGTTGGCTTTGCTGGAGCGCCAGTGTGCTGTGGCCTTTCCCCGCCTCCCACCCCAGTGCCCACAATCTGCTCCCTATTCTACAACCGCAGGGGCTGGGACCCCAACCCCCTGCCCTCAGGAGAGCCAGCCAGCACTGCTTGGGAGGGCCAAAGGGAAATTTGGAATAAAAATTCCAAAGTTTGGAATAAAAGCAGTTCACGTGTTGATTTTATATTCTTTCCCTTTCTGACACAGCCTAAAGCATAGGGGGAAACATGTGTTTATCTGTGGGAGATAAACAAGATGGAGTCCCAAAGACTTTAACAAAATATTTTTTTAAAAATCCACTAGAATAGAAAATACATTATTTAGATATACTTTATGCTGAGAGTGAGTATATATGCTTGTCCTATTTAAACTTGTGAGAAAAAGTGGTATCCCCTGGTACATTTAGAAATATGGGGGTTATCTTGTTTCATTGTGGGGGTGGGGCAGGAGGAGGGTAAATGCAGGATGGCCCTGTTGAACAATCTCAGCATGGCCAACAGGGGGCGTTTCAGTGCATTAGCAGGAACTGCAAGCCTTAGGGTTTTCCACTGGTGGGGCTGTCATGAACTTCAAACTCCAAAGCCTAGGCAGGGAGAAGCGTTCAGAGCGATGGGAAAGCAACCTAGCCTTTTTTTTTTTTCCACGATTGCAAGACATGTCAGTAGATACCATGCCTTTCAGAATTTAAAAAGACAGATCGATAAATGCAATGATCATGTAAAATGTGAAAAATTGAAAGCATTCCAGAAAAATAAGGATTTTTAATATATGTTTTTTTAAAGATGTGTATGTAAAAAAAAAAAAAAGACGGGGTTGTGTTATGGGCAAACTTCATGAATGGGAAATGATGTAGAGTTGTGAGTAGTTCCGACCTAGAAAATTATGTGAATGAAAGGCGGCTGTAGACAGCTGCACCCTGAAGAGGTGTGCACGTGCTGTCGTCTGAGCTTACCTGGTCCGCTTGGAGTGGATGTTACTGCTGAGACTGTTACTTGGAGCCATGTGCGTGGGGTTGCCAGCCTCACAGACACAACGGATCATCCTCCCCTGGCACTGGGGACTTGTCCGCAGTGGCAGAGTCTTACCACAGAAAGTAGCCACCATTTCACGGAAGCCAAGGTTCACAGCATTCGGTTCCTTTTTCCTTTATCTCTTTATATGCTCCGAACTCTCAGTAACATCCAGAAACACTTCTTTTTATGAATAGTTGCAGGCTTGTTGGTCCAGTGGGAGCTGGGTAGGGGGACAGAACCTTCTAAAGTGGATCAATAGTCAGAACCAGAATACTACTGCATGTTCTATAACCACAAGGAAATCAAACACTCCTGTACTGATTCCAGTTAGTCATAACTACATTAGCAGTGTTAATTTCATTTTAGAAATGGTGACTTCTGTGGTTTCCCTAGCATTTGTCTCTAACAAACGATGAAATAATTGCTCATGGCCCTCTCTGCCATTGTCTCTCATTTTTTCACAACAAAATTAGATCCCTTTACTTCACTATTGTGCCACTACAAATTACATAAAAAAGAAAAAAAAAGACAAAAAATAGCAAGACTATCCACGCCAGTAGACAGTATGCTTCTCTAACCTATAGGTGACGTAATCATAGCTAATACACTTGTCATGGAGTTTTCAAGATGGTGGGTGTTAGATAGTTTTCATCTTGTCCAATACGCGCTGGTGGCCTTTTGTGTGGTCCTAATCCCCTGGGTGCTTAGGAGGATGTAGATGCAACTTTGTAGCAGCTTTGAAGTTCAACAACAATCCACAAATCTGAGGGACAACCAGAGCTGCAGCCCCCTCAGCCCAGGTTAGTCAAACCCCAGCGACCTTTGCCCCTGGTTGCCAAGGGCTTTGTGACATGCAGCAAGAAATAAGGATCTGTCTGTTTAGTGGATACCGTGTATCCTTTAATAGACCAGGTAACAGTTTGTGTTAGTTTAGACTATTGTTTTGTACTGTACTTTCTTGGGTGGCAGAGGAAAGAAAAGTAAAACATTAAAAAAAAAAAAACCTGCGTTCTTTAAATTCTGTATTATTAGCAACCTCTGTTGTATATAGTGTTTGATAATAAAGTATTAATTTGATTCTTATGTCTTTTGTAAGTGAGAACAATAGACTTTCAGGATACAAAACATGCATTGAGGCTTTGAAACATCCTGTGTGTCTGTGACCGAGAAAAAAAGAGTCACCAGTGCCTGAGACACTGCTCCATACGGGCCTCACACAGCGGCCATCACCCGCCCTACCTTAAGATTGCATCATCTGGGGACCTGGAACATGTGACTTTTGTGACCAATCTTTTGTCCTTGATGTTTCCCAGGTCTGATGTTAGAGCCCTGCGGTCCCCAGCCGCCACCAGCATGTTGGTTTGAAAAGGGTTAGGGACGTGAGTAGCGGTTCTGTACTTTGGTTTTCTATTTGTGGTTGTTTTCCTGGACTGTCCCATTCCACCCCTGCCCCAGGAAGAGTCTTGTCAGTGTCATGGGCAACTCACACCTGGGAGTGGTTGCGAACCCGTCCACTGAGGAAGGTGCATTGGGGGCTGTCTCCCTCTCTGTGTCGTTGTGAAAGGAAGGTCACTCAGTACCTGTGGATTGTCAGGGGACTCTGTTTTTTAATCCGGTGCCTTAGCAACGGCAGCAGCCATTTTTATTAGTTTCAAAAAATTAGACAAGCAGTCTTCAACGCCTCCCTTCCATTCATGCCCTCAGAGATGTGGTTGCTAGCATTTCTTTTGAAACCACCTCCACCACCACCCCCGTTTGCCTACACTCCGCCCCTTTACCTTTTAAGTTGACTGTTGTTATTATTTTGTTGTTGATGTTGTTCTCTTGCCTTCCTCTACATTTTCTTTTCCCTCAGAGCCGTGAATGGGCAGGTCTGTCTCTGGCTTGGCATCACTGAGTTTTCCCCATGCATTTGCCCCAGAGCTGCTCGGATGTGAGACAAATCTCCCTGCAATGGGCTTGCTCCTCGCTCCCATTGTCTGTACAGTTTAATAGATGCTGGCATGTTGGAGGTTACCCATGAGTCAAGATCCTGCTTTCCATGCTTACTCTTGACACGCCATTGAAGCCACTCATTGTGTGTGCGTCTGGGTGTGCAGTCCAGCTCCGTGTGGTCCTGTGCTTGTACTGCCCTGCTTGGCAGCTCCCGCCCACTTCCTCATCCAGTGCTGTTTTGAAATGCTGACATTATATAAACGTAAAAGAAAATGTAAAAAAAAAAAAAAACCCACACACAAGGAAACCCATACGATCTGTATTTGTATATACACGTGTCCGTACAATTATACCTAAATAAAAATTAAAGATTTTCATCATTTTAATTGGAGCCCTCATTCTACTTCTTTGTTCCTTGAATGACGCCTTTATTTCAGGGGCTACTTGCAGTCTGCTGATTTTTCAAAATCTTTGTGGACAGAAAAGATAATACGGCAAGCACAAGAGAAGGCCTGGGAAGCTCAAAGAATGCAGGGTTAGAAATGGGCCGGGTATCGTAAGCACAAACCAGTTATTCTCATGAGAGAATGGGGCGATTTCAGCCTTGGCCCTGTACTTCAGCCTTAAGAGAGGCGCCACCACAGGCCCTGCATCCTAAAACAACTTAAATGCACCAAGAGCTAAAAACAAATTATATTCTTGGACTTTGCACATATTTTTTACACCCCATCAGGAAAAAGAGCAGATGAGCCTTTACCCCAGCGAGCAGCTTACACTTGCAAAGGAAAGCGTCACAGAGATACTAAGAGTCACTCGTTCTTACTTCTAAGGAAGTCTCGATTTACCACTGTGTGACCTGGAGCAAGTCACACAATGTCTCTGGGACTCAGTCTCCTTAACCGTAAATAACGGTTGCACAGTGATTTGTTTGATTTTCTGAATTCTCCCCTTGTTGGGCACTGGATAGCCCATTGTGCATCTGAGTGATGTTTTTGTCTTTGATGATGACATTGCTATAAGCACAATTTGAGAATTTTGTCTGTAGAGGGAAAAAGCAGCCGATATGTGGCATAATAGACACCTAATGCATTTCAAGACTTGGCTTTAATTACACCATGTTAACATTAAACTCATTGAAAGCTTTTTATTATGCTTAATTATTTGACAGGCCACTAAACACTAATTATAACTTACTGTAACCTTTCTTTGCTAATGAAGAATGGCAGCTTTATAGAATGAGGAACAACTCACATTAAAAAAAATGTGCTGGACCAGCCCTGTGACATTCTAACCAGAACAGCATTACATTATCATTGCCATCTTCACCATCATCATCCAAAGCATTTTAAGTGATCATGACGTCATGCTGAACGCTGTGCAGAGCAAAGCTGGTTGTGTACAGCCTGTACTTTCCAAGCTTCCAACACGAGGCAGACATGCCGTGTAGGCGTTACAAGGTGAAGAGTTGTGGAGCAAAATACAAAACTCGAACATGTATACTATGCAGAAAATAGGGGAGACATATTTTTAAGAAAACAAAAGGGGGAAAAGTGTGGGATTTTAAAATGAGGAGGCTTTAGTTAAAGTACCTTTAAAAATAGTCAAAAGGGGGATCAGGGACCTCAAGAAATAGGAAACTTGATGAGTTAAAAACCATTGTAGAGGACCAGAGCTGCGACACAGCAGGTTAAAGCCCCCGCCTGCAGCACTGCATGCCATATGGGAACTGGTTCGAGTCCTGGCTGTTCCACTTCCAATCCAGCTCCCTGCTAATGCACAGGGAGATCAGTAGAGGATGGCCCAAGTGCTTGGGCCCCTGAACCCACATGGGTGACCTGGAAGAAGCTTCAGGCTCCTGGCCTCGGATTGGCTCAACTATAACCATTGCAGCCATTTGGGGAGTGAACCAGTGGATGGAAGACTCTCTCTTTCTCTAATAAATAAATAAATAAAACTTTTAAAAAATCATCGTAGTTTTTTAAAGAGTGATGAACTGTGTGGAGTCAGTGTTCACAGTGGTTACAGAGGTGACCAAAAACAAGAAAACCCAAGACTACATCGGAACATCCCTGAAACAACTTTGAAGATACAGGCCCAGCGAAATGAGCATGTTTTCACCTAAGGAAGTAGGGGAAATGATGACCATTTCAGATTCTGCTCAATGCTGCTCCTGAAGCCGAGGCCCAGGTGTGAAGGTGAAAGCTAAACACAGCTTAGGGAAATGGGAGAAAGTGCAGAACAGGCAAACATGGAGGCTGAGACGATTTGGAAGTGGCTGTGTGTCCCTGTGTAGGACGGCAGCTCTTGGTAGACACTGTTTGCATGCTCTGTTGGGGGACACCAGCATGGGGCCATCAGTAGTGTTTCGAGAGCCACATGTACTGGGTAACAAAGCCTTGTGAAGCCTGAGTCTTCCAAGGTGTTGCATAAAAAGCCCTGGGAAAATACTGGAGTCCAGATTTCCATACATTTGGGGAATAAAGCACACATGGATGTGTTTGAATCACTTACAGGAATGTCAAGTGTAACCCTGGTGTCATTTTTAACAGTACAAGGTAATTCTAATGAATTTTTCATTGACTATTCTAACAGTTTCTTAGGATCGGTTTGCAAAAACGGTTTCTCTGGGATTGTTTTGCAAAAGTTAGTTTCGTATTCTGCTGATAACATAACCATCTTTCAGGAAAGCATTGGCCAAAATGCTGTGAAAAGCATTATGGTTTTTGGAGAGTCCCTTTGGAAAACAAATATTCCTGAAAATCATTATAAAGAATGAGTCAGGGGGAATGACGTTGCGGTGCTGCAGGTTTAAGTCACCGCTTTGGGACACCTGTGTCCCCTGTTGGACTGCTTGGTCTCAAGTCCTGCCTCAGCTTCCAACTCATGCATCTGGGAGACAGCAGGTGATGGCTCAAGTATTTGAGTCCCTGCCACCCACATAGGAGACCTGGATAGAATCTGTAGCTCCTGGCTTCAGCCTGGCCCAGCCCTGTTGTGAGCATCTGGGGAGTGGCCCAGGGTGTGGAAAATATCTCTCTAGTCTCTTTCTTTCTCCGTGTGTGTGTGTGTGTGTGTGTGTGTGTGTGCGACTCTGCCTTTCATATAAACAAAAATGAAATAGACGTTTTTAAAAAGGAGATAGATACAATTATTGAAAAATAATTAAGCCAATATTCTCCGTCAGTTTGTAGTTTGATACCTTCTACTTTATGGCACACATTGTTAAATATAAAGGATCTTTTAAAAGTACATGGAAAATGTGTGCTATGAAATAGCTTTGCATAGATTTCAAAAATCTTTGCACCAAAATAAACATGTCTTCATTCCATTTTTAATGAATTGTTTGAAGTACCCATGTGGGTATACAAGTCTGTTTTTTAAATGCCGTTACAATGGCTGGACCGTAGGAGCAATGAATTTGCATCAGTAATGAATGCATCTTTTTAAATGCTCATTCAGGTGATAAATGCATGAATTAAAAAAAAGGACATGAAATTGCATTGCCCAATGCATCAGTCAGAGGTATCACCACATGCTTATTTGATTTGGGGAAGAGTTGAGTAGCCACGTAACTCTTTTCCAAAAAAAAAAAAAAATAGTATCCTATTAAAAACCTGGGTGCAAATGGTGCACCCAGGGAATTTCACCCTCCTCCTCATTTCCAACAGAATGCAGTTCCCAAGACCGTCTATGAATACACTTACATAAGATTCCCATGGGGCCAATGCTGTGGTGTAGTGGGTAAAGCTGCCACCTGAACCGGTTCAAGTCCCGGCTGCTCCACTTCTGGTCTAGCTCTCTGCTATGGCCTGGGAAAGCAGTGGAGGATAGCCCAAGTCCCTGGACCCCTGTACCTAAGTGGAAAACCCAGAAGAATCCTGGCTTTGGATCTAGGCAGCTCCAGCCATTGTGGCCATCTGGGGAGTGAACCAGCGGATGGAAGACCTCTCTCCCTCTGCCTCTCCTTCTCTCTCTGTGTAACTCTAACTTTCAAATAAATATATATTTTAAAAATATTCCTTGGGGGAGGCAGATGTCATGGCTTAGCAGTTTAAGCTGCTGCTTAGGATGCCCCCATCCCATATCTGGAGTGTCTTGTTCAAGACCCAGCTACTCAGCTTCCAATTCAGTTTCCTACTGATCTGCACCCTGGGAGGCACAAATGATGGTTCAAGTGCTGAGTCCTTTTCATTTACGTGGAAGGCCCAGGTGGAGTGCTGAGGCTCCTGGCTTCAGCCTGCTTCAGGCCTGTTGCAGACATTTGGGGAGTGAAATGATGTATGGAAGATAGCTCTCTATTCTCTCTCTCTCTCTCTCTCTCTCTCTCTCTCTCTCTCTCTCTCTCTCCTTTAAAATAAATAAAAATAAATAACTTGAAATTCATGGAAAAATAGAATTAAAAGATAAGTTCATTTTGGTGCAATTTTTTGAAATCCATGAATACTTTTTCATAATACACATTTTGTATGAACTTCATGAAGACACTTCAATTATAGGACTTTGGGGGCCAGTGCTGTGGCTTAGCGGGTTGAACCACTGCCTGCAATGCTGGCATTCCATCTGGGTGCTGGATTGAGCCCAAGCTGCTCTACTTCTGATCCAGCTTGCTGCTAACATGCCTGGCAAAGCAGCTGAAGATGACCCAAGTGCTTGGGCCCTTGCACCCACATGGGAAATCTGGAAGAAGCTCCTGGTTCATGGCTTCAGCCTTGCCCATCTCAGACCTTTGCTGCCTTTTGGGGAGTGAACAAGCAGATGGAAGATCTCTCTTTCTTTCTGTCTCTCCCTCTCTCTCTGTAACTCTACCTTTCAAATAAATTAATCTTTAAAAAAAAAGGATTGCAGGAATTGTTTATACCAACTAAAGTTATCTTCTAATTCCATTACTGCACCAACTTTCTGAAGAGCCCTCGTCTTTAGAATGTCTGGAGAACTGGGGAGAAGGGCGAGGGACAAAACATATCCCAACATAATGGCCTTGTCAGTACTTTCTGTCACAGACTGTCACACTTCCTTCCCAAGAGCCTCCTCAGTCTGCGCCAAGAGTAGAATAATGATCTCACCACTTTTCATGAGCGATGACCCCTACCCCATGCTAGGCTATGGGGTATGAACTCTGCCATCTGCCTCCCAAGGACGGCCTCAGTTGGTGTCTGTGCAGGAAGGGAGGTGAAGACAACGTCTCCCAGGTCAGCTCAACAGGCCTCAGCAGCTCCTTAGGTTCCACGTCTAATGCTTGCACATGGGGTTTCCTATACTATCACACAGAGAACCCTCCCTCCGTCCAAAAGCCGTGTTGTAAGAGCCCTGGGAGGAAGAAGCCAGCATGTGAGCTATTGTGCAGACAGGGGCAAGCCCACCCATTTGGGGTAAAAGGCTCATGGCACTGGGGCTGTCACTCACGGGCTCATTCAGAGGAGTTCAATATAGTGGGTGGCTCTGTGAGTCAATGACGTGCTTTGAAAACTCCTGGATTTTAGTCATGATTATTCAAGCAAGAACTTCGTGTCACTCGGTAGCACACAGATGCCTGTCAGTCGTGACAAGACCACAAAGGGAGGGTTAAAAACAATCTCCCCGAGAGACTACAATGGGAAAACAGAACAAAATATTTTTGCCTGCTGTTTTGTTCACAAGGGCCAGGTGCGCCCCCAAACTGCACCTAGGCTTTCAAATGCGGGGAGCCGAAGTCATTTTCTCTCCTCCACAGCCACAAGACAAGACACAGTGATGGGGGAGAGAACGTGTTTTCCTGGAAAATGCACTTTGCCAGCACCCTGGTGTCCTCTGCTTTTTGTGTTCAGAGCTTGTTCTTCAGGACTAAAAAACACAGAAAAGGAATCCCCCGGTGTGTGGAACAGAGAGGGTGGCACTGGGAGCTCTGT
The DNA here is from genome assembly GCA_949820135.1 of Sylvilagus floridanus. Lineage (NCBI taxonomy): Eukaryota > Metazoa > Chordata > Mammalia > Lagomorpha > Leporidae > Sylvilagus > Sylvilagus floridanus. The sequence continues at coordinate 28,757,167 of OX463246.1, read as the reverse complement.
GCTCTGCTGTCCTCGAGCCGGACAGGTTTTCTGCCGTTGATTGGAACAGGGCGATCTGTGTCTGTCTTTATTTCTTCTGAAGCCAGCCCGAAAGCTCAACTCCATTTATCTCTGCTGCAGGGCGCCGGCCTGCTCCTTCCCCTAGAAGAGTCAGGTCCTTAACACAGTAATAGGCTTTGTAGTTTATCGAGAGAATTTCATCCCAAGATCTTACAGGCATAAAGGAGAAACCGTGAACAAAGGGCGCTTTCCAACAAGCTGGGGAGAATTAACTGGGGAGTAGGATTGTCATCATTCTTCCCCCCCGAAGACAGAGAGAAGCCAGCCACCCCACTCAGCACTCCCAGGGAGACAAGGGATGCCATGTGGATCCAGCATTTGGACAGAAGCCTCGGTCCGTTACTCTGGATGCCTACCAATTTAAGAACTCCCGCTGAAGGAGACACAATTGCTGTGTTTCTTCCTTCTTCAGGAAGTCCTGAATCCAAGGGATAGGAAGAGGGGCACTAGGCAACTTCGCTATCTTAGCCTTATTTGTGAGACAATGGCTTCATCAGAGAAGTAGAGCTTTTAAATGTCATTTTGCTCTGCGATGTGTCAGGGTGCCTCCTGTCTTCTATGCATAGTGCAAGTTATTTGTAAAGATCAGGAAGAATTTTAAATAAGAGCACAGTCGCCCCTTGGTATGCATGGAGAATTGGTTGCAGGACCTTGGCAGATGGACAAATACACAGTCCCTCCTACGCACTGGTGAAGTGTTTGCACGGAACCCGTGCACAGTCTCCCATGCAGCTAAATCATCTCTGGATCACTTAGGACACCTCACACCATGCAAATGTTATGTAAATAGTTGTTACACTGTGTCATTTAGGGAACAGTGAGGAGAAAAATAAGTCTGTACATGTTCAGGACAGATGCAACTTTTCAAAAATATTCTCCGTCATCTGTCGGTTGAGGCTGCGGCTGTGGAGCTGCAGATGGAGCCAGCCCTGATTTGTCTCGTGACTTCTTTCTGCACGTGCCCCCTCCAAACCCCGGCACACTCCCCCACATCTTCTCTAGCGCTCCTGGCAGCGTGTAAGCTCAGCATTGTGGTATTCAAAAGGACATAGCGGGTCACTGCAGACACGGTTAAACAACAGTCTGATAACACCCAAAGCCACAGGGCAAAAACTGTGGTGGGGAAGAGAAATCATGCTGGTCAGGGCTGGCTTGTGGCGCAGCAGGTCAAGCCGCAGCTTGCGACGCCGGCGTCCCATGTCGGAGCACTGACTCGAGGCCCGGCTGCTCTACTATCGATCCAGCTCCCTGCTAATGTGGCTAGGCGAGCAGCAGAAGATGAGCCAAGGGTTTGGGTTTCTGTCACCTATGTGGCATACCCAGGTGGAGTTCCTGGTTTTGGTCTTGATGGGTGAAGCAGCAGATGGAAGATCTCTCTCTGTCTCTGTCTCTCGATCTGCCTTCCATATAAATAAATACATGCAAAAAAAAAAAAAAGAAAGAAAGAAATCAGGCTGGGGGTGGCCAGCCAGGCACTGGCCATGCTACAGAGAATTCTCCAGAGCCCAGCTATGAATAATCCATGTGCTATGTTTGCAAGCACCCCCCAGGCCTTCTGCATCCCTGTCTTCCTGTTAGCTCAGGTGACTTCCCCATGCAGAGTCCCCAGTGTGCTGCAGTCAGCAGGACCCCTCCCTTCCACCAATCTGTGCCCCGGGCTTTCTTGATGGGTTTAGCGGACAAGGCTGAGCGGGTAAACCCCGACTTCAAGAACTCAGATCTGGGGCCAGTGTTGTGGCACAGTAGGCTGTCTCTGCCTGTGGCACCTGCTATCCCATTTGGGCACTGGTTCGAGTCCCAGCTGCTCCACTTCCGGTCCAGCTCTCTGCTATGGCCTGGGAAAGCAGTTGAAGATGGCCCCAAGTCCCTGGGCCCCTGCACCCATGTGGGAGACCAGGAAGAAGCTCCTGTCTCCTGGCTTTGGATTGATCCAGCTTCGGCCATTGCAGCTATTTGGGGAGTGAACCAGCAGATGGAAGACCTTTCTCTCTGCCTCCCCCCACCCCGTAACTCTACCTCTCAAATAATTTTAAAAAATAGTTTAAATAGTTTTTTAAAAAAAGAAATAAAATCTGCAGCCTTCAAAAAGCTCACAACTATGGACTCAAGCAGTCACGGAGATGACAAAAAATTCTTCTAGGTTGGGAATTCTTTACGTCCACTCTCCTCATCTGGAACAGATGCTGGCCCAAATGACAAGCGCTGGGCTCACTCCCAGTGCCATCTCCAAGGTGAGCACGCATTAGGGTGCCCTGCCTTCCGTTCTGTGTGTGTCCTGCCCTTCGCTGGGTCCTATCGGTATTCCACAAAGCAAGTTAATCTCCTGCCAAGTGACAGCTCTGCCCCTTGTCACTGGCATGGAATCAATTCTTTAACTTGTTTGAGAAGTCAGGCGACTATGGAGAATACGGGACGAGCAGGTGGATTCATTAGCAAGCGGAATCTGTTTCAGCTGGTATCTGTTTGGTGGTCTTCACATCTTCGTTCTACTTTTTCCCCCTTCCTTTTATCATCGATCCTGCCCACAAGACTTATTACCTGATACACACATTACACTTCTCTGGTCCACACTCTGACAGCTCCAGAGGACAAGGAGAGAAAAAGTGTATTCTGCAGAGAGTGACTTGCACTCCCTGGAATACCAGGAGGAAACAAACAAATTGTGCACAGATGCAAGGGCAATTAATACCCAGGACATCTAAGTGTATAGAACCTTCCAGAAGCAGCCCCCCAATGCAAGAAAAGTTTCCCTTCCAGAAATATGGAAAATAATCCACCGCAAAGGAATTGACTTCTCACAAATTGTGGGAGATTTGCAAAAAGTAAGTTTGGCTTTTTTTTTTCCCCTCTGCTACATTATTTCCTCTGCTTCTAAACCCATTCTTTGCTCTGGTCAGGTGCATGGATGGACAGGCAGGAACAGCTGAAAACAGAGCCCAGACCTGGAAGTCAGCATCGTACCTCTGCACTGTGGCTGTGATCCTGGAGCCCCTTTCTCACCCTGAGGGAGGATCTTCTGCCTCCCCACCAAAGCAATGGACTCCCAACTCCTCTAGAAACAAGAATGCAAATTTACATTCTTCCAAACAGCTCGCCCCTGTGGAAGTTAGTGGGGGTTAGTTATTACACAGTCTCCTACAGGGAGGGACTCCAGGGAATTGGAAGCATGGCTAGAATCGCAGCAGGTTTCTCATCCTAAAATAAGTCTCGCCTTCGTGTCATAGATCGACGTGCTGACTCTACCACAATGGCTTGATTCTTATAGATCAAGGGAAAAAAATCTGGAAAGGATGGAGGGAAAATGAAATATCCCATGTCTTGGAATCCAGAACCTTCTGTAATTTCCTGCTGTTGACAAGTAAATGATATCAAATCGCAAGCAGACCACAAGTTACTCCACTGCACCCAACACTAGCTCCAGGAAAGAATATAAAGATTCACTTACTCATGTGGCCATAATTTATGGAGCACTGACTATGCCAGAACCTGTGCTAAGCACTATGGATAGTTTTAGTAGGAGACTGGCTACAACCCAGATGGAGCTCCAGCCCTTACAGAGCTGTATACATCAGTCATGGGGCTTGTTATAGCCCTCACCCTTCTAAGGAAAGGAAAAGAGGCAGTGGCCCGAAGTGACATGATACATCTGCCCATCCCATCTGTGGCCAAGGCTCATTGGACAGGGAGTGGTCATCTGGCCCCCAGGCAGCCAATCCACAGCCTGGTCAGCATCCTGTATGTGTTCAGACAAGGAGAGAAATAGCTCTGCGCCTACATGTTGCTTAGTAATTACCCAGGACAATTAGTATGTTCCTCCTGCGAAGTTATGGAAGTAGAATGAGTCAGAAGACGGGGTGGGGGGGGGATGAACAAAAAGGCAGCATAGATGCAGAGTGTATCTTAGTCACATTTTTTTTCTAGTGAAGTCTTAACTTCTGTTGCCCCGTTCTGCAGAGCTGCCTCCAGAATCCCGGAACTTCTCCCTGGCTCCAGTCACTGTTCATGACATTCTTACTCCATTATCAGTACAGGCATCCTTAAACTAAGCCCCCATTGTCTGAGTTACCCTGAACACAACACAAGCAAAACAGTCTATTAAACAATGAGGCTAGGGGGTGCAGCGTAAGCACAGAGGGAGTCATTGACACCACCAGAATTTAAGAACCTGATTGTGAATTTTAGCATATTATGGCACTGAAGAAATGCCACCTATTTGAAAGGTCACATCTAAATTGACACACTGCGTTATACAATATAGCTGGCTTAGTTTCCTGGAAGATTCAGATTTTGTTTCTGCTGGGGTTGGCATAAAACAAACAGTGCGCTATAAAATAAACATTTCACCGTGATGAAATGCCTCCTAGGGCACCTGCATCCCAAATCAGAGTGCCTGGGTTCAAGTCCCACAGCTCTCCTTACAATTCCAGCTTCTGGCTAATGTGCACTCTGGGAAGCAGCAGGTGATTGCCCAAGTACTTGGGTCCCTGCTCCCAGCATGGGAGACCCAGATTGAGTTCTGGAAGGCATCTGGGGAGTGAAGCAATGGATAGAAGGTCTCTCTGCCTTTGTGCCTTTCAAATAAAATAGTCAACAATTTTTTAAATAAAATAAAACAGCGAAGACAGCCCCTTCTCGCTGTTGACATGCCATGTCAGTTGGCTCAGGGAGGGGATCCAAACGTGGGACTTTCATTAGGGAGGCTTTGCAATGAGTCAGTCAGCAAAGAGCCAGAGATGCAGCACCGCCACAGGGGAGCACTAGGGTCCCCAGTGAAAAGAAAGACCCGTTCTGCTCTCCTCGCTGGCCTCTGCTTGGGGACCGGGAGTGCCCTTCCACGGACACATGACACTTTGTATCAGAGACAGGTGTGCCCGCAGCTGGTCTAAGGCTTGGGTTTGGAGTTCCATTTTCTCTCCAGTATAAGCCTTCAGGGACAGCAATATTTGCTGAGTGGTCTTGGACATGACCGGTGTTTCCCAGCATCTGGTTGCCGTGGCACAGGAAAGGCAATGCGTTACCAAGCACAGGTGTTGTCAGTGATGGGACAGACAAAGTTAAAAATACGCAGGCAAGGGGCACCGACTTTTGCTGGCATGGGTTATTTAAAAAAAATAGGAACTTCTTTATTTAAAAGGCAGAGTTACAGAGACAGAGAGACAGAGAGAGGCAGACAGGCAGAGAGATCTTCCATCTGCTTCTTCACTCCCTAGACAGCTGCAATGGCCAGGGCTGGGCCGGGCTGTAGCCAGGAGCCAGGAGCTCCATCCAGGTCTCCCATGTGAGTGGCAGGGACCTAAGCTCTTGGGTCATCTTCCTCTGCTTTCCCCTAGGTACATTAGCAGAGAGCTGGATCGGAAGGAAGCAGAGCAGCCAGGACTTGAACCAGCACTCATGTGGGATGACAGCATCACAGGGGGCGGCTTAACCTGCCACACCACAGCACCAGCCCCTGGTGTGAATATTTTCTTCAACAAGTTCATCCCATTAAAACAAATTCCTTTTCCATGGTGAGGCTCCTTAAGCGGAAAGGCAGGAAGGAAACATTTCAAGGCAAGGATTTGTGGTTCCAAATAAAGGATGCGCCTACTGGTTTCAATGCGCCTCCCCTAATGGGAGGGGTCGGCATGGAGAGGTTCCTGATTCCCATTCTGCTTGGCTGCTGCTGAAGTTTGTCGGCTTCTCTTTGCCTCCCGTGAAAAGCTCTCTGGCCTGATGGGAGAGTGTACCGTTTAGATAAACTGGATTAGAAGGAGCGAAAGAGAGAGCTGGATAGAATTCTCTCTGAGACGCTGAAAAATGGATGGCTGCCTGCTAGAATAAGTCCAAGAAAAGGGCCAGGCTTATCGCACCCCCAGCCTGACGTCGGGTAATTATACAGCACAGGAGAAGAGAGGTCCCTGTTAACCAGAAACAGGGGTTTAGCCGGTCTTTGTGGGCTCCGGGGGAAATCCATTAGCAGCCCAGCCTGGCGATGGCCCTCCCCTCGTCCAGTGTTTACCCTTATCTTCCACGCCACACAAAAGTCCCATCCAGACAAAGCTGAGCAGGGGGAGGCTCTCGGTGGCAAACGAACGTCTCCCCTGCTCATCTCTTTTAATTATTATTTATCATCGGCCTGTGTCTTCAGGTTCAAATGCAAGAACTCTAAGCAGCAAAGTCTCCCTGCATTTCCTGGGCTCTGGTCTCATTAGCCAGATTTCCTTACAACTCTCCTACTTCAGAGAAGTTTGGCCAAGTGGCTAAATGAAATGAGCACAATTGCAAACTGTTATGAATATTTATGATGGTTTAATGACGGGATTTTTTTTTCCTGCATCCATGAATAATAAAGATTTTTAACAAGAACAGATAACGAGATGCGGACAAAACAGTGAAGTGGTTAATACCAGCGCTGCTCTGGAAGGGACCCCCCGTTGAGAACAGCAGGAGCTGACCCAGCCCCACACACAAAGGGGCACCAGGCTTCGGCTCCCTTCTTCCCCTCCCTTAACAGAGATCTTCAGCTGAAATAGGCTTTTAATCCCTACTTTCTGCATAAGCTCCTGGTCTCCTTTGGAGGACAAGGAAGCTCCGAGTGTAGACCACAGCGCTAGGAAGCCACTTCCCGCTTCCACGGCTGGTGTTGATTTCAGCCCCACGAACGTGCTGCTCGGCCTGTTCTGAGGCAGCTCCTAATTTCCCAGCACTCGGTGGAGGCTGAAGTCACCGGTCCTCTCTAGAAGTGGCTGACTCTCTCCCAGGCTGCCAGCTTCTATCTGCAGAGGGCTAGCCACAGAGGCTTCTAAAAGGCAATGTACAGGTTGCTTGTCCCGTCACTATTTTAGCCGTGGGAGGCAGTACTGCCAGTGTGACCCCGCCATCCCCTCTGGCAGGTGTAGATGCTCTGAGTCCCAGCGCCAAATGCCCAGCAACCGGCTTGGGGAGCACTCTGCCCTCCCCGCCCCACAAACCCTGGCTGTGACTCAAGCATGTGCCACCACATAGAGGGTTAAATGAAGGTGTTCTGGACCAGCTGGGCTAGGGTGATTGACTCACAAGTGGCAAACTTTCTCCAGCCCCTCAAGATCATTCATTCATCCATTCATTCATTCATTAGGTAAGTAAGCGTTTGGGACCTACTACGTGCCACGAAATGTTCAAAGCATCTGTGATACATCTGTAAAGAAAATAGTCACTTATCTGCACTGTAGAATGTTACAAAGTGGTAGATGGAGACAGAATAGAACCCACAGGGGCCCCCTGGTGGTGTAGTGGTTAACACCACTGCCCACAAAGCTGGCATCCCTCTTGGGCGCCAGTTGGTGTCCCAGCAGTTCCACTTCCAATCCAGCTCCCTACTAATGCACCTGAGGAAGCAGCGGAAAATGGCCCAGGTGTTTGGGCCCCTGCCACCCATGTGAAAGATCTGGATGAAACTCCTGGCTTTGGCCTGGCCCACTGCTGGCTCTTGCGGCCATCTGGGGAGTGAATCAGCTGATGGAAGATCTGTCTCTCTCTTTTGGTATCTCCCTCTGTTTCTATAATTCTGACCTTCAAAGTAAATACATCAATCTAAAAAAAAAAATAGAAGGACAGGTGCTGTTGCATAGTGGGTGAAGCCACCACCTTACAGTGCCGGCATCCCATATGGGCAGTGGTTCAAGTCCCTGCTACTCCACTTCCGATCCAACTCTCTGCTATAGCCTGAGAAAACAGTGAAAGATGGCCCAGTCCTTGGGCCCTTACACCCATGTAGGAGACCCAGAGGAAGCTCCTGACTCCTGGCTTCAGATCGGCACAGCTCTGGCCATTGTGGCCATCTTGGGAGTGAACCAGCAGATGGAAGACCTATCTCTTTCTCTCTGTCTCTCTGCCTCTTTGTAACTCTGCCTTTCAAATAAATAAATAAATATTTTAAAAATAATAGAAATAATAAAACAAATAAGTAAACAGTGTATCTTTGGTAAATGACCCATGAAACAAAGAAATTGGACTTCCATGTTAATCTTGGTAACAGGCTTGTTGTATGTGGGAGATACAAAAATTCCAGAAAAGTGAAAATCAAGTGATGTCTGTAGAGCCCTCAAAAAGCATATGAATGTCTTTAATAGATGCCCGTGATGAATCCCTTCATTAAGTAATGGGCGTGTCTTGCTTTATCTGCTTCGGGAATCTACGTTTCCACATGCTGTTTGGTATACCCAGATACAAATGCCTACTTCCCACAGAGACCCTTGGGACTGGAAATCTTTCATCCCAAGCCATCATAACGCCTTCTATTTGGTGAACCTGTTGTACTGGGATGTACACACACGTGCCCTAAAATCCATTGTTGCAAATCCATAGGGAAGCAATTCCCAGCTGGAAACTCATTTAAAGAGGAAATTAGGTGCAGGGAAAGAAGGCCCTGAGGATCCTGTTCCTTGCTCCCCACCCCAAGGTCCCTCCCCAGTGTTCTCGCCCAGTCCCACATCCCTGCCTGCCAGTGTTATTAAAGCCAGCTGTGTGGGAGTTCCTTTTCTCTGCTTTACTAGCTACCCAGAGAACTCTGGCAACGTGATTTTTCACACGTTTTCTCTTCCTGTGTTCTGCGTCTCGGTGAAATTTCATCTTCCTGACTCCCCGGTAAGTGTTTCTCATCTGAAATCACACTGGCCCGTGATCTCGAAGAAAGGGCAAGAAGAGGAAGTCACAAAAGGAGAAAGGCAGCCCAACGTCCTTCTCCCTCCAATTACTCAGACGTGAAGCCGGGGCTACACGGGACTCAGTCAACCAAGACCAACTGAGCACCGACATCTATGGAGGAGAAGAGCAGGCTTGGCACAGGGCCCACCACACGCCATAGCGCTTCTCCCTTGATGGGGCACTTGCTTCTTGCCAAGGATTAGAACGTGGGAACTGGGAAGAGCTGGTTCATCGAGCCGAAAGAGTGATCGAGAACTGGGGGCCGACAGGGCGGACCCTGGATTGCCTCTCCAAGGGCTGAGAGAAAGGAGTTGGAGGCAGGAGAGGAGCCAGCCAGGGAGGGAACGCAGTGTGGGAGACTGAGCAGTGGCTTGGGAAGAAGGGTCGCTGCCCACTCAGCCTCGCAAGCAGAAACAAACTTGAAACCATCTCTTCAAGGAAGTAAGCACAGACAAGAAGTCAGGACATTCTGATTCCACTACCCTAGGAGACCCAATAATACATGAGGGCACTTCAAAACATTCAGAGAAAAATGGGACTAAATGTGTACCTGGGCCCTGCCACCCACGTGGGAGACCTGGATGGAGTTCCTGGCTCCTGCCCAGCCCTGACCATTGTGGCCATTTGTGGAGTGAAATAATGCATGGAAGATCTTTTTTCTGTCTGTCTCTCCCTCTCTCTCCCTGCCTTTCTTTTTTTTTTTTTTTTTGACTCTGAACAGCCCCTGTCTAGACTGTTGAGGAACAGTTTTATTTTTTTTTATTCATACTATTTGTTTTTTTTTTTAAATATAACATATTATCATTTTATTTTTTATTATTTTTTTTATTTTTTAATAACGCTTTTATTTAAAGTATATAAATTTCGAAAATACAGCTTATGTATTACAATGGCTTCCTCCCCCATAACTTCCCTCCCACCTGCAACCCTCCCCTTTCCCACACCCTCTCCCCTTGCTTCACATCAATATTCATTTTCAATTCTCTTTATATACAGAAGATCAGTTTACTATATATTAAGTAAAGATTTCAACAGTTTGCCCTCAAATAGCAACACAAAGTGAAAAATACTGTTGGAGTACTAGTTATAGTATTAATTCACAATGTATAGCACATTAAGGACAGAGATCCTACATGATATATTTTTTTTAAAAATTGATTAATTTTCTAGGCAATTTCCAATTTAACACCAAGATTTTTTTTTTCATTTTTAATTATCTATATACAGAAGATTGATTTAGTATATACTAAGTAAAGATTTCATCAGTTTGCACCCACACAGAAACACAAAGTGTAAAATACTGTTTCAGTGCTAGTTATAGCATTACTTCACATTGGACAACACATTAAGGACAGATCCCACATGAGACGTAAGTACACAGTGATTCCTGAAGTTGATTTAACAATTTGACACTCTTGTTTATGGCATCAGTAATCTCCCTAGGCTCTAGTCATGAGTTGCCAAGGCTATGGAAGCCTTTAGGGTTCGCTGACTTCAATCTTATTCCGACAGGGTCATAGTCAAAGTGGAGGTTCTCTCCTCCCTTCAGAGAAAGGTACCTCCTTCTTTGATGGCCCCATTCATTCCACTGGGATCTCACTCACAGAGATCTTTCATTTAGGTCTTCTTTTTTTTCCAGAGTGTCTTGGCTTTCCATGCCTAGAATATTCTCATGGGCTCTTGAGCCAGATCTGAATGCCTTAAGGTTGATTCTGAGGCCAGAGTGCTGTTTAGGACATCTGCCATTCTATGAGTCTGCTGTGTATCTCGCTTCCCATGTTGGATCATTCTCTCCCTTTTTGATTCTATCAGTTAGCATTAGCAGACACTAGTCTTGTTTGTGTGATCCCTTTGACTCTTAGACCTATCAGTGTGATCAATTGTGAACTGAAATTGATCACTTGGACTAGTGAGATGGCCTTGGTACATGCCACCTTGATGGGATTGTATTGGAATCCCCTGGCACGATTCTAACTCCATCATTTGGGGCACGACTGATTGAGCATGTCCCAGATTGTACATCTCCTCCCTCTCTTATTCCCACTCTTATATTTCACAGGGATCACTTTTCAGTTAAAATTTAAACACCTAAGAATAATTGTGTGTTAATTACAGAGTTCAACCAATAGTACTAGAATAAAAAAATTACTAAAATGGATAAAGTATTACATTGTACAACAACAGTCAGCACAAGAGCTGATCAAGTTACTGTTTCTCATAGTGTCCATTTCGCTTCAATAGGTTTCACCTTTTGTGCTCAATTAGTTGTCACCGATCAGGGAGAACATATGATATTTGTCCCTTTGGGACTGGCTTAATTCACTCAGAATGATGTTTTCCAGATTCCTCCATCTTATTGCAAATGACCGGATTTCATTGTTTTTGACTGCTATATAGTATTCTATAGAGTACATGTCCCATAATTTCTTTATCCAAATGTATGCTTTGAATTCCCTGTGATCTTTTGCTGTGAGGTTCCCTTCGTTTATCTTCTTTCATGTTGATGGCCGTGTTTCTGTGTTTCTGTGTGTAATACATCTTTAAGTATCTTTTGCAGGGCTGGACGAGTGGCAACAAATTCTTTCAATTTTTGTTTGTTATGAAAGGTCTTTATTTCACCTTCATTCACAAATGAGAGCTTGGCAGGATATAATATTCTGGGCTGGCAGTTTTTCTCTCTAAGGACCTGGGCTATGTCTCGCCATTCCCTTCTAGCTTGTAGAGTTTCTGTTGAGAAGTCTGCCGTGAGTCTAATTGGAGATCCTCTGAGTGTAATTTGACGTTTCTCTCTTGCACCTTTTAGGATCTTTTCTTTCTCTTTCACTGTGGTGAGTTTAATTACAACGTGTCGTGGTGAGGACCTCTTTTGGTCATGTTTCCTAGGGGTTCTATGAGCTTCCTGTACTAGGATGTCTCTGTCCTTCTCCAAAACTGGGAAATTTTCTGCTATTATCTCACTAAAAAGGCATTCTAATCCTTTCTCCCTCTCCATGCCTTCAGGAACTCCTAGAACTCGAATGTTGGGTTTTTTAATAGTATCCTGTAGATTCCCAACAATATTTTTTAGATTTCTAATTTCCTCTTCTTTTCTTTGGTTTGACGGTATAGTTTCCTGTGCTCTGTATTCTAAGTCCGATATTCTCTCTTCTGCCTCACCCATTCTGTTTGTAAGGCTCTCTAATGTGTTTTTCATTTGATCTATTGAATTCTTCACTTCATTATGATTTCTCGTCACTATCACAGTTTCATGTTCTACTAGTTGTTTCATTTCAGCTTGATTTCTCCTTAATATTTCATTTTCACGAGAGAGATTTTCTACCTTGTTCATTAAGGATTTCTGTAGTTCAAGAATTTGTTTTTGAGTACTTCTTAGTGTTCTTATCAATTTTTTGAGATCTGCTTCTTGCATCTCTTCTATCTCATCATCTTCGTAATCTTGAATTGGGGTGTCTTTTTCATTTGGGGATGCCATAGTGTCTTCCTTGTTCTTATTACCTCGGTTTTTGCGTTTGTTGTTTGGCATATTGGTTTCTTCACTGTGGTGTTTTCTTCTTGTTATACTATGACTCTAGATTAAGTGGACTGTCTGCTTTTGATGGAGCCTTAGAGGCTTGAGATGGGTGTGGCCTGAGAGCTCTGTTTGGTTCCTCAGCGTTGAGGGTGTGTCAAAGGAGACACTCCCAGGTTAGGCGTGGTAAATCTCTCTCTGTTACTTTTTTTTTTTTTTTTTTGGTTCAAAAGGGAAGTAATTCCACACAGCTGAATGGAATTGGGGGTGGTTAGCAGGCGAATGATATACCCACGGGAGCCAGAGATCGGAAGCTCTTTCCCAAGGACCAGAGAAGGACTCTTTGCGGCCCTTTGTGTGAGCTGAGATTCTCCTGCAGTCTCCCACTGGGCTGCCAAGGCTACTGAACTGTAGCGTCTCTGGAGAGTACTCACATGAATTCGTGATTTCCGTGAGTTCTCTCCCCCACAGTCTCTTTTTTCACAGTCTCAGTTCATTAACACAACACATTCATTAGGTTGTAATCTCCTGTTAGTTCACCCCTCCCACCCAGAGTCAGGTTTTTCTGCTAGGCTCGGGGCCGGTGCCGACCCGAGGTCGCCCTGCTTATGACGTATTCCAAAATGGCGCCTGCTCTTTGTCTTGCTCACCTTTGAGAGGTGAGCGGAGAGAGAGAAGCTCGTGTCCGTATGGGTCACTTTTTTTTTTTTCCCCTCTCTCTCTCTCTCTTCTAGTTAGCCTGGTGAACTTTTCCCCGCAGGGTTTCAAGCCTCGTTCGCTCTAGGCTCCCTTTTCCGCTTTGCTGCTGGTATTTCGGGCTATTGAGTTTCAGCTCACCTCCCGTTCCAGCGCTGGTGTGTTGAATCTGCTGCTGGTGTCCCAAACTGCGGGCTCCCACGCTCTCCACGCAGGTCCACTGTGAATCTCCAGTTCCGGAAGGGTTTTCTCTGCTGTTTCTTCCCCTACTCTTCATTGAACCTGCAGTATCTCCACTTTTATTAAACTGTCTCTCCCCAGACTATCGGTGTGCTCCCTTCCTATTCCGCCATCTTGCCCTATTCCTCTCTCCCTGCCTTTCAAATACCACTACTACTACTACTACTAATGTAATAGTAATAGAAATAAAAGAAATCCATGCATAGTTTTTTCATAATACCCACTTTTCATACATTATTAGAAAGGATTATTTGGCACCCCAAATATGTTCTTGCACCAAAATAAACTGGGATAACTTGTAATTGTGATTGTCCATAGTCTTTGAAGTATCCTTGTAGTAATATGTCTTGTGCTTCAATTAATCACTTACAGGCTAAAATTAAATAAATAAGTAAATAAAACCTCATCACATTATGAAGATAATGAGCAAGATCTTGGTTCTGAGTTTTGCTTCTGCCTGGTGCATCATGGCCACCCTTGCTCTGCTGAATTCCTTGCACTGTATCAAGGGCTGTGTGTTACACTTAGCTAGACATGAGAGCTGCTATGGAGAATTTGGTCTATAAACCAGAGACTGGAGGATACTAATCAAAACAGGATGTGTGGGGGCTGGCATTGTGGTGCAGATGGTTAAACAACTGCCGGAGATGCCAGCATCCCATTTTGGAGTGTTCGTTTCAGTACCAGCTACTCGACTTCTGATCTAGTGCCGGGTTAATGCTACTGAGAAAGCAGTGGAAATTACCTGGGCTCTTGACACCCATGTGGGAGACCTGGATAGAGTTATAAACTTCCAGCTCCAGCCTGGCTCAGCCCTGGCTGTTGTGTTCATTGGGAGTGTGAACCAGCAGGTGGAAGTAGTGGGTAAAGCCGCTGCCTGCAGTGCTGGCATCCCATGTGGGTGCTAGTCTCAGACCTGGCTGCTCCACTTCCAATCCTGCTCGCTCTGATGGCCTGTGAAAGCAGTGGAAGATGGCCCAAGTGCTTAGGGCCCTGCACCTGCATGGGAGACCCAGAGACTCAGATTGGCTCAGCTCCAGCAGTTACAGCCATTTGGGGAGTGAACCAGCAGATGGAAGACCTCTCTCTCTCTCTGCCTTTTAAATAAATAAATATTTTAAACAAAAGATAAGGGAAGGGAGACTAAAGACAAAGATGATGATCCTTGGTGAGCTGTCGGGATTGGTCTCTGCCAACTGTTTGTATCCATCACCTGATTAATACAATTATTCCTCTTGGTAATCTGTCATGGTTTAGGAAGTCTTCAGGCCATGAGGAAGTAGAAACCTACATAGAACACATTACTAAGTTTTAAAAGGGGAGCAGATCTGTCAAATGAATGAGCACCAGGTAGCAAGGTCATGGCTCACTGGTTCCAAGCTGGGTAAGTTAGTGTTTCCTTTGACTTGAGCTTTGAGATCTCGAGACAGGCCAAAGTTGAGATGCAAGTGCCTGATGGCATCAGCAGAAATCACAGGACACAAAATCAGGCTGACAAACACATTGTCCAAACCCCCCCCCCCCCCAAGCCACTGCCTTTCTTGTTTCTTCCTAAAGGTCATGAGTGAGGTACTAACTTCTGTAGCTCCTTGGCACAGGTTGGGTATACTTTACCCAAAACGCTTAGGACCAGAAGTGGGATAGCGTATGGAGCGTATGGCAAACCTCAATCCCCACTTGTCAGGAACCAGATAGCAAAATCCAGGTCTTGCAAAAGACCACAGGATAGTAGGAATCAGACCAGAGACTGGATCCAATATGGCATTCAGATTAGCTGCTACCCTACCTCCAGCTTCTTTATACCCTCATTTTTTTTTTATTTTTGACAAGTAGAGAGGACAGTGAGAGAGAGAGAGAGAAAAGTCTTCCTTTGCCGTTGGTGCACCCTCCAATGCCTGCTGCCGCTGGCGCGCTGTGGCCAGCACACCACGCTGATCCAAAGCCGGGAGCCAGGTGCTTCCTCCTGGTCTCCCATGCGGGTGCAGGACCCAAGCACTTGGGCCATCCTCCACTGCACTCCAGAGCCACAGCAGAGAGCTGGACTGGAAAAGGAGCAACCGGGACAGAATCCGGTGCCCCGACCGGGACTAGAACCTGGTGTGCTGGCGCCGCAGGCAGAGGATTAGCCTAGTGAGCCACAGCGCCAGCCTCTTTATACCGTCATTGTAACGCATTAGCACAGTAAAAAAATTCACTCTTTTCCATGCCAGTTTACAGTTGCCACGACAACCTAGGGACATGACCATAAAAGGAGAAAAAAGAGGGAGTCCCGAAATTTCCATAGTTTCCACCTTTCCCAGAAGTAAGAGGAATACTCTGCCAGATATTGACCCACATTGCCTGGACCCTGTGTATTTAGACCCCTAACCTCAAATGGAGCTTTTGTGTGCAGTAGGCTTCTCTCTGCCACTTTGTTTAATAAAAGCCTCTTGATTTCACTTCGCTGGTTCCTGATTGGTTTCTATCTTCTGGCAAAGTCAGAAACCCTGAGACCACAGTGCTCCCCCTCCCAGGAGGCCCCCAGTGTCCGGTATGAGAAGGGTTTCAGATTTGGGGAGTTTTCAGATCTTGGAATATTTGCTTAGATTTTACCTGGTGAGCATCCCTCATCCAAAGGAAGAGGAAATAAGGCCACAGCCAGAGACAAAGGAGGGAAAGCAGGACCCCCGACTCTACCTTGAAAAGCAGCTGCTTGCGATCATCTGGGGGAGCAGCCGCCCCCAGTTATCCTGTCTGGGGTGAGGGGCAGACATCCTCATCTCTGGTTTCTGTAACCCCAGTTCCGGTTTCCTATAAGTGTGGTCTGAAGTCATGAGCGGTCCTAAGTCCCAGAGGCTGTGATTTAAAGGCTCCAGTGCTGCCATGGTTAAGGCATGATGCTAATCAACCTGTAAACATTGTAAGAAATCTGGATCCATGCTCAGTCTGGGGAAGCGATTCCACTGAGCCCGCTGGTGTTAATAAACTACTTCTGACCCTCCGCTCAGCCTCTGCTGCCTGCTTGAACAAAGGGAATTTTCTCAACCTGGTTTCCTGTAACACAAAATAATGCTTCCAAGTCCATAGCAGTGCCCAAAACATTGTAGACTGTAGAGTAGTTCATATCTGGGATACTCAGGTCAGGGGTGTGCTGTCTGATAGATCATTGAGTTGGGAAGCAGAAAAACCTTGGCTTGAATCATAGGTGGGTAGCTCACGTTCAGAACACCACACCTCTGCCTCTACACCCATGTGGGACTGGTGAAGACAGCTCCTTCAGCCACACTTGTCGGGAGGCTGCTATAAGATAGTGCATGTCAACCGACAGCATGGTGAACGACTCAGGCTAGACAAGCGCACCATAGTAAAGGTCCCCAGCAAGGGCCGTGGGAACAGTGGATGATTTGGGGCATAGTAACTGCTTGTTTTCTTTAGTGCTGTCTTCACCTGCCTTCTCTTCCTTAACCCAAGATACAAATGCGCAGCTTTCCTTAATTCCCCAAGCCCTCTGTGCTGGTGTCTGCAGCCTGTCACACTCCCCAAGAACGGAGAGCAGGAAATGGCTGTTGTGTGACGCCTCAATAGCTGTACCCATGTCATGCTCACCCTGTACAAAGGAGTTCTGCATCAGGGGTCCCTTGCTTCCCCTTGGCCCCCTGGGAGTGCCTTCACCCAGGCCCACTGCTGCCGTCTGTGTTTCAAAAACTTTTAAAAAGCGTTCCCTTTTGTCATTGCTTTCAGAATCCACTCAGTGTCCTTGGGGACGGTGAATTTTCTTGCTTTGAAGATGCATTTAATTTTAAGAAATAGCCCAAAGTCCTTGACAACAAAACTGGTCAGTCCGGAAGGTGAGCTCTGTGGGTAGCACTGTTTTGAAGCAAACAAGAGATGCGATTTGTAAAACATCGACATAATTTTATCACATGGATTTTGAGCATTTCTGAGGGAAAGTCCAACCTTACTTTGACGACATTCAGTCTCTCTGCATAAAACTGTCTAAGCTTTCCCTTTTGAAAGGCAACTGTGTTTTAGATGCTGAAGTCCCTTTTTGTTTGGGTTGAACACACACACACATGCACACACACACATAATCATGTCATCGCTTTATGTCACTCCTGAGAGACACAGAGATGGTGACATTTCTCACGTCTGTAATGTACCAAGTAATGAAAAATTGTGTGAAAAATGTAGCAATTAGAAATGTTGAGGATGGCGCCGTGGCTCAACAGGCTAATCCTCTGCCTTGTGGCGCCGGCACACCGGGTTCTAGTCCCGGTTGGGGCGCCGGATTCTGTCCCGGTTGCCCCTCTTCCAGGCCAGCCCTCTGCTGTGGCCCGAGAGTGCAGTGGAGGATGGCCCAGGTGCTTGGGCCCTGCACCCCATGGGAGACCAGGAAAAGCACCTGGCACCTGGCTCCTGCCATTGGATGAGCGCGGTGCGCCGGCCACAGTGCGCCGGCCGCGCCGG
The DNA here is from genome assembly GCA_949820135.1 of Sylvilagus floridanus. Taxonomy (NCBI): domain Eukaryota; kingdom Metazoa; phylum Chordata; class Mammalia; order Lagomorpha; family Leporidae; genus Sylvilagus; species Sylvilagus floridanus. Next base: position 28,739,553 of record OX463246.1, on the reverse strand, counting down.
CCATTGGAGGGTGAACCAACGGCAGAGGGAGACCTTTGTCTCTCTCTCTCACTGTCCACTCTGCCTGTCAAAAATAAAAAAAAAAATAAAAAATAAAATAAATTAAAAAAAAGAAATGTTGACTATGCAGAGGATCAGACTTATTTTCATCAGCCTAAGATGTACATGTTCTACTTTGTGTGAAAGTACTTAGGAAACCTCTTCATCTAAAAACTGGTTAATAACACTTTCCAGGCTTATGACGGTAGATAGGGCTGACTGCAGCCCACATCTGTTCCCAGGCACCCTATTAACCAGTGCTCTTTTGGCAGAGCAATGAAAACCTCCTATAATCATTATGATCTCAAGGTTTACAAGATAGTGCAATGCTCTCTGAACCATCAAAAGAGGGAAAAGTGATGTTCATTGCAACTGTGGTGCAACATATATTATTTTCTTCTTTCAAAATTGATAGTTCATATGGATGACTCATGGGCAGTACGTAGAGCAAAATTCTACCACTGCGTAGGTGAGACCGACGTTTCTCCACACCCTCTCCCCCCCATCCTGGCAACCATTCAGGAACAAGCCATGAACTGACCTCTGGAGAAGGATTCGTTGAATGAGAAGCGGCAGTTCCGGGGTTGTGCAGCCGGTCCACAAGTTCTGTGAGTGTTTGTGATGCACTTGTGTCTTTCCTTGTTCCTCCATGGAGCTCGCGGTCTCCTCTGACAGCCCGCACTCTGGCTTTATTCAGAGTTTGCTGTTTGGCTTCTGCTTAACCCCGTTCTGTTAAAAAGAGTGAAACTCAAAAGATGTCACTGAAATTGTTTTCCCCCAAATGCTATATAATTCACACTAGCACACTAAAATATTAAGACACTCTTCTTGACAACTTCCTTTAAACAATAAGAGGAATTCCGTCTGTCTTTTTCACTTCTATGGACTATAATTTTCGTCTGTGTGTGGGTTTGTCTACAAACACGGAATTTTAGATTATTTAGAGAAGTGTTCGTTTTCTTCATTTACTTTCACATGTGTGAAATTCAACTGACAGTTTAAATGGAGGTGGGCTTTTTCTTAAACTCTGAAAATTGGTGTTTAATTTGAGCATTTCGTCAGCCTTCTCTGTATGTTGTTATCCATGATAAGCTGGTATCCCATTACCATGAAAAATTAAGGGTTGCCTAATCATGAAAGACTAATGAGCAGTAATGCATGTGATTAATTGACCATTCTCAATATAGCTGAGAATAAAGCAAGAATGACATTCTTGATTATGGGACCACGTGTTCCACTCCATATATTATCTACAGTTCAGGCTCTTGAAATGATCACATATTTATCTTTTAAAACACTGGGGCCAGTGTTGAGACCCAGGCGGTTAAGTCATCAACTGTGATGCCAGCATCCCTTATAGATACTGGTTCGAGTCCCAGCTCCTCCACTTCCAATTCAGCTCCGTGCTAATCTACCTGAGAAAGCAGCAGATGATAGCCAAGTGCTTTGGCCACTGCCACAAATGTGGAAGACCTGGATGAAGTTCCAGGCTGCTGACTTTGGCCTGACTCAGCCCTGGCCATTGTGTTCATATAGAGAGTGAACCAACACATGGAAGATCGCTCTCTCTCTTTCTCTCTCTCTCTCTGTCTCCCTGGCTCTCTCTCTGTCTCCCTCTCTCTGTAACTTTGCCTTTCAAATGATTAAATATTTAAAAAGAAAACAGATAGAATGGGCTAACATTGAAGACTGGGTTTGGTTATAATTTTATATATCTAATTTTATATATATAATATAATTTTATATTATATTTATTGGTTGATATTTTAGAGAGTGCAGTGGAAATTTCTGACCATCTATTCAGTAATTATTCTTGATGTTTTTCTTAATATAAAACATCCTGAATTTATTGAGGGCGTAGATTTATGGTCAATAAGACAGAAGCAAACATTGTTTGGAGAGCTTCTGAGGAAACACCCCAAATGCGGGAAGTCAGGGGCAAGTGTTTGGTACAGCAGTGCAAACACTGCCTGGGGCACCCACATCTCCCAGCAGAGCGCCTGGTGCCCCAGCTGGAGTCTCAGCTCTGCTGCCAAGTCAAGCTTCCTGTTCAAGCTGCCCCTTGGAAGGCAGCAGCCGACGGCTCAAGTCGTTGGGTTCCTGCCACCCATGTGAGAAACCTGGATTGAGTTCTGGGCTCCTGGCTTCAGCCCATCTCAGTTCTGTTTGTTATGGGTATTTGGGGAGTGAACCAGCAGATGAAAATCTCTATCTCTGTCTCATCTATCTCTTAAAATAAAATGTCAATAAATAGTAAGTAAAATTGCTTTAAAAAACAGAGGGGCCAATGTGTGGCGCAGCAGGTTAAGCAAATGCTTGGGATGCTGGCATCCCATGTCAGAGTGATGGTTTGAATTCCGGCTGCTCTGCTTCTGATCCAGCTCTCTGCTAATGCACCTAGGAAAACAGCAGAAGATGGCCAAGGTACTTGGACACCTGCCATCTACTTGAAAGGCACAGATTGGACTCCAGGCTTCTGACTTCAGCCTGATCCAGTCTTTGCCCTTCTGGCCTTTGCTATTTCGGGAGCAAACCAGCAGATAGAAGGCCTCTCTCTCTCTCTCTGCCTCTGTCTCTCTCTCTGTCTCTCTCTCCCTCTCTCGGTAACTCTGACTTTAAAATAAATAAATACGGATAGATTTTTTTTTTAAGATTTATTTTATTTATTAGAAAGACAGAGTTAGAGAGGTAGAGACACAGAGAGAAGTCTTCCATCTTCTGGTTCACCCCCCCCCAGAAAGCCGTAATGGCCAGAGCTGTGCTGATCTGAAACCAGGAGCCAGGAGCTTCTTCCAGGTCTCCCATGTGGGTGCAGGGGCCCAAGGACTTGGGCCATCTTCCACTGCTTTCCCAGGCTACAGCAGAGAGCTGGATCAGAAGAGGAGCAGCTGGGACTAGAAACTCTGCCCATATGGGTGCTTCGGGCCAGGGCTTTAACCCACTGCGCCGCAGCACCAGCCTCTAGTTAAGATTTTTTTTTAAATAAAAATAAATTGGCAGCACTGTGGTGTAGCAGGAAAAGCCACCGCCTGCAGTACTGGCATCCCATATGGGTGCCGATTTGATTCCCAGCTATTCCAATTCTGATCCCGCTCTCTGCTACGGCCTGTGAAATCTGTAGCAGACAGCCCAAGTCCTTGGGACCCTGCACACATGCGGAGGGTCTGGAAGAGGCTCCTGGTTCCTGGCTTAGGATTGGTTCAGCTCTGGCTATTGTGACCATTTGGGGAGTGAACCAGCAGATGGAAGACCTCCCCCACCCCGCCCCGCTTCTCTGTAACTCTGCCTTTCAAATAAGTAAATAAATCTTTAAAACACATAAAAATAAAAAGAGATAAGCTAGGACTCATTCATCCCATTCCCTTCCCTGCCTGGATGTGGACATGGTGACAGCAATGGAGGCAAACTTGAGCATGAGAGCTGTGCTTTGAGGATAAAGAGGCAGAGAAGTGGAAGGAGTCCATACTCTTGATGACCTGGAGCTCCCAGGCCCTGGACTGACTGTCAGTAGGCTTCTTCCACTTGAGACAAGTCCATGGAGTCACACCATCATTATTTCTGGATTCTGTTACTGGAAACACAATTCCTACACTTGATCTTAGCTGAAAGGCCGAGGAGTGATAGAAACACAATTCCTGTCTAACATAAAAAAAAGCAAAAAAAAAAAAAAAAAAAAAAAAGCAAAAAAAGCAAGACTTGTTAGTCTTAAGCTTTGATCTGCAAAATCCCCTGGGAGAAGAAACATATTATTGAATTTAAGGTCAGTTGTGAGCAGCAGGTTTTTCAAAGAAAAGAGCAAAAGCAGAGCTAGCAAAGCTTCAGAGTGAGGGAAAGGATACTCCTTAGGGTTATGGAGGGAATGCTCAACAAATAAAAAGAAATCGAGAATTGACTCATCTTAATATAACGGTGGAGTGATCAAGAGACTTTGTATTGAGATTTTTCAGGAGACACCTGAAACAAAGGGGAAAAAAACCCCAGAACCATATGGATCACTTTGGCAAGGGCCACCTGTGCCAGGGTCAGAACCAACCAACGTGGTCCTGTGCACCTGACAGGTTTCCCCGGGAGATGGACAGTAGCCAGGCAAGAGAGCTCCACCTGGGGGCACCTTCTTCCCTGGTGTGTTCCACCCCTCGCTGGCACATCCTTTCACTGTGCTATTCTCATATCCATTGGCCTCTGCTCATTTTAAGAGTCAGGGAGTTTCAAAAATATTTTAATACCTTTCACTGTTCTTTCTCTTTGAAGTTCCAGTCATTATCATTCAGCCATTTCTTGGGTCATAAACTTGGCAAGGCTTTCTGGAAGGAAAAAAAAAGTCATCTCATTGGCAGAGCATCTCGTGTGCTGACAACTCAGCTTCTCTGAAATCGCTGAGTCATAGTAAGAGAAAATGAGGGGTGCAAAGGCAACAGGCAGCAGAATGTCCCCATTAGGGAGTCCCGGACACGACTGTGGCTTATTTAAGAACGTGAGGGTCTCTCCCGTAAGACAGTGTTCACTCAGCTCTCGCGAACGCTGCAGATTTGCTGTGATTTCTCCACCGGATGCAAAGTGGTCCTGTGGTCTTCTCCACGCCCGCCACCACGTGCCGTGCCCTCACATTGGGAGCAGCCTTCTCTGTCCCGCCCTGCCAAGGCACCCAGCGATGGATGCCTCGCACTCAGGAAGCCCTTCATCTCAAAGTGCATCTCTGCAGAATCTTCCCTGGAGCCAGTCTGTGTAGATCATTCTGCCTGACCTCACAGAAAGAATGACAGAAGGAAACTCCTCCACCTCTGAAGGGAGGTCTCTCCATCTCTGCCTCGGAGGCATGTGGGGAAGCCAAGTCGTTGGCTACACAATGCAGGAGACACATGCCCTCGTTTTCCCTGTGCTAAATCCCTTTTCCATGCTTACTATAACTAAAAAAAAATCCACAGGAAGTAAAAATGGCTCAAATGAAAACCACACTCTTTCACATAGCATCCTGTCCTGCCCAACAGCGACCGTAATTCCACTGTGCTGTAAACAATTAGATAGGGATATTGCAAAATTAGCTCCAATTTGCATAATCATGCTTTACTGCTATAATTTAGTGAGTGCATTTGCACAAATTTAATAACAATTCAGCTTACATTTTTTGTTTTAATATGTTTTATACAAATAATGTCAAATTTATAGATTATGAGGTCTCCTACAGCAAGCCAGATACAGACAATGCCTTTTCGCAGATTTAATAGACCACATGATATGATAATTTCAAGCCTTCTCAAGTGAAAGGTCAGTTCCTTTCTGGATTCTGTGGGGTTTTTTCCCCCTGCAGAAGGAAAAGAATTTTTGAGACTCCGAATGATCTGGAACAAAGAAGATTCCCATTCTACGCCCAGTGACATTGACACCAGTTTAAAATCATTTAAATGTATTTTATCCCTATTTTATTTTCAGCAAGCAATTGAGCTCAATTCTGCAAACATCTTTTAAATCAGTTCTTAAGAATAAAACCCATGATATTTAAATCTGGGGATGACACAGCAAATTGCATTAAAAGGTATTTTATTGTATTTATTGTCACAGATGTTAATTCAACTGATGTAACCATTATTGTCTTTTGGATTTACAGTATAATTCCACCAAGAGGAATTGAATGGTCACATAAGCTCTGCTCTTATCTGAGGCTTTGAGTTGCCAGGGCCCCTGGGTCAATGATGAAATCATTTCAAGTCCTACCTCCATGCTTTCACTTCTTCACAAGTGAGACCAACAATGGTTTTCTTGTGCAACTTGGATGGGTTATTGGTGAGTCTGGTGTTGGGCTGCAGATTGTGGCCAAGGCATCCCCTTCTGGAGTACTTGATTCGAATCCTGGCTGCTCTGCTCTCAATTTGGCTTCCTGCTAATGAACCTGGGAAGGCAGCAGAGGATGGCCCAGGTGCTTGGACTTCTGCCGTCTATGTGGGAGATCTGGCTGGAGTCCCTGGCTCCTGGCCTAGACTTGGACAGGCCCTGGATGTTGTGGACATTTGGGAAGTGAACCGGCATATTAAAGATTCTCTCTCTCTCTCTCTCTCTCTCTCTTTTAAGAGATTTATTTATTTTTTATTTGAAAGTCAGAGTTACAGAGAGAGAAGAAGACACACACACAGAGAGAGAGAGAGAGAGAGAGAGAGAGAGAGATCGCCTATCCACTGGTTCACTATCCACTGGTTCAGATGGCTGCAACAACCAGGGCTGGGCCAGGCTGAGGCCAGGAGTCAGGAGTCTCCCATGTGTGTCCAGCAGCCCAAGCACTTGGGTCATCTTCTGCTGCTTTCCCAGGTTCGTTAGCAGGGAGCTGGATGGAGAGTGGAGAAGCTGGGATTTGAAGTGGAAGGAAGGAAGGAGGGAAGGAAGGAAAGAAGAAGAAAAAAAGAGAAGAGAAAAGAAAGCCTTGATCTTACTCAGGGCTGCTCCACACTGCTGTTGAGGTTTCTGGCTAAGGCAGAGACCAAGCGAGGTCTGGACTCCAGCTTGCCCCATGCTCGCCAAGCTGGACCTGCTAAGCCCAAAGGAGGAAGGAGCACCTCTCCCACTTGCACACGGCACTGAATGTCCTTACAGTCCTAGTTCATGACTCCCAGCTGGTGCAGAAGAGGACCAGAAGAACTGCTTCCTAGGATGTCCTCTCAGCACAACTCCTCACTTTCAGATACATTCCACAATTCCAAATAAACTGAAGCCGCCGGACTTGAAATGCCAATCCCCCAACAATTGCGACACTGAGATAGTGGTCACCATCATAATAGGATCCAAGTCAGTTCTGCTACAAAGTACACCTACCTCTTCTGACTCACCATTTCACTGAGATCTCGTGATTGTATCTGTACTGGACAAGTGATGTCAGCATTGATCCCATGAACTTGACCAACGTGAATAGTGGATTATAGTAACCAGGCTAAAGTGCATTCCCCAGAAGTTTTTCTGTTATTATTATTTTGTCTAAACTCTGAGATGAGTGTTTCAATTGTATACTTTGGTTTTCCAGGTAATCAGCCTATCCTTTCACTCTGCCATCTCTCAGGTGAGGCTGTCCAAACAGGCTCATTTGCAGAATCATCCAAAAGATTAATCAATGAGCAATTGTTTGGTTTGGAGAGGTATCACATGACATGAGAATTTGTTTGTGTAATTATATGTTATAAGAATAGCTTTGTTTATTTTTTTAGTTGATTTTTTTGGGTTGAGGATTTATTTATTTGAAAAACAGGGTTATATATAGAGAGGGAGAGACAGAGAGAGGGAGAGAGAGAGAGAGGAAGAGCTTCCATTGGCTGGTTCACTCCCCAGGTGATCGTAATGGCTGGGGCTGGATCAGGCCAAAGACAGGAATCAGGAGCTTCCTCAGGGTCTCCCACATGGGTGCAGGTGCCCAAAAACTTGGGCCATCCTCTGCTGCTTTATAGGTCATTAGCAGGAGCAGGATCGGAAGTGGAGCAGTCAGGACTCGAACCAGCACCTATATGGGATGCCAGAGTGGCAGGCAGCAGCTTACCCCACTATGCCACAGTGCTGGCCCCAAGAATAGCTGTGTTTCCCATGTATTCTGGTTTATTCAAAGGCATCTGGGACATGTACGTGAAACTACAGAAAAACATCACAAATACAAAGTAATTAATGTAGACTTCAAAAAAGAGGAAACAAATGGATAAGGTAGCACAAGAAAATACATATATGATTTAGAACTTGAGTTTTTATTTTACAGGGTGAGTGTTTAGTGGAACAGTTAGGATCTGACTTGGAAAGCCCGTATTCCATAGCAGAGTTCCAGCCCCAGTGTCACTCCTTATTCCAGTTTCCGGTTACTGTCTACCTTGACTCCAGTATTTCAGTCTGTGCCACCCACGTGGGAGACCTGAAGATGTCTCTCTCTCTCTGCCCTTCAAATAAATAACTTTTGAAATTATAGATGTGTCTTCCCCATAGCTCTCTCATTAGTGGCCTAAAGAAATGCATATTTGAATTAATCCCCTATCTCTGACACGTTTTTCTGTAATCAGCTTTGCAGTTTGTAAAATTTTCTCTTGAAGATTACTTAGTATTAGCTTCTTTGGGTCTCTGTACATAAATGGCTAGCGAATAGCTGAGACCTATTGTGCAGCTAATACCAAGGTGATAGGAATTTAGGAGTATATATTATAAACACAGCCTCATAGGCAAAAGAATATGGACTGAGGCTCTCCTTCCATTAAGTCTAGGAAGCCAGCTGAATTCCTATTTTGAATTTTCTCTGATGAGATCAGTGCTCATAACAGTTACGCCCCAGGAAGAGGCAGCTCTAGCTGGAAGCCCTCCAGGAATCATTGGAGGAGAAAATGTAACTGTACCGGTGAATGCTAGAAAACCAGCTTTTTCTTCTACTACATTACATTAAAAATTTAAGGAACCGAATAAAACAAGAAAGGCTGCAGTCACTTCTTCCCTAAGCCGCAGAAGGAGAGATCTCGTGTGCTCTGCAGAGGCCCGGATAATAATTTTCGACCTGCAATTCTGTTTCATATTTTAACTTTTTCAAATGTGCCTATTATCTGTAATATTCACTTGTGTTTTTTGTTAAATGGTTCATTTTTTTTCCAAAAAATAATAGACACAGTATTTTATACTTGATCCTAGACATAAGGCCAAGGAGAAATTAAATACAGACTTTTTTTTTTAAAAAGAAAGTTTATGTCACTGCTATAAAGGGAAATGCCGCCATACTTGTGTTGAGGTCACAAGAGAAGTATCATGTAGATGAACAAAGTCTAGTAAATTCTAGCTGGGAGTTGTGCTTGTCCAGTGCTCCGAGCCCAGCCTTCCTCTTTGATGAAGACACAGAGAGGTTGACAAGCCAGGCAAATTTTGGCACCAGCTGAGTTTTCCTGAAAGCTTGGAAGACCTAGGAAAGGAAAACACATTTCTCCCATTATTTCACGCCAAGTCTACGCATCCTCAGAGTCATGTCTAAGGAAAACAGGGGAGAGGATCCCAAGGCTTTGGAAACCTGGAGCAGAGTTTCTGCCCCCACTGGGCTGCCCTTCTGCCCACTCTGACTCAACACTTTGCAGGCAGTGGCCCTGTGTGCTTAATAGGGCCATTGCGAAAAGTGTTTGGTAAGAGCCAACAGCGTATCATAGTGTGATTACTCAACCTATTTATTCTCTGGCTCAGCAGCACAGACTAAGCCCAAAGTGAGGCAAGCCCTGGCCTGGTGCTGGCCACCTAAGGGCTCCCTCCAGGGGTGACTGTTCCATGTCTAAACGTTTCAGCATGGGAAATTTTGGAAAAAGATGACAGAAAGGTAAAAGCCATGTGGATCCTGATTTTTTTTTGCTAGGTATTTCTTCCATTATCCTTAAACAAATTTTATATATACATATATGTTTCAAAAAGCTTAGAGAAAAATGGAATTAAAAGGTAAGTTCATTTTGGTACAAAAAAATTGAAATTACATGTACAAGGGCTCTTCAAAGAGTTTCTGGAAAATATGAACTATGAAAAAACTAAATATGGATGTCAGATTTTTTTTGTTCAAAAACCAACTCATTTTTCAGTTCCAATTTTCAATAGACCCTTTCACATACACACAAGCAAAAATGAAAATGCTCATGTCAGTTGGTCATATATGATTGTTGATTACAGTTATTATATTTTCACATGGCAATTCCCAATTCTTTCTAAAGTTTTCTCATTGCTAATATATATAATCAACCTCAAAATCTGAAGAGAAATTAACCTTCTGTAAGTTACCACATATTGCAAAGCAGTACTTAACATTTTGGTTCGATAATTTTCAAAATGCATTTACTTATTAATTGATTTATTAGAAAGGCAGAGAGACAAGAGAGAGAGAGAGAGAGAGAGAGAGAGAGAGAGAGAGAGAGAAATACAGAGAGAGATACAGAGAGAGCCAGAGAGAACCAGAGAGAGAGGTCTTCCACTCTTTTGTTCACTACCGAAATGCCCATAACAGCTGGGGCTAGGCCAAGTTGAAGCCAGGAGCCAGGAACTCAATCCTGGTGTCTCACAAGGGTGGCAGAGACCCAACTACTTGAGCCATCACCTACTATCTCCCAGGGTGTGCATTAGTAGGAAACTAGATCAGAAGCAGAACTGGGGCTGGAATCCAGGGATTTGGGTGTGGAATGCTGGTTTACCAAGCAGCATCTTAACCGCTGTACCAAATGCCTGCCTCTTGGTTTTATAATTTCAGAATCCTGCTATATGTGTCTTCTCATTTGAGCCTCTTGAGGTTTAGATACTCCTCAAAATACCATCGTTTGATATAAAGAAAATGAGTGTCCAGAAAGTTGCTAGATTGACCGTGGTCCCAGGGTTACTAAATGGGAAAGAGAAGTCACAATCTTTGCCTATTGTCTCCCCCAAACCTTCTGTCATCATGGACAGTTTTGGTGCAATCTCTCCTCTGTCCAATTTTCTCCTGCAGGTTCAAGTCATTTCTACTTTGGGCATCTCTTTTTGTGCCGTTCACTAAAATAGGTAAGGCTATGAAGATGAGCGACCTGCCCTTCATTTGGACTCCCTGGGAAGTCAAGCCTGAGACAGAGGACTAATAGGCCTTACATGCCACCCACATGTATCCGGCCAGTGAAATAGGGACTGGCGGGCGGGGGTGTGGAGAATGGAGGAAAGCCAAGGGAAGTGTTATCGATTTGGCCAACATTAAGTGCAGCTGATGGCCAAATCCCTCAGTACCTTCTACCAGAAGCTTTGTAACCTGTGTTTCCAGACATCACATGGGAGCAGATGGAGAAAAGGATAACAAGGGGTGGGTGTTGTGGCATAGCAGGTAAGCCACCGCCTGCAATGCTGGCATCCCCTTTGGGTGCCAGTTCCTTCTCCAGCTGCTCCACTTCTCATACAGTCCCCTGCTAATGGCCTGGGGAAGCAGCAGAAGATGGCTCCAGTGTTTGGGTCCCTGTTACCCATGTGGGAGACCTGGATGAAGCTTCTGGCTCCTGGTTCTGATCTAGCCCAGCCCTGGCCTTTGTGGTCATCTGGGGAGTGAATGAGTGGGTGGAAGATCTCTTTCTCCCTCTCTCTCTGTAACTCTGACTTTCAAATAAATAAAATCTTTAAGAGAAATAAAAAAGGTTGATGAGACTCTTATGTCTCATTGGCTAAGTTTTGCTGCTTGGAGTATTAACTTTCTTGCATTTGGGGGTTGCCCATTTGTGAGCACCTTTGGGTCACAAGAAAGACTGGAGGGGAAAAGAGGGGGCTTATGGTGTGGGCCTAAATGATCCGTTGTTGGGTGGTGCCAGTAGAACTTGCAGGCTGTGCACCAGTGGCATGATGGAGCAAGTGTCAGGACAGGTGAAGTGTATCTGGGGTGGTGTGTGCAGGGAGTCTTGACATCATGTGACGTCACACATTCCTGATCTTCACGGTGTCCATCAGGAGCCTCCACATAGACATCTTCTAGTCTCTCCAACCTTACACATTTCCCCAACCATGGCTGTTCACCTTCTCAAACTCAGCATTCCTCCAAAACCAACAGTCACAGAAACATGCATCTTCACTCTGGGAAGGCTCGCTTCATCCTACATCTCATGATATAGATAAAAGAAAGTCAGGTATCCAGTGAGCATGGTGTCATGGTTGGGGTCGTCTTTCCAAAACTCATGTAGCTGTTTAATGGTGATGTATTTTTTTAAGATTTACTTATTTATTTGAAGAGCAGGGTTAAAAGAAGAGAGGGAGACAGACAGACAGACAGAGAGAATCTTCCATCTGCTGATTGACTTCCCAAATGTCTAAAATGGCTAATGGCTAGGCCAGGTGGAATCCAAGGGTCCAGAAATCCATCTGGACCCTTATGTCTCCCACATAGATGGAAGGGGCCCAAATATCTTCTGCCACTTTCTGAAGTGATTAACAGGGAGCTGGAGCAGCTGGCACTCATGGGGGATGCCGATGTCACAGCAGGCGGCTTAAACCATTGTACCACAATGCCAGCCCTTAAACCTAAAGTCTCAATAGGATTGATGGATTAAGGGTGGGGACTAGGACCTGGTGATGAGGTCTGAGAGGTGGGGTCTATGGGAGGTTTTTGGTCACTGGGAGAGTGTCCTTGAAAGGGGGTGTTCTTGCGAAATTATTTGACTATTGTAGTTCAAGTAAGTTTGGCCAAGGTATTCCTTGCTCCCTCCTGACCCACTGGGAGATCAGCTGCCACACATGGGGGACCTGGATGTGCACCGGGATCCTGAGCTACAGTTCCCAAACTGTGAGTTGACATAAACCTTTTCTTCCCCAGGGGAACTCCTTTCAGGGAGTTTAGTAAAGCAGATTCATGGGAGTAAAACCATGTGACTCCCTCAGTCACCTAACAAGTAGGTGCTGGGATACAAGGGCCAATAGTGGCATCCTTGCTTTCAAGAACGGACTCCTTGGCTGCACCTGGAACTCACCTGTGGAGCTTTAAGAAGGTGGCTGGCCCCAGTGCCACCCCCAAAGACTCAGGTGTAATTGGACTGGACATCACGATTATTAGAAGGTCCCAAGTGATGCTACTGTAAGGGCAAGTTGTTGTAGCCTAAGATGCCATGAGACTAGGCTGCGGTCTTGCCTATAGGATTTCAACCATGGCACATCAGCCTCCCCCTGGGAACTTGGCCATGCTGATTCCCAGGCCCTCGACCAAGCTTCGGCTCCCTTGAATCCAGGGTGGGTCTGTGTTTACGAAGTGAGCACTCCCACCAAATCACATCTGGAGTGCTGGGACCTCGCTTTGAGAACCAGTTCAGGTCTCAAGAGGAGAATGGTGAGAGTGAGAAGATTGCAGAAGAGAGCTCAAGGGTTGTTATGGATTAAAAATGTATGAGGAAATGCTAAGATTATTTATTCCAATCACTGGGCCAAAGGAGGATTAAGAAAATAAGGAGGCCAGAGACAGTTCCTGCCAGAGAGGAAGTGCATTGTAGGGTGACCGGCTGTTGTGTCTCCTCTAGCAGAAAAAACAGGCAAGGCCTATGCAGTGTGTAGGCTTTAGGTTATGTGCAAACAAGGGATTCCTGGCAGCGAGATTTAGGTTATAAAGGAAGGCCGTGAAATGATTTTTCTCTGGAGGTTTTCAAAACCAGTGTAGATTATCACCCATCTGGCCTGGCTAAGGTATCACCCTGGCCAAAGGCAGAGGGAAAAGGCTAGGTGACTTCACACTTGTGAATGGTTCGTGGCTTAGGGATTTGTGACTCACAGTGATGGAACATCTATTGCAGGGCCAGCATTGTGGCACAGTAGGTTAAGCCACGACCTGCAGTGCCATCATCCTATACGAGTGCTGGTTTGAGTCCCAGCTACTCTACTTCCTATCCAGCTCCCTGCTAATGCCAGTGGAGACCAGCTGGGGCATCACCCCAGGGGGTGGGCCACTGTCCCTGCTCCCAGCTCCTGAGCAGTGGCTTAGTGGTTGTTCCAGGGGAGCAGCAGGCTGCAAGTGAGCCTGCTGGAGGAGTCGGATGGGACTTGGAACAGAGCTAGGGGCATTCCAGGTCTAAGATTTCTGGAAACAATGGAGATCTTAGTGGAGATCAATTAAGAAAGTGCTGGTATTGCCATGATACTGGTAGCAACAGGTAAAACGGTAGAACAGCCAGAAGCTTCATAGACAGAACTGTAGAAGGGAGACAGCCAAGAATAACCCTCCCTGGGATCGCAGTCAACTCAGTGGGTCTGAAAGGCCAGGCCCAGTGGGTGCTAGACACCCACTCAGTGCAAAATCAGCACAGGACTTGGGCAAATTTGAAATCCCCAAGCAGCACAGGGCAGATCTGTCAACATGGGGCAGCAACTTCCCTGGCACAAAGAGTTTAAGCACAGCCTCTGCTTGAACACTGGCTGCACAATAAGTCTCTCTGGCCTAAGGGCACCACTTAGGAATCCAGGCTTAAGAATCACATGCATCCCTTGGCAATTCGGAAGACTGTGTGTGTGCACTCCCAGGGTGGGTGCCTTTTCAGGAGCACTAGTCCCTGTCTGATTGTGGGGCAGAAACACCAGCTCCCTGAATGGTGGTAGAAGCTCCCTGCCCTCTCCTCTACCCAATAGTAATGGGTAAAAGTCTAATAGGCCACAGGGGGCGTAGCACAAACTTTGACCAAAAGGCAGCTTATGTTGACTAAGGGCGACCCCTGGGAAGCCAGGCTAAAAGATAAAAAGCAAGGGGAAGGAGTCTGAACAGAAACATTGGAAGCTGCACACAATGACAAAGTGAGACTCAGAGAATTGCTTCTATTTTTTTTTTTAAAGATTTATTGATATACTTGAAGGACAGAGAGAGAAAGAAGGAGAGAGAGAGATTGATTCATTGATGGATCTTTTACCTGCTGGTTCACTCCTCAGCAACCAGGGCTAGGCCAGGCCAAAGCCAGGAGCCAGATACATCACATGTGTCTCCCACATGCGTGGTGGGAACTCAAGTACTGTCACCCATTGCCTCCCAGGCACATTAGCAGGAAGCTGAATTGGAAGCCCAGAATAGCCCCAACTCAAACCACGGCCTCAGGTATGAGTTACAGGCACCACGATGCAGGCTGATTGGAATCATTTCAATCAAGGCACTAGATAAATGAATGATCAAGTAAACAACAACAACATCAATCTCCTGGAAGTCTCCAGAGTTGCTTCAATGCATTATTTAAATGTCCAGTTGTGACACTGGGACATCTACATAGAGTTAGAGAATTAGGACGCATACATAGGGTAAGTGGCAGGTCACAGAAACTGCCTTTGAGGTTCTGTGATATTGGGCTTGGCAAAGACTTCAAAGCATCTGTGAAAAACATATTCGGGGTGGGCATTTGACACAATGGTTGATTCCACTGGGGATGCCTGCAGCCCATGTCAGAGTCCCTAGACCACTCCCGACTCAGCTGCTTGCTGAAGTCCACTCTGGGAAGCAGCCGCTGAGGGTTCAAGTTCCTGGTTCCTGCCAGCCAAACAGGACACTTGAAGTGAGTTCTAGCCCCTGGCTTCAGCCCGGCCCGGCACCAGCTGTTGTATTCATTACGGGGAATAAATCAATGGATGATTGATGATGGTCTTTCTCTCTCTCTCTCTCTCTCTCTCTCTCTCTCTCTCGCTGTGTGTGTTTTTATGCCTGCTTTCCAAATAAATAGTTATTAATCAAATCAAACAAAAATTAAATTTATTAAATTAATTTAGAGAACTAACTAAACCATGTCTACAGAATGAAGGCAGGACATGGTGACAACATGTTGTCAAATAGAGACTATGGATGAAGAGATAGACATAAAAAAAGAAAGAAAAAAAGACACCAAATGCAGTACTTTTCTGAAGCTGAAAAGTGCTACAACCAAAATGAAATATTCACCAGAGTGGCTCAAAATGAGATGATGTAAGAAAAAGTCAGCACACTTGAAGTTAGATCAGTAGAGAGGATGCCATCTGAAGGAGAAAGAGGAAACATGAATTAAAAAGTGTCTTGGAGAAATATTAGCACAGCAACATACGTATAATGGGACTACCCAAAGAAGAGAAAGAGAATGAAGCATTAAATGTGTTTGAAGAAATAGTGGCTAAAAACTTTCAAATATGATGATAAACATTAATTTATGCATCCAAGAAGCTCAAATACCTCCAAATAGGATAAACACAAAGAAATCCACACCCAGACACATCATGTTGAAAACCATAAATAAGTAGAAAACCTTAAAAAAGCAGTATCTGACCCCTGTAAGATATACAGCTAACTTCTCATCAGAATCAGTGGAGAGCAGGAGACTGGAGCAGACGTGTTCAGATATGAGTGAGAAAGAGGGGACTGGAATTTGCGGTCATTGTTGCCCAGGGACTTCACACCACATGTATTTTTCTCTTTCCGTCTTCCTTCTTTCCAACAGTGGAATCTCCTAATAGTTTCCAACTCTCAGAGAAGAAGCCTTTTACTAATTAGTGCCAATCAGTACACAGTCATCAAAGTTCCAAAATAGTTCTGGACCTTCCACCTCCTCTAGGATGTGTCTTTGATTCTTATCTAAATAAACAGAAGTTTTAAAAGACGTCTTATTTTTGGGTTGCGAGGCCATTAACATCTGTTGGTTTTGCTTGTTCTGCATCTCTTCTTTCTTCTTGTAATGGTCTGCAGTGGTCATCCTTTGGGGAACAATGCCGCCCTTCATCTCAGCCTGTGTGGTTTATTGGAGGCAGATCTAAGTGTCTGGTTGCATCATACTGCTAGAATGGACATATAACCCAAGCCAAGCTAAATGAAACTCAATTAGGGGATATGGCTAAAACACTCTGAGAAAAGGGGTATGGCATTTCTTTTCTTAAAATAATTTTATTGTAAATTGACAACAAATAGTTACATGTATGTATGATATACAAAGTGGTTATGATTTATAAATCTAATGTGGAATAATTACATAAAACTATTTAACATACTCATCACTTCAAATACTTAACATTTGATGGGGAGAACATTTGAAATTCATTCAAATTGGCACTGTGGCCTAGTAGATTAAGCCTTTGCCTGTGGTGCTGGCATCTCACATGGGGCTCCGGTTCAAGTCCTGGCTGTTCCACTTCAGATTCAGCTCCCTGCTAATGGCCTGGGAAAGCAGTGGAGGATGGTCCAAGTGCTTGGGCCCCTGCTCACACGTGGGAGACCTGGAAGAAGCTCCTGGCTGCTGGCTGGGTACTGAGGCCATTGGGGGAACAAACCAGTGAAGGCAAGATCTCTCAGTCTCTTGTCTCTCCCCCTCTCTGTAATTCTGCCTTTCAAATAAACTAAATAAATCTAAAAAAAAATCATTGTCTTAGCAACTTTAAATGTATAATACATGTCTATTCACTATATTCACTGCGTACCATGAGGTGACTTCAAAAGGTCCAGGGAGGACGGGGAGTTCAGCCTAGTAGTTAAGATGCCTGCATTTGACATCAGAGTTTGATTTTCCCTGGGCTGGATTCCCTTCACCAGCTCCTGACTCCAGAGTCCTCTGATCTAGATGCTGGGAGGCAGTGATGATGGCTCAAGTAACTGGGTTCCTGCCACCCACATGGGAGACCTGGATTGCTCCAGTCCAGCCCCAGCCTTTGCTAAACAAATGTTCCCCAAACTCAAACCTCCAGTGTCACTGAGATTTTGTACTCTCTGACCTTCATTTCTTCATTCTGCCACCCCCCTGCTATGCCACTGAGTCAGGGTCACTCAGCTGGGAAGACAGGGGCTTGAGAAGAAGGAGTCTCCCTCACATGTTGGCTGATTCAAGGGGAAAAAGAGACCTGAGAGACAGGGAGAGAGAACCTTATTCTCAGAGCCCTATTTATGCCCAAGAATCCCTCCGTGCCTGAAGCCACTCCCACCTCTGATTATCAGGATGACATATCCTTTATTGTATATGAAGACATGCACTTATAACCAGAAATAGTTTTTTTAAAAAATATTTATTTATTAATTTGGAA
Source organism: Sylvilagus floridanus (assembly GCA_949820135.1). Taxonomy (NCBI): domain Eukaryota; kingdom Metazoa; phylum Chordata; class Mammalia; order Lagomorpha; family Leporidae; genus Sylvilagus; species Sylvilagus floridanus. The sequence continues at coordinate 28,722,063 of OX463246.1, read as the reverse complement.
AATCAGAATGAGAGAGAGAGAGAGAGAGAGAGAGAGAGAGAGAGAGATAGAGAGAGAGAAAGGATCTTCCAACCACTGATTGACTTCCCAGATGGCCAGACTGAAGCCAGGAGCCAGGAGTTTCTTCTGAATCCCCCACATGAGTGGCAGGGGCCAAGTTCTGCTGCTGCTTTCCGTAGACCATCAGCTGGAATCTGGATTTGAAGTAGAGCCGCTAGATCTTGAACTGGTGCTCATAAGGGATGCCGGCCCAGCAGGCGGTGACTTTATCCATCACATGTCAACGCCAGTCCTGATATACTCTTTTCATACATCTAGGAGTCTGTGTTCATCTTATGTCTGAAACGAAATTAACTTTATACTCAAATAAGAGGCACAACTGAAACAGGCACACGGCGACTCAGAAATAGCTCATGATGATATCTGAGAAAGCCATTCTCTAGTATAATAGATTTTTTTAAACAAAAAGCTAGAGCACCTGTAATAAAGAATTCAAGAACCTGATGCCAGTTTGATCTTCTGCCAGCTCGCGGGTTGGACAATGCCCAGTGGGTGATGTTCCTGGAAGTGCGGACATGGCTGTCGTGGGTGTGCCTAGTTCTGGGTAATGCTGAGACTTTTGGAGGTGGTTGTGGGTGGGGGGGATCAGGGCTGAGACAGGGTGGGCAGAGGCGATTAGTGAGAAAACCGTGAACATAAACTCTGGGTCTTGTTGAGCTATGTAGGACATAGTAAAAGACCCACGGAGGCCACATTTAAAAATAGCATAATGAAATTAGTACGCTGCAGTCTGCCCCGAGGAGCAGACATGACCTGACTTGATGAAGCTTCACATGCGAAATGGATTTTATTTTTAGGGCATTCTATCTGGGATAACAATGGCTGCGCTGATAGGAAGGTGGTGGGGATAGTTTGTCTTTGCGGCTGGCACTTAGGCTCGGAAAGAACAAAATAGCATATTTAAACTGTCAGGCCCTAATTGTTTCATTAGATGGTGGTAGTCTTTGACAAAGGCAGCCCTAACTGCTGAAAGCCAAGAATGATGAGCAGTAATTCTGGCCGGGCACCGGGGCGCTGCACTACCTACGTCTCTTCCTTTGTCTCTTCCCAGTTCATCTCTGTTACAAGGGGAAGTCTCATTTTCTCATGTAATGACTGCTATTAAAATCAGTTAAAAGCCTTTCATGAGCTCTGTGGTATGTCTTCTACATATTTTTAGATATGAATGAACTACCGAGGCAGCTTCCAGCATTTGTATTCATCTATTGGGGCTCCAGCATCCAGTTTAATATCAATTATACTAATGAAGGGGATTTATTTAGGACTGGGAACCCAGCAGGATCCTACAGTGATTTACACATTTTATACATTACGGATGAAATGTTTTGTTTACCACTAACTTGCAGCCTGCTCACTTGAGATGTTGAGTCCCAGGCCACACCATCACCAACCACCAACCACCAACCACCAACCACCAACCACCAACCACCAACCACCAACCACTGCCATTCCAAGGTGCAAGACACAGGTGGTCCTGTCCGGCAGAGATCCAAGAGGACTTTGGCAGGCAGAAGGCAAGAACTCAGCTTAGAATCTTGATGGAGCACGGTGGAGAAAGCCCCAGGCTGGGCATTATGGTAAATAAAGCAGTTTGCACATATTAATTTTATAAAGCATTTCTGCTTTTCCCCCGAACGCTGCACATCTGTGAGGTATCAAGGGAGAGGCTGGTGGGGGTCGGGGGTGGGGAGCGAGGAGGAGGGAGCGCTGATTTATTTCTCACTGCTCAGTGGAATAAAGACCCACAGCATGTTTTCCATTTACACACATTTGAGAATTTAGAGGCTGCTTCGAATGAGAGGGTGGTTATATTTCATCAAGAGACATCATAAAAGCTTTCTCCAGTTTGAAACACAAAAAATCAGATCCCATAGATAGCAATTTTTTCTCAGGTAGAAGGAGTGATGTGTGATAAATGCCTTCTCTCCCAGGCAGGAAGGGTCCACAGAGGGACCCCCCCCCCCCAACATGCACACCTACACGAATACACACTGTCACACACGCACATGCACATACAAACACACATACATACATGCACACACACATGCACTGTCACACGTGCAAACACACACAAACATGCATGCATGCACACGGTACCTGGGGCTTCTATTCTTGGCAGGGACAGGACAGGAAGGTACCTGGGTGACCTGGCGGCCCGATGGCCTCGTGCTGGGGAACACTGCCTCTCTAAGTGCAGAGGGTTTGATCTATCTTTGATTGATGTTTTCAAATGAGCCTTGGTTAAAATCGTCCCATTTTTTCCCCAAGGGTGGTTTTGCTTTTAGCCGAGCCTCACGTGACACCCTGTGTATAAATTTCAGCTAAGTTGTTTTTCAGATTCAAGAATCTGGAAGGCAGAAGTCCTAAGCTCATCAGCAGCCAGGCCGAACCGGGGCAGGCTTGTCCTGGTGGCACGGTCACCTAGAGCTGTTGTCCACCTTATGGGTTTCTGCTCAGTGCTGAACGATGCTCTAGTGGCTGAGAGGCGATCATTTCCACTCCCTCTGCCTTCACTTAGACATGGGCAGGCGACGGGTCTCAGGGCTCAGCCACGGAAAAGCTCCACCAACTCAGCTCAGGAGAAACCAGTGGTGCAAAATGTGCAAAGTGTGGTGATAAGAAAAGACACTCCCATCACGTAACCACAAACTGAAGTGGATGGGCAGTCTTTGCAGCCTTTCTGTCTAAGCTGGTTAACAGGTGTTGTAGAACATTCCAAAAGCCGGGGGCTTGCAGCAAAGGAGACACACGACAGCCCTATTGCTCTCGGTGGAAGCAGGGTGAGTCTGAGTGTCAGGGTGTGGCCAGCATTTTCCTGCAGTTGTGTTTCCAGTGTGGACAGGTCCCTGGCTTTCAACGTGTGCTGACTCAGGGCTCCCTGACACCTGTGACTCACACATCTGTGCGCTGAGCCCCCCCTCGGTGTGTTCCCATGGGCCCCTGCCAGTGGAGACCAACGACGAGAGAGAGATGTACACTCATATCAGTTGCCTTTTTTTTTTTTTTTCTCTGACACAGGTGTAGGTTTAATTTGGCAACCTGGTTTCCCAGGTAATAAAGATGAACAAATGACACCCTCTGGGGATTATTACCACTCAGCATTTCTCTAGTTTTCCAACAATATATATGCGCATACTTCAAAAACATGGAATTAAAAGCCAAGGGCAAAAGAATTTTGAAATCCATCTTGGTGCAAAATTTGTGCATAGTTTTTCCTAATACACATTTTCCATAAACTTTTTGAAGACCTCCTGTAAATAGAGGGGAGGTGGTGACAAGAAAGGGATTTATTTAATGATTGCAAAATTTTTTTAGCTTTGAAAATATCTCCTGGACATTGAATATGAATATTTCATGCATTCCTAGTTCGCTTCTTTTCTTTCTTTTTTTAAAAGATTTTATTTATTTATTTGAGTGGTAGAGTTACAGACAGTGAGAGGGAGAGACAGAGAGAGAGGTCTTCCATCCACTGGTTCACTCTCCAAATGGTTGCAATGGCCGGAGCTGCACCAATCCGAAGCCAGGAGCCAGGAGCTTCTTCCTGATCTCCCACGTGGGTGCAGAGGCCCAAGCATGTGGGCTATCTTCCACTGCTTTCCCAGGCCATAGCAGAGAGTTGGATGGGAAGAGGAGCAGCCGGGACTAGAACTGGCGCCCATACAGGGTGCCAGTGCCGCAGATGGAGGATTAACCTATTATACCACAGCACCAGCCCCAAGTTTGTTTCTTCTCTACATGCAAAATAGCCTTGAAACTTAGAAGCTATATTTAGTCAACTCTGGTCATGTCTATTGAGCAAACTGCCTCATCTAAAATGAAATTAAAATATATGGAAATAAGTTTCTCCTAGATTTACCTATTGATCAAAATTGCCATCTGCAGATTCATAGGTTTGCTGAAGTTTTTCTTATCTTTATTTTTTCTCACTCTGAAAAGTTAATGTTGACATTGTCTTCATGAATTGAGTCATGCACACAAATTAATCAAATGCTGAAGAAGCACTTTGGCTAGTAGCTTCTGGAAGTTTCAGGAGTTATTATGAAGCCATTAGCAATAACTCACAGTCCCATAACATTGCCAAATTATAATCTTGACTATAAAGTGAGTCAGGAATCTATTATCACGAACTCCTGATGACTTCCTGAGACCACATGAGGATGTGTATGCAACTACAGAAGAATGGGGCTGCACATGAATTTAAGAGCAGGGAGCTCCTCAGAGGGGGAGATAGACCCAGCAAGGTTAAGTGGACAGCTGGCTGGAGACAACGTTGGCCTCCCTTTTCCCGTAACTTGTGGCCTTCAAAGTCCACGTGGGACTATCTCCATAAAAGGTAACCATGATTGGGGGATTAGGTTGCTGTTTTCTGTGACCTTTTTCTTTTTAAAAATCCTTCAAAGTCTCCTTAGGGAGAAGAGTGTTCAGGCTTAATAACCAGGAGCTTGTGTTAATTTTTGAATGTTATCTTTTACAAATACTCACATACAAAGCCTGAATGTCTGCCCCAAGTGGGAGCAGAATAATGCAAGAAAGAGATTCCACCGAGAGACTCCCTCTGCATGTGCCCCAGCTGTAATCCTGTGTAAGAAATGTGAGCACTACAGGATCACCAAGGGGTCCTTTGACCCACACAGCCATGCGTAGCTGATAAAGCATGTGGGGGAAATGCTATTATTGGCCACAGTACTTTACTTAGGGTTCACATCTGTAACTTTCTGCCCCAGCAGTTAAATCTCCTACTTACGTTTTTATTTACCTCGGCTATTACCTTTTATTCTTGTGCACAGCTAATGAAAGTTCAAACAATTTGGCCAGAACTAGAAAATACAGGATAGTATTAAATAATTCTCAATCCATTGGGGGTACATTTTCTAGATTTTATTAATGAGGGCATCATAGAGTGGTTTTAGCTGCTGAGACTCAAATAATAAAAATCTAAAAACATTGGACAGTTCTTGTCTTCAATGTACTTCAGTGCATTTACATGGAATAATCACATGCAAAATATTAATGTTTCAAACTCATATTAGGTTTAGCCTATGATAGCATGCTTGACAGCATAGAAACAAAAAATCCTGGCATATGTAATACATGATGCTGATGAACCTTGTGGTGTGAGGAGTATTTAGAAAAGATGGCTCAGTTTTCCATGATCTATTAGAGTTGACTAATTCTTGATATAGACACAAGGATAATAATTGCAAAGGGTTAGGATGCATCTCATTAGGAGAGTATTCTCTAATGTTGTGCTGAGGTGCAGGAGGACAAGTTGGACAAAATTGAGTAAGTTGCTTAGGAAGAATGCAGGTGACATTGTGATTTTTAAACCATGACTCCTAGATCTCTCTCCCAAATTCCACTCTCTAGTATCACCTCCCCATAAGGACAAGATATTGGTGATAAGGCTTCTTGTCATCATCACTTCAGCTGTAATAACTCTTAAGTGAATAGCTCTGGTCTTTGAGCTCTGCTTTCCAATTTCCCTGTCTTGGATCAAGATCTCCAAGTTACCTAAGTTTGAAATTCTGGAGCTACACCTGAAGCATGCCTCTGAGAGAGAGGGAGAGAGAGAGAGAGAGAGAGAGAGAGAGAGAGAGAGAGAGAAAGAGAGATGAGAGAAAGATCATCCATCTGCTGGTTCATTTCCCAAATGCCCACAACAGCTGAGGTTGGTCCAGGCCAATGCCACGAACCCATAACTCTATCTCTGTCTCCCACAGGGACTCAAGTACTTGAACCATCATCTGCTGTCTCCGAGAATGTATTAGCAGGAAGCCAGATCAGAAGTGGATGAGCTGGGACTCTAACCAGGCACTCTGATACACAATGCAGGTGCTCCAAGCAGTGTCTTAACCCATTGTGCCACAAATGCCCATCCCATGTACCTCCGTTTCATGAAGCAAACCCAAGTATTCTTGTAAGAACCCAATTGCTGTTCTTGACTCATCTTTTGATGATGCTATTACTGTTATTTAAAGCTAATCTCTTAAATAACCCATAGCCATCCCATACCTGGAGACTTAATTCATGGTTCACCTTCCTCTGGGTTCTAGAATTCAAATTTCCCCATGTAACTTTGTTAAATTTATTCTTTTCTCTTTTTCTTTAATCCTTCACAATAGTTGATTTCTACCGTGAACACTCCACTAATTATTTGCCCACCATATAATGTCTGAAGTCATTTGCAAGTAATGTAATTTTCCCAGCAAAATGTAAGCTCCTAGGTGCAAAGGCGGCCTGTATGTTTGTTTTAACTTCCTACACAACCCAAGTGGTACTAGGTAAAGTAGTAGGATACTAATATGTACGTGTTAATTGATTTCATACTTAAAAGTTAGTAAAGACATAATTTAGAATTTCCATGAAAGTGATTTTCATTTCTATTTTCAGAAGATTTAGGGTGGGCCATGCACGTAAAAAAAGGATGTTTGAGTTTTATATCTATCTATCATCTAAATATCTATCAACATAACCCATTTATCTATAGGTATGTGTATGTGTCTATATATTAATTTACTTATTTGAGAGGTGGAGAGACAGATTTACTCTCCAAATGCTTGCAATGGCTTAGACAGAGACAGGACAAAAACAAGTAGCCAGGACCATAATTCGGGTCTCTCACCTGGCATCGGTAGCCTAACTGCTTGAGCTGTCACCCATCGCCTCCCTTGGTATGGACTAGCAGGAAACTGGAGTCAAAAGCCAGAGGTGGGAATCAAACCAGGTGCTGGATATTTTTATTTTTATCTTAGAATCATTTGACATTTTGGTTACTGTGTGTGTGGGTATTATTGAGGTCATGTCAGATTACATGTTTTGGAGCCCAAAACTGGTACCTGTCAACAAGATTTCTGATAGTCAGATAAAAACCAGCAAACATACTAAAAAGTGAGATGCTTTAAAAGTCTCTTACATTCTGTGCTGTACTGAGGTTGTCTTCTATAACTGATTATGCACATTAACCCAAATAGCTTTATCAACATTTCCGAAAGAAATTCAGTTCAGTGGTATAGATATCATCCAAAAAGTGGATGAGCAATGATGCATCCGATTCACAATAAATCTGCGTGAGACTTTGAATTTTAGGCAATAGCTGTATTTATTTTTATTGGACTTTTTATGAGGAGCCTTTGGAGAAGCTTATGTTCCATGATCTGATGTTTATGGTCAGTTCAATCTTTCTTTGAAGATGAGGTACACCCATAAAATAGGCTGTGACTCATCCGGATGCTTAGGACTACACGAAGCTCATTTGTAAGGTTCAAATCTTTACAGCCTTCCAGACACACCTCTTTTTGACAAGCCTGAGGTGCCCAGACTTGGTCGGGATGAAAGTGTGTGTCACTGCAGACTCAGGGGTGAGCAGGCTCTTCCATTATCCAGGCTGACCTCAGTGTCTCTAGCTATATAAACTAGTCTGTCTGCTCTGAATATTAATCATGTTGGCTTTCAACTTGGGAGTGTTTTAAAAGAGAAGCTTCCCACTCCTCAACAATAACAAACAATTTAACATTGTGTTTAGCAACTTGTCAGCTACTCCATCTCTGTCAAAGGTACCTCTCTGGTGATTACATCCCAGGCATGGCTGGGCCAGTTTGCAGTGAGCATTATGGGGAAGTGGGGGTGTCCCGAAAACAATTTAATAGCGTTTCTTAATGTGAGGAAAAAAATAGGAGAGAGAGCGGAGATGGAAGAAAATGGAGATTGGCAATTGTGGCTAATACGCTTTGTGATCTACTGGAATCTATTCTCCAGGTACTTCTAAGTGCTCCATATGGATCGACTCATTTAATACTCACAACAGTCCCATGAGAGAGCTCCTCCTAGTATCTTCATCCTTTCTGACAAAGAAATTGGGTACAACGAGTAAGTTTAGATTTAGTATTTGAACCCATTAAACTTCAATGGCATATTTCCTTTCTACATAACAGTTTTTATCTACTCTTTGAAAATAGATTTAAACTTTAAGATAGTCATAACCCCAGAGAAAGTGGGGTTTAAATTTTTATCTGCTTCAGTCTAGTTCATCAAGATGCCTAGATAATCTACTGAACGTGTTCACCCGAACATCAGCCCTTGAAATGAAATGGGGCAGTTCAATGGGCTGGTGGTGGATTGAATGTCCACAGAGTTTTCACGAAACAGAGTAACAGTGAGTGTCATTCAGAAGCTCATACTGGCTAAGAAATGCAGCTGTTTCTTGGGTCCAATTGGCTTCTTTTCCTCAAATTTTATTCTTGATCATTTTCCTAATTTTATTTTAGAGCTTCATGCAGATGTGCCCAGACTTTGTAAATGTCAAAGCATTAACCAGCAAATATTAATTGATTAAATGTTCACTTCCTCTCCTGATGTATGTGTCATTCAGTCAAAAGTAAAGAGTATAGCATGAAAATGAAGTCTGCAATGTTTTATGTACAGATCATTTAAAAAGTGGCTCAGTTTTGATCGTTAATATCTATTCAAGTACATTTAGTGGAACAGTGTTAGGAGAGTAGGAGATTTTATTGTCTTGTATTAAATTATGTCCAGCTATGGCTAGTTGAGTGCTATGTCAGCTGTGGAGGAAATGTGTTGTTTTTCTATTTAGCACACTCTTATTTGTTTTTTTTCCATTTTTTATTTTGTTTTATTTTTAAACTTCATATTGTATTCATTTGTTTATTTTTATGATAACATGTTTTTAATTCGCATTATAGTCAAAGGCTTAATAGATTTACTAAATAAAGAGCTCAACAAATAAAAACTGGAAACCCCATTGTCCAGCAGGAAAATGAGCAAGGGCTACAAAACAATAATCAAATAAAAAGATGTTCAACTTCACTCTTATGAAGTTTAAAATAGTCACAAAATCAGGGAAATGATAGTAGTATATAATTGCTGTCATCCTGACAAAGATTTAACATAAAGTTTGACAAAACACTATTTTTGCAGCAAGGCTGATACTCACAGGTGTTCTGTGTGTGTGCGCGTGTGTGTGTGTATGTGTGTGTGTGTGTGTTTTAAATTTTAGCACCCACATATAAGGGAGAACATGTGGTATCTCTTTCTGTGTCTGGCTTATTTCACTCAAAATAATGTCCTCCAGTTCCAGCCATTTTTCTGGAAATGACAGAATTTCATTCTTTTTTTTAATAGCTGAATAATATTCCTCTCTGTGTGTCTATAAATACACACACCATATTTTCTTTACTTATTCATCTGATGATGGCCATCTTGGCTGATTCCATATTTTAGCTATTTTGAATGGTGTTACTATAAACATGGTGGAGCAGGTATCTCTTTGATACAACACGTTTGTGTCTTTTTTGAAAAATATTTATTCATTTGAAAGTCACAGTTATAGAGAGAGAGGGAGAGAAAGAAAGAGAAAGAGAGAGAATCCTCTTCCATCTTCTGGTTTATTCCCCAGATGAGTGCAATGATGGGGCTTGGGCCAAGCTGAAGCCAGGATCCGAGCGTATTCCAGGCCTTCCCCTTGGGTGCAGGGGCCCAGGAAGCTGGCCTGTTCCTCTGCTTTTTTTTTTTTTTTTTTTTTTACAGGCAGAGTGGACAGTGAGAGAGAGAGAGACAGAGAGAAAGGTCTTCCTTTGCCGTTGGTTCACCCTCCAATGGCCACCGCGGTCGGCACGCTGCGGCTGGCGCACCGCGCTCGTCCGATGGCAGGAGCCAGGAGCCAGGTGCTTTTCCTGGTCTCCCCATGGGGTGCAGGGCCCAAGCACCTGGGCCATCCTCCACTGCACTCCTGGGCCACAGCAGAGGGCTGGCCTGGAAGAGGGGCAACCGGGACAGAATCCGGCGCCCCGACCGGGACTAGAACCCGGTGTGCCGGCGCCGCAAGGCGGAGGATTAGCCTGTTGAGCCACGGCGCCGGCCTGTTCCTCTGCTTTTAAAGGTGCATCAACAGAGAGCTGTGTTGGAAGTGTGTTCCAAGTTAGCCAGGACTCGAACTGGTACCCACATGGGATGCTGGCAACTGTACCTACCTTGCCACAAGGCTGGCCTGACACTCATGCCTTTTGGGTATATACCCAGTAGTGGGATTGTTGTATTATTATTTCTAGTTTTTAAAGAAATGTCCACCCAGTTTTCTACCAACAGTGTATAAGAGTTCCCCTCTCTCCCAATCCTCACTGGCATTTGTTGCCATCTAACTTTCGGATAATAGTCATTCTTTTTTTTTTTTTTAAGATTTTATTTATTTATTTGAAAGTCAGAGTTACACAGAGAGAAGAAAGGCAGAGAGAGAGAGAGAGAGAGAGAGAGAGAGAGAGAGGTCTTCTTTCCGTTGGTTCACTCCCCACTTGGCCACAACGGCCGGTGCTGCACCAATCCAAAGCCAGGAGCCAGGTGCTTCCTGGTCTCCCATGCGGGTGCAGGGGCCCAAGCACCTGGGCCATCCTCTACTGCCTTCCCGGGCCACAGCAAAGAGCTGGATTGGAAGAGGAACAACTGGGACTAGAATCCTGCACCCATATGGGCTGCTGGCGCCGCAGGCGGAGGATTAACCAAGTGAGCCACGGCACCAGCCCCAGGATGATAGTCATTCTGACAGGGATGAGGTGGTATCTCATTGTGGCTTTCAGTTACATTTCCCTGATAGACAATGATATTGAAACATATTTAAAAATATGCTTGTTGGTCATTTTTCCCATGTTAGCGCACGTGAACTTGGTAAGTTGATTATATTCCTAGTTCTAAGGGTAGAGTATGTGGGCACAGTCTGATCCAATCAACATTCCTTTCCAACTGTATTCATTTTTCCCCCAGAAACCTTTTATTTAAAGTACACATACTTCATACATGCACTTCCTAAACACAACTTTACAGTGATTCTTCTCACCATACCCAACTTCCAACCTGCTCTCCCACACTCCTCCCTCCTCCCTCTCCTATTCCCATTCTTATTTTTTACTAAAATCTATTTTCAATTAACTTTATACATGGGGGATTAACTTTATACTAATTAAAGAGTTCGACAAATAGTATGAGAAAAAAAAATGTTCCTCAACAGTTTTTTGATTTCTCTTCTGATTTCTTCTATGAGTCACTGTTCATTCAGGAGCATATTGTTCAGTCTCCATGTGTTTGCATATGCTCTAGATTCCTGAGTTGCTAATTTTCAGCTTCATTGCATTGTGGTCCTAGAAGATGCAAGGTATGATTTCGATTTTTTTGAATTTGCTGAGACTTGTTTTATGGCCTGGCCTGTGGTCTACCCTAGAGAAGGTTCCATGCACTGCTGAGAAGAATGTGTATTCTGCAACTGCAGGATGAAAAGTTCTGTAGATATCTGTTAGGTCTATTTGGTCTACAGTCTTGATTAACTCTGTTGTTTCCTTGTTGATTTTCTGTCTGGTTGATAAGCCCATTGCTGAAAGTGGAGTATTGAAATCCCCAGTTACTATTGTATGGGAGTCTATGTCTCCCTTTAGATCCATTAACATTTTTGTTAAATAGTCAGGTACCCTGTAATTAGGTGCATATACATTTATTTATTAATCATTCTGCGGTGCCCTTCTTTGTCTTTTTTTTTTTTAACAGATCTTGTGTTAAAGTCTATGTTGCCTGAAATTAGGATGGCTACATCAGTTCTTTTTTGGTTTCTATTAGCATGGAATATCTTTTCCCATCCTTTCACTTTCAGATTATTTGATATTTGTTGGTGAGATATGTTTCTTGCAGGCAACAAATAGATGGATTTTGTTTTTTAAGTCCATTCAGCCAGTTAGTACCTTTTAACTGGAGAGTGGAGGCCATTTACATTCAAGGTGACTATTAATAAGTTACATCTTGGCCCTGTCATTTTTCCATAAATATGCCTATTGTTTACTTTGAATTTCCTTTGTACTTTTTCTGGGAGATTTTCTGCCTTCACCTTCTTTCATAGTGATGATCATGTTTCTGTGTTTCTGTTGTGTAGCACATCCTTGAGCATCTTTTGTAAGGCTAGACAAGTGGTGAAAAATTCTTTCCATTTCTGTTTGTTAGGGAAGGTCTTTATTTTACCTTTATTCATAAATGAAAGTTTTGCATGGTACAGTTTTATGGGTTGACCAGTTTATTCTTTTCTTTTTTAAAAAAAAGATTTATTTTATGTATTTGAAAGAGTTACAGAGAGAGGTAGAGACAGAGAGAGAGGTTTTCCATCCGCTGGTTCACTCCCCAGATGGCCACAAGGCTGGAACTGTGCTGATTCAAAGGCAGGAGTCAGGAGCTTCTTCTGGGTCTCCCACATGGGTGCAGGGGCCCAAGAACTTGGGCCATCCTCTACTGCTATCCCAGGCCATAGCAGAGAGCTGGATTGGAAGAGGAGCAGCGAGGGCTAGAACCAGCGCCCATATGGGATCCCAGTGTTTCAGGCCAGGGCTTTAACCCGTTGCGCCACAGCGCTGGCCCCTAGTTTTTTCTTTTAAACTTGGACTATGTTGTGTCATTCTCTCTTATCCTGTACGGTTTCTGATGAGAATTCATCTGTGAGTCTAATTGGAGATCCTCTGAAAATAATTTGTTGTTTCTCTCATGTGCATTTTAATATCTTTTCTTTGTGTTTTACAGTGGAGAGTTTGACTACAATGTGTGGTGTTGAGGATCATTTTTAGTCATGTGTATTAGGAGTTCTATGTGCTTCCTGGACTTGGATGTCTCTTTATTTCTCCAAATTAGGGAAATTTTCTGTTGTTATTTCACTAAAAAGGCCTTCTAATGCATTCTCTCTTCCCATACCTTCAGGAACTTCTAAGACCAGTATGTTCAGTCATTTGATAGCATCCCATAAATCTCCAATCCTGTTTCCTCCCTCCCTCCCTCCCTTCCTTCCTTTTTTGGTCTGACTGTAAAACTTCCAGAGATTTGTCTTCTAACTAAGATATTCTTTTTTCTGCCTCACTGAGTCTGTTGTTAAGGTTTTCCATTGCATTTTTATTTTATCTACTGAGTTTTTCATTTCTAATATTTCATTTTGATTTCTCTTTAAAATCTCAATTTCACGGGAGAAATTTCCATTCATGTCATCTATGAATTTCCTTAATTCATGGATTTGCTTCTGGTTACTTTTACAATCAATTTTTTGAATTCTGTTTCTGGCATTTTTTTCATTCTCTTCATTTTCACATTCTAGTATTGAAGTGTTATTGTGTTCCTTTGGAGGCATCATGTTTTCCCCCTTAGTCTTATTTCTTGAATTGCTGGGTTTATTTTTAGGCATTTGTGGAGATACTTGTTGCCTGCCCCACCCCCTTCCCCATGATGGCTTTTATCTTTGGACTATGCCTCTGTGGCTTAGTGGAGTGTCTGCTCTTTCAGTGGATACCCTTGACACATGTGTTGAGTGTGACCAGGGAGCTCTGTTCCGTGTTACAGGATAAGGGGAGTGTCCAAGGTGACACCCAAATTGGGTGTGGTAAATCTCTCTCTCTCTCTCTCTCTCTGTCTCTCTTTTAATCAGATGGGAGTTTTAATCTGCTCTATTGGCATAACCTCATACTCACTTCTCCTCCAAGGAGACCAATACCTGGTCGCTAGCCCCAGTGGGTATAATGTTCACTCACACTGCCACAGAACCACACAAAGGATCTATTCAGTCTTTAGTGTCAGCAGGGATCCCTCAGCAATGACCCTCACCAGGGAATCGGGAAACCCCGAGTGTGTGGAGCCACCCACAGTGACTGCCCAAAGCCCCAGCCACGCCCTGTGCTCTCCCATGCAGCCACAGTGTTTTCACAGTCCTAGCACACGAGGCTCCCACAGTCACCAGCACCCAGCCCCCTGTCAATTCTGCTAGCCAGACTGAGGTGCGTCCTTTTGTCTGGTTGCTGGGCAAGTGGACAGGAGCTGGCACAGCTATTACGAATGTCTAAAATGCTGCCCACCACCTCTTGGCTAGTTACAGGACACTGGTGCTGGGTAGTTGGGGAGAGAGGAATGTGCCCCTGCTTTTTTCCCTCTAGGTTGGCAGGTATACTGTCCCCTACAGGCTCTATGCCAGGCTCTTCCTGCAGCTTTATCATTGGTGGCTCGGGCTGATGCAGTCTGGTCCCCCCTCTCTTCAAAGCTGGTGCTGAGGCTCTGCTGCTGGGATCCTGGATTGTGCACATCCACAACCTCCACACAGACCCACAGTGTCTCTCTATTTTGTGTGGAGTTTCCTCTGTCATTTTTCGCCCTGACTCTTCCCTGAGACTGCAGTATCTCCACTTTTTTTTTTTTAAGCTATCTTCCCTAAGATTAGAGCAGTAAGGTCCCTCCCTATTCTGCCATTGTGGGCTCTCCCCCTTCCTCTCATTTGTGTTTAAATCTAAACCAATCTATTGACACTATTGAGGTCTACTTGGACCCGTGAGAATGTAGCCGGAGGAGTTTTTGGCTGCCAGTTTGAAGTCCTGAGAACATTGAGGACATTGAGCTGAGTAACAATGAAGAAAAAAACAAAAACAGAAACTCCTGGGTAGAACCAGTCTGTGAATCAGTGCTCGCTGCAGTGCAGAATACCTTTGAGTGTGGAGCCAGTGGTTTTCATTTTTTTAAAAATGAAATTCGATGTGGGATTTCAGTGACTTGCAATTGAAAGCATCCTAACTGTAAAGAGAAAACAGTGAAAAGAAAACAAAGTGATAAAATTCTTAAAACATGTTTAATTTCCCTGTTGCATTATTAAAGTATTGAGTAAGATGGGGTGACTGCACCTGTAATAACCTTGTTCTGTGCTTGGTTCTGATTTCCTTGCTTGTTTTTTAGCAGAAGCTTCACTTTGTCTTCAGTGTCCTCGACAGCACCTGTTGCAGTGATGGCCCAGAGGCCACGTTGGTGGAGCCCTTGTCACCCTCTGGTGACTTGACCAGGGTTTGGCTGATCTAGAGGTTGAGTTGAGCCATAACCTTTATCTCATGGAAAAAGATGAACTAAGAGACAGAATTATAGCCAGAGATTAATGATCACTTAAACTGCACGTCATGATGAGTCTGGTGGTAAAATTTTCAGCTGTGTGCATGTTGACAAGAAAATAGAAAAAGCAAGTCTAGAGAAAGAAACAGAATACTTCAGCTAACAAGCTCAAAGGGGAACTAGGTTTCTGACTTCTTGTTTTACTCTAACTTGGCTGCTTGTCTATACATCCATCCATTCCCTTATTTATTTAGTCACTCAACAAACAATCACTAAGTAACTACTAAGTTACTGGGGCTGATGCTATAGCATAGCAGGTAAAGCCACCACCTGCAGTGCCAGCATCCCATATGGGCTCTGGTTCATGTCCTGGTTGTTCCACTTCTGACCAAGCACCCTGTTATAGCCTGGGAAAGCAGTAGAAGATGGCCCAAGTCCTTGGGACCTCACACCCACATGGGAGACCTGGAAGAAGCTTCTGGTTCCTGGCTTCAGATCAGCAAAGCTCCGACCATTGCGGCCATCTGGGGAGTGAACCAGTGGATGGAAGACCTCTCTCTCTGCCTCTGCCTTTGCCTCTCTGTAACTGTGACTTTCAAATAAATAAATAATCTTAAAAAAAGTTACTACAGTGTATCTATACAGCTCCAGGTTCTGTAACCATGGAGCTTGTAATTGAGAAGAAGTTGAAACAAAGAAAGAAGGGAAGAAGGAAAGAAATGAAAGAACATATGGAAAGAGATAGAAGAGACTGTTACCGGAGAAATGCAGGGTTCTTGTCTTCACCCAAGAAAGAATTCAGGCGTGAGACAGAGTAGTGGAAAGTAAAATGTAGCAAAGTTTATTAGGGTAGGGACATCCGCAAGAACGGATGGGCACCTCTCCAGACAGGACCTGAGAGAGAGTGCAGTCACTCGGGTGGGGGGAAGGAGCGAGGTTACATGGTTGAGTGGAGAGATTACACCTGGCCAGACCAGGCGGGCGGCTCAGCAGAGAGGCAGAGGGCTGAGCGCTGCCCGGTTGAGGCCAGGGGTTTTTAAGGAGATGGGTCTTTGTCTTCACACATCTTCTCCTGAAACAAAGGAGTTTATGGCTGTAAATATTAAGAAGCTCCTATCTGAGTTTTCCCTTGAAGATATCAGACAGGAGGAAGCCTAGCTGGTGCCATCCTGGGTTGAGGGGAAGGGTGAACAGGACCCCTAAAGAATGGGGATCCGGAGTAGGGTATTTGAAATGCAGATACTGGGCTGCATCTGGGAGATTGTGGAAGATTTGTCAGGCAGAAGGGGCGGGCACCCCCACCTGGAAGGTTAACAGGTAGAAGAGGGCAGGGCAGGATGCGAACACTGGGCTGCCCCGAAACATTATCAGGATGACTTTGAGATGTAGATGCATATGCTGGACGTAGAAGTCTTCTCTTTAGGCCTTTGTCATACACACATAAGCTGATATCTAACTTCCTACCTAACAAGACCAGAGAATTAGAAGTGCTTTGAGGAACATGTATGCAATAGTGATGGCATTTTTCAGGGCTGGCCAAGGTCTGTGACTGTATGGGGGAAAGGCAACAATTGAAGGCACTGAGGAAATAGGCTACTGTGATGGTGGGACAGAGAGAGCTCCAAAGAGAAACAGCAGAATGTGCCAAGAAGGAACAAGGGCCGAGCTAGGGACCAGCAAGAAGAACGTGAATAAGGATCAAGAAGCCAAGGGGAGCGTGGTGGGACTTGGGATTAGAGAGCTGCTGAGGCAGGAGGCATTGCAGAGCCTTGAAGGCCACGCTACCCCTGTCTTCCCTAGGAGAGCTGCAAGTCCTTGTGGTTTCCAGCGATGATAGTCCAAAAATCATGACTATGAACCTCGGGCCAGACGTTTCTGTTTGTTTTTTAAACATTTATTTTATTTAATTGAAAAGCAGGATTAGAGAGAGAGAAAGAGAGAGAGAGAGAGAGAAAGAAAGAAAGAGAGAGAGAGAGAGAGAGAGAGAGAGAATCTTCCATCTGATGATCAGCTCCTCAAATGGCCACAATGGTCAGAGCTGGGCCAGGTGGAAGCCAGGAGCCAGGAGCTGCTTCTGGGTCTCCCACGTGAGTGCAGGGGCCCAGGCACTCTGGCCATCTTCTGCTGCTTTTCCATGCCATTTGCAAGGATCTGGACTGGAAGTGGAGCAGCTAGGACTCCAACTGACACCCAAATGGGATGTCGGTGCGGCAGGCTAAGGCTTAACCTGTTGTACTATAGCGCTGGTCCTGTGGGTTTCTGTTTCTTAAACAGAAACAATCCCTGCTTAGAAGAGTTGTAAAAGATTTTTCATGGAAGAATCAATTCTGTTCTAAATCCATCACATGTAAAAAAAATCCTTTTGTGTGTAAGATGTGGGAACATTGTTAAAACATTATTTTAAAAGTTTATATTTGTAAATTTACTTGTTATAAAGATGAATTAATGAGAGAACTGACATGATTTTAACAAGCACAACAATGTGAACTCTGGGTTATAGATGATAGATACAGCTTCAATCTTCAACTTTATTTCTGTATTTTCCACTGCTTGCATGATACTGAAAAAAAATATGATTCACAGCAATAAATAGGTGCAAATGGTAAATGATCTTAGTGGTTCATCTTGAAACCTCAAGATTTTAAGTAAAGTAACCCAGAAAACTGAGAGGGGAATAATTTTTGAAAAAGATTTATTTACTTATTTGAAAGTCAGAGTTAACACAAAGAGAGAAGGAGATGCAGAGATGGAGAGGTCTTCCATCCATTGGTTCATTCCCCAGTTGGCCACAATGGCTGGAGCTGCGCTTATCCAAAGCCAGGAGCCAGAAGTCTCTTCCAGATCTCCCACATGGGTGCAGAGGCCCAAGAACTTGGGCCAACTTCCACTGCTTTTCCAGGCCATAGCAGAGAGCTGGATTGGAAGTGGAGCAGCTGGGACTCGAACTGGCACCCACATGGCATGCTGGCACTGTAGACTATGCCACAGCGCTGGCTGAGAAGGGAATAATTATTTTTTATTTTTAAAGCTTTATTTATTTATTTATTTGAAAGACATAGTTGTAGAGACAGAGAGAGAGATTTCATCCACTTGTTCACTCCCCAAATGGTCACAATAGTCAGGGCTCGGCCATGTCGAAGCCAGGAGCCTGGAATTCCATCTCTATCTCCCATGTGGTAGCAGGGACCCAAGCACTTGTGCCATCCTCTACTGCTTTCCCAGGAGCATTAGTAGGGAGCTGGATCAGAAGTGGAGCAGCCAAGACTTGAACTAGCACTCATGTGGGATGTCAGCATAACAGGCAGTTGTTTAACCCACTGTGCCACAATACTGGCCCCAATGATTACTTAAAGAATTAAGATTTTTGTCAATCTCTAATATATATGTATTTTTTAGCAAAGGAAGGGAGTAAGCTTCCAAAACTTACAATGTTAAAACTCCTCCTGGAATGGTATCACAAGATGTGTGAGATTGTTTGTGACTGTTAGCTGACTATTTCATGGTGCACAGTCTGGCTGTTTGGGTTGCCATTAACAGAGAATAGCAAACTTGTGCAGAAGAAGGTACGTCCTCAAATCATTTTCCACAAAGCATGTATAGTCAGAAACAAATGAGTCGGAAGGCCAAGTCAGAGCCACAACATTCTTGATCAGTAATTCAATTTCAAGAAGTTCAAATATATGTTCAGATATCATTAAGAGGCCTGTACAAACATATGCTAACCTACATGCATAAATCATCACGTTGGTAATTGCCAATGGTCTAGATTTTAGCATAAAACATGACTTGACTGTGCTTTTCACTTTACTGTATTTGAAACATTATTTTGGGGCAGGTGTTGTGGCACGGTGGGTTAAGCAGCAGCTGTGGGATGCCTGCATCCCACATCAGAGTGCTGGTTGGAATCTCAGCTCCTTGCTTCCAATCCATCTTCCTGCTTAGTGCGTCCTAAGGAGTAGCAGTTGATGGCTTAAGTGCATGGGCTGCTGCCACCCATGTGGGAGACAGTGCTCTGGGCTCCTGGATTTCAACCTGATCCAGCCCTGGCTGTTTCTGTCATTTGGGGAGTAAACCAGCAGATTCTCTCTCTCTCTCTCATTCTACCTTCCAGGTAAGTGAAAACAAATAAAAACACATACTTAAAAGGTAGTTTTAAAATTATCTTAAAAATTGTTCAGATTACATTTTTCAAGGCCTAAAGCTTCTTGGAGAAATTCCCAGTGACAGTGGATTGAATGAAGCCCCAGAGACACAGATTATGAAGTAACTCAGTAAGGGGACTCGGGAGATGCAGCTCATAGCTGAAGACATTGCCCACTGTGGACACTGCTTGTTTTTTCCTAGTACCAAACAATGAAAGTATGTTTCCAAATTTTTTACCTTCTAACCTTTGTTTTTCAGGTGGTCCTGTAACATTTATGAAACACATTGTAACATCTTTACATTTATTTCTATGGTGTCTATAAAAGGCTCTTAGAACCCAGAAAGAATCTGGAGTTACTAGAAGTGGCTCTTATATTAAAATTCTTATATAGTAGGGAAAAAAAGCCAAAGTCCCAAAGCTCTTTTCCATCCAACTGGAAATGCGTTTCCAAGCTGAGACGCATGTGTGTGTGATTTCCAGGGAGGAACGGTGTTCCCTGATTCTCTTCTCTAGAGCAGTGACTGGCAGTCTATAGTAGATGCCTAGTGAGCTTTTCCTGCCTACTGGACCACCAGGCAGTCAGAGAAAGAAACACGAGACTTACTTCTCAGTGGCTTTAGCTGAGATGAGTGTATATGAGTTTGTAAATAAAGAGTTATAAATTTCAGCTGTGTTGAAAGTTGGGGGTGGAGAGGCCAGTGTAAGGTGTTACTCGATTGTTTTTGCTGTTTGGCCCTAAAGCTCTCAAGGCATTTGCTATAAAACTTCTGAATTTGATCAAGTTTTCTAATTCAGGTGTGATGGAACTGCATTGCAATGGCTGATCCTGTTTTACCAGTGTCCCCATTTCCACTAAGAGTGTTTTCAGAAACTTCCAGTAACAGTGGCTGACATCCTGAGCTCTGGAGGACTGTGGGCTCCGACACATCTCATTCCCTTGTGCTGGTTGTTCTGGTTGGCATGGCTATGCAGGTGCATTCATGCTGTCCCATTTTAACTGAGTGCCGTGGATAACTTGAGTTTTGTTTATTCAATGACTGATCTATTAATTAGTTTCTTTGTATTACTTAGACTTTGGGTGTGTGTAGTAAAAATGAAAGATGGAGAGAAAAAAACCCCTATAGAATCAAAACTATAGTTACTTGTTAATTATATCTATTGCCATCCCAGTTTGGGATCCTGTCCAGAACCAGCCTGTCTCCTCCTCCCTCTCTCTTTTAAAACAAGAACCTATCTTTTAAGTCTCTGTTTGTTTGGCATTATGGATCCTGCTGATTTAGTGTGCAGTTGACTTTCCCCCTGAGATTAGCTCTTCTCTCTCTTCCTTGTTAGAAAGGTGCCACCCCTCAGCCTAACAATGGTCCTTTATGTCTTTGTACGGATGCCTTAGTGTTGAGCGCATGTGTTGGATTATTGCCAAGGGCGAAACTCAAAACTCTGGAAATACTTGTGCCCATAAAGCCCCAAGTGGAGGAGCATGATATGAAGATGATCTGCATTTCTAGAAGCCATTTGGTCTCCAAATTTCTGCAGTAGTGTTTTCTTTATTTGCCTCTTTCCAAGAATGTTCCCCTGATTTTTGGGGATGAGCTTGGCAAAAAAGGTCCCGGACACTGAACTGCAGCTGCTCTTTGAAAGAAGAGTGACGTTGTGCGTTCAACTGTGCCCTCCAAAGCTATGCTGAAATCTTAATGCTCCATAGCTCTGAAGGTGACCTGACAGGTCACCAGGATGTAATGCAATGTAATCAAGGTAAGATGATGTCACACTAGGCCGGGGTGGGTTCTAGTCTGAAGACTTGTGACCTCACAAGAGGAGAGGAGAGCCCCATGTGGCCATGAAGGCAGAGATTGGAGTGAAGTATGTATGAGCCAAGGAATGACAAGGATTGTTGGCCACATCAAGCCAGCAAGAGACGAAGAGAAAAGCCTGCTGAGCCTCCCAGTGAGCACAACTCTGCTGAGACTTTGATCTTGGATTTCCAGCCTCCAGAACAGGGAGAGAAGACATTTCTGTTGTTGTTTCCCACGCACTCTGTGGCCCTTGGTTATTGGGAAGCTACTACGAGATCTCTCCTTCTCCCCATCTCACAATAGGCCTGTGCGGTGTTGCATTCCCTCAGAACTCCCAGCTCTTCCAGGAAGCATGGGATCCACACTGCCGAGTCCATACTGGGTCACAGGGAAGTGACCACAGGCAATGCTTTTCAGGACAGTCCATCTTCAGGTATGACTGGCCAAAAAAAAAAAAAAAAGATGAAGAAAGAAATAAGGCAAGAAGTGGAAGTTTCATGTGGAAGGTGAGGGTGAGAAGGAGGGCACATGTCTTGGGACAAACACACCCCCGACACACTTTGGGTTATTTCACACAGGCATCCGCCTGCTCTCCCCTATCTTTGAACCCTGCTGGAGGAGTTCAATTCCTTCCCAAGGGCAGGCTACAGGAAGAGCTGCTAAATACAATGTACTCTGATAATTGCCTCCTGAATAGCAACAGTTTATCAGGTCACAGTCCTTGTGCGGGTGTTTTTATTTTACTTCCTCTGTAATTAGATACTTCTTGCTACAAAATTACTTCTCTGTGAGGTGCTTCCTTCTGCCACCAAATGATGTGAATGAAGGGACGCTTGCATGGAACAATAACACACCAGGTCTCCCACTGCAATTTATATTCTAGGTTTCCTTAATTGCCAAACATCCAAATAAATGGTCGCAAAGTCTTGTTAGTACGTATTTTGTTGCCTGTGTGCGTGTGTATGAATGCATAAACATAAAATACTGCAGCAAATGCAATACTAAGGCACAACTAAACAAATCCCTTATCTGTAGCTTTACACTTTGAATTTTTGAGCCAATTAGCAGATTTTCTTCTCACACTGTATAAACATAGCCCAATTCAAGGGATAGCTGCCCAAAGCTAATTGCATATCCATCACAACCTGGTCTTACACAACTTTGCATTTTTCACTTCTGTTTTCTGGGGTCCAGGTGATTGAATATCTGTCTTCTCTCATTGGGCACCCACTCAGGAAACAGCTCGGTGAGTGCAGTGCCCCAGCAACAGGATTTAAATAATGGCAACTCCTACTGATTTTCTGCCAGGCTAAATAGCTGTAAGTAGTTTTTGAAATAATAATGCTGGACTAAGTGATCATCCCCAGTTAATCAATGTGAAAACATCTGAGGACTCATTCAGGTCTAAAACTCCAGAAAGTATCAATCTTGAAAGGAAGGTTTTTTTTTTTCAAGGTAAAATGCTAATTCCCTTTTATTTTTGCCTTTGCTGATAATAGTCCCAGGGCTACTACAAAAAGTCATAACACTAGAGAAATAAAATGAGTTTTCCAAGGAAGGACATGAGTAAGAGAACAGGGCTTGTGGACAAGATGCCTGGGTTCAAATCTCAGCCCCACCGTGCTGTAGGTAGTGTGTCTTTGGACAAATCATTTAACTGCTTTTTCTTTCATATCCATACTTATGAAATGGAGATAATAATAGAACTTACCTCAAAGGCTTTTTTCCCCTAAAGATTTATTTTGTTTATTTGAAAGAATTTCAGTGAAACATAGACACACACACACACACACACACACACACACACAGAGAGAGAGAGAGAGAGAGAGAGAGAGAGAGAAAGAGTCTTCCATCTGCTGGTTCATTCCCCAAATGGCTGCAATGGTCAGAGCTGAGCCAATCTGAAGTCAGGAGTCAGGAGCTTCCTCCAGGTCTCCCACAAGGGTGCAAGGGCCCAAGTACCTGGGCCATCCTCTACTGCTTTCCCAGGCCATAGCAGAGAGCTGGGTTGGAAGTGGAGAGCAGCCAGGACTTGAACTGGTGCCCATATGAGATGCTGGCACAGCCACTGGGCTTTAACCTGCTGTGTCACAGTGCCAGTTCCCTCACAGGTATTTTTGTGATGACTAAATGAGTTAATATACAAGAAAGTAAGGTTTGGTATACAGTAAACACTAAGGGAATGGTAGCTATTGTTATTAATAGCATGATATTTTCTGTTTTTTCTATTTGATACATAATAATTGTAAAATTCAGTGGGCACAGTGTGATATTTTGACACACATATACAGTTATCAATATGCAGTTAGCAGATCTAGCTAATAAGCGTATCTATTCCTGATTCAAAAAGTACAAGCCTTTTAGACTCTTGCGTGAAGCTGGAACTGAGTCCCGTGCGTCCTTGCCTAGAACAAAGACCGCTTCTAGCATCTAGTAAAGGAGGGTTTGTGGTAAGACATCCTGGAGGCATTGAAAGATATGGCTGAGACCCAAATGTCTGGGAGTTGAGTGGCAAGAGCTATCCAGCAGCAGCTAAGGAGTTGTTTGTCTTCTACGGTAATGGCCGGAGCTGATTTCCATGCTGGCTTCTGATTCCTGGGACTGCGTCTGATATGCCTAGCAAGACCTCTGCTTCAGATGGGATCTGGTCATCCATAAGTAGTGACTGTCTTTGAAAACATGTGACAAGGTTCAAGTCTCTGCCAGTATACTATTTTATAGAAAATCAGAACCACGCTACCAAAAAAAAAGAATATCTCAACGGTGCTGTCTATTGCCAAGCTGGAGATGGGTGTGAGGATCACAACAGAATTTGACCCAGCAATGAGAAAATGAGGTCAGAATTCAAGGAGCCTGAGTCAGATGGTGGGCATGGGCAGAGAGGAGATTACTGCGGAATTGTGTGGTATTAGGGCATTCGATTCAAAAGCCAGCACTTATAAAAATTGCATAGTCGAAATTATCCTTGAAAATTCTTTTTATCCCTCATGAAGCATAATATAGATGGTTTTGTGCATACAATTCTATTTAGTATCCCTATAAGAAAAATTAAGTAGCATGTGAAAGTAGTACATAGGTAAAATGCAATTTTATACCATTTTGTATCATTTTAAATTGAATCTTGAGCATGAATAGTCAAATATACTTCAGTTAAATGCATTTATTATGTGATTCTTAAAACTCTGGTTAGATCCTGGGCTGACTCTTTTTTTTTTTTTTAAAGATTTATTTATTTACTTATTTGAAAATTAGAATTACGGGGTGGGAAAGAGAGAGAGAGAGAGAGAGAGAGGTCTTTCATCTGATGTTTTACTACCCAAATAGTCACATTGGCCAGGGGGCTGGGCCAAGCTGAAGACAGCAGCCAGGGGCTTCTTCCAGGTCTTGCATGCGGGTGCAGGGGCCCAGGCACTTGGCCCATCTTCCACTACTTTCCCCCTTGAATTAGCAAGGAGCTGGAATGGAAGTGGAGCAGGCCCATGTGGGATTCTGGAGGTTTAACTCTCAGTGTCACAGTGCTGGCTCCCTGGTCTAAGTCTTATTCTCATCAGTGCATGTTCTACCATTTTTTTGAGCTTGCAGACTTTCTCATATGTATTGACACTTAAAGAGTCATGTATTCTTTTACAGAAGAAAAGCATTTGGTCAAAGAAATGTAACAGGTATATACTTTGATCTTTAAGTTTTCAATGTTAAAGACAGTTAAGTATCAATTTTAAAAAAGATGCTTCTAGGAAGGTAAAAACAGAAATGCTTGCATCCATGTCTGTTACCAAGGGAATTGGCCAGGCTTCCATGGTAGGAGATTGGGGGAAAAAAGCCGCATGTGCCATCATTTTTAGACAGGTCAGCAAAAAAGCCAGCATTTCTGTTCTGTTCCTCTTGTTCAGTTACTTCTTAGTGAGACGAGAGATAGTTAAAATAAGAACAGTCTTAAATAGTGAATGAGAAGCCAGGTGACTAAGGTGTGATTCAGAGGAAATCCCAGAAGTCCTCTGTTTCTGTTCCTATCTAGTGTGTAATCAATATGAGATTTCACTTGTGATTTGACCCTTGAACTCATGCAGATATTTCAACCCCAAAGTTGCAAGTTAATGGTACTAAAAGTAGATACTTAATCCAATTATGATTTAGGAGGTGGCTTAGTGGGAAATCCTTACGTCATAGGGAGTGCATTCTTGGAGGGAACTTCTGGAGAAATGGTTATGATAAAGATCTGAGTTGGGCCCAGCTCCTTTCTCTGCTGCCTGGCTCTGTACACGAGTTCCCCATCGCCATCCACCACCTTCACAGTGGAGTCATCTGATCTTGCATTCAAATCTCCCAAAGTGTGAGCTAAAAACACTTTCTCTTTATACAGTTATTTGCATTGGTATTTCGTTGCAGTAACTCAAAGCTGACTAGTCAGTGATCACCACTCTGTCAGTGCCAGTAGCTTGTGACTCTGGGGTTGAAACATCTGCATAAGTTCAGGGGTCAAATCATACTCAGACTAGAGCATCTCCTGGTGCGTGGTGTGAGTTCTGCTTCCTGGCTTTCCTGCCTTCCATGTGTTGCTTCCCGACTCATAGGGCTTCTTGAGAGCTCTTCCCAGGTAAGGTGTATATAAGGCAGCCATATCCTTGTATACAGGTCTGCCCTAGGTAGGTCTCCACCTTCCAAAAATAGCAGGCCACTTTTAAAATGCTCTACAGCGGCCAAAGAGGCACTGAAGCATCTTTGTGAGATGTGATAAGGGATGATAATGTGCAAGAAAGCCACCCCTCTTCATGGTTATGACACCACAAGGGACATCTGCATCCAAGATGGGCCTGGGTTTGAGTCCTGGCTCTGTTCCTGATTCCAGCTTCCTGCTAATATGCACCCTGGGAGGCAGCAATTAAGGCTCAAATGGTTGGGTTCCTCTCATCCATATGGGAACACCAGATTTAGTTTCTATCTCCCGGTTTCAGCCTGATCCAGCCCTAGTTGTTGTGGGCATTTTTGTGGGAGCTCTCTCTCTTTCTCTCTCTCCCTCTCTTTCTCTCTCATATATAAATTTAAAAAAAAAGGAAAAGAAAATGCAACAAAACAAGGCCACCCAGAAGATGGAGTCAGGGGCCATAAAGAGCAATTGACAAGGAGAATCAAAGCCAAATTGAGGCATTGCCGCCATCTGTCTAGCAGAATTCAGAACTGAAATAGACCACACCTACTGTGTGACTCATTCTTTCTCTTTCCAAATGGAAGTGTTTATTGCCGTGATCCTGGCCCATTCCACCACTGGTTCCAGGATGTGCATGTGAGGGACAGAGAGCTTGGCTTTTTAGTGCATACTGACAGCAGTGAGATTAGCCTTATGCAGCCTGGGCTAGAGGGTCGTGCTTTGCCCAGAGATGCAGGATTTTGAACTTGATGCAGTGACCAAGAGAGACTGTGGGAGGAAGATTGAAATGGATGTTTGCTAACCAGAAAGGGGAACTGCGTAAGAGACTGATTGGATGCTCATCCATCCTGTCTCATCCTCCTGAACACAACAGAAAATCACACTTCAAACCTCCCTTGCAGTGATGTAAGGGACAAGGAATGTGGGCAAAACTGATGCTTGCAATTTGCAGTCTTGTCCATAAAAGCTTGCCCATAGAAGCTGTACCTTCGGTCTTTGCCATGTAGTCCCTGTCCTTTGTGAGAACTAAGGCCATCCCTGGAAGATAGCAGCATAACATGGATTGAAGGGATTTTTACCACTGGACCACTACTTGGGGAAGACCTGCCCAGGGAAATCTCCAAGCTCTTTGGATTGGGATGTGGACAATAAATAAGCCTTTATTCTGTTAAGCCACTGAGATTTTGAGATTGATTATTATAGCAGTTGCATAACTCTTGAAGACTCACATAGACATACGCCTTAATGCATCCATTCTTCACCTGCATACAACATCTGTCCAAACTATGCTTTGATAAAGAAAAGGTGTGGGGGGATATAATGGGGATCACTGGGTACTCACAAGGGAGGGATTTCTTGGGAAAGAAGTCAGAGGAGGAGATGGTGTTTTGGCACCATGGGTTAAGCTACTACTTGTTGCATCTGGTAGTGCATACTGAAGTGCTGGGTTGAGTCCCAAATGCTCTACTTCTGAACCAGCTTCCTGCTAACGTGCCTGTGAAGGCTGTAGATGATGGTCCAAGTGCTGAGGCCTCTACTACCCACAAGAGAGACCCGGATGTTCTGGGCTCCTGGTTTTCAGCCTGACCCAGCCAGGGCTGTTGTAGATACTGGGGAATTGAATTTGCACATGGAGGGTCACTTTATCTCTTTTTCCACCTCTCCCTCCCTTTCTGTAGCCCTGCTTTTCAAATAACTCAACAAATCTGAAAAAAAAGAAGAAAAGAAAAAAAACCCAGCAAATGCCAAAAGTAAGTAGACCGTACATTCTTGCCTGGAAATGACTCTTGTCTCTCTACTGGATTCCGTAGCAGTGTCTGTGCTAGCTGCTGAATGTGTGTGTGTGCGTGTGCGTGTGTGTGTGCCCACAGTATCTAGAAACACAAGGAGGACACCAGTGGTGCCAGCCCTGGGATGGATCAGAGGGCTGGTAGCTCTCCTTGCCGTGGCCAGTTCATCTTCCTCCTTTTTGCCACTACAAATCTCTCTTGGTTCACTTTCCGAACTGAGCTGTTTGTGACACCCACTGTCCTAAAGGTAACCAACAAGGCTTTCCCAACTGAGGCTGGTCAGCGCATGGACGGGGGACTCCACAGATAGGAGAGGATCCTTCTGGGTCAAAGGTTCCTCTCATTCCCAGAGAGTATCAGCTAATTCTCGCAAAAACACGCTCTTGCCACCCCCCCCCCAATATATTTCATTTACATTTCAATTACTTCTAAATTTCAATAAAGTCTTTTTTTAATTCATTAGGAAATTCTTATTTCTAAGAGGTGAGTGTCTTAGACCATTTTGGATTGCTATAACAGAATAAGTGAAACAGGGTAACTTGAAGAGAAGTTCACTGGCTCACTGTTCCGCAGGCTGCAAAGTCCAAGGCCATGGCACCAGGGTCTGCTCACCTTCTCCTGAGAGTCTTCTGCTGCATCATCCCACAGAGGAAGGCAGAAGGGCCA
Source organism: Sylvilagus floridanus (assembly GCA_949820135.1). NCBI lineage: Eukaryota > Metazoa > Chordata > Mammalia > Lagomorpha > Leporidae > Sylvilagus > Sylvilagus floridanus. The sequence continues at coordinate 28,694,082 of OX463246.1, read as the reverse complement.
GAGAGCATGATGAGAGATCATACCACAGGCTCAAGCTTTTCTGAATCGGCCTGAATCCATTCATGAGGATCATGAGCCTCTATAACCTGATCGTTTCCCGTTAGGCCACACCTCTCTCCACTGTTGCTTTGGGAACTGAGCTTCCAAGATGTACTTTCTGGGGGACACCTCAAACACGTGGCATTGGGATATGGCAACACACAGGGTTCAAAATACCAAACATTGCGAAGAACTGTTTTACATTCTCTGTCACCTTCCCTACCTCCTACAATGAACCACTTTTACTGGAACCTGATCTAAAATCCTTACCGATGACAATTTCAGGTACCCATAGTTGATGGGGAAATAGAATTTTAAGAGAGAATGTCTCCTGTAGATGACAATCCTTTTTATCCATTAACAAAATGGTCTTGAAATTGAGGAATAAACATTGAGAAATCATTTCAACTCTGCACACTTTAGCTAAAGAGCAGTCACTTGATTTACACACCATCAGATTAAAATAGATTAATTTTAAACCCTTAGTAACTGAGATAAACATCCACACATTCACTCACACCAAATTGTAATTTTAAGCAATTTTAATCTTTGTAACAAAAGTTTACCTATTTATCTTATCCCTTCCCCTCAGCCATGTTCCCATCCTTCCACTAGTATTTAAGAGCAAATACGATATAGTGATCCTATAGGTAGTAATATCACAGCCCCATTGGGTTTCCACAGTGTGAAAGCAATCAGCAACACCAGGCATCCTAAACTCCTTTTCTATAAATTTTCCTATTACTTTTCACTATGGCAACAGCCCTCAGAAATATAACCCCCCTTTTATTTAGAAACATCAGTTTGAGTTGAATTATAAAATCCCAGATACATTTCGTCTTAACGCTATATTTGATATCACCTTTCCTTTACATTTCATTTCCAGTGAACAGGTTCCTTCAAAACTGTAAGCATTAAAAGAATGAAAATGAAGTTGTGCCCAGTAAATATTAACCATGGGTTTGGGATTGGTGGGGAGGAAGGTGGGGTCTCTGGGCTTTTGAATCTACACAACAGCAGATGTAAAGATCAAAAAGGGAAAGTCAGGCATATGAACAGAGGGATAATACTTGGAAGTATGCAGTTTTTTTCAGAGGAAACCAATTTCCTTAACTTACTAACATAAAGTTGGGATGAATAAACCCGCAGTATGGATGAGCCAATGCTGGAATGTTGGTAAACAGACTAACAGACGGTGGAGTGAGCTGTTAGTTTACTGCCTTCTCACTCTTTTTATTATGAGGAGAAAACAAAGCAAAAATAAATATAGAGGGTGGGAAGATTACTTGGGTCTATGGAGAATCCTGAATGCAAGGACAGATGGGCCATTTTGAAAAACTGAATTTGCCTCTGTGACCATATGATTCCTTTGGTTAACATTCTAAAATTTTGAAATTTCTGGGCTTGTTCATGTTGTAAGTATATTATGGAAATAGATGAATATCATGCTATCTTTTTGGTCATTTATGGTTTAGCAGCAGGGGAGCGGAAGGTCTAGCACATGGGCCATATAAGGCCCAAAAAACATTTCTTCTGGCCCTGCCAGGGTAACCTCACGTGGGACTTGAAATTCTATACATCTATAGCAGGCTAATTTTTAAGGTGGTCATTTAGTATGGCCTGCAAATGATGTTATCAATATCCACATGGCCCTTGGCAAACAAAAAAACAAAAACAAACAAACAAACAAAACCCAAAACATTTGCCACCCCACATTGATCACTGTTGTCCAAAGTTTTCAAATTTTGTTAATTAATGAGTAATTATTACTGTTTGAGGATCTTCAAAGGTTCTCTGGCCAGAGACCGCCTGCCGCAGAAGGCTTTGAGCAAGAGTATCATGTGGTTTTTAGAGCCCTTTGCTTTTTGTTTTGTATTATCCTAAGAGGCTGCAGGATTGTCCGTTTCCCCTACGTGTCATGAATGAGTGTGCTGTTGGCTTGGCCTCCTCCTTATGAGGATCTCAATGAACAACACGTTGGACTCCGTGAGTTTCTCCATATGGAACAAGTTAGCAGCTACTTAATTTCTCAAAATGTTTATGAAGTCTACAATCCATTGTTATGTTTAGAGGGGCCTGTTCAGATCTTCGCCAGACAATTATTTCAGGACTAGAGAGTCTTCCTTTTATTTATGAAACTCTTCCAGAAAGCACACTGCCTTAAAGCTATACTGAGTTATTGGAAAGATTAAAATGAAAGTATCAATGTTTTGTCTCATTCATAATAATCCTTTTCTAATAGAAGTTTAATTTGTATTTAGTCATGTGCCAAGTTTTTTTTAAAGCTTTATTTATTGGTTTGAAAGCAAAGACATAGAGGAAGAGACAGAGAGAGAGATCTTCCATCTGCTGGTTCACTCCCCAGATAGCCACAGCAGCCAAGGTTGGGCCAGGCTGCAGCCAGGAGCCAGGTTCTCCATCCGGGTCTCCCACGTGGGTAGCAGAGGCTCAGATTACTTGGAGCATCTTCTGTTACCTTCCCAGTTGCACAACCAGGAACCTGAGCCAGAAGCAGAGTAGCCAATCCTTGAACAGGCTACACAGATTTGGGATGTTGGTGTCACAAACAGAGGCTTAACAATGCAGACCCTCACAACAAATTTTTTAAATGAATCAACTTATCTATAAGCTTATTTGGTTTTATCATCAATGACAAAATTTTGTGTTCATAATTGACAAGTAATGTATCTGATCACTTTAGGAATCAAATAAGCCCTTAAACTTTAAAAAAAATGCAGATTTAAATTTAGCTGCTTTTAGCACATAACTGAGCCTCAGAGACAATACTGAGCTAATGGTTACTTCTAACATCATGGTCGTTAGATGATTTAGTGGTTTTTTTTTTTGGTGGCCTGATGGCTCAGTTACCCCTTCATTCATGGGTTTGTGTGTGTGTTAGTATTCGTCTTCCCAGTGCTACTTTTGGTGAAACACTGCACACTTTCAAAAGCTGAGAGGTATTTAAATGTGAAAATGAATTCTTATAATTAGATTTACTCTTTTTAATCAGTGATGCAAACTACTGGAGTGCTTTTTTATTTTTTTTGGTTCTTAGTGAAATTCAGGCAATGAAATTGAGGAAACATAAAACAAATTACACCTGTTTCTGCTGATTTGAGAAATTCTGTGCCTCTTTTGAATTGTTCTTATTTGATAATGTTCTTCTCATGACATGATCGCTTAGTGGTAGCTGAAGAAGTGTATTTGAATTACAAAAATGCCAGTCTGGTAGCGTTTGAGAAATATATTGTGGGCAAAGCTTATCTCTGGGTAGCAACTTAGGGTAGAACAATTATGGAAAAAGGAAGTTCCGTGGGAAAGGAAGTGGGAAAGGAAAACTGTTCGTAGAAGGAAATGGAATTTGACTCTTGCTAACTTTGGAGTTGCAGGACCTTTGTGGTTTCTACACACAGTGCCTGTTAGGAAGATATCACAGGTAAAAGAGTAAAATGCAAACTCTTTTTTTTTTTTTAAGCTGGTAGAGATTCAATCGAGGTTTTTTTCCTTAAAGCATTAATTTTAAAATAAAATGAATTTGTCAGTCTCAGGAACCAGTCTCTTTCTCTAGATGAAAAATAATTTTGTTTTGATTTATGCATTTAATATTTCACACTGGAAATGTAAAACTACAGCAGTTATTTTATAGTGACTGAGATCAGGAAATATGGAGGTAATTCATTATATTTATTATTTTTCTTTATAAAACTATAAATCAATGTTATTGAAAATTAAATGTATGCTCTACTGTGAGGGCATTTTTGAGGTATAACAGTACTTTCCATAAGGCTTTCTAGGATCCGACAGACCCCTGAATTATTCATGAGACTTTTGGATTTTCCTCCAACCTAATCAAATTAATAAAACAATTTCAATTCTAAAAGCTATTAATGCTCTGTGGAAGACAGAAAAGAGTATGAATTTATCTTCAGCTTCTTTGTAAATTTTGCATACTTCTGGGACTCACCAAAACCAAAAAAAGGAGATTTTTTTAAAGCAAGGTGGGCTACTTGGTATTATCATTGTTTCTTTGCTAGTATATTTTACTAGTGAGATCATTTTTGCTCTTTCATCGTCAATGCACTTCAAAGGAACACTATTATTTGTGTCCCTTGAAGGATCTTTTGAACATCTTTAAGGAAAAGAACAAAATTATATAGACGCATGTGAGGTTTAATTACCACCCTACATTCAGAATGCTTGAAGCACCTTGTAAAATGAAATCATAACGTGTGATAGGACAAATATAAATAGTCAGATAAAGCAAATATAAAAAGGAACAGAATTGTGGCACTGAGCATGGCAGACAAGCAAATTCTTCAGTTGGTTGCTGAGTTGACTTGGAATTTTTGTCATCTCAGGCTAAAGGAAAATAAGTTGGTTACCTAACCTTCATTGTCAAACCCAAAAGCAAGTGCATGCATGAATTTGGGGATACAGATTCAAAGAGAATTTGTTGTGTGGAATCTTACGCAAGGGACCCTTCATAATGACATTCATAATTACGAAACGGCATCTTCAACTGCAGCTTTGTCTGACAGGGAGATCGTTCAAGTTGACCTTTTTTCAATCAGTCTTCTTCGAAGGCTGAAGATCCGACATTAACCCACAGCTCAGGGGAGGCATTCCCAAAGGGGCAATACAATATGAGCATTCTGCTTGCGGAAAATCTGGTATAATTCGGAGATAGGGCTAAGGAGGTCTGGAAGGAGCAAGAGCTTTTAAATCCCCTGGGCCAAGTCTCTTCCATTCCAGATGCGTTAAGCAGTTCTTTAGTAAGCACTGGCGCACCATCGATTTCAGGATGCAATTCTGAACCAGAAGCCCAGAGGAGAGGGAGGCACAATTGTTGCTCTATTACAACAGGCCAACTTACATTCTCACCCAGCCAGAAAGTCCTGCGTGTTCACACAGCCGTGGGCAACTACAATGCTTGAAGTAAACACCAGTATATGGTCTCCAAATCTTTCTATTTGCCTGGCGATGATAACCGTAGAGCACGCTGGTTTTCAGTTAACCAGAATAATGTTTACGGAACCTGTGGCAAGGGAAAAACTGCTGTCTGATAACCCTGCCAGAAGTCTTAGCTGCAAACTGTGCAGAACAGACCTAAATCCATTGCACAGTCTTACCTTAAACTGTCCATTCCAGTGTCAGAGCATACCTACCAGATGGTATCAATTTTCATGGGACATGAGAGCTCAAGTGACCTCTCATGAATCTATGAACTGATGAGTCTGATGCTCAAGACCTTTATTTGTTTTGCTGTCAGAGAGAATTCAACCATTTGGCCCACATGAAGAAGGGTCTTTGCATTTTGTTTGCTATAGCAGGAAAAAATATAATTTTTTTAAATAAATAGGTCCAGCACACTGTGTGGTTGAAAAATAGAAAGTGGGGTTATGATGTGCCAATCTCGGAGGTCAACTAAAACCCAACAAGTGCTTGCCACAATGTCCATTCTGTCTTCTCAGACATTCACAGTCTACGGATTGTATCAGGTCTGAATGGGTTATTTTACCGCCTGAAGAAAGATGGGGCAGCTAAAAGGGAGGCAGGATTAAGATATTAGAGGTTGAAAAGTAGCGCCAGCAATCAGCTGTGGCTGAGTTTAAAGGGCATCTCCAAAAGATCAAGCCATTGAGATTCCGAACAGAAGGAGTGGTTATTTGTAAAAGTTGGCTCTTCTGAAGGACTTTGATCTCGATTTGACAGGGATAAGAGCACAGTAAGAATAGGCTGGAAATAGTTCTGGGGACAAGTGTGGGGTCTTTTAAAATTCCAAGTGATTTATCAAGTACTTTATCTTGGATACTGTTACTGGCTTCCTTCAGTGGCGGATCATCACCCATATAAAATATAGAGATGGTTGAGCCTGGGATTTGGTGGAATAGGTAAGAGTGCCTGGATTTGAGTCCCAGCTCTGTTTCTAATTCCAGCTTCCTGCTGATGTGCGGCTGGGAGGCAGCTGATGATGGTGTGCATGGTTGGGTCCCTGCCACTCTATGGGAGATCTGGATTGAATTCCTGGCTTCTGGCTTTGGCCTGGCGCAGCCTTGGATGTCGTAAACATTGGGGCAGTGAATCAGTGGATACATGATCTCTGTCTGTTGGCCTGTCTCTCTCTGCCTTTCTCTTTGTATTTCTGCCTCTCAAATGAATGAAAAAGAGTTGTGTGAATTTAAACAGAGATTAATGTTTCTATTAAGAATCAAAACATAGGGGCTGGCACTGCAGCATAGCAGTGAAGACGCTGCCTTTAATTTCAGAATCCCATACGGGTACTGGTTTGAGTCCTTGCTGCTCCACTTCTGATTCAGCTCCCTGCTAATGCACCTGGGAATACAGTGGAGGATGGCCCAAGTGCTTGGGCCCCTGTACCCACGTAAGAGACCCAGAAGAAGCTCATGGCTCATGGTTTCAGAGTGACTGAACTCTAATTTTTTAAAAGGATTTATTTACTTATTTGTAAGGCAGAGTTACAGACACAGAGAGGGGGAAACAGAGAGAGAGAGAATCCACTGGTTCACTTCCCAAATGGCAGCATGACTGGAGTTGTGAAGATCTGAATCCAGGAGCCAGGAGCTTCTTCCAGGTCTCCTACACAGGTGCAGGGGCCCAGGACTTGGGCCATCTTCTACTGCTTTCCCAGCACATGTATTTCTTGTTTACATTTGTATATACTGAAAACTTTTTAACTGTGTAAACAAGAGACAGAGGGAGAAGAAAAGAGGGGAGTATTATTTTCCTAGGGTTGCTATAACAAAGTGTCACAAAGTGGTGGCTTTAAATAGTGGAAATGTGTGTCCTCACAGCTCTGGAGGCTGCAAGTTGGAAATCAAGGGAGGCATAGGAGAGGCACTCTCAGAAGTCTCTGGGGGAAGATTCCTGTTGACATCACCTCACTTCCCAGAGCAATCTTTGGCTTGTGGCTGCGCAGTTCCAGTCTCTGCATGGTCCTCCGCCTTCTTGGTGTCTCTCCGTCCCAAAAGTTACAGTAGATTCAGGGCCCCTGCTGCTCTACCATGACTTCATCTTCATCCAGCTCACTGCCTCTGTAACCACCCTCTCTCTAGGTAGAATCGGAATCAGAGATGCCAGGGATTAAGACTTCCAAATACATTTTGAGGACACATCTTTTTAACCCTTTAAAATGTATTTATTCATTTGAAAGGCAGAGTTATAGAGAGCAAGAGGAAGAGAGATCTTCCATATTGGTTCACTCCCCACATGGCCACAATGACCAAAGTGGAGCCAGTCAAAAACCAGGAGCCTGGAACCCACCAAGATGTCCCATGTGGGTGGCAGAGGTCCAAGTGTTTGGGCCAACTTCATCTACCTTCCCAGGTGCACTAACAGGGAGCAGGATCAAAAGCAGAGGAGCCAGAACTTGACCTGGTGCCCATGTTGGATGCCAGTGTTGCAGTCAGCAGCTTAACATGTTGGTGTCACAGTTCTGGTTTCTATTTTTAGTCCTTAACAAGGGATTATTTTTGGGGCCAGCACTGTGGCACAGCAGGTTAAAGCCCCAGTCTGCAGTGCCAGCATCCTATATGGGTGCTGGTTCGAGTTCTGGCTGCTCTACTTCTGATCCAGCTCTCTGCTGTGGCCTGGGAAAGCAGTAGAAGATGGCCCAAGTCCTTGGGGCCCTGGACCTGTGTGGGAGACCCAGAAGAAGCTCCTGGCTCCTGGCTTCTGATCAGATCAACTTTGACTGTTGCAAGCATTTGGGGAGTGAACCAGAGGAATGGAAGACCTCTCTCTCTGTCTCTACTTCTCTCTGTAACTCTGTCGTTCAAATAAATAAAATAAATCTTAAAAAAAAACGAAAACAAGGGATTATTTTTGACTAACTTCTGCTGGTTTGGGATAACAATTGTCACAGAATCAAGAGACATTCTAAGGCAGATTTTTGATTTTTCAGATGATAGCAGCCACACCCAGCTGCCTACTCCACCTTGACCTTGAAAAGGAAGTGTGAAGTTGAGTTGAGCAGTTGGTGGTCTCCACTTTGCAACTTGCTCTCCTCACTGTACTGTAACCTGCTCTCCTTCTCACTCCCTCACCCGTGGAGTCAGAATCAGGAGCAGTGTTGTCCAAGTCAATATACAGTTAAAGAAGAAGGAAACAATTTTTGGAAGAGGCTATGCTATCAATTTGCAAAGTGAAAATAAAATAAATTATAATATTAATTGATCATTAATGCTGATGTCCCCTGGATACATCAGAGGCTGCCATTTAACGCTGTGAAGTTATGGAGGAGTTTGACCAACAATTTTTCATCAAAGTTTCAAACGTTTATCTCTATGGAAATTGCCCGTGGGAAAGCAATTTTCTGATCTAAATTTCCTCTGCTTGGAAGGAGCTGTGGACTCACCACTCATTAGTTTCATGACTTGGGGTAAATAAACTCATTCATCTTTGAATTTTTTTTCCCATTTGTAAAATAGGAATAGTGGTAACTTAACCATTAATTTAATAGGGCATTTTAATTTGAAAGCTGTTTATACACTGTAATGTTATATACACAGAAGTAAGAATTTATATCCTGATGATGTCTTCATGGTGCCTTTAAGAGGCACCACAACATAGCAGTTATGAACATAGCTTGCATGTCAGATTGATTCCACTTGAATTTTAGCTGCAACACCTGCTAAGGCATAACCCTGACCTCTATGAACCTGTGCTTCCCTTATCTGTAAGGTGAGGATGGTAGCATTCACTTCCTGGGTTGTTAGGAGGATTATATAAGTCAACAACCGTGAAACAGTTAGGGTAGTGCCTGGCACATAGTAAACACTCAATAAACTTAAATGTTGTTGTTGTGATGAGTGCCATAAAATCTGGCATCCATGTTACTTCAATAAATACTTGGAATATATAATATTTAGAAGATGATGTAATTGGTTCCAGACATACAGGATGCATTTCTATGCAACATTACTAAAGTTACCCCTTCCATCCCCAAAAAACACACCACATATATATAGATAGTTGTCAGGAGTTGGAAGGTTTGCAGGCATTAGGAACAGATGAAGGGATCTGAACAAAGTTCACAGAGGATTGGATGAGGATGAGGATGATAGTGGTGAATAGGGGCCTGAGAGAATCAAAAAACGCATAAAATAATCACTGTGGTGTGTGTTCAAGTAGTTAAATGACCAATTAAAAGCCTGCTTAAAAGATTACAAGCATTTTGTGGGCTTATCTGAAATGGGGAGCCTCAATTCACAGCAGAACCAAGCATTTTTTTTTTTTTTTTTGCAGTAGACTCTGCTAACTGGATTTGGTGCCTCTATTCAGGTATTTTTGTAGATTAGGAAACTTGGTTTAGGTGACCTGGAAGAGAGCAATGGGAGAAGAAATAACCAAGCATCACATGATGATTGTGACCTTAAAGCTTTAGGGACAATTTTAGGATGTTAAGAGATACGTTTAAGATTTGTACTTACTTTGCGAATCTTGTAGAGTTTGTATTAATAGTGACTTGGTTAGTTATTTGAACTATAGAGTGATTTAAACAGACCTGTGTCGGCAGAGCAGTTTCCACTGCAAGTAGGATAGAACCAACTGAAACTAAGTGGAATAAGGAGAAATGGCTAAACCTGGAGCTCGAATTATGCCAATCTCCTTTTGCATTTCTTTCTTTCTTTCTTTCTTTCTTTCTTTCTTTCTTTCTTTCTTTCTTTCTTTCTTTCTTTCTCTCTCTCTCTCTCTCTCTCTCTCTCTCTCTCTCTCTCTCTTCTTTCTTTCTTTCTGGCTGAGTGGACAATGAGAGAGAGAGACAGAGAGAAAGGTCTTTTTTTCCCGTTGGTTCACTCCTCAATGGCTGCTGCGGCTGGCGCCCCGCGCTGATCCAAAGCCAGGAGCCAGGTGCTTCTCCTGGTCTCCCATGGGGTGCAGGGCCCAAGCACTTGGGCCATTCTCCACTGCACTCCTGGGCCACAGCAGAGAGCTGGACTGGAAGAGGAGCAACCAGGACAGAATCCAGTGCCCCGACCGGGAATAGAACCCGGGGTACTGGTGCCGCAGGTGGAGGATTGGCCTATTGAGCCGTGGTGCCGGGGCCTCCTTTTGCATTTCTAATGGTGATAAACAACTACATTGATTCTAGGATTTTCATCATCTCAGGATCAGTGTAGGAAGAAACAGTGTGTCCCATCTAGGGGCTCCCACAACACACCTACTTCTCACTGATTCAGCGATTTTTGTTCACATCTTACCCTTGAACTAATTCTTGTGACCGAGAAAGGATGTTGTTCTGATTCATTTCCAGTGCATTGTGGTTGGAGAATAGTTTGGGTGTTCTCCAAAGGCCCATGTATTGAAAGCTTGGTCCCCAAAGTCCTACATTAATGGGTAATGCATTTATGTTAATGCTCAATGGATTAAGAGTGGAGACTTGAAACAATTATGGTGCCTGGGAGATGGGCCCAGTGGGAGGTGTCCACATTGGGCTGTGCCCTCAGACCGCTGTTCTCCTGAGTTATTGTATAAGCTGAATTTGGCACAACTCTTCTCTTTCTGCTTCTGAGCTTGCCTTGTGTTTCTTTTTCCATATGTGTTCCACCATCTACCACCCACTTCAGATGCTAGACTAATGGGCCACCCAGGCTTAGATCATGAAACTCTAAAACTGAGTTGAAATAACCCTTCTTCCTTCCTAAGTAGTTTCTCCCAAGTATTTTAGTTGCAGCAATGAAGAACTGAATAATGCAGAATTGAGATTGTTGGAGGGATAGAAGCCCAGTTGAAATTTGGGGGTTACTCACAGAAGGGAAGTGGGTATTAAAAAGGTAATTACCAAGTACCCGTGAACACCCAATGCATCTTGGACAGTTGTCTAAAATATACTTGACAGGATTGCAAGCTGAGAAAATTATACGGAAGTTGTATAGAATGGAAGTAAAGATTTTATTCTGGGCAAGTACTAGGAGAGATGTCATACCTTGAGTTGTGTAAGTATGAATGTACTTCAGAAAGTTCATGGAAAATGGGATTCAATGGTTAATTTATTTTGTTGCATTTGGTTATTTCAAATGGGGGTGTGGGTATTTATAACAACTCCCTGAGAAAAAGATTTATGCTTATTATGTATTATCTGGGTGCATGTGATGTTGCTTGAACTCCATGCATTTTTTTTTTTTTTAATAATCTCTACTTCTCAAGAAGTTTTTGAAGACCCTTGATACACTCTGCTAATTGTCAGGAGTCTAAGCTAGCAGCTGTTTTCTGTTTGTTTGGATAAGGCAACAATGAGGGTGTGGCTATTTTTCTTTTTTTAAAAAATATTTTTATTTATTTCAAATTCAAGGTTACAAAGAGAGAGGGGGGAGAGACAGAAAGATCTTGCATCCACTGGTTCACTCTCCAGATGGCCACGACGGTCAGAACTGGGCCAAACAGAAGCCTGGAGCCAGGAGCTTCCTCTGGGTGTCCCATGTCGGTAGCAGCAGTCCAAACACTTAGGCCATCCTCTGCTGCTTTTCCCAGGCCATCGGCAGGGAGCTGGATTAAAAATGGAGCAGTCAGGAAGCAGATCAGAGCCCATAAGGGATGCTGGCATCGCAGTCAGCAACTTTACTGGCTGTGCCCACAACGCAGCCCAACTTTTATCCTTTTTCACTGCAAAATTAGCATTCAAGCTTTAGTCACAGGACTGAAAGGCTAATTTAGATGAACCTCAATGAATGCTTCTTGTCTAAAAGGCAAAATAAGTTGGTTAATTGTTCTTTTCATTTAAATACGATAGATTGAAATGTTTAAAATCAATTTTTCAAGTAGTTTAGACCTTAAAATTGGCTTTGATCTTTTAACATGTTTTCATTTTAAAATT